>CM048822.1:3987708-5187708 GCA_026586065.1 Dioscorea zingiberensis | reverse complement strand
ATATTATCTGGATTGCAGTTGTTGATCCATAGATTTGTTTTAACATGTTGAGCAGTATCCCATAACTTTTTGTAAAACCAGGATGTATTACTTCTATTTAGTGTGTTCCAAGGTTTCAATGGACCATATTTCATGTTCACAATTTGAATCCAAAATTTGTTTTCATTGTTCAGTAAAGATAATATGTTCTTAGTCATGAGAGCAATTTTGGCTAATTTTAGATTTCTTATCCCTAGCCCTCCCTCAGCTTTATCAAGTGTGGTGACTGACCAGCTCATGGCATGGAAGGAGCCTCCAGCAGTGCCACTTGCCCATAAGAATTTCCTAGCAAGCTTTGAAATTTGATCAACAACAGTATCAGGGAGTGGATAACAGGACATGGAATATGTTGGAATAGACATCAAGGAGGAATTTGCAAGGATGGCCTCCCGCTACCGTGGAAATAGATGTAGCACACTTAGGATTGAAGGCGCAATTGGTTCTCATTGATCGCATCTTCCCATTGGTGCTGTGTATCCTTTTGGGAGCAATTAACATTCCAAGATATCTAAAAGGAAAGGAACCTAGTTTCATCCCTAGTATGTTAACAATAGAGTCCCTGACTCTAACATTAAACCAGGATGGAAAATGAATGGTAGATTTATGCAAGTTCACTTTCTGTCCAGTCAATTGGTTATATAACCCTAAGCATAACTTGCAATTCCTAGCCACAGATCTAGAGGCCTTGGAGATAATGAGAGCATCATCAGCAAAGAGTAAATGATTGAAATTATAGCTAAGCCTATTATCAAATCCAGGGATAAGGTTTAGATGCATGGCATGATTAAGGATGGATGATAAATTTTGTGATACTAACAAGAAAAGATAGGGAGACAAAGGATCTCCTTGCCTGAGACCTCTAGTACTACTGATCCATGCAGTTGGCTTACCATTTACTAACAATGAAAAGGAAGGAGATGTAATACATGCTTTGATCCAAGATATCCAAAGTGGAGGAAAATTCATTACATGCATAGTAGCAAGGGTAGCATTCCATTCCAGGGCATCATATGCCTTTTCTATTTCCAACTTGAGAATCATCCTAGGGAGGGACTTGTAGTCATACTATAGTGAATGAACAATCTCGAAAGCAAGAATTATGTGTTATCAAAGTGGATCTACCAAAGAATAAAGCCATTTTATTGCTCGCCCTATTAGCTTTGTTATAACCCCTTTCAACCTATTGGCTAGAATTTTTGATAAAATCTTGTAGGCCACATTACATAGGGATATGGGTCTAAAGTCTTGGACCTTATGGGCTAAGTCATGTTTGGGAATTAAGGCCACATAGGTTTTCCCCCAGGTTTTTGGTAAGTAGGATGTCTGAAAGAACTGATTTATGGCATTAAAGAGTGGTTCCTTTATGATGTCCCAATAAAATAAGTAGAATTCCATATTAAGCCCATCAGGACCAGGGCTCTTCCCCCTAGGCATGCTCTTTAGGGTTTTAAAAATCTCAGATAAGGTAACAGGCCTAATAAGATTTGCCCTGTCTTCCTCAGGAACTGTTGGTAGATCAAAAGGTAAACTTGATTTTATGTCCTCAACTGACAGGTAACTTCTACTAGTCCACAGGTTAGCATAAAACCCTAAAAAGGCTCTTTCTATGGATTCTTGATTTTCTAAGATAATCCCCTGGTCATCTACTAAGGCAGAAATTTTGTTTTTGTGTCCTCTTATTTTAGCCTGTCTATGGAAGAACTTTGAGTGAAGAACTTTGAGTTATAATCTCCATGCTGCAACCATAGCATTTTAGCTCCTTTACTGTTTTGGATATTATATTTTTGAACTAGCATTTAAGTGAAGTTTGTTTGAATAGATTTAAAATTAAAGAATTAACATCATGCTTTAACTTATTTTATTTTTTTAAAAAAATATTTAAATAAAACTATTGCTATTTAAAATTATTGGATGATTGGTACCCCTATAAAAACAAAATCTAGTAATATTCCAGGGGAACGAATATCTCCTCAAAGAACTAGAAAACCAAATTCTTAGTATAAAATTCATTTTGTTATGAGAGTAAATCCTAAAGTTTTTTTTTAGTTTATTATTTTCACTTGAATATTTCAAAGCCATTTTCCATAATATTCCCATTCTTAGGTTTTACTGTTTTAGTTGTATGGGGGAGGGCGCTTGGATTTAATTGATTAATTAAATTATTAATCTGATTAATATTAAATAAACACAATTTGATCAATGTAATTTCTCCATTTTTTTTGAAAAAAAAAATCAAACCTTCAAACCCGAAAATCACCAAAAACAAAACATCACAAAAAGGTTCAACTGATGGTATCAAATATGAATCTCAAAAATTTGTTAAGAAAATATTTGATTGTTTTTTTAAATTATATTCCTAAATTAAATGATTGATTGTATTTCTAATTTATGTGATAGGTGATTGATTGTATTCCTAAATTAATATATGTGTATAAATTTTTTTTACTATACTTCTTCTTTTGTTACTTTTGAATGTTTGAGGGGCTTTCTTAGCATCTTCAATGGAGTTTTCCATTCTTTGGCATAGTATATGTAGTAACTGGATTTGTTGGATCCTAATCTTTATTATAAGTTTCATTACTCTCTCTTAATTGATTCAGAGTTGGCTAAACTTTATACAAGTCAACAAGCCATTGTACTCGCAGTCTTTAGAGTTCATATCTTCAGAAACAGTACATGAATCTAATATCATATTTTCCACTTTGTTTCCAGCCTTCTTAGCTAAGAAATTCATAGGCTTGTTTCCTTCACTAGAACAATATTTGATTCAAAATTAATTGGAGATATGTGACATGATCCTATCAAAATAAGCGCTTAAGGTTACCGGTTCAACGGTTTAATCGTCGGGCGGATCAATATATATATTAATAATAAAAAATTATTTTAAATAATTTATAAAAATATTGTTTTAAATTAAAATTCTATTTTAAATAATATTTTTATTATTAAAATAATAAAATATTATTATAATATTATCTTAATAAAAAAAAATAATAATTAAACCGGAAAAATAAAGAACCGGCCCTGTTCCGGACCGGCAGTCTGGTCTGATTCTGATAACTACGATAAAAAAAAAATATCCTTGACTCAAAAGGGTAACCAAAACTAAAAACTTGAAATCCTAAACTAGAATTCAATTTTGATTCCACTAAGATTGAGTGTTAGTCTAAGCATCTCTCTTTGAATCCATTTTGAGCTCTTTCTCTCTTTCTCTCTGAATTTTGAATCATTGACTTAAGCATCGGAGACTCCTCTGAGCAATATATATATATATATATATATATATATATATATATATATATATATATATATCTTTGAATTTTTTCCGCTAACTTTCAAGGTGTCAATCGGGGGCGTGCCATGCCGGCCAGACACGAGAGATTTGTCTGTTCACATCTCTCTCCTCTCTTCCTCACATCTACCTTCTTCTCTCATCAGTCAAACTCTTTCTCTCTCTCTTTCGTGACTTTCGTCCCTCTCTTCTCTCTTCTCTTAAGCATCTCTCTTTCTCTCTCAACCTCTCTTTCCCTCTCTCAAAACCTCAGTCTTCTCTGTTTTTTTCTTCTTTTGTAGTGGAGATAGTTGAAGCTTAAGATCTTTTGCAAGGGAGGCAGTTGGATGTCGGATCTAGAAAGAAGCGAGTAGAGATAGATAGATTTAAGTTATTTTGTATATTTTCTATTTTTTTAGTTGTTTTCTAATTTTCCTTTTTTGAAATTTTAATGAATTTATTATGTTAGTACTAAAATTGGATTTAGGGCCTAATTTCAGCATAACAATTGAATTTATATTTATAGGGTGGCTACCCTAGATAGAAATCGAATGAGGATCCAAACAAGAAAGAGAAAAACCGAATTTACGTGGAAAAACCCCTAAGAAACGGGGAAAAAACCACGGGAGAAAGAGTTCTCACTATGAATGATCAAAAGTACAGAAGATCTTACAGCCATTCTTCAAATGGAAAGCAAGAAAGAGAATGAAAGGTAGATCCTGGTTCTAATTTGGCAGGGCTTCCCTGCTTGGATCTCATAATGTCCAAATGAGTTGCGATCCTTGCCTTTTATAGGCATGAGTTGCGTGCTGAGCCAAGGTTGTCAGACCCGGCCCGGGGCATTGACCCGCCAAGCCCAGGGGTCAGAGGTCAAGGGTTCAACCGGGGTTCAACCAGGGTTGAACCGGGGTCAATAATAAAATATTAAAAAATAATTAATAATAATGAAATATGATATAAAATAAAATTATAATAATAAAAAATATGATTGATTAACTAAATTTAATATTTATATTTAATCCATGCTTAAAACAAACACATACTAAACAAAACCAAGGTTTTTGTTTTTTTTTTTAGTTTTTCACTTTCATATTTAAAAAAAAAAAAAACCGGGCCCGGTTCACTCGGCCGGGCCGGGCCGGCCGGGTCGGTGACGTGGCTCCGGGTCTCGGCACCCCCGGTTTTGGGGTCCAACCCGGCCCGGCCCACCCCCGTCTCGCTTTTCCGGTTGACGTACGGCCGGCCGGGGTTCGACAACATGGTCGCCGAAAGCACTCTTCTCAATTTAATCTCGGTGTCCAAATGTTAGTCCAAATAAGTGCGCTAAGCTGCCCGAGTACATCTCGGTAATTAATCGTAATTTTCTAGAATGCCGGTACATCCCATAGTTGTCTCTCTTCTAGAAGACTGGAGGCGATACGGATAATTCTGGGTTCTGATATGCCTACGCAGGTTTGATGAGGTTCTTTCCGATATCGATACGTTTCATAATGGTTTCGTCATATCGATTATTCATATCGGATCGGCATGGTGCTTCGTAGCGGGTCAATCCGATTCGGTGAGTCGTTCATATCGAAACGTTATACTGTAGCGCCAATATGAAGTTCTAGGTTGTTGTTCCAACATGTGGTTTGTCCAAATGACTGCCACGTGTCCCACTACTTTCATCCCTATCATATTATATATATTTTAATATTTTTTTAAAAAGGTTGGCCCGGCAAGGCACGATCCCAACCAAGGCTGTGCCCCGTGTCAGGCTAATCACCGGTACTGTTCATGCCATGCGGGCACAGACACACACAATGTCCTTGGCACAACGGGCCCAAGCCGTGTCGGGCTGGCCCGTTAGACATCCCTAGCGAACTTTGAGCTATTCATCCACAAATACAAACTCTACTGTCAATAATTTACAACATACACATATTAAACAACTAGAATGAGTTCTGATAAGAAAGAATACATTCACTTGTTAAGTAATACCTGAAAATATTCTTTTCACTATGATAGGGGTGAAAGTGGGAAGACACGTGGCCTTCATCCAACCAGCCATGTGGAAGAGTTATGAAGCATCCTCTACTCGGACTCGAAGTTCATCAACCCGATACTCGGAAGGAGAGAAGAACTTTGAAAAGCCCGTAGCAGCTCATCCGTTATTCAGACTACGGAAGTTAATTCTCGACCTTCGCAAACTCACCCACTACTCTGCTTCCCATATAAGGATATATTCGAGAAGACTCCAGAAATCCAGTTGGTCTTCTAAAAGGACTCCCCAGCTGGCTCAGCTGGAAACTCAGTTGGCATTAAGCTGGCAAGGAGCTGGAAATGACCTGGAATCTAGCTGGCATACAAGTGGCCAAGTGGATGATAACTTGGACGCCAAGTTTCCTCCTAACCAGAGCCTATAAAAAGATAGGATAGAGGATCATTTGAAGGATTCTGGACTTTGAAGCCTATGCTGCCCAATTTCTCTTCAAATTCCCTGTCAATCTCTTGACCATCTCATGGATATCTTTGTTGATGTTTCTTCCTCTAAATCTTTGTAAATGGAGAACAACTTAGTGGATTTGCTCTTATCAAAGAGCATCGTGATTTTTTTCCCTAATTTTTTTGGGTTTTTCACATTAAATTTTGTGCCTCTTTCTTCTTGGTTTGATTCCGATTCATTTTCTTGTTGGACTAAATCCCCCAATTTAAATAAATTCAATCGTTAGTGAGAAGTTCGGGTTTCTCCTAATTTTTGAGCTAACACACTACATTGTTGATGTTTTGATAGTCTAAAAAATACCTGAAAAAAATGGTTACATTGTAGGGGAAATTATCTATAGGTCCCTAGCACTATTTCCAGGGATCTTAGAGTCAAACATACACACAACACTAAATAATAAACAAACACCCCCAAGGACCCCAAGGTAATTAGGGCATTATTTCAGGGACCAATAGTGAATTAACTATATATTGTATGACATAAAGTTTTTACAAGAGCTAGAAAAACTCAATTGATAGTGTTGGTTGGGTTTGAAATAACTTTGTTTTTAAAAGTTAAATCTGATTTGGAGCAAAAAATTTAAATAATAAATCAATTTGTCTCTTAATTAATATTATAATCATCATTTTTTTTATTAAACTATTAATTCTTATTATATTTATATATTTATTTAAATGTTATTTTTATTAAAGTTATAAGTTGTTTGCTAGGAGAGATTCGAATACTTGTGATAACTTATACCATTTCATTTTGAACATATTAGGTTTTTAGTTGAGATTAAACTATCATAATTGGGCAAATAATCATAAAAAACAGATAAAAAAAGAAAAATGATATGATTCAACCCCAAATCCTTTTGAATGTAGCAGACAGCAAGCTCGAGAATTGATGTGTATTTGAATCATAGGGGCATGAATCCCTGATATTCTCAAATAGTCATATTGGTAACACTAGTAAAATGCACATATGGTGAGTTGTTTGGTTATTTTTAAAATTTTAATTTATCAAATTTATATTATATCTTGTAGTTTATTTTGTTTTTTTTATTGATGTTGGCTTATATACATTGTTTTTCATGTATGCATATATTGTAAAAATATACTGCTATATAAAAAAGTACATATAAAAATTATGAAGTTGTTATACATTGATTTATATATTTATACAAATATGGGCATATATATACTATTATACTAACGTTTATATTACATATAATTATGTTGAAGGTTTATATATAGACCGATAATATTAAGTAATAATAATCAATTTTTTTTTATAAATTCTATTTTGGGGGTGTTTGGTACACCTGATTATATATATGAGATTGGATTGGATTATTATCTGAATTCCAATATCGGTGGTGTTTGATATGCAAGTGTTATCCTAGTAGGATTACAGTTTCTTTACTAATTTAGTATGCCTTTAGGTGCATCATGCTTTCCTTAACATGATAGGCAAGCTCTTATAATAAGAATTAAGATAAGAGATAAAAAAAAATTTCCTTTGTAAATTAATAAATTAAATTTTGGGATGTGATCTAATGGAAATTTAGTTTTGTTGTTTTCAAATAAATTAAATAATCTAATTATTAATTGATAAAATTAAATATATACATTAATAGAATTTTATTAATTGATTAAAATTTAAGATAGGCTAATAATAGTTATGTAACATCTCAAAACTCATAAGTGTATTTTGGTTCACACTTTAAAATATTGGACCATTAGTCCGCTATTGGAGTGAGAATTCTCTTTCTACTCACCATCACAACTCATAAATATCTTCGAGGAATGGAGTATAGCTTTTATCTATTTTTCTCCAAATCCTCGTGCTTTCATATTCTCCAATAGAAAATCTCAATCAACCATGTCAAAAGGTTTTTCAAAGTTTATTTTATAAGTGTTCCATTGCACCTCTTGTGCTTCATTTGGTGGATCAGTTCATCTACAACAATTATGCTGTCATGTATGCATCTTCCTTTGATGAATGTCGATTGGTTTTCGTCTATGAGTTTCACAATAACCCCTTGCAACCTATTATCCAAGATTTTTTTTGACACATCTCTTCTGTAGTCACTTATCTGCTTCGCGGCCTCTATTTTCGGGATGAGTAGAATGTGTGCCTAGTTTAGTTGTTCTAGATTTGCCCTCCTTTGGATGAAGCTCTTGGAACAATTGGCAACCTTTTAATCCTCATAAGTGGGAATAAATGGCAATAAAAACAATTATTCTTTACTTCTATTTTAAACAATTATTCTTTACTTCTACAATTAAATGATCTTCTTTGGATAATTCGTCCAAGCCAAGGATAGCTATAATGTCTTGAAGTTCTTTATAACGTTGTGAAGTTTGCTTAACTTTTGCGCAGTTTCATAATGTTCCTCGCCAAAAATGCGAGGTTGTAACATAGTTAACGTTGAATCTAAAGGATCTACCGCTGGATAAATACCTTTGGCAGCTAATCCTCTTGATAGTACGGTAGTAGCATCTAAATGTGCAAATGTCGTGGCACGAGCAGGGTCAGTCAAATCATCCGCAGGCCTAAACCCCTCATTTCCCACTTCTCGATATCTGCCAAAATCCACCATTCAAACTTCATCAATGGAAATTGATGACATTAAATCAATGTTTTTTCACATTATACAGTTGTCGGCCTTAAAAATCAATAATATTTCTAAGAGGGTGTTTAAGTAAAAACGTCGAAATTTTGCACTTTTTTACAAAAACCCCAATGATAATCTAAAACTAATTTAAATTTTTAATAATGGCATTTTGCAAATATACCTAACTTTTGATCATTTTTGTAAATAAACTTGATTGTTTTATATAAATCCCGTAGATAATTGATATTTGGTAAAAAAAGTTGATTATTGTCAAAATCTAAATTAACTATATAAATCCCATTGTAAAAGAGTGTTTATGTAAAAGTGTTTATTAAATGAGTTTTAATAAATGTTACTTTGGTATTAAAATTTTGAAAAACTAATTGGATTATGTAAAATAAAATAGAGAGTTGATCATTGTTATATTCACATATTGACAAATATACTAACATATATTAACCTGGAAGTAGGGAGAAATAAGAGAAATACACAACCTTGACCCGTAAATAATTGATATTTGGTAAAAAAAGTTGATTATTGTCAAAGTAGTGAATCTAAATTAACTATATAAATCCCATTGTAAAAGAGTGTTTTATGTAAAAGTGTTTATTAAATGAGTTTTAATAAATGTTACTTTGGTATTAAAATTTTGAAAAACTAATTGGATTATGTAAAATAAAATAGAGAGTTGATCATTGTTATATTCACATATTGACAAATATACTAACATATATTAACCTGGAAGTAGGGAGAAATAAGAGAAATACACAACCTTGATTCTCAAAAACAATATGCATATACACAGTTAGCCATAGTTGAATTCTTTGTATCAATCTTTAGAATAAAAGCAATTCATAATATTAGAGGAATTCTCCGTCTTCTAATATTTTTTTATCAAGGAAAGCATTGTTCATATCTCAAGTTTGCTCCAATCAAGAAATGTTTGACAAGAAGCAAATTGAGCAATGTGATTACTAACACACATGGATTTTTTTTACAGGATGTAAAGGCCCTAACCTCCATAACAAGCTTTTGCAAGATCCACTTTGTTTTCCTCCACTGGAGATGTGTCAAATGAGTGTCCGTGTGCTTTGAAAAATGTAAATATCATCCCACCACAAACATCAACCTTCTCCAATAGCGGCTCAATAACTCCAATCTTGGGTGAATCTTGGGTGATACCTTGGAACCACCATCAATACCTGCAAAGGGTATCTTGGGATTTACTACAACATCAACAAGATAATCAAGTTCCTGAAACATAAAAGAAAACATTTTGTGCAATGCCCAAAAATTTGACCTTGATGGAAATTACGGAAATTGCATTAATGGCAATTGTAGATTTCTTCTACACGAGCTGACATAGTAGGAACAAATTGGCATATGATGATGATTGAAAGCCTAAATGCATGGTAGCAAACCTATAAAAATAGATAGCATCAAGTTATGTAAAAAAGAAGAATCCAGTATCAACTACATTGTAAAACATAATTTCTGCGTAAGGAAGCCAGCAACAATATGCTTCAAGAATTTGGTGACACCCTTAATAGAAGCATGTATGAGCAGTTCCAAAGACATCATTCACATAAAAATCAGCAAGAGATGCTAGCTTCTTGGCAAATCTAGGCCATTCTTCTCTTCTTGTAAAATCTCACATTCACAAAAATCAAACCACCTCCATCTAATAGTGCAACTACCTTTTTCTCTACTTCATCGCGAATACAATCATTTGTCATCTCAACCTACTCAAATAGACAAGTGTCATGGATAAAGAATCAAATATGAATTTTATGACTATTATGATTCATAAGATGTAAGGTAGAGAAATATAAACATTAATAATTCCAAGAAGCTCAGAGAGCCTAAGCAAAAGAGGCTTCAAGCTGTACTCTGGGATGAAACCCTTAGGACACCCCTGCAAATTGAAATAGAAAAATCTTAAGAAAACATAAGAATAAAACAAAGCATCAAAATTAAACAAATTAATCTACATATCTCATTTCCTCCCAAAAGATACAAACTTCACCACACTTCTAATGGTTTAAATCGAACCGTTCTACATGGATTGAAATAGAATCATAAAACAATAGAGATCAATAGATAACAAAGCTCATCCAGACACAATTCAACCAAAAGCCCACTAAATATAAAAGTTTAAAAATCCATCGAGTTAATCATCGATACCTTCAATGGTGTGCGTTTCACTATCCATAATTTCAACATTGTATGTATCAATATGTGATATAGCAGATTTTTTTTGCACAAGTTCTCTCGTTGAAGCTTTGTTTGCTTTTTGCACACACACATACTTAATACATACACACTTCCAAATTTAATGCTTGATCTTTAATTGGAAATGGATGCTAATTGCTATTCCTGACCTTTTCATTCATTTCTCAAAATCAAAGATACAATTTCTCAAAATTCCTTGACAAACATTTTTTATTTATTTTAATCCATGGTCTCTTACTCACGTAGCTTTTTATTACCTACATGATCATCATTGTGTCTGGATAAATAATTGTGTGGAGCATGCTAATTACAAGATTTTCTTTGTATTTGTTCTTTATGCAGTAATTGCCTGTATCCACTCGATGGTTTGTTTCCATAACCATATTAATTAGTTCTATATAATTGTCTCATCAATCTAAAATCTTTCTCTTTCAGGCCCTCCTTTTGGCCAGTGCTGCTGATATTGTTCATAAGGATCAAACATATATGTTATGGTAATGGATATTGAATCACTATAGTATCATGAAGGAGTGAGAGCAATGTGGCCTGCAGAAAAGGCTGGAAATGTCTATCGACATATGTATGATCTTGGTGTCTATGAAAACCATTCAATGGTAAGCAGATCATGACATTATTTTTAGTTATCATATTGAATAATTGTTAAGTTCTTTTATCTATTTCCTAACAGTGCCTTGTGGATTCTTTGAATCAACAGGTTTCTGCATGGTACAACACAAGTATATGATAAGGCATGTTTCTTTCTGGCATTGCTTCTACTTATATCAGAGCACCAAAGATAACTGTAGACTGTAGATGGTAGATGTCATCTTAAATTGCAATTGCACTTCAGGGCCCTAAGAATAGATATGGCACTAAACAATAGAATATGCTCTATATCATTATAAAATTCTCCTTCATCATTCCACTAATATTCAGTTATTGTGCCATATTCCAACCATGAACTTCTCCATACAACAAAAACAAGCAAGCATAGAACATGCTCTATATAATATTTTCCTTCATCATTCCACTAATATTCAGTTATTGTGCCATATTCCAACCATGAACTTCTCCATACAACAAAAACAAGCAAGCTTAGAACATGCTCTATATAATATTTTCCTTCATCATTCCACTAATATTTAGTTATTGCGCCATATTCCAACCATGAACTTCTCCATACAACAAAAACAAGCAAGCTTAGAACATGCTCTATATAATATTTTCCTTCATCATTCCACTAATATTTAGTTATTGCGCCATATTCTGACCATGCACTTTTCCTACACCCAAAACAAGCAATTTTTTGTGTAATAGATTCTTTCCTTAGTTGTTTTTTATATCATGAACTTCTCCGAGGCAATTTCATTCAGGTATTGTAGAAAATTATGCAATAGATCCCTTCCTTAGAAGTTGTTTATATATATATATATATATATATATATTTAACTGCATCCTCAACTCTACAGAATTCCCACTAAATTTACACTGCAGGGATATGGTGTGGCACCACTAAGTCAAAAGCTTCTTTCCCTACAAAAGATGTGATATATTCCATTTTCTAATGACAAAACCATGAAATTTCACCCTCAAATATCAATGAAGCACAGAAATGGAAACATAATATCTCTCCCTCAGATGTTAATGAAGAAAATATTTGAATAATCAATTATGGAGTGTGTTGCACATTGTTTTAAAAATGCAAGTAGGGCTGCTAATCAGCTGCATCATCCTCATGCATACAACATAAGCAGTTAGACTGATTTTCAATGAGTAAATGATTGGTTGCAAGATTTTGATCAGCTGCACATTGTTCTAACGAGGTAACCTACTTTAGAACAATCCCCAAATTCGGGAGTCAAGATAATGTGCATAGTCACTTTATCAATATGGCAAGTACATGCAAAATGGATGAAAAATGCTGAGGTTGCCTCAAAAGATTCAGAACAAAGAGAGAATAAAGATACCTGCAACTACAAATACTAATTGCCTTCACTCCTAATGATGTTCACTGAAATGCCCTATCAACCTTTGAAGAATATTTTTAAGTTTAGATTCTTAACCAGTCTCAACTTGAGAAAGTTCTACTAAGTATTCTTTAATCTTTGGTGTCCAATATCTGAATCAAAATAACATATGGTGATGATCATGAAAAATTAGGGTGTCTTCAAGAAAGCACAATTAAAAGGTGAAAGGAGAAGACATGTTCTAAGAATCACAAATTAATAGACAGATATAATTTGGACTACTTTTTTTTGTAAATGATACATACGTTGAAGGTTGAACAAAGAACACACCTCTTGAAGAAGCAAACAACAAATCACCGGCCAAGGTCTGTTGAGGTCATCCATCAACCAAAAAATGGGAGAAGAAAAGATTATTCAATTTAATGGCATTGATTTAGGTTGAAGGGTGGAGTGGAGAAGAAAAGATGGAAATATGGAAGGGAATGTGAGAAGAAGAAATTAATTTCAATTTATTAGACTTAAAAGGTGGAGTTTGGTGGGCTGTGAGTCTATAACTGAAGAAGCAATGGAGTGGAGTTAAACATTAATTAGAATATTTTGAAGAAATTTTAGATAAATATATCATTTCTTCTAAATATTTTAAAAGATAACATAAATTGAAGTAATTGTTGTATTTTAATAGAAATTATTATATTTAATTGAAAGTGATTAAAATCAGATTATTTTTTATTAATGATAAATAAATAGATAGTTTTAAATCTTATAAAAATTAAATAAATAAGGTTATATCATAAATTAAATAAATTAGGATATAAAAGTATATAAAATAAAATTTATTCATTTAATTTAATTTTATCAATCTATTAAAATTTTAATAAATTATATAGTTAATTAACTAATTTAGAGATAATTACTTATTAGTCCCTATACTATTCATGCACTGTTTATCTTTTTTCCCCACCCACCCAAACACCTATTTACACTAAACCCCGGATAAAGCAAACAATGGTAAGGACCCCAAGGGATAGAATGAACAGTGTCAGAGACCAATAGTTATTAATCTATTTAAAAGTTTAATCTAATATATAATCTTTAATGAAAATTTTAATTTATAATATAAAAATCTTCTAAAATAATTTTTAAAAACAAAGTAATTGTTGTATGTTGATAGAAATTATTATATTGAACTGAATGTGATTAAAATCAGATAATTTTTATTAATGGTAAATAAAGAGATAATTTTAGAGGTAATTATTTATTAGTCCTTGTCACTATTTGGTACTATTTCCCACCCAAAACACACACACCCAAAATACTATTACACTAAGCCCCTACACACCCCCCTCAAGGACCCCAAGAGAAAAAGCAAACAGTGCAAGGGACCAATAGTTCATTATTTAATAATTTTAACCAATAAGAAATTTAAATAAATAAGGTTATATCATAAATTAAATAAATTAGGATATAAAAATAAAATAAAATAAATTTATTCATTTAATTGAATTTTATTAATCTATTAAAACTTTAATAAATAATATTAATCTTTTTAAATTTAAATTTATAATGTAAAAATATTCTAAAATATTTTTAAAAAATAATGGTAAAGAAATAGAAAATTTTAAAAATATTTTAAAATATACAAATTTTTAATTAATTTATTTATAATATATTTTTTAGTTTATTATTTTTAATTAATATTACATATTTAGTATGCTAGTTATTTATTATAAATTAAAAATAATATAAATAAAATATGTTAAAGAGGATATCTCTTGTACAAGTGAAAAAAATTTAATTTAATATAAATCTAATATAATGCAACTTACATTATAAAATAGCCAACCTAAAAATACTTTTACATTTTCAAAATATGACAACATGTATAAATTAACTAATAGACAAAATACATAAATAATTTTATAATAAAATAAATTTAAGATATATTTAATAGGACATTGAATAGTCTTGGGATATTATTAGAATTATAAAAACCTATTAAGGATAATTTAGTCCACACACATTGAAATGGACTACCAACAATTCTCTTATACGAGTATAGTAATCAAAGAAGCAATACCTAATATGCCTCTAGAAAGACCATAAGTAATTAGAGTTTATTGTTGTTGTAATCAAAGAAGCATACCTAATATGCCTCTAGAAATACCATAAGTAATTAGAGTTGTAATTGTACGTACATGTAAAGAACTCAAACGTGACAACGTTATTATAATCAATGCAGCGGATCAAGAAGAAAATCAAAAAATAATTTGAGTTTTTGATGCGAGTCCTCTAATTTTTTAGATGTTCATACTTATGTCAATATTCACGAATTACATATTAAAAATATCCTATTATTAACTTATGTTAATCATTTTCAAATTTATGTAATAAAAGTTAAAAATGTAAAATTAAAAAAAAAATTCATATTGAACCTTAATCTACAACTGAAGTCCAACTATTTCAAAATAATATTAATAATAATTAATTATTATGATAATAATAATATTCAAACAATTCCCCTGCTTTTCTTTTGGTTTTATTTTTTATTTTTATGTTATTTATTTATT
Source organism: Dioscorea zingiberensis (assembly GCA_026586065.1). Lineage (NCBI taxonomy): Eukaryota > Viridiplantae > Streptophyta > Magnoliopsida > Dioscoreales > Dioscoreaceae > Dioscorea > Dioscorea zingiberensis. Next base: position 5,172,545 of record CM048822.1, on the reverse strand, counting down.
TGTTTTTAAGGGCTTCTTGTCTTTTTAGGACACCCTAAAATAAAGAAATAAAAACCCTGAGTCTGTTCCTCTTTTTTCAATCGTAAGAGAGAAGAGGAAAGGGCGCCAAGCCATGAAAGTCGGCAGGAAGAAGAAGGAGCCGGCGTTGGAGAACCACGACAAAGGCGGAGGGGAAGCCTCCGCCCCCGCGCCCGCCTCCGGTGATGGAGGCGGCGGAGAAGTCGAGGATGGCATGCCCAAACTCGAAGATGGTTTCTACGAGATCGAAGACATCCGCAAAAAGAGGATCCGCAAGGGCAAGCTCCAGTATCTCATCAAATGGTATCGCTCTCTCATCTTCTTTGATTCTTCTTCTTCTTCTTCTTCTCTGTAATTGAACTGATTCCTGGATTCGATTTCCTCTATTGAAGGCGTGGGTGGCCGGAGACTGCCAACACTTGGGAGCCATTGGAGAACATCCGGTCTTGCTCCGATATCATCGATGCATTCGAGGAGAGGCATGTCTTTTTGATTCTTTCCATGTTTCTTTTATTATTCATAGTTTGAATCGTTGCTGATAGAGTGGAGGGTTTAGGTTGCAATCGCCCAAGAAACGCAAGCGAAAGTATGGCGGCCCGAATGCCATTGCTAAGAAGAAGCGCACTTCTTTGTACCTTGCTGAACGTCATGACGGTGCTGATGCCGCAGCTGGCCCATCTGAGCTCATGGATGGTGGTGCTAATATAATGCCTGATTTCCAGGACCGAAGAGAGGGAGTTGAGGCTCGGGATCTTTCTGATGAACAACAAGCAGTTAGGGAGGATGAACCTGATACTCACGGTGATGCTGCAGTGGCACATGGGATGAATGAGAAGGAGATGGATGGGGAGAATGGTGTTGGAGGTAGCTTTCTTGATCTAACAGGGCCAAATTGCGTGGAAGACAATGCGGGAGATACTTCATGCTATTTGCCTGGTGCGCGGGACAACAATGGCTCTGAAGATGCCTTGCCCAAAGATGAGTTTAGTCAGCAGCCTGTTCAGGGACAGGGACTCCGCTTCACTGGTGCTAGGAGGAGGAAATCTGGTTCTGTGAAAAGGTTCAAGAAGGCACCTTCGACACCTGATCAGGAGAAGCTACAGTTAAGTTCTTTGAGGACTGTGGATGAATTATCTAGCAAAGGCGATAGATCTGCAAATAAAATCTCTGAACCTGATGGAGTTGTGGTAGTGGAAAAGAATAAGCCTGATGCTTCTGCCAATCCACCTCGCATTACAAAGATACTCAAGGCAATCAGCTTTTACACTTCTGTAACTGAGGATATGCCAGAAGTCATTGTAAAGTTTGCTGCTTTTAGGTTAGTATACCCAATCCACTGATGCTACCTTTCTTTATTTGTTATTTATTTGTATCTGTGCTCATGTTTTAGTTCGTCTGATTTTCAAGTTTAATTTGCATGAATCTCTGGACAAATGAGTTGAATAGGTGATCTATATATAGTGAAATGAGCTAACAAGTGAAATTTCTAACAAAATATGTTGCTCTCGAAGATCTTGTGATAGGCTAAATGATTTATAGGGCAAAATCAACTTTGTAGCGCCACTTGAAATCAGTGATCCACACTTTTCATTTCTATTGCATCTTGATCCATAATACATTTTGAGATATTTAAATTTGGTCATGTTTGGAGGTATTATTGATATGCAAGAAACCTTTTTGGTTCATTGCATTTGATACAACTGGAAATTTTAATGGGCCTCGATCAAGTTTACAGTGTCCATAGGTACTAAAAAGTAAAACCTCTCCCTAAGATGATACATTGGATTATATCAAATATAATTAAGTATCAGGTATATTTATTATATTATTGTTGCATATGCAATGTTATGCTTGTCAAAGTGATCTATCAAGGCCTCCAAGACAGTTCAATAATAAGTACGTCATTTCCTCCACTAGACAACCTAGATTTTGACTAAAATCTCTTTTAACCTAAAGTTGAAGTAGATAGAACTGTTTAGGGCATGCTTGGTATGAAGTGTATTGTAGTCTATAATATTTATATATGTTTTATCACCTAAAACAAGACAGAACCTGATCCTATTTAACTTGAAAGAAGCAGATCAAGCCCTAACTTAGCTTTCCTGCTTACTTCCATGGTAGATTGGGAGTTGGATTGTCTTATGCCTTATCAGATTTCACTTGCTTAACTACATGAAACCAAATAAAAAATGTAAACATAGTGTGTTTTCATGTGTATCCATTCCTAGTGTAAGACTAGATACAAATTAAATAAAACCCTAGGCATGTTGTAAATTAAGTTAAAGCATGTTATTGCTCATTAAGATCCTTAATGAGCGAACATGTCTCATAGGTTGCAACCTTTTAATATGTCATTGCGTAAAGAAATTCACTCTAGAAAGCAACTTCGAATTGTTAGAAAGCAACTTTGAATTGTTTTGGAAAGGGGTTGTTGATGTAGTTAACCAGGTAGACATGATACCTCTAACGAGTCACCTTCTGTAGTCGAGATCGAAATTGTTTTGGCAGATAATAGGTTTAGCAATTTACAATAATGTTCACCGAAATACAGCTATCTCTTTTCTATAGATTTTGTTTGAGTTATTACATCTATTCATTAAATACCACCCCTTCCATTCTGGGTGATGGAGGGATCGTACTGTTTGAGCCTGTATTCCAGCATTGAATAGATTGGCAGATTAAAATATTTCTTTTTTTTTAAACTTTACTTTTATTAGAGTTAAAACTTTCTGTTTGAATCCAGAAAATAGAAGGGGAGCCTTAGCACAACGGTAAAGTTGTCGCCATGTGACTTGGAGATCACGGGTTCGATTCGTGGAAACAACATTTTGCAAAAAAAAAGTAGGGTAAGGCTCCATACAATAGATATAAGTGGTCCGACCCTTCTTGGGCCCAATGCATAGCGGGAGTTTTGTAGCATCGGGCTGCCCTTTTTCCAAAAATAGAAGGAATAATTTGATATCATAAATGGCCATTCCTGGGATTACCCATCCGCCAGGAGAGTTTATTGAGCTCTTTATACTTCAAGGGCGAACATAAATTTTAGTGCCTAGGAATTAAACAGTTTAAAAGAGGATTTTAATTAGCCAAATAAGGAAATATCTTCCCAATCAATGAAATCCTTTCATTTGGATCAGAAATAGATCATATAAAAAGTTAATGTGGAGAACCAAGTTGTTCATATTGAAATATCTTCCCTTGTGGGTTTGTAATATGTTTTAATCTCATTTATTTTGATGATATGTTTGTCACTATTGATGCTCAGGTTCCATTCAGGATATTTTCTTGAGGAAAATAGAAATGCATATTCATTAAATTCTGTCAAAACTTGATAGGCAATAAAATCACATGAATTTTTTTATTTTCAACATTGGTTTTATTTAACTATATATTTAGTTATTCTTTTGTTCTTATCCTGTGAGTTAATATTATGAAAACCATCTCCAAATGGGCAAACTTGGCCATTGGCTAAATTGGTTGTAGTGTGGAAAAGATGAGTATCCTTTAACCACAAATATTGATTGAGCCAATAACAGATAAACAAATTAAGTCAGTTAATTGATTGTGAGATTGACTGAATATGATTAAGTATGCGAGTTGACAGAAACTCCAGGAGAAGCCTGGAGAAATTTCTTGCGTCTTTGTACAACTATTGAGTTTCTTGTTTTATGTGGTTCAAGGTCCTTAAAATTATCATCAAAGTTTAGATTCTTGGAATTTTGCTATGATTAGTATATGCTGATGGTTTTTTAGAATATTTCGCTCATATGGGAGGTTATGGGCATCTATCATTTTAAGTGTTGACATTGCTTTTGTTGTAATGTAACATTGTGAAACAAAATATTAACTCAAGTGTGACACTTTTGTTGCAGTCTTTGATTTAGATGCCATGCGATTGTGAATATTGTTTGTTGGCAGTAATGTGGTTCACAGTTTGTCAGTTTGTCTTTGTCGGTACAATGTTTTGGCGCTTGTAATTTGATGGCTGTTTTATGATTAATTCATGCATTTAAGAGCTTTGCTAACCATATTCAGATTATGCCTTGATTCTATGGTTCTCTACCAAGTTTCACACCCTATTTGGGAACTTGATTCTCTTTTCCTGATGTTACTGTTGTTTCTTGGCCTTGTGTGATTTGACCACTAGTATTAAAATGATAAGTTCAATTACTATTGTCTATTGTCAATTTCTTTTTTTTCACTTAGTGGCGTAGAATTGGCTAAATTTCAGAGTGACTTAAAGAATACATTGATCAAACATGTCTACTGAAGTCTGGAAGTATAGTAATTGCCATCCCTTCTTCATGTGATGTTATAGTGAAAACGGTTGAGAGTTTGAAAAGAGCTTGATTTATTGACTAAAAGAAAGATAGGGGACAATTGAGGAACAGAAAAATAAGAGAACAATTCCAGGTATAACACCCGATTCCAACTCTATTGAGCCTAACCTTCAAATATGATCGTTCATGATCTTTTTGTTGTCTACTAGTGGTAATATATAGGCTCCCAACATGATCTCCTTCCTTGTATGGTTTAATTGCTATCATTTTGAATTATGAATTATCTCCTGCCATATTTAGAGTATGAATTATCTCCTGCCATGTTTAACCATATTATCTCCTTGACCATTGTTTGAACTTAAGTGTCTAACATGTGACATAGCAACACAGAAGACTCATCATCTTTTAGGGTAACAAGTCTTGCAAGCCTTTTACTTTCAGTTTTGTGCTTAGTTTTAGGTGGCCAAAGGTCCTTTTACAGGCACTAATAAGCTACATGACAAGCACAAAGTATCAGGATGAAAGCAGAATTAATAAGACATGGTGTGTTTTCTAGACTTATATTGGAATCAGAAGACGATACTATTACTGGTAGTGTAAAACTTTTCACTGGCCAATGTCTGCACTGGGTGTTTATCATAATCTCCAAAGCTTAACCTAAATTGCTTAGGCGAGGCTTCTTGTGATTACAAATTAATGATGAATATTATGGTATTGTACAAGAAGCATGTTTGTAATTTATTCTACATACAACAACAACAACTAAGCCTTAATCCTATATTAGATGTGGTTGGCTATATGAATTCTCTATCTCTATGTAGCTCTGTCAAAGACAAGATTCGGATCAACATTTAATAAATGTAGGTCATTAGACACTATCTCTCTCCACGTAATTCCCGACCTACATCTACTCCTCTTTTTACCTCTATTATTAAACTATCACATTTTCGAACCGGTGCATCTAGGGGTCTACGACACACGTGTCCAAACCATCTTAAATGCCCTTCTCTTATTTTATATTTAATTGTTGCAATATGCACCTTTTGTCAGATGTGTTCATTTCTAATCTTATCCAATCTTGTATGACTACAAATCCACCTTAACATCTTCATTTCTGTCACATTCATCTTATGAATATTTTGAACTTTAGTTGCCCAACACTCGCTATCATATTGCATGGCTGGTCTAACTGTTGTTCTATAGAACTTTCCCTTCATTTTGTTAGGCATCTTCTTATCACATAACATACATGTGACACTTCTCCATTTTAGCTATCATGTTTTAATTCTATGGGTTATATCTTTATTTACCATCTTATCCTCCTGAAAAATGGAATCTAAATACTTAAAATGGTTACACTTAGGCATTGCCACCCCTCAAGTTTCTTTTCCCCTTCATTTCTCCTACTTGGATTAAAATTACAATGCATATATTCGACATACTCTAAATATTATTTTGTAGGTCCGATGGCAAAGAAGTGGTGGTAGACAACAAGTATTTGAAGGACAATAACCCACAGCTGGTATGAAGCTGCGTTTTTCTTTTTGGCTTTCAGTCAAGTATTCCAATTCTGTTCAAGGTTGATATTGGTTTTATGTTACAGTTAATTGCTTACTATGAAGAGCGTCTACGCCCTGATAATTTGCGAGAGATCAGTTAAAATGCAGGATTTCAGTGGTATCTGTCGCTCTAAATGGCGAATATTCTCCAGGGTGGCCATCAGAGCTTCAGCTGTGTTTTGTTAGTGTGGATGATAGGATGTTTATGGACGCAAGTACCTGCAGCCGAACGGGGCTTCAACTGTTTTTTGTTATCATGTCAGATATGATGATTATGGATGCAATTCCCATCAGCAGTGCAACAGCATCACCATCACAAATAATGGTAACTTCACTGCATTTTGGCAGTCTGATGATAAAGTAGCTTACTTTTTGTATTTTATTTGTCAAAATATCTGAGAAATGCTGCTTCATGTACTTTTGACTCTTGAGATATCCAATTCAAAAATATTCATGACTGGCATAATATGGCATGTAGATGTAAGAGCTCTGATTTCCCTGATTCCATGTTCGCAGTGGCATGAAAAGAACAGGTTAGGTTCCCTCACAAGGACAGCTTGGTGCTACAAAACTCCTTTTATGTGCAGGATCTGGAAAAAGGTCAGACCACTTAAGCTTATTGTACGCAGTCTTATGTTGCATTTTTTGCAAGAGGTTGTTTCCATGATTTGAACCCGTGACCTTTAGATCACATGACGACAACTTTACCGTTACGCCAAAACTCCCCTTCTAGAGTTCCCTTACAAGCTCTAGAATTCCCTTACAAGCATAGTGCAAAATCTAGTAGTTGTATTTGCAAAAACAATCATGTTAGTGAGTTATAAGAGGGGTTGATTTTGTGAATCAGTCATCGAGAACCACATTCTCTCCTTCCAGTTCACCTTGCCTGTTGTTAATTCACAAATATTTCTCAGAAGGATATTCTTTGATCCCTTGGGGGTTTGTTTTATTAAGCCACCTAGTAATTGGTGGTAATCAATAGGACTTGGCATGGTTGTTCAACGGGTAAATTTTTTTGTGGGTCACTTAACTTTGACTAATTATCAAATCGGTCACCAAACTTCAATTTGTATCAAAACGGTCACTCAGCTTTAATTTCGTTTCACCGGCAGGTCACCGATGTGAATTCCGACCCCCAATTCGATTAAGCTGCTTACGTGGCCGCCGGAAAAGCTGACTGGACTTATTATATTATCAGAAAATCCACGTCATCATCTCTTTCTCTCTTCCCCTTTCTTTCTTTCTCAATCCCGAGTGATGCCCTAACTTCCTCCGTGAGAGGCAGCGACACAATTGGAAGGGGTGGTGCTTGCTCTCCAGAGGAACACTGGTTTCATGGAGAGGCTTTCTAGTGTTTCTATCAGAGAAGAAGGGGTTGCCTCCAATGGAGGAGAGGGGTTTGGTTTCAAGTATGAAAGTGGGACTCATGGCATCAAGCTCAGTGTTTGAGAATCCTTTTGAAGAGAAGCCAACAAAGAGCACAGGACAAGGGAAGAGAGAGGATGATGTCATCTTGTTATATTTTCCAAAGAGGTGATAAGAGACTTTGTTTCTTTGCTACTCATTTGCTCTTGATCTTTTCTTCAACATCAAAACTCAACACCGACCATCGATAATCAAGAAAAGCGATTGAAGAGATTGTTTCTTAATACTTTGATCTTTGAAGAAGATGACAAAAAGAAAGAGATTTCCACGATTTAAGCTAAGATTGAATTTGAAAAAACAAAGAAAAGTTAAGAAATCAAGAGTCTTCCTGGTTTTTCTGCTGAAGAACAAGATTGCAAAAAGGAAACAAATTTCCACTGATTTATAGCTTCTAATTGCGTCGCAGCCTCTCTAAACTTGAACGAATGAAGTTAGGGCATCACTCGGGATTGAGAGAGAGAAAGAAAGGGGAAGAGAGAAAGAGATGATGATGTGGATTTTTTTGATAATATAATAAGTCCAGTCAGCATTTCCGGCGGCCACGTAAGCAGCTTAATCAAATTTTGGGTCAGAATTCACATGGGTGACCTGCCGGTGAAACGAAATTAAAGTTGAGTGACCGTTTTGATACAAATTGAAGTTTGGTGACCGATTTGATAATTAATCAAAGTTGAGTGACCCACAAAAAAATTTACCCGTTGTTCAACTGTGCAACTACGGATTATCAGCAATTACACCAATTCACAGGGGATTGTGAATTGGAGTAATTACACTCTGTAATTACACAACCTTTTCATATATTTTTTTTATTTTCTTTGCCCCAAGGTTTTAATCTCCAATTAATGCACAGGAATTTGTTTTCTTGTCTTTTTATGAGAACATAGATGAAAAACAAGAAGTTTGTAATTTTTATTTTAAGATAATAATTTATGATTTTTTTTAATGGCCAATGACTATAAGATGATTAAAATTTTAATTTTAAAATTATAAAATTTATTTTTTAAAATTAAAATTAAAATCAACGGTCTCTTGGCCTAGCGCTACCACTACCTTGTGTCAGACGGGTGATCTCGAGTTCGAGCCTCCACTCGCATAAAGTAGTGATAGGTTTTCTATTTAAAGGTGTTCAATATGTTGAGCTTACTTCGTGGTAGAATCCTCCTCTACATAGGGTGTGGGTACAATACACGCAGTATGTTGAACTTGTTCCGTGCAACTACGTCCGTCCTTTGAATCCCTTGTTGGGTTGTTTGTAGGTTAATTTCAAAAATAAATAAATAAATAATAAATAATAATTGTTTAAAATCAATTTTTTTATTTAAAATATTTTGCAATTATCGTAGTCTTCTAAATATCTCATCACGAATTTAGATGGAATTACACAATTACTTTCAAACACACCGTACACTTCACAATTCTTGGTAATTATTAGGGAGTGTAATTACTACCCTGTGAACTTGATAATTTAGTAATTACACAGTTACTTCCAAACACACCTTTAATATTATAACAAAGGCAACAAAACTTATGCTTGTACACAAGAAAACAAATCACAACAGACATGTAGCAGCAACTTAATTTTGTTTATATCCATCCAGCTCAAGTGATTCAAAATTTCTCTACTCATGGATCAATGATAATGGTGGTTGTCAGACTGTTTATGTTATATATCAAGCATCACATGAGACTACTCCATTTCTCATCTTGGGTTGTGGGCAGCTCAAAGATCAAGCACTAAAACATATCTATGAACAGCAAAAAAACAAAAAAACAAAAAAAACAAAAACAAAAAAAAACAAAAACAAAAAACCACTCATGGAGAATAAGATTCTTGTGAACATCATACTATACTTTTGTAACCAATTCCATAATTCATCACATGCAACCACACCGCCTAAAAAGTTTTAACTAGTCCTCTAATTTGGGGATGTTAAGAGAAGACTAAGATTTATAACAAAATTAATTTATCTATACTAGAGCATTGCTAGTCAACTAATGCTAGTCAAGAAAACTACACAACAACATAGCTAAATAGTTTAACGAATCTCCCCATCCTCTCCAAGCTCCCCATCTTCAAGCTCATCACGGGCACCGTTTCTATGATGCCCATCTCGATCCTTCTTTTGTTTCTTGTACTGGATCTCAGTATCTGAGTCACTTGAGTAGTACTCATGCTGCCCATTAAAACAACTTTAATTTAAACACCATTTCTGGATACTTTTCCTTGAGGTCAGGGCAACAAAAAAAAAACCAATTACCTTCCGGGATTTTTTCCTATCACTGCTATGCTTGTGGGATTTCTTAGACTCATCTTTTTCAGAGCTTAGTTCATCTGTCTCGGCATGATGATGTTTTCTGTGCTTTCTATGCTTATCCTTTTTCTTATCTTTTGCTGCGTAGCCATCTACAGCATCAACATTCTCATTATCTTCAGCTTTTCTAGATCGGCTTTTTCCCTTTTCCTTTTCACGCTCTCTGGCTTTATCTTTCCTTTCCTTCCGGCTCTCCTTATCTTCTCTCTCCTTGTCTTTCTTTGGCTACAGATGAAACAAGTTAGCACAAATCATGATCCTTGGTGCCAAGTTAAGGTGACTAGTTTACCAAAAAGAGACGCTAAATCAGTTAGGTGGTATAAAGAGCATACATGAATTCACTTATATCCAGGGAAATTCATAGACGAAAGAAGAAATATATCTGTATGACCACAAGGTTTGTTCCATATGTTGAGATAATAATTAAGTGTTTCAGGGCCTTGAACCATGTTCCTGTCATACTTTTTTAAGTTTTAAGACAGAATTCTTTTCTATCTCAAGAACAACATAATCTCATGTCGAATTGATTCATGAATATGTTTTTGGGCAAAATAATGCTATAGATTGGCAATTCAACAGTTAAACCGATTAGCCATCAAAGTGGGTCTTTGATGACCAACAAAGATTCTCACGGGGCATACACTAGGATCCAAGGATCTTTCTTGGGTTCACGACTTAGGTCAGATTGAAGCCACCTTCAGTCCTTATCCTGGAAAAATTGTCTTTTTTACCAATTGAGCATAATGTCAGACACCTGATAAGTGAATGAGATTAACAAGTGAAGGTTTTTCTTTGAAAAGTATTGAGTTGATGTTTGTAGTGTTACAGTTATCAGCAATTGAACTAAGAGCTAAGAGGAGGAAAGATCTGGGTTGACAGAGACAGCAAATAGCAATAGGTTCTGAAACCATAATCTCTAAAAGGTAAAGCCTAAAGAGAGATCTGAGTCAAATTTGTCAACCTAAACAATAACAAAGAGTGGGAAACAAGGCAAGCTAACAATTTAGTAGAAAAGAACACACAAGAAATCTGTGTTGGGGCATGTGACTGACAACTAGGTGCATATAATTCCAAGAAATGACTGGTTGACATTACAGAAAGTTTCAGAAGTGATGCATAGCTGAGAAAGTTAATGTTTTGTGTAAGTGTATCCAAATGCCTCTAGTAGAAAGTTATGTAAACAGGTAAGTGGAAATATAATTGAACTCGTGGGCATAATCTCAATTGGTTAAATGCACCGGTACCTTTTCATCATCTTTCTTGTGCTCTTTCTCATTTGTTTTTTCTCGCAGATATGCAACATACTCCTCAAAAATTTCCCTTCCAAAATTCTCATCACCAAGGGACCTAAAATCACAGCAAGCCAACAGCAAGAAAACACATTTCTATCAAATTGAATTAGATAGCAAGCAGAAAAGATGGTTTTCGTGAAATACTTGTACTCTTGGCTATCTTCAAAAAGTGGCAGACACTCCAACCATCTTGAGGATGCAGTTATTCCCTATAAACAGTGGCCAGGCACGTTTGTACAGATACGTAAAGCATGTCAGCTAAGTAAAAAACTGCATAATACAAAAATCATTAGATGTAAACAATCACCTTGATTGAAGATAGAAAGTTTGAAAAATCATCAGCAAGACGCTTATGCTTCTTAGCTTCCTTCTCCTTTCCCTTTATCCTCTCCAACAACTCAACAAAAATAAGCTGCAGAAAGATGAAAACTTTCACAAGTGATTAAGGTGATATTGTTGTTGTGTTCCCCAAAGATACGAAAGAAAATTTCTTCAATGACAAAATGATGATGATGATATGATGATAAAATCTAATAAAGGAAAAAAAAAATATTTATGTTTTTATTCAAAGATACATGGAAGTAAAAAAGAAAAATGAAGAGAAGTGAATCAAAGAGCAAGATACCCACAAGTGAATCAGTTAATGATTTTGAAGGGGACATTAAATTGGATACAATAAGAAACTGAAAAAACTGATATATATATATATAATATATATATATATATATATAGTCGAGGATCATAGAGCCTTATTTATTTTGGTAGATTTGGCATCGCTTTTTAAATTCACGGCGCGAGAAGCGTGTTTGTAAAGATTTTCATTGATGCGGATGGGAAGATCATTGAAAATAAAATTTAGCGTGTAGTTTTATCTGATTTGGTTACCGTTTGGTCCTCCTTCTTAATGTTTTAAATTTTGTTCTGTTTGAATTTCTATTAAATAATAACTGTTAAGTGGAGGACCAAACGATCACCAAATTATAATTTAAAATAGACATGCTTAAATTATTTTTCTACGATCTTCCCATCCGACGGTTGGAAATCTTCAAACATGCTTTAGGGAATGAAAAAGGATGTCAAATGGTGTCAAAATAAATAATGTCCCCATTTATCCTCGAATATATATATATATATATATATATATATATATATATATCGGCCAATCTACTGAATAATATTTAGGAACTAATCGATAAAATTTCATATTTTGTCAAATCAAGTATACTTTGAAATTGAGAATTTACAGTATCTACAAACAATATTCACCATTTCAATGTCAAATTTTTAGAGTCTATATATGTCTTTAACAACATATGTATCGCTTATTTGAAAATTCATTAACATATGCCATGGCTTCCCAAAGTCATTTAAGTTGAAGTTTAATTTGTAGATTATATATATTGGCCAAAAAAAAATCACACACTCAGAACAATATCAAAAGTAGCTGATAGTCCTTTTTGAGTTAGTTTACTCCGCAAGTGGGTAGCCCTCAGATAAGTGTAATGGAATATTTTAAGATATGATTAGCATTTAACGGAACAATATCAAGAATAGCTTATAATTCTTCTGATAATTCTTCTTCTTTTTCTTTGGTTCTTTTTGGTCTTAGTTTTATGAACACCTAAGTCTACTAAAGCATTACGAGGAAGAAAATGGCATTGTAAGGTATCATTAACAGTTGGCCATAATATTTCTAAGATATTGCAGAATATGTATCATAGTAGTGCAGTAAGTTGCATTTATACTTAACAGAATTCCTTCAAGCAGGAAAAAACCCCACGACATCTCCATCAGATCTCAATTAGCAATTTATCATTCTAAATTTTCAAGACAATGACATCAAACTGGAAATAAGAAATGACATCCAAATGGTGAAGAAAACTTATATTGATATAGAGGCAACTATTTTAATACATAAAATATAATACATCTTAAAAGAATTGTCTGCACACCCCATTTGCAATAAACAAGACTCAAAACAGAAGCAGAACGAAGTTTAATATCAAAGAACAAAAATAAGATGCTTAATTTGAGTTACCTTTAAGTTTATTTCAGAAACTTTTTGCAAATTATCATCCTCACCAATTGATGCCTTGAAGTTTTCGAAAGTCATCGTTGATGTCAAAGCAATCTGGAAAAATAATTACCTGTTAGAAACTAATTGCTTCAATAAAATATGATCAAGTAACAAGGGTTACTCTTCCGGTCTTCAAAGCATCTTTGATCCGTGTTTTATCCTCATGATACTGCCAAAATAGAGGCAAAAACATGATTAGCCATGAAATAAGAAAATGGTAACAACAACAATAATAATAATAATAATAATAATCAGACTGCAATTAGTGCCATTAAAGCGCGAAAAAGGCACCAAATTTGAATAAGAAATTTTATTCCATCCTGCACTTCCCAACAACCCCTCACTCTAGCTTTGCAATATACTGGTGGATTACAAGCAAAATCAGAGCAGACATTAATCTTTGCACTATTTTCTAAGGGAAACTTCAGCTATAAAGCAAGCCTGATCCCTATCCAAAACTAAACTAGAACCAGATACCACGGCATGACAGGGACTGGATCAATGGGTTCAGACCCATCAACAGCAATCCACATGTGAAAGACATCAACCACATGAATTTCTCCTTTCCAGAAGTAAATTGACAATAATGCATAACATCATATGTAGCACTAAAAATGCGAAAGATGCCTGGCAAAATGTGAGGAACCTCAACTACTATCATGTAGTTTGATAATCCAAATTGCAGGAGTTTGCACAATCAACTCAATATATTACAACCAGACATTATTAAAGGTTTGTAAATTCAATAATCTAATATGACCACACAGCTTGAATGAATATTACTATACCCATAATCAACTTCAAACCAGCCATGTAACTTGATGAAAGACTTACGATTAACAACTATTCCCGATACACTCCAGTACAACTACAGATGGCATAAGCCTAACTGGCTGTCTGCAGATCATGATCCACTTAATCATCAGCAATGTTCAAACATTGGTTGACAAGTGGTAACATAAGCCTTGCCCACTTATGCTATCCTTTGACAGCATGAGACAACCTATACAACCAATATATAACCAAGCTGATTAGTGAACACCCCAAGTTACCTGTGCTCAAGAATCTGCTTTCTACCACTTTCAGCAAATCGCTACATACTAAGGTTTAACTTATAAAGTTGTTCATAGACCCATAGAACCATCAGATAGAAATTCTTTGGTATATCATTACATTATAATATGCAGATAAGAGAGTTAAACCAGTTAAAATCACACTTGTGAATTTGCTGCATCATTGTCATCCTAAATATGGCTAACCTAAGATGTTTGAGAGAACAAAAGTTGCTTACAAGTGGTAATGGATGAGAAGAAATCCATCAATTATTCTCATTCCTTTCCTTTCATTAATCAACACCAAGCTTTTGACTTGTGATTCTTCAAAGTGATTATTGTAAAAATGAGATGGTTAACAATGCGAATGAAGACAAAGGATCTTCTATCCTTTTCTTTTATCAACTTCTTCTCTGGTTTCATCAATCCAAATTGGTTTTGGATGCTATAAGTTCCATTCCTTACATTCTATTATTAATAAGGGCAATAACTGATGGACCTAAATAATTACCTGACATTTTCAGGTGATGTGAGTTCACATTCACGTTTTCAGGAACAGCACCATTTTTAACATTTAGAGGAAGTTGTGTTAATGTATGCTATTTGCAATCAACAAAATGTTAGTACATGCAATGAAATCTATTTAAGATCAGAAGTTAGAGGAAACATTATGAAGATATGGAAAATAAGGATTTAAAGGTTAGTAGAAGTAAAAGTATCCCATTCAATATTACAGAAAACACAAAGGTAGCATGGGATGATCACTTCTGTAATGTTGGATTTATTATACCAAGATTCCTTTAATACGGACTAATATTTGGTAATGTTGGGTAAACACAGTAGTGATAGTTTCAAAGAGGGTAGGAGAGCAACCTGTTTCTCTAGCTCCTCAGCAACATCTTCAAACAAGTTTTTTGCTGTTGCGCCTGATGTGTTTGATGACACTGCAATGAATGCTGGCAAATCTTTAATCTGCTAGCAAGAGAATTTAACAATCAGGAGATAGATACAAAATCTTGAAGCCTAACTATTATAAATATTAATTTATTGACACATCTGAAGGTGAGACTACCTTCAAACAGTAATCACGCCAGTGTGTTTTAGCTGTTAGAACCCCAGAAACAATATGTCCTTCCATCAACTTGCGAAAATCATCACGATTTTTTCTCTCTGCTCGTCTTAGTTGCTCCTGTATATTACCAACAAACTTTAGTATGATGGGCATCCCAGTCCCCCAGGCAATAGCCTGATAAATAATGATGATAGTGAGCATGCACCTTCTGCATCTTCCTCTGCTCCTCCTCTTCTTTTTCCAAATCATTTACGTAATCCTGTAGCATGGTGAAAGTAAAATGATCACCTGACGAAAAGAACAACCAATAATAAGAGGAAACCAACCTGGAAAATCTGCAGCCTATCAATTTTTTCAAGACGAGAACATCTTTGGTCATTCTCTAGACGATCCTGGACTTTCCTCCATTGGCTGTTTGCCTGCATAGTTTGAACAAGGGTTTATAAGAACCTCTCTTTTCAAGCATAACTACTAAATGTTCCTCATATTGATAGAGGATAGCTTTAATCGATGACCTTAATGAAATCACATGACTCAAGAAAAGCCCTGTATTCAATTATATTCCGCTTGTGGTCTTCTGCCATCTTTGCTCTTTCCTGCAACAAGAATGGTAAAATATGTAGCTTCAGCAGAGTACAAGCCTGAACTTCAACAATCAAATCAAGCAATTATAAAAGAATATTTACAAAATGAAAGGCTGAGTGCAACTGGTTTGCCACAAATGGCAAAGAGGAAGCTACAATTACAGAGGCATGCCTCTGTTGCATGGTTGTCAAAAGTTGGAAATGGATCAAGATACTGTTCCATGCAGTTTGATGAGCTGCTTTTCAGATGTTAAATTTCAAGGTAAACAGCAAGATCCAAGTGTATTTTATTTAAAAAAGTAAATGATGATGATGATGAAGAAGAAGAAAAGCAGTGAGTGGCTTTGCTAATAGCAGGACACAGTTATGTTGTGTGTTTGATGGTATTATAATATGATACGAAAATTGAAAAAATGGGAATAAATTTAGCTAAGTCCTTATTTTTCTTAATTACAAAAGGATTGACACTAATTTGTGTATGATTCTGCAAGGGTAACATTATTACTTTATAAATCAGGGATTTCAGGTGCTTGGTAACTAAGAATAGAATGCTCAGAATTAGAAATATATTAAAAAGGAATACAAAGGGCACACTCAACGATGTGCTACATGTGGAGATTGGACAACCTGTGCGATGCAGCCATTTTTCTAGACTGACTGCGTCAAAAGATAAACACAATCAGTAGTTAACATGGATAACTCCAAAAATAAACTGGAATAGTGGTTTCTGCTGGTATAACAAGTGGGATTCCCATGTAGGTTACTAGTGTAATACATTAGCACTGAGTTTGCTGATGTTGATGTTGATACAGAAGGCAATTCTTGAATGGTTCTCATTTTAGATAGGGAAAAAAAAATACAGAAACGGATAGTTACACAAACTTAAATTGCAAATCGGGACTGTTGACCAATTTGATGCATTCAGAAAAGTTCAGTTGGAATATACACATGATTTCATATGGATGCTATAATAACAGGCTGTTAGAATGAGCATGTAATACAATCCACTAAATGAAATGAATTGGTTTGGCTATACATTGGCTCTTGGGCTCTGCTCAATATGGAAGGGGGTCTACAACTTTTCCTGTCCGTGTCTAATAAAGACAAGATGGAATTTTGAGATTTTATAAAGAATTTATATGCTAGAAAAGATTGAAGAAGTTGATCGGAGTCTGACTGCTACCCAAATCTCCAATTGTTAATAATAACTGAATATTAAAGACTAATAGTTGTCATGTTCAGGCATCTTGCCCAAAAAAAAAAAAAAAAAAATGCTGAAAGTACCAGCCCAATTTTCATTTTGTTCATTTCCGATAATCATCAAGTGGAAAGAAATATTCTTTTTGATGAAATTTTTTTAAGGTTCAGGATGCTGCCCAAGTTCAATAAGTGCTCAATTCATGTTCTATTCTTTGCTCAAGCACATTCCTTACCCAACCTATAGTTTGTAGTGAACATCATCAGTAACAGAAAGTAATATGTATCAGCAAAGAATCACAACATTTGATGTAAACCAGATAGGAGAACACACAGACCCATTAAAAAAAGAATCTTGGTTTCTAGATGGCTAGGCCATTGGCTAACTTAGCCAACAAAATAGCTGAAGGAGCACGGAGAACCCCTAAAATTTTCCATTTAAAACTATGAAAGGGACATGGTATATGATATTGATGAAAGAATAGAGAATAATAATAATTCAAGATAAAAACCTAAATTTATCTGTATCAAAGCCAATGAGATTCTTTAGCAGTAAGGACCTCAAAGGTAACCCAATATAAAAAAGATGGATCACTATAAAGATTATCAATATGCACGATTAGCTTTGAGAAATCCTTAACCAGTTCCAGGTTAACCGTTCCCATTTGTAGACTTTCCAAACTTAACTTCCAATATATTTCCTAATCCACAAAGGAGTGTTAAGAGATTAAGAGGCTAACATCCATCATCAAGTGCAAAGATAGTATTAGAATCACCAAAGGGTATATATGAAGCAGGAAGTGATGGATGGAGATTATGGCATTAAAATCAACTATAACTTTAGAAAAATTGTATTAAATATAAATTAAGTAAGTTAAAAAGTAAGTTAAATATATATAGGTTACAACTTACAAGTGAGAGTGCTCCCCTTATGTAAGGACATGACTATACAAAATAATAATCTAATATAGAGCTTAAGCCTAACATAGTAGAGATATATCAGGTAGCAGTAGAACACATCTAACAGAGACCAACATCAGACAAATAACTCCATTTGCAGCAACAGTTAGGAACATAAATACAAAATCTGCCTCTAAAGTTTTCGTGTTTTGATTCTTTCCACTCCCCCTTTCCCTTCTTCCTTCAGAACTTGCTCCATTTTCCCTCCCTCCACTACAACCTCATAAGATCTCCCTCATGAACAGATTTTGCTATAATGGAAAGCAACAGCTTAAAAATATTGTCATAAACAAAACCCTAAGTGTACTTGCAAACTGTACCATCTATACCATAAACATTACTTAAGTCATTCCCCTTTACTAGAGTGATGCTATACAAACAGAGAGATTATGAAATGAGCATTAAATAACTCATTACAAATAGGTCAGATCCAAACAAATGATCTACAATTCACATACAGAAAAGACGAATAGGAAAAAAAATTAATCCGGGTACATGATGAAAACATGTAAATGTGAAAATCTTAAAACATGCAACCATGTAAATAGAATTCAAACCTTTTTTTGGAGCTCTGCTAAATAGTTCTCAAAAAGATCCTCACGATCTCTAGCTCGCTCAATGGCAGTGAATCGCACGTCATCCTCAAACATAGTCATAGCTTTGCTGAATTGGCAATATATCAATTAGTTACCATGCCCAAAATATGAACACTTAGTAACAGGCATCATATGCAATCAATCAACTTTAATAAATCCATTCTAAACAAGAAAGGAAAAACTTAGAAATGATTTGTAATTACAAGCTCGGTTATAGGCTGGTAAAAAGAAATTTAGCTTGAGCTCTAGGCAGATTATTTCGAGAAAACCAGAGCTCAGCTCAAGCCTGTCAAGAGTCAAGAAACAAAGCTCGAGCCTAGCTCATGTAGCTGAGCCAAGATCAGCTATTAGCTTGGGGTGGGGTTATTGTTACAGCAAGATAAAACCTCATGAAGAATCAGACCTCAGACCTCTTAGAATGGTCAGGACTTTATACAATCATGGCTAATAACCAAAGCATCTTGTCACGACCCATTTAAGAGTATATTTATAAATAAAAACAAATTTTCCTATAGATTGCACAGTAAAAGAGCTATCAGGCAAGCCTTAAATGAGACAACTTATGCTCAAGCTCCGTTTGAAATTAATTTCGAGCTTACATAACAACTCAAGCTTGCTCATTATTAAATGGTTGAGCCAAAGTTGAGCTTAATTCAAGTGGAGCTCAAGCTTCTCGTGAACTGCTTGTTTATTTGCCAGCGCAAAGCAAACTATAGACAACATACCTCCATCGAGTTGATGATGTGAGTTCTTTGCACTCCTGCACAGCATTGAAAGATGTTTTAGCATTGAAACCAACATCAAAAACACAAGATAGGTATTACATCAGCTTACCTCTAACATCCTGGTAAATTCCTCACGTGCTTTTTTATGCCTTGTACGTCTTTCCTCAGCCTCCAGTTTTGTCTTTTGGCTCAAGAACTGCAACATAAAAAGTGAGTGGTCAGTATTCTTCCCGCAATTTCTGTACAAAGAAAAACAACTGATACTACTATGTTTTATACAACAATAGCAATTCTTCTGCAGCCTACCTCGCTGAATGCTTGTTTCCTCTCAGCAAGTGTTTTTAGTGCACTGTACCTCTTGTCATTGATTATGACTCGCATTGCCTGACAACATTTTCTAATGCATAAGATCAAAATAATGATGATAAATGAGCAAATGAATGCCTACCTGCTCCCAAGTCCAGTCAGATTTAATGTTTGCAGAATCTAGAAGAGCTCTAAAGGCATTTTTTGCTTCCTGAAAGAAGATGGTTGTTAACTTCAACAACAAAACAAAGTCAAAACAAACAGCGACAATTATAGCTCACAGACCATCTTTGTAGCATAAACCGAACATTCTTCAGTAACAGACTTCTCTTCCAATGGAGCAATAGTACTCTTTGCAGAAACTGCACCGCTACGCTTGCCTTCCTGCAATGGGTATAAAAGCAACAATGGGAAATTATCACAGTAAAAGAAAGGCCGATGCTGGTAGCAGTAGAGAAGCAAAAAAATAAGGCTGTATCTTACTGATAAAAAAAAAAGATATAGAATGTTTTGAGGAACAAAAAACAATATATAGATAACATACAGTTTAAGAAACACTCTCATTTGATTATGATGTAAAGAACATCATTGTTATATCAGCAGAAATTATCATTAGCTGATCTAAGAAGATGACTGCAACAGTATACTGCATGTAAGCTGAAGCAATCTCAAAAGAGACTTAAACTAGCATACAACCAGTTCCATTAAATGCAATATTAAATGAGTTTTTTACTTGCCACCCCCCCTGAAAAAAAGCCAAATCATTTTAAAAACCAAGTAAAAGATAAAAATACCCTCTCTTTTTTATGGTTGAAATCTACAAATGACTAATAAGCTATTAAGAATATTCTGAAAGGTTATAAGTAAATTATGATTTTATTAATGGGACTATAAGTAAATTTATGTTTAATTTATAAACTAATATATATATATATACAGCAGTGATGTTATCAGGCCGGCCGGAAATTATATATTTCCGGTCGCCTGCTCATTCTGGTCCCTGGAGCATATTTGAACAATTTCCAACCGTACGGATGGAAAGATCATCGAAAAATAAGTTAGTCTGTCAATTTTCATACAATTTGGGAACTTGTAGGGTCTTCATCTTAACGGATCAAAACTTATAGGAATCGAGCGGTTACGAATTTCAACCGTTAAGTGGGAGGACCAAAGCGGTTACCAAATTATATGAAAATTGACAGAGATAGCTTATTTTACAATGTGATCTTCCCATCCATATAAAAAAAAATACTCCGGGGGCCCTAAATGGGCGTCAATCGGAAATGAACAAGATTCCAATCTACCGCATAAAGATCATTCCTCTATATATATATATATATATATATATATATATATATATATATATATATATATAGACACATAGGATTAACTTATATTATTTTTTTATTTTTTAATGGCACACATTAAAAAGAATTATTTGTAAGATATTCAAAGTAAAACAAAATATTTACATTCTCAATAAAATAAAATATAAAATACATCATAAACTAACATTGAATACACAATATACCCTTTGAGTTGTTAAATTTCACTTGAGAATACAGGAAAGAATTAATTGAGAAGATATGATAAAAGGTTAAAATGGTCACTTTACATATATTATAACAGGCCAGGTTAAAACATAAGAGTTTATTTAGTACAAGGGGTAGTAAGTAAAATAAAAATAAAAATAAAACAGAGGATTATAGAGTATTATTGAAAATTGAGGGGGGATAAGAAGTGATTTCGCTTTTTTAGTGGGTGGCAGGTAAAAAACTCATTAAATCTACTCAAACAAAACAAAACTTATGTTTCTAAAAGTATTGAATAATTGTCCCAAAAATATCTTCCTCAATAAACAAAGATGCCCATTGCATAATGATTTGTTTTCTATAGCACATCAAACTCCTGAAGGTCATTAAAGAATTTCTTGCAAGGATTATGAGTCTTGAAGTTGTATAATGAGCCCTAATAACTCTTTAAATGGTCATAAGACAAAAAGCTCCCAAGCAGAGATAGAAAGACATTAGCAGGAGTAACATTTAACTTCCAGAATTGAACAAATAACCAGAGGCCATCCTGTAGTAGATGCATTCCTTCGCATGATATACTATTTTGCACACTTCTAAAAGGGTCCTAATGTCAACTATAGAAACAGACCAGAACAAACTGACCTAGATGAAACCAAGATAACTAGTTCTGTCGGTTTGTTTCTTTCAATGTAAATTAACTTTATAAATGCACTTATCACAAAGTGATAGGATGCCTAAGATGATAGGGCAAAGCACTATCAAATATAAATAGGTCACATACAATATAAACCATAAAGATGACAGAAAAAGTTACTACATCAACAGAGTGCTACAGCATGAAAAACTGATGAAATTAGATCTACCTCCAGATAAAAAACAGGAGATTCATCTGGAACATTTGTACTACTAGGCAACACTGAAATGGCATCATCAATCCTGCAAACAATATTAATACCTTAAAAGTTTTAGCACATAAAAAAAAGAGATAAGGTAAAAAAGAATATAAAACAACACTTGGTGTCCATACTTGTTTGCAGTTTCTAAATCATCAGTTGTATCAGCAACATTTCCAGGACATGTGGAAGCAAGAGCAGATGATGGAGTATCACTTATCTTGGCATCTGATATATCACCTGCATTTGTTGGTTCCACAGAAGGGTCGGTCCCGACAGAAGGTAAAGCAGCAACAGATGGCGATGCAGAAGTCGACATGGTTGCCGGTGGGTTAACAGAGTTGGCAGTTGTCACAATTACAGGGATGGATGTTACTGCAGACGCTGATAAAGAAACAGATTCGCTACACGAAGGCAGCTCAGTGGAAGTAATAACAACAGCCATTGGAACAGTAGATGCAGATCCAATCTCTGAATGTACTGATTGTACCCCTACTTTTTCTGCTTGTTCACGGGCCAACTGAAAAGCACAGAAAAAATAAAATGATTCATCAATAAAAAAAAAGTTTGACTAAGATTGATAATAAATCCCATAGCAAGCACCGCAACAAGAAACCTTTAACTCATCAGGAATTGTCCATTTAGATTGCTTGGTCCCCTTGTTATAGTAATACCTACAAATATAAAGACAGATAAGCGAAGATGGTTAGCAAGAAATGAAAAATAGGGAAGGAAAGTGAAAAATCCAAACCACATCTCATGCGGACAAAAACAGAAAGCAATGATCACTTTAAAGTTTAAAGTTTAAATTCACTCACTTCCGTCCCTCTGGAGTGGTGTATTCCTTCCAGTTAGTTGATGCATCCACTCTCTGTGACAAGTAGAAGTTGAATCAGATTTTACCAAATAAACTACCAGATAAACTCAGTAAGTAATAATTACAGAAGGAGAAGACTCAAAACACAAGATAGATAAAAATGAAAGCCAAAAACATAGGTAATAACTTATCAATAAATAAATAAATAAATTGTTAGTAATGTACCTAACAAGGAAATAGACAGAATACAACATACATTCTAGAAACTAACAACGTGCAGCAAAAGTATTAGGCAGCAGTTAAGAAGACAATATTCAGCACCAGTTAATACACCATATTATCCCACAAAAATGATAACCTCCACAGATCAGGTTTAATTGTTCAAGTTGTATTCCTCTAATCAAAGACCATCTCTTGGTTAAAAATAAAATAATAATAATAAATAATAATAAATAATAAATCACCCCTGAATATACATGACTGTTTCAGTAGTAAAATGTACAATAGTGAAAGAAAAGCTCTTCCATTGCAAAGAATGAATAAAATAGTTGGACCATAATCATGGCACAGGTTGTTAATGAAGTAAAAGCATTGGATAGCTCATAAAGTCACAAGTTTATTCATGCACTAAAATAGTTTACTCTAGGCTTATTGAAAATTAGAAGGCATAAAGCTTATTATTTGAATAGCCCTTGCTTTGTTCCCCCACTGTGCCTCAGTTATGATGTAAACAAGTTATGCAAGTGCTAAAGGTGAGTTGTGAATGGGTAATTCATGAGTAAGAACAGGAAGTAAGATGCAACACAAAGAAGAAAAGGCATTAGAATCCACCATCCATACATCCTTTTCATATCAATCTGATATTTCTGAACACAAACCTTCTCAATTCAAAGGGCAGATATCCACCAAAATAAATAGCACATTCATCGTATCACAATTATGTCATACATCATATCAACCTCATAATTCAGCCCATATACCTTCCATGAACAACTTTCAAAACCTTAGGAAAAAAAAAAAAAAAATGAACCTATATCTAATCAAAGATTCTCATGTGTGTTTAGTATGGGAAAAAACTCAAACCAAATAAAACGTTGGTATTCTCACCCTCCCAAATTTTACAATTCCATTTTCACAATGACACTTCAACAAAGCACAAAACAGAGCAGACATTAAAGATGGCATCTAAGGAATACAGTTAGTAATACATAGTTCTGCTGTTTGTCTATATCCTATGCTTCGCGAAAAGATATACATGTAACAGACTATTCATTGTTCCAAGCATGTGTTTTGCTTATTGCCACAAATGGCAACCTGTGCATCATTTGAGTACAAAGCAAACATTCCTCAAGCTACATGGTAATTAGCTCAAAATTAGTAAAACTGATAAAAGAATAAGGAGCTGAAAAAAGTAACAAACAAGCATAAAAAGGCACGCCCCCATTATTACCAAAAGAAGTTAAACAAGGAAAATAAATGTGATAAAATTAGTTATGGAAGGATCAAATATTGTGGCAACTTGAAACCGTAGCAATTGGAAATAAATTATTAATAAAATAAGAAAAAAAACACTGTTCAAGGGGCAGCATATGTCTCAGAAACTAGGGAAGGATACAGTTGAGACAGAAAAAAGTTAAGGTAGCATAAAAAGCCACATGATGCTTGAAAGCAAATATTTAGTATCTAACAAAATAAGAAATTGCTCGTTGTTGTATCAACATAAGAAGTTATCATTCTCAGTGATCCTTGCTCGATCCTCTAACCCAAAAATTTACGTGAATAAATTGTTTAGCACAATCAGTGTTCAAATAATTAACGTCATATGTGACAAAAATTTAAAATCATGAACCTACAACATCTCCAAATCTGGTTTTGGGAGTGTACAATACCTAGAACACATCTTGCATGTCTTTTGATGGCACTTTTCTGCTTCAGCATCAGACAATCAATTAATTATAGTATCTACATTTGAACCAGGGATACATATAAATAGATGACTGTTGTGTTTTTTTCTTCCAGAAGGAAGGCTGATGCCTTTTATTGTTACTCGAGCTACATAGCAAATCTGAATCAAACCCATGACATATAATTTGGGGGACGTGAATCTCACAATTATAAATTACATGCATGGTGGCATAAATATACAGATGTTTACACGCAAATAAGCATCAATGGTCATGTATAATTTAAACTAAAACTCACACAACCCTCTACAGGTATAAGCCAGTTGTGCAAATGAAAATAATGAAAAAAAGGCTTTGTTCATTCAAAATTCAAGCCAAAATTCAAGCCAAAATTCTAATGGTCGTAATAAAAAAATTTCAGGTTTTGGTATGACCAAAACAAGCAGATACACCCAACACTAATACACAAGAGTCCCTTCATCATAAAGTAAAGGTGAATAGCAATAATTGCCTGCCTTGAGAAAAGTGAAATCCCGCCTTCTTAATGACCATTTAAAGCAGAAGATATTTTGCTCCAGACGTGCCAAAAGACATCTACAAACAGATGGAAGAACATGCAAAGAGACAAAGAATCTGCATAAAATAATTTTTTTTTAAAAAAACTGAAGCAGTAACAACTTACAATTACGAGCAATTATAAGAAGATAAAGCATATAAGTAAAGTTTTCAAATCCACTTCATCATATATTCATAAAAACAATAACCTGAGAATATCTTTTTGAATAACCTGAGAATATCAAAGGATGCCATTAATAGTATTACTCACCTCTATAGGAGTCATCAGTTCAAGCGGCTTTTCCCAGCTAGATTGCCTAGTCTTCTTATTATAATAGTACCTAGACAAGTAAAAGATGCAAAAAAGAATTGGAAATGACAAACTGTAGCAACAAAATGGATTTAACAAAGGACCTAATTGGTACTATCCAGTTTCATATATAATTAAGGTATAACATCAATGGGCAGAGTCAAATAAAACCAAGTGCTAGAAAGAAAGCAAATAAAGTAAGAAATACTTAAATCACAGCAAAATCAAGTGAAGAAATGAGAAAAAATAGATAATCATATACCTTTTGCCGTCAGCAGCTGTATGCTCTTGCCAATCAGAGGAGACATGTGGTGTAACACTCGGCTGTACACCTTTGGCCTGGATTTGGATGAAATTTTAACATATTTGATAACAATAACAATAACAATAACAACAACAAGCACTGCTTTTTGTTGAGCAATATAAATATCTTTATCACTAGAGAAACTAAGAAAATTAAACAACAGTCGTACAGGAATTGTGACAGCAGCAACAAGAGGTAATGGTGTAGGGTGAACAAAATTCGTCACAGAAACTCCACCCTGCCCCCCAGTTGTTGCCCAAGGCTGTGGACTTGATTGTATATTAGGTACTTGCATCTGTGATATTGGTTGATACTGAGATGGGGCATTGACACTGCTTGGTGGCATACCATAAGATGTTGCAAACTGCATTTGTTTCAAAAGGCATGAATAACAAAAGATGCATGTGACAAAGTACAGTGAAATAATGGGAAAAAAGATCCATTTTTGCAGCAAATCTAACTCAGTCTTACTGTATAAGATGAAGAAAGAGGCATCCCAACACCACCAATTAAAGGCATGCTGTTTGATAACTGGACATTATGTTGGGGCAGCATTGGCCCAGATGAGATGGGCATATTTGATGGCATATATCCCATGGGCACTGCTTGTGATGAAGATGGGCCTGGACCTGGTTGCCCTGGTCTGGGGGGCATTTGTTGCATCCCTTGAGGAAATGAGGGCGGTTGTGTTTGGCAAGATGGTATTCCAACATTTGTAGGAGGCAATGGTTGCCCCACAGGCCGAAATTGTTGTGATGTTGCTGAGACAAACTGATGTGGTTGATGTACTGTTCCTGTTTGAAGAAATGGTCTAAACTGCAATTTACACAAGAAACCATGCATTGCAATAAGTAAAAAAACATAAATCTTATTAAAAAACATACTAATGATGGAAAATTAGATATTCTTACCTGCATGGGCAAAGGAGGAAAAAAATTTTGAGATGGACCAGTGGATCCCACTGTTGGAGGACCAAGGGGCTTTTGCATTAAAAATGGAACTTATATTAGTCTCATGAAAGCGTCTTTCTAGACATGCAAAGTATGTCTAAGAACAAAGTAAGTTGTCAAGGAAAAGGAAGTGGAAGAGAAGCATGGGGAAAGAAAGAACAAAAGCGGCAAGATTAGATAGCAGATATATGTGATACCTGTGCCCCAGGAGGTTGCGGATAGCTTCCCATTTTCCAGAAACTTTAGCAGCAACAACACATACAGAATCTGGAAGACCAAAATATTAAATGGAAAAAAGTCAAACAACCTATTTAATTTGATTGTGACAGAAAATAGTTGCGGAAAATATATTTCAGAACCTCTTCTCATTAATCTAATACTTCTTTTTCAAAATATATACTCACCCTATATCCAAATTTGGTTACGAATTATATATTGGATAAACAATCCTTAGGTACATTACTTTCCAAAGCATTTGATTTCACCTATTAAATGATATCATAGCCTTTCCCTGGAATGTTATACCTCAGTGGATTACCGGGCAAAATGACATTCAATAGATCACATCCGGTGTCATTTCATGAGAAAAATAGGTTAATATATGGAACCATGCTTTTGTGAGACACGAATAACACACTTTAGCCTATCTAGAATTCCATGCCAGATTGCAGCTACTGCAAATCCTTGGCCTGTCTAAAATATATATAAATTGCAAAATAATTTAGAGAAACAACTGCTATAGAATACAAAACAACTTCACAAGTAAAAACACTATTAATTTATATACACTGAAAATTTTGGCCATCACAGCTTTCACTTCCAACCACCAAGTGAACAAGAATAAATCCTAGTTCAAACACATCACCAGCAAACAAGAACATAGTAATCACGACAAGTGAAGGATATATGTCTCTTGGTAAGACAAGGGTCCTTGTAGGTGCACATGGAGTCAATTAAAGCAGAGGGCTACTGCTATGAATCCAAGCAGGCTGAAGTAATGGCCGGTCAAATAGCCACATGAACAAACCATTAGCGTCCTGAGGTTGTCTTTTCAGTTTCCACAGCATTAGGTGATGATATGATCTCCAGAAACATGGTAGTAATGCACAGGTTGATGATGGAGGACAGGGGTATAACCATGAGTGCTTGCTAGCAGCAGTAAGGGCTGGTGAGAGTATCACATGAGCTAGCCCTTATGGTTCCAATATTGTTCTTTTTCAGGTATTCATAGTGCTAGAAGCTATGATCTCAACAGATGTCAAATTGATGCACTGGATTGATGGTTGAGGGAAGGAGCCTTGCCATGAGTTCAACCTATCAGAAGCAATGACTGGTGAAAGGATTGCAAGAGCTCTCAGGATCCCAAGATTGTCGCCTTTTTAGCGTTCTGCAGTGCTGGAGACCACGAACTCCGCAAAGATGGGGTTTGATGCATAGGGTTGATAATGGAGGAGAGAGATACTGCCATGAGAGCTAGATAGCATGATCAATGGCTGGTGCAAGGATCGCATGAACAAACCCTCAGTATTCCAAGATCGTGTCTTTTTAGGTTTTCACAGTGTTGGAGGCTTCGATCTCCACAAACATAGAGTCTGATGCACAAATTGATGATGAATAAAATAAGAGGGGTATGGGTATCGTTGCACAAGAGTTACCTAGCAAAGTGCGACCGTTGGTGAAGAGCTGGCATGAGCCAGCCCTAGGGGTTTCAAGATTTTTGTTATTTCAAGGTTTTCAAAGCGTTAGAGGCTATACTCTCAAGAAACATGGAACCGGATTGATAATCGAAGAGATAGTATTGCCATGAGTGCTGACAAGCAATAGCAATGGCCGGTGCAAGAGTCACATGAGCAAACCCCTAGGGTTCCGGCAAAATCGTTCGTTCTTGGGCCAAGAACGAAACACTGAAAATGGATTCTTGAGCTCGAGAAATGGATGAATAGTGCGTATAATAGCAAGAGAGAAGTAGTCGTAGGAGAGAAGAGTACCTGGTCGAGAGCTCCGCCGACGCTCGGCGCTCGCAGGATGTTGCGAGGATTCGCAGGCTCTGCCCTATATCTCTGCCAGCACACGACTTTGTGGCTCGGTGACGGTGCGCGGTTGTAAAACGGCAGGGTTGGCCCTATGTATAGCCTAAGTATAGTAAGTTTGTTTGATGTACTTTCAGATGGGAAAAAATCTCTCTTTTTGGGGATGTGAAATCTTATTATTGTTATTTAAAAACTAAAAAATGAAATTTATTCCTCACTTTCAAAGTATTCAATAGGTGTAATTTCCTAAACGATCCATCTAATATGATCATAGTGTCCTTTTGATCCCTCTATTAGAACTTGATCCTTCCAACTCTCTTTATTATTCTCATTAGGAAATTTTGAGCTCGATGACCATTTTCTTTACAGTTTTCACAAAATAACGTAGCATTTTTAATATATGAAAATATATTAAAATATTCATTTTTTATTTGAAATAACAAAACGGGTTCGGATCCCTTCTCTTTGGATCCGAACCCGTTTCACTCCTCCACGATCTATCCCGCATCCAATGGCGATCACCGTCACGTCCTCCATGAACCAATATAATAATTACACTAATTAACAACTAATATAATTAAACTAATAACAATCAAATAATAATTACATTAATTAACCAGACCCTAACCCTAACCCTAACCCTCCTCTCTCGAGACCCACCGCATCAACGACGACAACGACTGAAGCTCTGGGCTCGGATGTCGCACAACCAGCACCCGCTCCTTGCTGAGTTTCCGGTACGGTGATATGCTCGCCTCCTCACAAACCAACCTCCGGCTCGTCCGATCCAACATCCTGATACACAAAAACTTTGGTCCGGGCTTTCAACTTGTTGATAAGCTTCCTTGATTTCGGAGAAGACCGTCCACAGTGGTGATGAAGGAAGAACCTCGACCAAGACGGATAACAACACCAATGTCGCAATCGCAATGAAGACCCCGACAATGACCTTCATTACGGCAAAGTGGTGAGCGGGGGACTGGACAGAGATGGAGACATTGGCAACGACAAGGGTCTGGAATGAGGCCGGGTTTGGAGGAGGGTTAGGGAAGAAGGGGTCCTCTCCTATCAGGGGAGAGCGGCGGAACGTTAGCGGCAGTGTCGACGAGGGGCGCGATCTAGTCAATGGGGAAGAATGGCTCATGGAGGACACGATGATGATCACCCGTCATATGCGGGATGGACGGTGGAGGAGTGAGACGGGTCTGGGTCCAAAGAGAAGGGATCCAAACCCGTTTTGTTATTTCAAATGAAAAATGATTATTTTAATATATTTTCAAGTATAAAAAATGCCACATCAACCAAGGATGACAAAGGAAACGACTGTTGGACTCAAGACTAAGATTTTCCAATTTGAATAATTGAGGGAGTTGGAATGATCAAATTCGAATAGAGGGACCAAAAATGCACTATAGTTATAATAGAGGGACTATTTAGGGAATTACACCTTTTCAATATTGTTCCAAAATTTTTTATATTATTATTTTTATTCATATTATTTTTATATTTTAGAGTTTATTTAAATAAGTGTTCTCAGCAACTTGATCTTATTAAAGTTTTGGTTTTAGGGTTCAAAATTGAGTTAAGTAGTTACCTTTTTTATGTTCAAAATTCTGATTTCTAACAATAATTAATATCTATAATATAAAAATCATTTGATGACTAGCAGTAATAACTTGCCTAAATTACAGTTTGAATAACAAACTTTCTAATTTTGTTAAAGACTTATACTATTGGTCTCAGTTTTTCTTTGGCTACTATACCCCAATGTTCATTTTCGTACCTGTATTTTAAAAATGTTCAATACGGTCTATATACTTTACATATTTTGTTCAATATCATCCTTGACGCTGATGTGGTAGCGCATATGAAATACAACCTAATTTTTTGATTTTTCTTATTTACATGTGACAGTATTTTGTTGACGTGGCATACGTATTATGTCAAGCCATCAAAATAATAATTTTAAAAAAATAAAATAAAAAACATATTAAAAAAATAATTATTTTGCTGATACGGCAGAATATGTATGCCACGTCAGCAAAATACTGTCACGTGTAAATAAGAAAAATCAAAAAATTATATTGTATTTCATAGTGTTGCCATGTCAGCGTTAGGGACGGTATTGAACAAAATATGTAAAGTACAATGATTGTATTGAACATTTTTAAAGTACATGGATAAAAATGAAGATTGAGCTATAATACAGGGACGGATACTGTATTTAGGCCTTTTTCTTTTCAATATATTGATTGAAATGTATGCTTATTTGAAACCTCAAATAAGGTTGAAACCATAAAAGAGAATTCATCAATGAATTCAACTATTACAAAAGATAATCATAGCCATAAACAATAAATCAAATCTTCATGAAAACCATAAGCCTCAAACGATGGACTGATTAGAGTGGTTGAATAAACACGTATTTAGAAAGCATTTTAATGCACATTGTTCCCCTTTTCTTAAAAAATATAACAAGATTAGTATTTGGTTACTATGGGTTAAATTGTTTGAATTTGGTCTATACCAAAAAAATTAAAAGTAAACCAACCAAAGTTTGATTTAGTTAAGCTAATTAAAATAGGTAGTTATAATCATTTTTTCCTTAAAGATATTTGTTACCAGCATAATATTTTTAGTTATCGAACTAAAAATTATACAATTACAAATAATTAAATATTATAAAAATACTAGATTTGTTTTTAGGAGAGATTCAAAATGGGTTATTCATAGTTTAACTTAATTAATATATAATAAAAAATCAAATTATTTTATATTTTTGAATTAATTATTATTATGGAAGAAGAGCTTTGGCGCAATAGTAAAGTCGTATGTAAAGGTCACTGGTCCATTATGGACCCAAGTGATCTAATCCTTTCCTAAACCCCTTCTCCCACCCCCAATTGTCATCGTTGCCTTGCCGCCATAACGTTGTACTGCCGTGCCTTCTCGCCTCACTAGCTACTCCACTGCTTTGGCGTAAGATTGACGAGCTTCCGCTATAGATTTGCGAATTGCTTAATGATTTTAGGGCTAGATACATAGTACTTCTCAATCTCTTGTTTGAACCACGCCACTCTTCGGTCCTTGCATGAAGAATCCATTTGCTCATCAAACCACGGTCGAGGCTAATGACGTAATTGGAAGTGGGCTTCGAGTTGAGGAATTAGTTGTGTGGGGGAAGGGAGGGGGTAGCTAGGAGCTGGGTGCCGATGAGGAGGGGGAGATGGGGAGTGAGGATGGAGGAGGGGGTAGGAGGACGGGAGGAAAAGACAGTGGAGATGGGAAGGGACAGGTGAGGAATTGATGGAGGAGTAATTAATTTAAATTATATAGATAGTTTTGAAAAAACATATTTTTATTTTAAAATAATTATAAAATAATCAATAAGTTGAGGGATGTCACCTACTCTTTAATCGACAACTGGGCTGAGTGACTTTTTAAGTTAGGGTTTTAAAGTTGGAGGACTTTTGTGTTACAAAATTAATTTGAAGAGGCCTAAAAGTTGAGGGATTTTTTTTGTGTAATTTATTTATTTATTTTAAAAATAAGTAGTTTAGCCCCCTCAAATCTAATATTAAAATTTATATAATTTTTTTATTATTATTATTTTTTTTTCCGGAGGAAAAACCTCGCCACTGTGAGCACTCCGCCACTCCCTCGTTTCTCGCTCCACTCCCTCGCGATTTGCGAGAGCCCCGTAGACCCAAGAAACCAGTGTCCATGTCCAGTCTCCTTGGAGGCAGTGAGAGTCCAAGAGGAAGTCACACCAACGAACTACCCCTATCCCCAGCCATGAAGAGGAAGGTGATGCCCCCTCCCACGATTTCTCTCTCGCTGCCCAACGTTTTTCTCATCCGGGGGACGTTTTCTGGCAGATCGGCGGCGGGCTGTGCAGCGCCGGCCAAGTGTTCGACCAAATGCTCAAGGAGCTTGATGGTCTTCAGCCCGTCGAGTTCCAACTCCCGGACTGGCTGAAGAAACGGAAATCCCTGCCCTACACCTTCATCAAGCGCAGTATCCTTCTTTCTTTGCTTTTTGAATGTAAGCTTCTTGTTGTTTTTTCCCAGACAATCTGAATTCGTCTGTAAAATCTTGGTTTTCAAGATATGTACCTCACCAAGAAGATGAAACGCCGAGCTGAGGATGATGGTATATTTTGTTCTTGCTGTCCTTCTTCTGCCCAATCTGCAGTTTGTGACAAGGATTGCCTTTGTGGGTAAGCGGTTTCTTGGCCCATGATGTCTGGAGTAGTGGCTGATTATCTATCTTGTGACTCAAAAACATTTTCTTTCCTTGCGGTGATGGTTGATGGATCTTGTGTTTCAAATTCACAGAATGCTTTTGTCCAGTTGCTCCAAAAGTTGTAAGTGTGGCAATTTATGTGCCAACAAACCATTTCAAAGTCGACCTGTGAAAAAAATGAAATTGGTCAAGGTATCTATCCCCTTCTTTTACTAGAACTCCCCCTTGAATGAATCCAATCTGAGAAACAGATCCGAAAGACGAGTTTCTATCCTCTCCTTCAACTGCAAACTTTCCAAGTTCAA
Source organism: Dioscorea zingiberensis (assembly GCA_026586065.1). Classification (NCBI taxonomy): domain Eukaryota; kingdom Viridiplantae; phylum Streptophyta; class Magnoliopsida; order Dioscoreales; family Dioscoreaceae; genus Dioscorea; species Dioscorea zingiberensis. The sequence goes on along the minus strand of CM048822.1, from coordinate 5,139,245 downwards.
TTATTTATGTTGTCAAATCTTTTTTATTTATTTATGTTTTCATATTCATGTTGGTTTAATGTTCTTGTAGACAGAAAAATGTGGATCAGGACTAGTAGCAGATGAGGAAATAAAGCAAGGAGATTTTGTGATTGAATATGTGGGCGAAGGTAGTCTTCTTTGTATTCTATTTATTTTAAGCATTAATTCTAGCCACAAATATTTATTCAAGAAGATGTAATTTCCCTTGTGTTAGTCATTGATGACAAAACTTGTGAGGAGAGGTTGTGGAAAATGAAGCACCGAGGTGAGACCAACTTTTATTTGTGTGAGATTAACCGTGACATGGTTATTGATGCCACATACAAGGGAAACAAGTCGAGATATATAAATCATAGCTGTCAGCCCAATACTGAAATGCAGAAATGGTTGGTAACTTACGACTCTCTTGGCAACACTCCAATGCTGCTTGTGACAATTATGCTAGTTTGTTTTCAAAATGTTTTCAGGACAATTGATGGTGAAACTCGTATCGGTATATTTGCAACTCGTGACATCAAAAAGGGAGAAGAGCTGACTTATGATTATCAGTATGCTCTTTTCACATTAATTCTTTTTGTTCAGCGTCCTTCAATGTCCTTGATACTTTTGTGCTTGTGCCTTTTCTTTATGGAGGCTCTGAATCTGCTATGATATGCTCTCATTTATGTTCTCTTCACTCAAGTATCAACATTTTCTTTTCTAACATGTATCTTAGAAAAAGCTCACACTGTCCCTTTGAGATCTACAGGTTTGTGCAGTTTGGGGCAGATCAAGATTGCTTCTGTGGTACTGCAGGCTGCAGACAGAAGCTAGGAAACAAACCTAGCAAGTCAGATGTCGCACTTCAATTGGTTCTTTGTGAGATGGCAGCTTCATCACCCACTGTCCAAGCACTCCTTCATGCAAAAGATGTAAGTTCATTATTTAAATAGTTCAAAAGCTGCATGAGAATGAACATCAGTTTTTTTTTTAATTTATTTATTATTTGAACTGTGCCTATTTCAAGCCACATATCATTGAGTATGAAACTCCTTTCATGTTTCTTGATCTCTGATATTTGGAGGACTTTCTAATTGGGTTCTATGGCAAAAGCCTAAATTTCTGCAGTCAACAAACACTGAAGCAAATCAATCAACTGGCAGACCAGGAAAGTGGTTGTGGGGCTATTGTTTACCAGTTTGATGTGTCTATTATCATCAATTCTGACTTGGAAATTAACAATGAGTATAAGTTTATAGTAACTAATGAATAGCTGTAGGAGGAATTTATTAGCTAATAGCCCCAAGGTTGTGAATTAGAATTATTTTTCCAATTTTCCTTCAAACAAGATCGATTTGTTATCATCTTTCAAGAATTCAAAGACATTTCAGGCATTCATTTGTAAAATTCCACCATGACAAACAAAATAAGCCTTTTCTTTTGCGTTTGATATGTCTGAAAATCTAGATTGGTTTGACCATTCTTGCCTTCTCTCTCACATCATCTTATGAGGAAATTTTCTGAAACTGATCTATCTTGTAGAACAATTTTTTCTCTTACAATTCAGTTATATGCTTCACAACAAAATCAGCTAAACCTTATCATTTTCATTTACTTCTTGCTTGTTGACAATTTTCTCCTCTCATTCTTTTAGTGTGGTACAAGGGTGCTGAGTTTTTCCTCATAAAGAAATCCAAACCCTTTGGCTCAAACCTCTTACTTCTTCTGGCTTGATTAGTTTGTTGTAATGGGCAGTTAAAGTTGAAAGCTGTGTATCAGCTACTGGAATTTATTGTCTTTCTCATCATTATTCTTTGAAGCTCTTTTGGACCAACTGATTAACTTGGTTACTTTTGTTTGATTAGGATTTTCCAGAGGGAAGATCAGAAATGGGTAAACATACATCTTCTACACTTGTCTATTGTTATGCTTTTGATTATCCTGTTTAAGACCTAACACTTTGATATTTGTAAATTGCAAAATTTTGGTTTTTCCCTACACTTAGTTTTAGATGGATGCTTTCTTCCTTTATGCAGGATGTTTATATCTTTCTTTTCCTTGTAAGAAAAAGACCAGCTTCCAGAATTGCATTGGGGAAGTTGTTCGGATATGGTGTCGTCATGGTAAAAGGTATTGAAAGAGAATAGTTTGCCACACGCTGTCTATAATTGCTACTTGCCTTATGGTATTTTAGTTTAAAAGTTATGATGTATAGTTTGTAGCTTCATTTTGCATTTAAATTTGAATCCAATTGATATGGAGTTCTGGTTGTGGTGCATCTTTCTCATGCCTGATTCAATTGTTTTTGACAAAGGCATTGCATAGATGTTCATCTTTTCTATCACAATGTCAAAGTTGTCTATAGGATTTATTTTTAATGTTTTTTCTGACTAAATAGGTAGTGAATATGCTTTTCTAACTTTACTAAGTGCTTAGGCCACCTCTCTTTTTTGAGTAAATATGTAAAATTCAATTTTTAAATACACTGCAGGTATTATGGTGGAGTCATAGCCGAATTCAACAGCTATTCCAGAAAACACACTGTAAAATTCTTGCTCACTGTTTGTTAAAAGATCTTATGGATCAAAAGTTCTGAAGTTGGATTGCAGGATGAGCTAACATGTTGAATCTTCTGGCAGATTATTAACGAAGATGGCCTGATTATAATTCTTGATCTGTCCAAAGAAGATTGGGATCTTTTGTGATCCATCAACCTTTCTCTATATTTTCCACATTCTTCCCCATGTGAGAACCTTTTCCCTCATGAGCTAGATTCCCAGTAACCTTTTTTTCCCATAACTAATGCATACTAAAATGACTCACTCTTGTCTCTTCATGCTTTTTCCAACTATCTTGCTTCATCTGAGAAGATGAACTAGCCGACGTTTGCTTCCGAGCATTGTGTTAGATACTTTCTGCTGATGAATGTACTCTTGTTCAAGAGCTCATGTGTATCCTTCGATCCATGTGCAATGTGGCAAATTGGCACCATTATGGAGTGAGTACAAGCAACCCAAATGCTGTTCCTTTTTGTTTCAAAGTTTTATTCAGTTGCTCCATCTTTGATTCTTATTGGATGGCTTCCTGTACTCAGGCGCCAAAATCGTGCAAGATGGTTATAATGTAACTCTGTCAGATAGGCATTGGTTAGCTTAGGATTGATTGGAAACCATAATTCCTTTTGTGATTACATTGATGATTGATTGATTGATTGATTGATTGATTGATTGATTGAATTGTAGTTTTGTAATTTGCACTCTGGAGTGCAAGTGAAAGTTATACATGTAGGCAGATTCATGTCTCCAACCAGTGAGAACTAAAAAATGAATTCTATTTTTCAAAATAAATAATTTTTCTTTTTATCTCTATTTTTGCATAACAAATCAATAGAAGTTTTTAAGCACAAAGCACCCAAAACCCTTCCAACCAAACAAGGCTACCATAAACCCAGCCTTCAATTCCCACCCTCTTCCGTTTCTCACGTTCGAGCATCCCTCTCTCTTCGGCATTTCATCGAATGCTTGCACTACCAAGGAAACCCAAGCCTCCTTCCCTTCCCTTCCTCCTCTTCACGGCGAGAACCCCCTCCTCCGTCGCTCTTCTTGACGCCCCCGAGCCCACCACCATCACCACCCACAGTGCGCACCGCCTGTCCCTCCTTCCCTCCCTCCTCCGCCGTGGCTTGCCCTCTGCGGCCCTCTCCGTCCTATACCGAATCGTCATCCGCTCCTCCACGCCGGACGCCCTCGCCGCTTCCCGCTATGCCTCCTCTATCGGCCTCCCCGTGGACCCTTCCCGCCTCCTCCGCTCCCTCCTTTCCTCGCGCCAGCTCGCCAAGGCCCAGGTCTTCTTCCCCGTCCTCTCTCCGTCCATCTCGGACCCCTCCCTTCTCGACTCCATGCTCCTCTGCTACTGCAAGCTCCAAGACCTACCCCATGCCCAATCCGTTCTCGATTCTATCCTCAAGCTCGAAGCTTTGCCGAGTTTAGCCTCATACAGCGCGTTACTACGGCTCTTCTGTGTCAAAGCTCAATTCTTGGACGCTCTCGACCTCTTTTTCCTCATGGCCGGAGCTGGTGTTCTCCCTCCTGAATCTTCTTATCATGTTTTGATTCCACGGTTGTGCTCCGAGGGCTACTTAGATGAGGCGCGCTTCCTGTTTGATCTAATGCTTGGCGCGGGGATTCGACCCTCCGTCCATTTGTTGAAGTCTTTGGCCTATGGCTTTTGCAAAGGGCACAGAGTCTTGGATGCGGAGAGAGTTTGTTGGGTCATGGAGTCTCATGGGTTCTTTCTGGATCGTACTTTGTGCACGGCTATGATACGTGAGTATTGCAGGGAAGGAAGGATAGAGATGGCTCTTGATCTTTTCCAGAAGATGAAGAGGAGGATTGGATGTGAGCCAGATGTGTACTTATACAACACGGTGATAAATGGGCTTCTGAAGCTTGGTTATGTTAATCAGGGGTGGGAATTCTTCTTTGAAATGGTGGGGAGTGGGCTGAAGCCAAATGTGGTCACTTTCAATATGATGATCAGCTGGTACTGTGGAAACACTAAGGTGGATACTGCCTTGAAACTTTTTGATTCAATGGACAGTTATGGTTTGGCCCCAAATTTGCATTGTTATACTGCAGTGATAACTGCACTTTGCAAGGCAAAGAGATTTGTAGAGGTGGGGGAGTGGTTTGATAAGATGTTGGACTGTGGCCTGATCCCTGATCACCTGATGTTTCGGTTGCTGATTAAGAATCTTCCACATGATCATAGGTCTGAGATCATTTGCAGGGTTTTGCAGGGCCTGTCCAGGAATGGTTGCAATATCAATGTTTCAAGGTTTGTCAGATTGTGTAGTTCTGATTTGAATGAGGAATTACAGCGGGATGCTAAGCTTTTGTTTGATGAGATGGCAAGAAATAATATAATCCCATTGAAAGTGGTTCTGCATATTTTGTTAGGAACTGTATGCTCTGAGGGTAAGCTTAACATAGCTTGTCTCTTATTGGAAAATATGATTGATCATGGATGCGAGCCTTTAATTTCAAATTATAATTTCTTCATAAGATGTCTGTGCAAGGACGATAGGACAGACGATGCTTACTCACTTCTATGTATTATGCGGCATAGAGGTGTGTTTCCTAATCTGGCCACATATTCGATTCTTATACATTCCCATTGCAAACACAGTGAAATAGATTTAGCATTCAGAGCTTTTGATGAGATGATAGAACAGGGCTTCAGGCCTCCTGTGGATGTTTATGATTCAATCATAGGATCTTTGTGCAAAGCAGGGAGGATGGAGGAAGCTGAGCTCATCTTTGACAGAATGCTAGAGGCAGGCACCATACCAGATGAAGTGGTCTACACCACACTCATTAATGGTTATTCTAAGATGGGTAAGGCCATTGATGCTCGTCATCTGTTTGATGATATGGTGAATCGTGGTATTCAACCGAGTTCCCATGCTTATAGTGCTCTTATAAATGGATTGACAAAGGATAATATGTTTAGAATGGCTATCAAGTATCTGCGTAGGATGCTGGAGGATGGGTTTGTGCCAGACACAGTCCTTTACACAATGCTTATAAATCAGTTCCTTAAGAAAGGGGATGTTCGCTTTGGACTAGATCTAATCATTTTGATGACGAGGAACCAGATTGAACCTGATCTTATCACATTTGGAGCTGTGATCAGTGGTATATGCAGAAATGTCTCGCGTCAAGAAAACATGCATACTTCTTTAGCTATAAAATTGGAGGAAGCAAGGCACTTACTCTTTAAGTTGCTAACACAAAATACTGTTATACCAGGAAAGCTAAGTCGAAATATCCGATGTGGAACTACTAAAGAAAAATTTGAGCTTGCTAGGAAGTTTATGCGACAGCTTGTGGATGTTGGCTTGGTTCCAGATTTACATATTTACACTGGGATGATTAATGGATTTATTCAAGCTAATATGACAACCAATGTTAATGCCCTCATAGAGTCTATGGCCAAAGCTGGTGTTGTCCTTGACCATGTAGCATATACGATCTTAATGGATGCCCATATCAAGTCTGGTGGGATTGATCGTGCAACTGAATTATTTAACCAGATGAACCGGAATGGATGCATTGGTGATAATGTTACCCTCGATACACTTATTAAAGGTTTTTCTATTGCTGGAAGAGGAATGGAGGCATTATCTGTTGTTCACATGATGCAGAAGAGAGGGCTTTTCCCTAGTGAGTTTTCATGTCATAAATTACTGGGCTGCTTCTGTAAAAGCCATGCTAGTGATCTTGCATTTAGGCTATTTGAGGAAATGATTTCACATGGCTATACACCACAGCATAGACACTATAATAAGTTGCTCTTGATGCTCTCAGAAGAGGGCAGCTTGTGGGTAGCTCACAAAACCTTCAACATAATGTTTAAAAGAGGGGAAATTCCAGATCACGAAGCAAAGAAACAATTGCTCAATATGTGCCATAAGCATGGAGAATATGATCTGGCTTTTGTGATTGAGGAAAATATATCAGTTTATGAGTGAATAATGTTGGTTGATGATGCATGCTGGTTCTCTCTTGTGACAATTCTCATCTCTGGGCAGGTAAATGTTCCATTTCTTCAATGTGCTTGCCCCTTTTGATGTGCATATATCACAGAAATCTCATTTTGATGACCTCTGATGATGGTTTTTTTTTTCTTCGAAGGGTTCTGCCTGAAGGTTGGGCACCCAGATGTTTCTTTTGTGCTATCTGAGAATAGTCAGGTACACTGACACCTGTTAGTTTGACATTCTTCTACAATAAAGCAGCAAATGATTTATTTGTTTCTTTTCTGAAGGAGATTTTATATTGCCTGACCTTATAAAACAATAGCATAGTCTTCAGAGTCCTCACGCCTCAATTCAAGCTAATTAATCAATATTATTTAAGAGTAGGATTCAAGAATAACAAAGACTTTTTTTTTTTTTTTTGTTTGTAAATTCTGTATTATATACTCACTCTAGGACTTGGAGCCTGTTAATCAACCTTGGTTTGCATGGTTGGTAAATCAAGCTGGTCATAGAAGGCAGAGGATAAGTTGACATTGATTCCTTAATTTGGTGAATGGGATCGATGGCAGTGTCCATGCTTTGTTAGCTCTCATGGCCTCTGATGTATATACTTTCCTAGTTTCTGACAGAAAACACTGGCTGCATGCTGATCTTTATATTTGTTCTTATGGTGAAGATGCTCGTGGAGCAGCCTGAAGAATATCTTGAAATGAAAAGGTCTAAGCTGGTAAAGCCACTGTACAACGTCAACCAAACTCCTCAGCAGTAGCACAACTGGTACACAGATATGATGAATTTATTTCCAACTGCATAGGTTACATGTTGCAAACAATTTCGCCCTTTGTTAACCAAATTTATCTAATATGAATTCCTTCTTTTTCTTATTTACAACCAATAATGAGAACTTGCCCCTTTATGTCTGCTTGTTGGTTTTTGTGCTCCTTTCACTTTTTATCCTTCAAACTCATTAGTTATTTTTAACTATCACCATGTAACTTGAGGAAAGCGCTCTCAATAGCGCAACGATGCACTTTTGTGATAATAAGCAAACCATATGCCCAAAATCTAAACAAACAGCAGAACTGTATTCTTCTAGAGTCTGTATTCATGATTCCATTTTCATTATCTGTTGAGTGTTTTCCTTCATTTGAGTTGATCATTTAAATATTCCATATGGATTTTAAAAGGATTGCTTATTTTTCATTGACCACAGTTGGGCTCATCTTCATATTGTCTAACCTTTGAGGTTGTAATATTTTATAGACTTGGTCAATTAGACAATTTCTGTGCAACATCTAAACTTTTTCACATTAGTTTTTCCATCTATAATGTCATACATTATCCATGGATTTCTGGTCATTAATTTTTTCTTGATATGCTGTCAGATGGTCAAATTTTCAGCAAACTTTGCTGAGAACAGGACAAGCAATGACAATCAGTGGTCTGTCCCCAGAATGTGCAATTCTCCCCCAAGCACAAAATTGATCAAAGAACTTGAATATGATGGCACCATGTAAACATTGGATTTCCACATAAAGCTCAAATATATTCAGAAGAGAGGTCCAGGTTGTCAATCTTGAAGGTAGACGACCTTCATTTATGTTGGAGAGTTGGTAGAGGCAGGTTATCAGTTTTTTGACAAATCAAAGTGGAGAAAATCTTTCCCTGCCAATCGGGCCAAAATCCCAGGTATTATGCATGCTTGCAGTGATAAATGATCATCAGATATCCCATCATGATGTCGCACTGGTTAGATACTGATTATATATCTACCCTACACATCTTTTCTTTGTCAATGATCTTGGTATCAACAGGAACATCATGATGTCGAGGCTAATATGGTCTTTTATATTTACATAAATCTCATTCAGATTGCCTATTTATATAAAACTCCTTTGAACCATCTTTGTTTTTACTCTTATAGATGCAGTTCTATAGCAAGTCATGAATTGGGCGATATTTGAAGGATGTTTTTTTGTCATTAATCCTTGTCCTAATTATGATTTGTAGATCATGGGAAGATTAGGAAGAACTTCATTGCTGATGGACAAATATCGCATTTGACTAAAAACAGATGACTCAATGGCATTTGAGTTGCAAGAAGTTGAAGTTCTACAAACTTGGACCCCAAACCCCTCCAAGGTAATGTGATGTACCTGGCAAGTGTTTGATATCTTTATTCTAATATTTGATTAAGACTTTATATATAATTTATATTAGGGCAAAAATATTTTATTTGTCATAATATTAAATGAATACGTCATCATTCAGCTACATAACTAATTTAACAAAGTAGTAATGGCAGGTATATAAAGAAGCGTGCCCAACTTTATGCATATCGTCTTCAGTTTCTATAGCGTTTGTTTTTTGAAGTCCTATAAAAGCTTCCACTTGGAATTAAAAGTTATATAGTGATGTTGCTACGCTGCTGGGCTGGTTGGCCTTTTCGCAAGAGACCTAAAAGTCGGTGTTTATCTCAACAACTACAACTTCTTTGAAGCTTCTATAAAAGTTAGTTAAATTATATTTTTTTATATGAACCATTCAAGTCAATATAAATAAGAGTGAAATATTATTATGTACATTTTTACCATTCACAGTGCAAAAATAAATAAATTGATAAATAAGTGAGATTTTAGCAAGTGTCTGGTGAAAATGGGTTCTGGGTCTGTTAAATCTAAATAAGATTTATTAAATAATATTGAATAACAATATGACATGCTTTTTTTAAGATAAATAAATAAATATTATAATAAATTTTTTTACAGTGGTAAATATAACTTTAAATTTCAATTCCTCATTATTATCAAGGAATTATGATTATTCATGTCCATATCAAGGTACTCCATATTGAGTTGCTGAAGCACTTGTTACATTTTTTTTTTAGATCTTGTTCAGAGTAGAAAGTTTTATAAAAAGTTAAGTAGCTTCTGACTCATCCTATTTGGACCAACGTTGTAGAAAAAAGAAATTGTGTTGATGCATTCCTCCCCTAAAATTTAATCATGATATTATTTTAAAATCTCAAGATGCATCATATTTATGTATTATTATTCAGGATGAAATTCAGATAAAATTATTGTGAATGAAGGAAGCTTCCATGCAACATCCATCCGTTTCTAAAAATTAGAAAAAAGAGAAGACCTTCCTGTTTTCCTGCAGAGAATATTGGCAAGGGAAGGAAAGCTGAAAGATACTTGCATATAGCTAGGTATACATGCTAATATTCCCCTGAATTATTATTATTATTATTATTATTATTATTTTTTTTTTTTTTTGATAAAGTGGATAAACCATATTCTTTTATTTAAAATTAAAAGTAGGTAGCAAAGAAACAACAGCAAAACCCACAAATTGGGTGCAATACAACAAGTCCTTTGTTGGACCTAGGGATCCGGGAGGGGATTTTCCAAGGTTGGTGGTCTGGCCGCCAACCTTGGCCAATTAAGGTAGCAATCTATTGATCATCTAATTACTCAAAACAATAGTCTTCTAAAAAGGGCAGTTTGGTGCTACAAAGCTCTTCCGTATTGTTCGGGGTCCATGGAAGGGTCATACCACTTGAGTCTATTGTACGCAATCTTACCCTATTTTTAAAACAAGAGTTTTTTTTTTGATAAAAATAGATAAATCATATTCATTGAATTATCAAAAGAAGTTCTTAGTTGAGCTTCAGTTACAACTGGTTTTTTGTTCGTATTGACCCAAAACAAACACCAACTTAAACAATGCCGACGAATGCAATGCAAAAGTAATGTATAGGAATGGAGCAGTAAGAGATTGTTTTCACGACTCCGTGACCTTCGTGTAACAAGGCTACAACTTTATAGTTGCAACAACAATAATCTTATAACTAATTTTAAACTTAGACCCGTTAAAAATACAGATTCATATTAATATATAAATACTACTTTTTTCTTTAATATGCTATGTCCCATGTTTGGTGATGAAAGGAAAAAAAAAAGGGAAATTACAAAAAAGTACCATATGGTTTGTGACTTTTTCAATTCGGTCCTTGTGGTTCAATTTTGAACCGGCATACTGTAGTTCTTCGTTTATCACTTTAGCACTTGTAATCTTTGCAGATTTAAGTGTGTCTCGTTTGGCCTAGAGCATGTTTGAAGGATTTTCAACCGTATGGATGGGAAGATCATTAAAAATAAACCTATGCCAATTTTCAAATACAATTTGGTAATCATTTGGTCCTCCCACTTAGCGGTTAAAATTATGGACATTGATTCATAAAATAAGAACCGTTAAGATGAAGATCCTACAAGTTCCCAAATTGTGTATGAAAATCGGTAAATTTTTATTTTTCACGATCTTTCCCATCCATACGGTTAAATCCTTCAAACACGCCTTCTAGAAACGACGCCGATTTTGAATGCTGTTAGAATGCTTAAAGTGATAAATGAGCAAACCACATGATCGTTGTGGTTCAATTTTAAACCACAAAAATTGAATTGAAAAAGTCACAAACTATATGATACTTTTTTATAATTTCCTGTTATCTAGAACTTAAAAGAAGAGGGAAGAAGAGAAACTGAACAAGTACAGTACGTTAAAAGGACACCCTTGCAATGCACTTGTTGTTTGTTTCTGGGGGAGGTTGGTTGGACCTGCATCTCAAGCCTCTATTTTGTATGGTCAAAAACTCAAGACTCATTTATTAATGAATTAAATTAATGAACGAATGGACTTCCTTCTTCTTCTTGTTATACTACTCTTTGTCAATGTTGTGATTTTTTTCTTCTTGTTGGTCCTTTCATTGATTTCTCAAAATTTATTTCAATGAAATAATGGTGATGGAGAGAGGAGAAGACCTCAAACTTGGGGAAGTTGCTAGCCCCCCACCTGCTATTAAACTCTTCAAAACTCTATCACAATCATGCATTTGGGTAAGTCATGCAAACTCTTTTTTTTTTTTTTTGTCATCATCTTAAATTTTTCATTGAAATAAGTGGAGTTTGGGAATTAGGATGTGTATTAGCAAATGGCCCTCATGTAGTTATATAATAACAAATACTCTTCTTGTTAGTGATTTTCATAAAAAAAAAATAGTTACATAGGATAATCATAACTTAACAACTACTAGAATGTGACCACTGGTTATGATTTTTAAAATTATGAAATTTAAAAATTTAAAAAATTATAACATGTGAGTCTAATTTTATGATTTTTAATTTTTTTTAAATCAAAATTATTTATAATCAATTTACTCCCACCTAATCATATAGATAGATGTTTAAACTATTATAAATATAATTAATTGATGTGAGACTATTATTTTTAATATGTATTCAGATTGAGATATTTTATAAAATGGTCAGAAGTTGAACTTTCACATCCCTTGAACCTAACACAAACGTGGTTTTGAAAATCATGTATTTCCATGTTTTTTTTTCTCTCAAAATACTAGGGATCACCATATCCTTATCAGAACATAATTTTATTTAAGTTTTAAGTTGTCATTTAATAATTATTGTTATTTTCACAATAAAACATAGTCAAAACTACTCCCTTCTCAATGCCCAAAATAAAATCATAAGATGTAAATTATTAGCCAAAAAGTCTCCCAAATTAATCCTTCAATCTTACCAACCACCATGGATTTGAATTGTCATATTGATTTGCAGCAATGTGTCTCACATTTAGATTTTTTCATTTTTTTTATATAACATGGAACTCATTCATATTTATGAATAAACACTGATTTTTAAAAAAGTTGGTTTTTTTAATGTCGATATATCTCTGTGATTACAATATGCAAGTTTTTCGGTCTCCTAAGTAAAATGATAGAGTTTTATTAATTAACTAAATTGAGATCATCTATTTTGGATTTATTATCATTTGATGTGCCTAGTAAGATAGATTAATAAATATGGCAAATTCTCTATTAGTCCCTGATATTATTTGACATTATTTTCTATCCAAAACATACACTCAAAATATTATTATACTACACCCCTACACCACCCAAGAACATTAGAGAATTTGGGCACTATTTAAGGGATGAATACTTAATTATTACTAATAAATATGGATAAATTATTTTTGTTAGAGTGTGTGGATCTCTTGATGAAGAGAAAATGTCTCACCAACTAACTCATCCCAAGTTATATATTTTTTTTAAAAAATAATATTTTAAATACTTTAATATTTATAAATACTTAATATTCCAAAAATAAACCAAACTAATTATACAATTACAAGTAACCGAGCTAATAACTGCATTCCTGTTAACTTGCAAAATAATAACTCATCCCAAAAATAACTTATCCACAAAAATTTCAAGTTACAACCCCTCCATTCAATAATCCTTTTTTCTCCATTTCAACATATTTTCTACATTTTTAAATAATATAATATAATTCATCTCCCCATTTTGAAAACATTTTTTACAAAATAACAAAACGTCAGGGGGTTATATGCAAATACACAAAGTTTCAAGGATGCATACGTCAAAAAAAAAAAAAACAAAAAACAAACAAACAAAATCATAGTAGCAATTTGCCAAAAAAAAAACACCCAAATATCTTAAGCAAACAACCAAAACAGATAACTAAATAAATAATAAAATAAAATAAACCAATTTTTATGGGATTCCATTCCCATTCCCCCTCTCTCTCTCTCTCTTATAACAAGCCTTGCTCCTCCTCCTCTTGCGCTCTTCTGAATCCAAAGAGAGGGAGAGAGAGAGAAATGCTCAAGCTTTTCATCTCCTTCCCCATCTCTCAATCTCCATAATCACTGAAGAGAGAGAGAGAGAGAGAGAGAGAGAGAGAGAGAGAGAGAGAGAGCTCAAAGCTGGCATCTTTCCTTCTCTTCTTCATCTCTAGAGGGATAAAGAATTAAAACAAAGCCTTCTTTGGCTTTGGGATGTCCAACATCCCTTCTTCTCTCTCCAACGTCAGCCTCTCCATCTCCCGCCTCACCATGTCCGTTGCCGACCCCTGGCCCTTCTCCTGAATCCACCCACCTTCTCTCACTCTCTCCCTTCCCCACGTCTCCTTTCCTTGATTTTGCCCTAATTCCACCCATTCCTCAGAGATCGATGAAGAGAGGAAGAGGATTCCGTCTTGGCCGTCGCTTCATCAGAGTATGGAGATGCGCCCTCCTCCTCCGCCGCCCAAATCGATACCGCCGCCTCGACTCCGCCAGCCCAAAGGCTTCAAGATCGGGCCTCTTCGACTGGGCTCGCCGGTTCTTGCCCTGCGCCGGCGGAAGTGGTTTCCGCCGGGTGGAAAACTCCTGCGCCGGCGAGAAGCCGCCGCCGAGAGGGCACTTGGCCGTGTACGTGGGCGGCGGAGTGAAGGACGGGCGAGGAGGAGGAGGAGGAGGAGAAGAAGGTGGATCGAGGCGGTACGTTGTGCCGGTGATATACTTTAACCATCCTTTGTTTGGGGAGTTACTTAGAGAGGCTGAGGAGGAGTTTGGGTATGAGCACCCCGGTGGGATCACGATACCGTGCCCTGTAGCCACCTTCGAGAGGGTACGTACCCTCATCGCCAAGTCCGCGAAGGCTCGACTCCTTCACTGATTTCTTATCGTTCTATAAAATCATCCCTTTTTTCTTTCTTTTTTTTATAATTTTTTTTTTGGGGTGAATATGTTATTAGTTTAAGGTGGTAAATGAAAATTAGTCTGATTTTTGGGTCTATTATTATTATTATTATTATTATTATCATGATATTGTATATTTGGAGTTAGTTAATTGATATTGTATTTGTTTGGATTAGGGAAATTCAGAAAATTGAAGAGAAAGAATTGCATGAATCAATTTAGTTCTGAATTTTTAATTTTAAATATTAAATTTCAAAAACAAATTTATCAAATTATTAAAATCATTGAGAGAAATTATATTAAAATTTATGTATTTCATTATTATTTTTTTTGCATATGGTTTATGAATAGTTATACAAAGAATCAATGGATGTGAGGTGGGAATATGTATTATCTGTGTACTTTAATCATAAGATGATGAGGTGGGAATTTATCTTTAAAAATAATATTAAAGGAAACTCATAAAGATATATTTTGTGTGAATAAAAGTCATATGGAATCAAGAATTGTGGTGTTGGGCATCAGCACATTTTTTTGTGGGTGTTGTTGTTGGATGCTTTTTTGTTAGTGCTCGTGGATGGGGACAATGGATGGAATCACACTCATCAAACCCTAAATTTTTCAAAAATAAAATAAAATAAAAATATCAAACATTAAGTTATTAATAAAATTAAAATTAAAAATAACCCAAAAGAACGACCTCACTTGTCCAAAATTATTCTATTAAAATAAATAGTTTAAAATAAAATTATTATTTTCAAAATATTAACTAATAATTTATACTTATTATTATTAAACATATTATATAATAAATAAATATAATATACCAAAGGCCTCTTGGCCTAGCGATCTGATACATTACTAGCGTTAAGAATTGGTAAATGTTGAGAACGATCCGATCTTTGCCCTTTGAATTCCTTATGGGGTTGTTTATCGGCTAATTTCAAAAAAATATATATATAACATAGACCCCGACATAGTGGGAGCTTTGTCACCGGTGTTGCCCTTTTTTATGTAATAAATAACATGATTAAATTTTAGTCATAACCAAATATAACTGAGGTTATAATCATATTTGATTTGAAAGATTGGCATGCAATGATGTATCATTATTCAAATTAACCATTTTTTATGATAAATATATATAAATCATTAAAAACATATCAGTGACATGATTTTAACGCTCAACTTCTTGTGAAAGAGAATGAGCTAATCAATTTTTCTTATAAAAGTTGGTTTAAATTGACCAATTCTTGTAGACTAACAAATGAGAGACTAAAATATCAAAATCAACCTTAACCTCAATGACTAATCTATAAAATTTAAGACAAGAGATTAAACTCTAACATGTTAACATTATGTATTAATATTTAATACTAATAGTCAACACATAACATGTAATAAATCAAGTTACATTATGGATTTGCAACATGAGATACATAATACATATTTAATTTTCCTTTTTTACTTTTTTGCTTTTTTACGTTTTTTACATAAGATGGCTGAACCATCACAATGATTAACAATCATGTTCATGTTCCTCATTGTATAGAGATGCAATAATTAAAATTATAAGAAACACGAATCTTTATTTCATACCCGAGAATAAGAAAACATATGCATAATACATCTTAGTTACTAATTAAAGGATAAATAAGTTAAAAAATACTTATCAAGCAGGGATTAAGGATCCCAAGTATTCAGAGAAAGAAAGAAAGAGAAAAAAATATCTTGCTTAATTGTCAACATGTTTCTTCTCTCTCTCCGTCTATCAAACTTTCTTATCAAATTGGGTTGTGTCTCTCCAATTGGATGAAAAATCCCTTCATTTCCATTTTTTTCTTTGAATATTCTTTTTCAATGTTTTTATCGTTCATTGCATGTTGTATAAAGTCCATAATGTTTGGTTTGAAATAAAGAACACGCCTGTAGTCATGTCTGCGTAAAGGGATGGGAAGATAAGAAAAGAATCTCCCATGTTTATCTTTCTACAAGAATCTAATCAAGTTGTGTGCATTTTGACTGAACTTTACTCATCATGGCTAATGCTAAGAAAATAATTCTTTTAATTGGAGTGATAAAATTCTTTTAGAAGACATCCATTCATAATAGAGGCCGCAACACTGTTTATTTGTGGTTGTCTCCCATTTGACCCCTTAGAGTATGTTTGAAAGATTCCCAACCGTATGGATGGGAAGATCATCAAAAAATAAGCTAGCATGTTCATTTTTATACAATTTGATAACCGTTTGATTCTCTCACTTAATGGTTCTTATTTTTATAGAAATTTGAATGGTCCAGAATTTCAACCATTAAGTAGGAAAACTAAACAGTAACAAAATTATATGAAAATAAATATACTAACTTATTTTTTAATAATCTTCCTATCTGTACGGTTGGAAATCTTTCAAATATACTTCAGAAGACTAAATGGGAGGTGATCATGAATGTACAATGTATCAGGCTAACCGCATGTTTATATATATATATAAGATTTTTCAATAAATAGTAATGTTATTCATCCCGAATGGCCCATGGGTTTCCCAAAAAGCCATTCCGATTCCGAATGAGTGATTAATGAATAGCGTCACTCTATTATGAATTGTTAATAAATGGGCTAGGTGAAAAGCTTAATAGGAAGAATATTGAATATTTTGAAGAAAAAATGATATTATTCACATGAGTGATTAATGAATAGCGTTACTCTATTATGAATTGTCAATAAATGGGCTAGGTGAAAAGCTTAATAGGAAGAATATTGAATATTTTGAAGAAAAAATGATATTAAAAAATTGAAATATGAAATTGAATTCACATGTTTTGTTGACACTATTCACACGCTTCATATTCAAATCCTTGCATTTTCTTTCATGCATAAAAGATTAAAAAAAAACGTGTATTTAATTATGCTACACAACTGAAATACACATGCAGATTCTTATTCTCATAAATTATAAATAACAAATTAAGAAATTTAAAAATACACTAGAGATACATGTTATTCATTGCATTGATAATAGACAGATATATATTCACTCACATGTTATAGATATATACATGACATACTTAAAATATCAGTGGAAAGACTATAAAATGACTAGGATAAAGCTTCAAACTCTATTGCTTTTACCAACTTAAATAAATATATCTATCAATCATCATATAAAAACATCATGCTTTGGTAGTCCAAGTTAAAATTAACTACCAAACAATTGAGGTATAAAGGTGGTACAAGACAAGCCTCATCACCACAATTGACATGCAGTAATCTTACCACCTCCAATCATTCATTTACTTGAAGGCTTTCTCAATCCAATGGTGATGTTAATTCCTAGTGGGCATGGGCTAGTAACCTCCTTTCAGTTTCAACCTAAAAGAGATAAGACAAAAGACTCCATTCATTATGAAAGCTATTTTCTACAAGACTACAACCATACCATTTAAGTAGCTTAGACTCTTTCTCTATTCTATTGGTAAGTCCCAACTTCTTATTAACCACTATAAAGTTATAAACAAACACTCCATCACTTTTTTTTAATAAGGTGGATAAATCATATTAATTTATATTAAAAAGCTCAAATTAAATGTTACAATCAGCCTTTTATTAGTATTTACATGAACAGAGATATTAGCAAGCCCGGCTCATCATAATCACCCCCATCCGCTCTCGTTTTTGCATCTAGCTTCCCTCTTGAGCCGTGTTACCATGGGATCCTTGGGTGTGTTCATCAAAAAGTGTAGGCTTTTTTAGACTCGGCTTTGTGCTCTTGGAGCATCAGTTTCTTTGACCGGGGATGCATCAAACAAAGATAACAGGAAAGAATTAATATCACGAATGAGTTGTCAAAAAATGCGTCATTTATCCTGAAAACATTATAAGTTCTTTTCTCCACGTAACACTCCATCACACTCCATCCTTTCTCAAAAGAAGAAGAATCATAAAATGTAGGTCATTCACTGATTGAACATAAAGCAGCATCCTTCACTTTATTCCTATTCTCCTCTCCTCAAAAGATCACCCAGTTTGTGTGACCTGACAGAACTCTTGACCAATTCAAAAGAGGGAGGAACATTCTCACATTAATATATCAGTCTCAATAGATAGATAATCTTCTGTTTTACCTTCATCTAGGTAAACACCCTTAAAACTGATGAAAATGATAGGAAACCACACACAACATCCACATTAAACCAAAGAAAGAGAAATAGGAAGGAGAAGAAGGACAAGAAGATGAAGATGATGTTCATCTCCTTCATTGTCTTTCTGGTGACTGCCCCACTGCAATGCAAGTCCAGCAGCTTCATGTATGCAAGCTGCTCTCCAGCCAAGTATGACTCAAACACTCCCTACCAGACCAACCTCAGAGCTCTCCTCTCATCCATCATATCCTCCTCTTCTCAAGTCTCTTACAACAGCTTCTCCACGGGCACCGATCCCACCGGTCCCCCGGGCGCTGCCGCCTTCGGCCTCTACCAATGCCGCAACGATCTCAGCCCGGCCGACTGTGCAGCATGCATTCAGAGTGCAGTGACTCAGATCAGCCTCATCTGCGTTCAAACCTTTGCAGCTTCTTTACAACTTGAAGGCTGTTTCCTGAGATATAGCCATGAAGATTTCAGGGGTCAGCTTGATACCAACTTGGCCTACAAGAAATGTAGTCCTAGCAAGAGTTATGAAACTGACTTCTTACAACGTAGGGATGATGTGATTGCAGACCTGCATGAAGCTACAGGGTTCAGAGTCAGCCATGCAGGGACTGTGCAGGGTTATGCACAGTGCTTGGGGGATCTCAGCCCCGGTGACTGCCGACAGTGCATACAACAGGCCGTCGGCCAGCTCAAGGATGCGTGCGGGTCGTCGGTGGCCACCGATGTGTTCTTAACCAAGTGTTATGCTAGGTACTGGGCTTCTGGCTTCTACCTCCGCAATCTCACAGGTTTGAGACTATTACAGCTATTATCTCTAGTCCTTATCATGCATTGTTCTGATCTTGAATCCCAAGTAGTAATATTTCTCTAAAGGTGAGGCCAATTTGTTGTGAACCACAGACTTGGAAGCTAGTTTTCACTGTGGGGTTATGTACTCTATTCTTCAAAATAAACTAATTTTGTGTGTGTGTGAGTGCAGATGATTCTAGTGATGAAGCTGGAAGAACTGTGGCTATAATTGTTGGCATATTGGCAGGGGTGGCAGTGATTGTTGTATTCATCTCCTTCCTCAAAAGAGCATGCAAGTTTCTTCATCTCCTCAACTCATCTTTAAATTCAATTATCAATGTAGTTTGTCAAACTAAATTGGGCATTTGCTTAATTTTGCAGGCTAGAGATTGTTTGAAGGTCAACAACTGCAGTTTTAATTAGACAGATCTGCAGTTAGTGTTCAACTAAAAATTACATTGTTGTTCTATTGCTGTGCATCAGCTAACAAAAGCTCATTTCAGAGATGTGGTATGACAATTCATATCTTGCGTTTTTTATTTTTATTTTTGGATCAAATGCTAGTTTGGAAAGAGTTTTCAGAGAAACTACAGGATATCATCATGTTATTTGAGGTCCATATATTAGATTTTATGGAGTGTTAACACCCAGACATAAGTTTGGATGAAACCCCTGTACAACACCAACCAAGAGGAGATAGTTAAGAACCTTTACAGAAAGTTTGAAGTTATTACTACCATCAAGCACTATATCCTCTGTTCGAAGGCCACCATCTCCCGGAATCATAGCTTCTGCAGGCAGTGATGCAAGCTTCCTCCATGGCATCTTTTGAGATGCCCTTGTTGCAAATGTTGGCAAATGCTCGCATATGTTTCATACCATACTGAGTCAGTGACCCGCAATGGAATTCGAATATTCGAACCTGAAATAGAGTTCCATTTATAAGAAATTAACTACTATCATGTAAGGTATATACTTACGGCTGAGAGTTGTTGTTTTACCATTGCTTTTAAACAATCCCAATCGTCAACCAACTCCTGACCAGATGGCCTGACTGACTTGAGGATGGAAGGACCATTCTCTAATCCAAAGATTAACTTCCCAATGAATTCAATGCTGCTATCCAGATGCGCTCTGTGCATCATAATCTCTGTGATTTCCTTGAGAATTTCCCTCTTCATTTCTGATCTGTCATCCAATCGCTCATACTAGAGATGAACAAAGACACAGAACACCACAACATGTATGACATATCAGATGCTATGCTAATGTCACTCTGAACTATGCCAATTAATGGAAGGAGAGGAATAAAAGCTGAGATCAATGCTCACATTTCTCCAGAGGAAAAGCAGGTCAGCATCTCTTTGGTTAACCACCCCCATGAAAGTGGAATGGAGGGCATTGTCAGTGATGTTGGCATTGGCAGGGTTGAAACCCTGGTAGAGATACAGTTTCTCAGATTTTATGCTCTTATTTCCATACTCCATAACATGTGATCCAGCATTGTATGTGTTATAGTTAGAAGTCCTTGCTTTGACCTGCATGATGAAATGAAACAAGCACCCAATGCATTTATTTCAAAGTAGTAGTGGTATTGGTATTTGGAACTTACCTTCTGATACTGTTTTTCAATGGTCTCCTTCTTGAGGTTGTGAGCATCACTGCATGGAGTACCAAAACTACATGAGTGATGAACCAATTAGCAAATAAATCATAGTGGAGCAAGAGCAAAGTGATGAACCTGTCCTCCATCCATGAAACACTGTACAAGTCCCCAAGGCAAGTCATGAACTCAGGAGGTGGAGAAGGATCCATCCCTGGACAATAAGTCCCCCAGCTACTCTCTTCTGCATTTGATGCTGTTGTCACATATATATTGAGGTCTTCTGGCATTAGACCTTCAAATATACTCCCACTTTCACATGCTTCCACATAGATAACCTATACATGTGATCACTCAAATTTTTAACTGTAAACAATAAATTCAGAAAACTGTCTCACTTCTTTCAAACCCCATGTTTCTCCTCTCACCATTTCTTTGTATGTACCAGCTGCATGCTTCTTCTTTAAGACATCGTTAAACTCGCCTGCAAGGATGAATGGCATATTGGGCATTCCTGCATACATATTTCGTTTTAAATGCTTAGCTAATCAATGCATTGTATTAGCTCTGCCACAGCTTGTGATGAGATTGGAAGATGTATGTATGTATACCAAGAACTCCTGGTCCTCCGTGATCAGAGTAATAGATAAAGATCCGATCATTTTCTTTACTATCTACAACTTTCCCACTGCCACCTTTAACGGCACTCTTGTCACCCATGATAACAGCATACAAATTCTTAGCAGTGACTTGAGTCCCTGTATAGTCCTGCATAGACATTGTAAATTTGAGGAAATACATCATTTTCTTAGAGAACAACAGAATTAATGCCCCTTGTTGATATAAACCATAAATTGGTACGATTTACAACATACTAAAAGGCACTAATTTTGAAGAACTAGTACTTTAAAAATTGCATATATATCATATATCTTCTCCTCTTGATGAGTTAAAACTAGTAATTAAAACAGATCTCCCAAAGGATTAACCAACCTAAGATTATCAGCTTAATTTATGGTTGAGAGGACAAGGCAGGAGAACAGGGAGAAATATCTCTCAGTCAAGTTGGACCAGAGGCCAAACCTTAACTCTTACATGACTCATGTCTTCCCTACAGAGATGTTAGTTTTGGATCAAGTTTTAGCATGATCCATTCATCTTTAAGGATTCAGGTCAGGTTCAGGAGTAATTTCCAATATTGAGAACCCTACTTCCCCATTGAATTTGATTTTGCAAATCATATTGCATATTATAATTATATGTTCTGCTCTTAATGACTCAAACACTTGTACTCTGAATACTAAACTTAACTATCGAAAGAGCGGTTCGGTGCTACAAATCTCCCGCTATGTGCGAAGTTCAAATCAGACCACTTGGATCTTTTGTATAGAGCTTACCAAATTTTATTTTATTTTATTTTATTTTTGCGAGAGGTTGTTACAACTTTACCATTGTACCAAGATTTCCCTTCAACATAACTATTGGAAGTTTATATAAATTACCAGTTACAATTGAGAGGATGAAAGAGGAAGATGACAAGGAGGAGAACGGCCTATTGGGCAAGCAGCAGCTTTAGGTCCCAGAGAGTACACCCCCTAGTTCGACCTTATTTGACTCAGAACAGCACAATATCATTATCTATCTATATCTTATGTTAATGAGTCCATGACTAGTGTCCTCTCTATGCTTCATAGATCGCAACCCCAGATATCAGTCTAATTGGCCGATAGTATAGTACGGTTCTGTTCAAAATTTTCAATTTACTCTACCTCTTCAACTAATTTTCCTTAAAAGAATTCAGAAAAAGGACAAAACCAATAGAAATTTCCATGAAAAACACCAACGAATCAAACGAAAAGTTGGTTAATCATCACCTTAGGGACGCCGGCGTAAACATCCTCTCCCTGGGGATGATTGATGATGACTCCCGGCCTCGGGTTGAGCGGGTTGCCCGCAATGTCATCGTACATGAACACCACTATGTTCTCCTCCTTCAATCCCCCCTTCTTCAGCAGCTGGTAAGCATGGCACACATCCGCCTATACATATATACCTCCAAAATTACCCAAAAAATCATACATAACCTAACTCTTTCTCCGTCTAATCAATCAGTCCATTGATTAGCAAAAAATGGAAACCCTAAATGAGATCAACTAACCTGGTGGCGATAATTGGCATAACCAGACGAGCCAGCGACGAGCACCGCCCACCGCGTCCCGACCTCATCGTCCCTCTCCGTCGGCATCCTGATGGCCGAGTCCCACGGCCGTCCGGCCACCCAACCGAGCAACAGGGAGGCTGCAAAGAAGGAGCAGATCAACGACGCCATAGCTGGGAAGCAAGCGAGTGAAGCAAAAGGAGGTTAGAGTGAGAGCATTAATGGGAGAAGGTGAAGGGCGAAACTTGGCGCTGAGTCATAGAGGCATGCAGATGAGAGAGACGAGAGAGTGACACGTGCCCGAGTGGGTCCCAACGGTTTCATCGGTGTCATCCTTCCCGCGTGTTTGCTTGCCAGGTCAAGGTGTGGGAGAGCAAGGGCATAAGGGCATTCATACTTCGGCGCGATTCCAAGGCAAGAGCTCATCATTAAAATTAAAGGTTTTACTCGCCACCTTCGAAAATACCAAAATCAGTTGTATGACTAATAGATATTTTAATTAAAGGTTTAAGCAATAAGCACCATAATTTCCTAAATTATTTTTATTCTATTTATCACTCTGAATTTATTTTTCAACCAAAAATTTTAAATATTTTTGTAAAACTATTTAAAAAAGCTTAGTTAAAAACATAAAAATATCCTATTATTTTCATGATTCATATTTCCCATTCACAGTATGTTTCGTTTCTTTTTTAAAGGAAATCATGTTGATTCAGTAAGTAAAATAAAAACAATTCACAATATTGACGTTTAAGATTTGAATGCTTTTACGTACAAGTACAAGTAAAATTGTGGAATTGAGTATTGAGTCTTTTACTAACATCTTTACCCCAGTTTATTCAATTAACTCTTAAAAGAATTATTCTCTGAAAATTTTCAAAATATTAGAGATATTTAATTGATAGGACTTAATCCTGAAAACTCAAGCCAGTCTCCGTGGATGGATGTACATAGTGCTGGGTTGGAGTCGGCCTGGCACACAGTGCTGAGGCTCCGGTTATTATTATGAGACATGGGCCCGTTGGGCTGCAATGATCAACTGGTTCATATATTTTTTATAAAATATTTTAAAATATATTAAATTTTATGGATCACGAGTTAAGGTGCTCTTTGTTTGGATTGACTTTTGAAATTTTTTTTTAAAAAAAAAAATTATTAGCACTAAAAAAAATGTTTTTCAAAATAAGTTAAATGCTTAAGTTATTTTTTGTGTTTGATTGAAGTAATTTTATAATAATAATAAATAAAAATAAATAATTATAATAATAAAAAAATAATATTTTAGTAATTGACCCTTTTCAAAATAGCTTTTAAAATGTTTAAGACATGTGTTTTGGTAATTGACATTTTTTAAAATATCTCTACATAATTTTTTTTTTAAAAAAAAAAATTGTAAGTCACTAGTTTCTAAAAGGAAAAAAAATATTTTTAAATTTTTCTTACAACTTTTGCTTTTATAAAAAAATTCATCCAAACAGATTATTTTGTCTCAACATCACTTAGGAAAAAAAAAACTCATCCAAACAATGCTTTAGTCTAGTCCAGCACGTGAGGGTAGGTGATGTCAGCACTGTCAATGTGAGTCAAGTATGATGTATATGTGTCATCGGATCCGGGTTGTATGAGTTGTAGATACATGGATGACTAGGGTTTGTAATTCTTTGGTTGGTTTTTATATATAAAGAAATGGATTGCTGCCACTGTGTCCTGTCTCTCCTCTTCCCATCTCCGATCTGATCCCTGCCTTCCACCTCCGAAACCACGTCTTCAACTAGCACGGCCAGATTACTACAGATACGCAGCCATATATTTGGCACGGCCTATTATCGATTAGGCCAGATTCCAGAACCCAGCACTACATGCACACATTAAGGTGAATACCCTCAGAATTCAGAAACCAAGAAATTTGATAAATAAACTTAGCAAAACACTCAATCTCCTCTGTCATTCCTGTGACCTGTCCACCGAATTAGAAGTACAAGTTTTCACTGCCCATGCTTCTTGAAGAGTTATTTTTCTATGTAGCTAATACATCCGACCATTTCTATGAAAACAGATGCATGAATATAATAATAGTTCAAATTTTATAATTAAGTTTTTCCTTATTCATGCGTATATATAAAGAGTAAATAAAATATTCAAATCAATTGTTCCAAATTCCAATGTACGAACCAGGTCCATTCCTTGCTGTGCATTAATGGATCTATCATCACTGGCGTCATTATAAATTAAATGACAACCAGATCACAGTTTTTTTATTTTTGAATAAATGGATAATTTAATTAGGATAAAATTACATTACAAAGCTTGAGTAGTACAGGAAACAAAAGGAATTACATATGGCCAACTCCTTTACACCTCAAGCATAACATTCGGTTGATTTTCTTCCTTACGTGTGATCTGGTTCCTCCCTAGGGGCAGTTCCATCGTCGCCTTGTTGTTCCGCGGCGTAGGTTATCGTGAATTCCAGTTTCACGCTTTATCGAGTTCGCCGCCTTCCAAATTGTTCTCTGCGGAGGAAATGATCTAACCAAGAAATGATAAAGAAAGAGATATCACGAATGATTCTTAAGTAAACACGTTGTTTATCCTGAAAACATCGCTTATTTCTCTCCCCCCATATGCACCAAGTGATTCCCATGATGACGATATACCATCCCTCTTGTAGGGAATTTTCCACCCTCGACGGGGTATTTGTTGTGCCCCAAAGTGTCTGGAGGTTGTCCCTCCCTGGTCTGGCTCTAAACAGGTTTTCAAAGTGCTCCCATATTTGTCGCACATAGGGACAGGAAATAAGTAAGTGTTGGGCTGATTCATTCTCATTTTCTCACCCTTGACAACCAGATCACAGTTATAAATTATTTAACTTAAATTTACTTATCAATGAAATCGAATCTATTCGTAAGACTTAAACAGCCCATTATATATTCCAGAGATCACATGCATCTCATCCCTACCTCCCAAGTCCTTCAAAAGCAAGCAACGTTACACAAGTCCAATGCCATGATCTTTGAACACACACTAACTACGTGCTTTAATAATACATTTGACAACCTTAATTTCCTTTTGATACGTAATATATATATATATATATATATATATATATATATATATATATATATGCATGCATTGCATGGAATCATTTATTGACTTCATAAATATTAATGTATTTACCATTATATGTGACATGATTTGCATTTATGCCCCTCTAAAACAAAGAATTGAGATAGGCAAGAATTCAGATGGGAAGGAGTCAAGGAGAAGAAGAAGCATTAGACATGCACGATGGTGGAGCGTATCCGTCGGACCCGGCCATGTTGAATTCTCCAGGCCTGTTCCATAGATCCACACAACCCAATCAAAACACTTATTTATGAGTTAATTCACAAGAAAGTCATCATCATATCACGTTACACTCCTCGAACTTCACCACGTTGACCCTTTTGTTGCTGAATCTAAAAGGTCTAATTGTCTAAACAATCCACCAGTTTTAGTTTAGAATTTATTATTTATGTGATAAGAGTTTCAAAGAAATTATTAAGCAGCAGTCTGAAGGAATACAAGTTAAATATAATAATAATAAGTCAATAATTTGATCTTAAACTTATAGCCCAGACACAAACGGCACTCCGGCCGACGTAATCCAGGACCCGCCGGCGATGAAGTTGGCTACGGTGAACTGCGCCACCTGCGACGGCCGCACGACTATATGAAAACCAGGCCACTTCACTCTCTTGGACAATCTAGACCCAGCTCCAGTGTTCTTATACTCAACGTAATACAAGGTATCTAAAGCAAAGTTTCCATTGAACTGCAACCATCCTGCAGGATCAATGATGCTTTCAATGTAGTTTTTAAGCAATACAGTCCTTGAATACCTCATCCATGGCCTCCCAAGATAAGACCTCACCGTCTTGCCAGCGTTCCGGAGGTCTGAAGTGCCTCTAATGTTGGATGAGTGGATTACTATCCCTGTGTTCTGGTTCTTATCCAGCCGGCCTTGTGCAGTGATGGCGTTGGCCTCTCCGTGCCGAGGCTTACGCACATAGATGTTGCATCTCTGGAAAACTACGGCGGCGTTGCCGAAGATGAAATCAATGGTTCCGTAGATGTTGCATTCTCTGTAGAACTGTCTCTGAGAATATACAAACAGTGTATCTTGGTACCCTTCGAAGCTGCACCGGTAGAACACCGACCGGTCTGAACCGGAGAGCATCGCCACTGCTTGAGACCCCGGCCCGAAGGTGTTCCTGAACGTGATCCCACTCGCTATGAATCCATCTCCAAAAACATCTGCATGCATGCATGGGAACTCCCATTAACCAAAGTCCAGTGCTTAATTCGTGAAAACTAACGATCTAAATTATCTTACTGAAAGTGGCGGAGCTGAAGGTGGTGTAGCCGCCGGAGACGCTACGTCTGCCGGTGATCACCGTTCGCCCCATGCCATCGCCAACCAGAGTGATGTTATTCATGCTGCTAACGATCTGAACGTTCTCACTATAAACCCCACGCTTCACGTGGATGACAAACCGTGCGTTGAGGCTCCTAGTCTTAGCTGCGGCGGAGTTGAGTGCAGCGTTGATGGAGGTGAAATCCCCAGAGCCATCCTTGGCGACTACTACATTAGCATTTGATGAGATCTGGAGTAGCTTCCGGTTGGCGACTGTGATCCAAGGTGGTATGTCCGGCTTTGGTGTGGATTGAGGTTTATTAATGGCGAGGCAGTTGCTGATGAGTTCGGAGATGTTGTATTTTCCGAGGGGGGAGAGGAGTTTTGGAGGTTGATGGAGATCGGAGAAGCCATGGCGGCAGGTGTCGAGGTTGGTGAGCGCGGCGCTGAGCCAGGTTTGGAAGTCGAAGGAGGTGCAAGAGGGGGAGGGGTTGAGAGTGCGGTTGAGCTGGAGGACGGTGTTGGTGTAGAGACGGTGGCAGTCGAGCCAGGCAGTGCGGCGGGGCTCGGTGCGGCAGCGGCTGGCGAGGCTCTGGACCCGGCGCTGCGCGCGGAGAGCGTTGTGGAAGGTGACTTGGAGAGAGAGGTGATAGAAGTCGGACTTGTGCTTTGGAGGGAGAGGAGTGTGTGTGAGATAGTAGAGGCAGGCTTTGGGATGAGGGGTCTGGTTGCACCACCAGTTAATGGAGGTGTTGGTGGAGGAGAGTGAGGGATATGGGAGGGAGAAGAGGACCAGGAGGAGTGGGAGGAGATGCATGTTGGTGTTTCTTGGGAGGAGCTATGGATTGTCTATTGGTCTTCTTCTCATTTTATTTTCTACTTGGAGGTAGATTGCTTAGATTGTTCATTGTTGAAGATGCATGGTGTTTATAATTATAACTTTATAATACTCGTTTTGTTTTAGGGAGTCTTGTGCTCTGTGTGAACTCTTTTAAGTTTAGGATAGTTGCCATTGTTGAAGTTGTTTTCTTCTTCCGTAAATATTTGAAAATTTTGGTAAGTACACGGTGCTTGATTTTGTTTGTTATTTTTATTAGAGAAGTATGTTAATTAATATGTTGGAAGAATTTCAGATTTGTGTTGCATAATTGCATAATTAAATTTTAATTTTATAAAATTTTATAAAATTTTAAAAAATGTTTCTTCTTGCTATATTGTCAATCTGTGATAATCTTATCCACTTGAATTAAATCTCAATTTTACAGCGGAATATATGATTGAAGAAAACTTTAGGAGAATATTTACATCTATGTGATTAAGTTCACTATTTTATGGGTATGTTTTTTAAAAATTATAATGGTTATTTTCTCATTAGCCATTGTATAAAACTTCAAATAGTAGCTTTTACTTTATACATATAGGTAGTTGTTTTTGTGTTAATTCAAATTGAGTGTGTGTTCACATATGGTGTACGTGTTTGATAAAAAAATGAGGGGAATAGCACATGACAATTTTTTTTTTATATTTTTTAATTTAAAAATACAACACAAGAAGTTGTTTGAGTACAATACAATAAATTTTTTTCTTATTTATATTATTTATAATACGAATTAGATTTGGACACTTCGACGCTCAAGTCAATGGTCTCGTTTCAAGGTGGGGAAGAAGAAGGAGAAAGATGGAGAATATCTCAAAAGAATTCAGGAGAATGAGGGAGAGAGAGAACAAAGCTGGGCTCCAAAACCAACTTCTAGGCTCCCATCAGTTAGAATCAGTTGCCTGATACACCCCCGGTTGTGAGCTGAGGACTTTTTTTTTATAATCTTTGAAGATGGTTACCTGCCAGCCAATGATGCTTTTTAGAACTCAGGCAGCTAACCTCAAGCTTACAAGGCACATTTTCGAAGTCAAGCAACTAACCACCAGTTGGCGGGTGTTTTGGTTATTAAATAATGGTATAATTATTTATCTACCTTAATTTTATATATGGATGGGAAGATCTTCGAACATTCCAGTACCATCCATTTTGTCCAAAAATAAATAATCAATTAATAAAGAAGTAAAGAAACATCTTCCCTAATCCCTTCCATTAGAAACTATAAACCTACAACCCATCGTCCTCTTTGGGTATTCTAGGGCTGCCTCTCTAATGGCAAACGATGCAATGATGAGGGGGCAACGCGACCTTCAATGCAGGCTTCTTGAACTCGGCCATCAGCCAGAGGAAATTGGTGAAGTTGATAAATATAAAGTATGCTTAGTGGCTAACGGACACAAGCACGAATATAGGATTGATTACACATAAGTTTTTGTTATAGTTGCAAGACATGACACAATCAAATTGGTGATTGCTTTGATAGCATAGAACTCTTAACCTATTTTCCAACTAGATTTCAAATCGGAATTTTACATGGATACTTGGAGGAACAGGCTGTATAGAAGAACCCTTTGGGTATTGTTAAAATTGGAAATGAGCAAAAATTGTAGATGTTAAAAAACAAAAAAGCTCTTTATGGACTAAAACTAGTGGTTTATTGAACCGGATAATTCGGTCCGGTTCTAATCGTAGGTTATCGAATCTATAAAACTTAATCTTAGATAATTTTTTCATAAGTCCCTTAAATTGAATTAGATTAAAATAATATTTTTTAAACAATTTATCTTGAATTTTTATCCAAAATATATTTTGCCCAATCTTTAAAAAGTTAGGCTAACAACTTATAATCTTCCCTTAAATTAAATTATATTAAGGATATTTTTTTTAAATCATTTATCTTGAATTTTTATCTAAAATATATTGTGTCAAATTTGTATAATGTGGCAAACAACTCGTGAATCTCCCTCGAATTAGATTAAGGATAAACTTTTTTTGAAAATAATTTATATTAAAGTTTTATCCTAAATATATCGTGCCACAGTCTAATAACATATAAACCATTCTTAAATTGAATTAGATTAAATATAAATATTTGTTAAAAATAATTTATATTTACATAATTTAATTCAGTTGGTTCCATAATAACCGAACCAAATAACTGATTAGATCTGCTCTTACCAGAACCGACTGAAAATTCAATTATTAAAAAATCTATCAAACGGTAATGTCAGTTACCAATTACTTTGGTAGAATTTCCATACCTTAAAACACTATTGTTGGAAATAACTTTCTCTTTTTAAAGGAAAAATAACTCTCGGGTTTGTTTGATTGCAAGATGGAAAATATGTGAAAAAGTAGAAAAATTTTCTGTGGAAAACAGGAAAGTGGGTGTTTGATTATCATTATTTTATAGCTAGAAAATCTTACATTTTTCATGAAAAATTCTGATTGTGCTGTTTGATTGCTCTTATTTTTCATAGAAAATCTAACATTCTCCATGGAAGAAAAGCATATTTTGTTTGATTGATGTTATTTTCCATGGAAAATTTTTTACTTTCTTCATGGAAAAAAAAACATATTTCAATAAAAAGCATTCAAACATAAATAAAAAAACAACAACATAACTAATGGTGAGGATACCATGTTGTATTTTTAATTTTGGATATTGGATTATATATTTGGAGAGTGAAGTCCATTTTTCACCAAAAGCCTAAACTAATGGTGAGGATCCACTAACCATATATAAGCGCTTTCTCTTTTTATAGTTATCCGTTGTGGGACTATCCGATTTTTCCAACAAAGGCACCTGAGCCAATGGAGTTGTGGGAGGACCAACACTTGTAAGCCCCAAGTTGGTTCTGAGCTATCTCTTATTCCACATGCAAAAGCCATGCAAGATCTAGAGGTACAAAATTATTTAATTTATTAACACTACTCTCATTAGATAAAATCAAGGCTTTCATAAAAAAAAATTGCATTACCTTTCCCTTCTTCTATCCACCACTAAATATTGAGGCCTTGTGAATAAGCATTCCTGGATACATTGGGATAGGTACTGAATGACTTACAAGAAAATTTCATGTCTCCACAGGTGATGGCGAAGATCGGGAACACATTAGTGCTGGGATAGTTCGATTTAAATGAAGATGACTTACTTGACGTACATACATGATTTTGAACTGTTTTTCTCCTATTTGGTCAGAGACCCTTTTTATGGCTTGTCTGATTTTTTTTAAGTGGACTGATCGGTGTTGTTAAACGAACGGCTCTGATACCATGTTGTATTTTTAATTTTGGATATCGGGCTGTATATTTGGAGAGTGGAGTCCATTTTCCAATTGTAATTTGTTATCTTGGTTGTTTATTAAGGTGGACTGATCGGTGCTGTTAAGCTAACGGCTCTGATACCAAGTTGTATTTTTAATTTTGGATATTGGGTTATATATTTGGAGAGTGGAATTCATTTTTCACCAAAAGCCTAGACTAATAGTGAGGACCCACTAACCATATGTAAGTGCTTTATCTTTTTTCATTGACAAATCATTTCTCTTTTGTAAGTGTATTGATATGAGAAACTCACACCATAATAAAATGTAAGTGTTGTTTATAATGTTCAATTTCTTTTCTAGTATGGAGAATGCATGAAGGGCTCTAACAAAACTGCTGAGAAGGGAAGAAAAATAAGAGCATAGACTAGGGAAGCAACTGCTCTTGCTAAGCTTGTTAAGCTTCCAAAATACTTCTATGATCCTGCTATTGAGAATTTTTAGAAAGATTCCACTAAACACCGTTATCTTGACACATTGAAAAAGCTGAATGATGCTAAAAAAGTAAAGAAAGAAATAGAGCTGCAAAAATACCATTATCCAAGAATAGCTGGCGAGAAAGGTAGATTGTGTGCAAAGGTGGATGGTGTCCAAGAATACCTGCATCGAGCTGGATCCTTCCTCTATAAAGGGATACAACAGGAAAAGTTCAATATAGTTCCTCATGAAAGAATATGACAAAGCATTAGAAATATATCAGGAGGAACTGAAACATGATCCAAGCAACCAGGAATTGGTGGATTGTGTGCAAAGGTAATGGATATCTTTGGTTGTATGAATGACATCAGTTTTTTCTTTGATTTCTGCAATGTATTTTCTTCAGGCTTCTATACAGGTGTGTTGAGCAGATCAATAAAACCAATATAGGGGATGTCAGCCAGGAATAGACCTGTCATAACGGGCCGGCCCACGGCCCGCCAAAACCCGCCATTTGGCGGGCTGGCAAAATGCCAGCCCAACCCGACCCGCCATGGGCTATAGGTTGGGTGGGCCAACCCGCCAAATTTTTTTTTTAAAAAAAAAATTAGATTTGTTTGAATGAAGGAATTCAAATTTTCAAATGGATGAGCTATTGAAAAAAAATATATTTATAAAGTTTTCTTTACTTCTCCAGTTCACTCATTCCAAAGCCAAATATAATTGGCTAAATCATGCACATTATTTACTTTAAATGATTAAATCCAACAAGAATCATTAATGTCCAAGGCTCCAAATACACAAATAACACAATTCCTAATTTCCTCATAATTTCCTAACTTCAAATAATTTTTAGGTTATTGGGAATTAGGGATTTACTTTTAGTCTTTTAGATTTTTAGAATTAGTGTATTATTATTTTTAGTTATTTTTTTTTTCAATATTTTGAGGGGCGGGCTGGCCCGCCC
The DNA here is from genome assembly GCA_026586065.1 of Dioscorea zingiberensis. NCBI lineage: Eukaryota > Viridiplantae > Streptophyta > Magnoliopsida > Dioscoreales > Dioscoreaceae > Dioscorea > Dioscorea zingiberensis. The sequence goes on along the minus strand of CM048822.1, from coordinate 5,106,462 downwards.
AAAGCCCGCCCCGCCCAACCCGTGGCCCGCCTCCAAGCGGGCCTACAAAAGGCCGACCCAACCCACCCTTTTTTGCTGGCGGGCGGGCTGGGCCCAAATTGATAGCTCTAGCCCGGAAGAATTGGTGGAGTGAAATGTGAGTCCTTTCATTCCATTATCCATCTCTTCATTTGTGCACACATTAGCCCCAGGTTGGTTCTTAGTTGTCTCGTGTTCCACAGGCAAAAGCCATGCAAGATCTAGAGATATGGAATATGCTGTTGGATCCAATAATATATCAGGTATGTCATATGTGTCGGTCCTGCTTAGAGAGTATGTTTACATTTTTATCTAATTGGTTAACACTACTCTTATTACTGTTGATAAAAACATGCTTTTATAAAAATAAAAAAAAAATGCATTACCTTTCCTTCCTTCCATCCATCACTAAATATTGACGCCTTGTGAATGATTTCCTGGATACATTTTGGTTTTTTTTGTTTTTTGTTTGGTGTACATACTGTCTTTACTTAAAAAAAACCCACAAGTGATGCAGAAGATCGAGAAACTCATCAATGCTGGGATAGTTCAATTTTAATGAAGATGACTTACTTAACGTACATACATGATTTTGAACTGTTTTTCTCCTCTTTGGAGGGTGCCTTTTGACAACACTGATGTCTTGTTGGACCATCAATTCTTAATGAAAGCATTGTGGAGACAAATTGCCACCCACATTCAGTTCCGTTTCTATCTTTTTAATGTTTCTACTTCTCATATTTCTAAGGGTGACAAACAAAGATCATGCTATTGTATTGCTTCAAATGTCTTTTAACTTCAACCCACCAGCATGCGTGTCTTAAGAAAAAATACAGCAAAATCCAATACACATACATTTAATACAAGCAATAATAATCATTTATGCCAGACTTAACGCAGTAATGACATGACTAAAAGAAGAAAGCATTTATCACCATTTTCATACTCAAAATGCAAATACAACCAAAACATACCAAACCACCTGTGTCCTCATTGGTGGTTGCTTAAATCTAGAGGCTAATTTCATTACACAAACACTAAAAATAAATAAAATGGAATGAATCTATCCTTTAATTCTCTCTCACTGTCCCAGTGAATTGTATCCATTTCACAGATTCATGCCACAAGTGCTACAGCATTAAAGGTAAGTATATAATGCATAATTAATAGCTTCTTTTTAAAATGAATGCCCCTCTTTAATTACTTGCTCAATTGACAGCCATTCACCATTTATTATATTAGTAACCATTTAACCAGAGAGAAACAGACACAGAGTTCCAGAGAGAGAGAGAGAGAGAGAGAGAAAAAGAGAGATGGCGCTCACTTGCTGTCCTCTGTTACTAATGTTCATGTTGATGGTCCCCATTACTTTCAACAGCGTCGTCAACGCAAAGCATGATTACGCTGACGCTCTCATGAAGAGCATTCTCTTCTTTGAAGGTCAGCGGTCCGGCAAACTCCCATCAACTCAAAGAATGACTTGGCGCAAAGACTCCGCACTCCAAGATGGTCATGACATCCGTGTAAGCAAATCTATATATACTTTCTTATTTTCTATTTCCAATCATCATCACCGTCATCAACATCATCAACATCATCATCATCTCGAAGGTTGACTTGACCGGCGGCTACTACGACGCCGGAGACAACGTGAAGTACGGCTTTCCAATGGCCTATACAATGACAGTACTAGCGTGGAGCATGATCGAGTTCGGGGAGTACCTCGGCCCGGAGTTCCGCCACGCCGCCGAGGCGCTGCGCTGGGGAACCGACTACCTCCTCAAAGCCACGGCCGAACCGAACAAGATCTACGTCCAGGTCGGAGACGCCAACGCTGACCATAACTGTTGGGAGAGACCAGAGGACATGGACACTGTCCGTACTGTCGCGTGGGTTGATGCTCAGCATCCCGGCTCGGAGGTCGCCGCCGAGACAGCCGCCGCCCTTGCCGCCGCCTCCATCGCTCTCCGATCATCTCAGTCTGCCTACGCTGATCAACTCCTCCAACGATCAATCCAAGTAGCTCTAATTAATCTCATGATCTAACATGCATGGTATCATAAGTACATTCACTGAAACATTTGGTGCACTCGCACTCGCAGGTGTTTGATTTTGCCAACAAATACAGAGGATCTTACAATGACAGTGTTGGAAAATTGGTGTGCCCCTTTTACTGCGACTTTAGTGGTTATGAGGTTTGTGATTCTTTGAACTTTTTCTTTTTCTTTAGCTTTTGAGTTTTTGATGTAGAGATGAATGCAATGCAATGCATGGTTTCAGGATGAGCTGACGTGGGGAGCTGCATGGTTATTCAAGGCCACAAAGGATGCCAAGTATTTCCAGTTTGCTGAGAGTGGAGGCCAGAAACCGATTTGGCCTGCGGAGTTTGGCTGGGATGATAAGCATGCAGGCATTTCCGTACTACTTAGTAAGGTACTCATAGTTATTTAATAATATTAATATTAATTCTTTATTCATAATTTAAATAATATATAAATAGAGTTAATTGATGTAGGACTCGTCTGAGTACTTCAAAAAGGCTGAGGATTTGGTGTGCAATATTGTTCCAGAATCCCCCAGAATTACTATGAAGTATTCCCCAGGTAACATACATTGTTCTTACTTTAAATGCATGCAAATATTAAGGAAAGGATGAACAATTGCCAGAGAAGCAATTTTTAATATCATATTTTGTTTTTGTTTTAGAAGTAAAATTAAAAAAAGAGTTTTCTTTCTATATATGTATTTATATTGTCCTTTAATTTGTTCTCTAGGTGGTTTAATGATCAAGCCTGGAGGCTGCAACATGCAACACCCAACGTCAATAGCTTTCCTTCTTCTCGTCCTCTCTCGATACCACCCGAAACAAAATTTCAACTGCAATGGTGTCCAACCAACTCCATCGAGGCTCATTCAGATAGCCAAAAGTCAGGTATATAATCAACGAGTTTAATTATATATTCATATCAATATTTATTTAATTAACATTAATGTTAAATGTTTTTTTTTTTTTTTTTTTTTTTTTGAATAAGTGGATAAACCACATTGATTCATTGATTGTAGTTAAGGTAATTAAGATGTCCGACATGTAAACTCAGGAGGCAAAGAATACATAAGGCCTAGTCCCTTCCCAAAGGTCTTGGCCGAGATGAAGGGTGCAATCTCTACGCCATCCTCCGCCTGGTGTTGTCCTCGAACGCCTCATCGCCCCCTGTGATGCCCGCCGGTGTGGCTTGGGCTGACTCCAGGCTCCTTTTCAGCAAGTTGTGAGTAACTTCCAGCTTCAGCTTCTTGGCAGGTGGATTACATTTTAGGGGACAATCCATTGAAAATGTCATACATGGTGGGATACGGTGTGAAGTTTCCTCGAAGGATACATCACAGAGGATCTTCTCTACCGTCCAAAGATCAACATCCAGCTCGTTTCGCTTGCAAGGAAGGGACACCTTACTACCATAGCTTGAAGCCTAACCCTAATTTACTAACAGGGGCACTTGTTGGAGGACCTGATCAGAAGGATGCTTTCTTTGATAATAGGCCCGATCCTGGTCATTCGGAGCCGACGACTTATCTCAATAGTCCCATGATTGGCTTGTTGGCCTACTTCAAGGATAATGCATGATATATCCATGTATTTGCTTTGTTTCTCTATCCTTTGATGTCTTCAAATTCAATTTGAAAAATGGTAAAGTTTGCCAATTCCTTCCGTTTTGGGTGATGATGATATCAACATGAAATACTGCAGATCTCTGCGGTGGAAGAAATTAAAGACATCCAAACACAACAAGGTAAGCTACAGAATGTAGAATGGAAAAATCACAAGAATGTTTCTGTTTAACCGGGAAAAAACAAATCATGATATAGATAAACCTGCAAGTATAAATCCACTAACAAAAATATGTATATAATATTATATGGCTCATAGTTGTTGGGTATTTCATGGGGCACCACGTATCTCTATATTAATATAATATTGTTCATTTTAATTAGGTCAAAATTCTTATGGTTTTGCTTTTTTGACTTAACTCAAAAGATCTCATACTAATGACAATGTGTCCATATTTATAAACCAATTTTCTTTCCTACTTCTAATTAACATGGGATTTTATTTGCATTCCTACACAGATACCTTCAGTTAAGAAGAAACCCCAATCTCAAAACCTTTTCAAACTCTTACTTTCAAAAAATAAATGAAATTGATAAAAACTTTAATATCACTCATTTAAATAGTTTTCAGCATGTTTGTGATTGATTTGAGGCCTCTTTCTTAATGTTGTGGAGTATTTTAATTGCTTTTTAGAAAATAATGAAACAAAATTAACTAATTGAAAACACACTTATTTAAGAGCATTTAGTAAATTGATAAAATAAAAATTGAAAGCAAAATGAAAAAGAACATATAATGTGATTAAAGATTTGAATAATCTATGGATGAATGATATTGGGATAATTTGAATCAATTGAATGACCAAGACGTAAATTACTCAAATATATTTTCAAACAAATATTTAATTATTTATTAGAAGTAATTTCAGAAAAATAATCATAACCAGCACCAAAAAATTATATTAAATATCATTTTATAAATAAAAATGTTATATAAATTTATTTATTTATTTATTTATTTATTGATGTCATGCCTTGCTGCCGGGCCCAGGCCCCAAACTAAAGGGCGCATCGACATCTCATCTCCTTCGGGTGCTCGGAGAGAAACAAGGATGGCGCAGCGGAGGGCGGCGGCGGGGCGGCCGTCGGGAACCGACGGCTCCGACTTCTCCTACCGCATGCTCGTCGATCCCAGTGAGTTCCAATGATGTCTAAAATGAAACCCCTTTCTTGTTTTCCAATAGCTCGTTCTTTTTGATTTGAATGATAGGGTATACGAAGGTGGCCCAAGGGAAGTCTCGTCTTCGGATCCTAATAGCTGCCCAGGTATCACGAGTTGTTCTTAATTTGTTGTTATTTCATTTTCCTTATGTTCCATTCTCATAGATTGGAAAAGTTGCCTCCTTTTTTGTATAGGATTAAACCCATATTGGGATTTCTATGAATTGAGCCTCGTTTTATCTAAGAGCGTAAATTCCATTGAATGCAATCTGCAATTAGACTCATGAATTACTAGGAAAAATTGTGCAGGTTCTAAGTTTGGATTGATTTCCCCCTCTGATATGTTGTTTGAACTATTTCAACTGCAGAGCTTCAGCTTGGTGTTAGCCTCTTTGGTGGTGTTTTTGGTTGCATCACTAGATCAGGGCTTTGACAATTTTTCCATTCTATCGGTTTCAGTTGGATTCATCGCTCTTTTAATTGGAGAAATAGGTTTGTTGTTTGATATCTTTACTGTTCTATTCAGAATTATTAAGAAATAGGTTGTTTGTTATTCATAAATGGCGGTTCATATAAGGCTTCCTTTGAATTGCAAGGTCGGAGAAGGAGCCAGGTGAATTTGTTAAGATTCTATGTCACTGCATCATCTCTGGCAACTGCACTCTCTGTTGCCTGTATTATTAGAAGCAACTTTTTCTTTGAGGTATTATAAGCTCCTTTTTTTATTTTTTGTTTTTTGTAAAGATAAGTTATAGTGGTTTTCTTTGACAGTTATGCCTGATCTAGTTGTTGATGATTGTTTGCTTTGTATATTGGATGCTGGGATACACATTATATGTGAGGATGCATTTTCCTTTATAATTTGGAAGATCGCCTTTAATTTTAGAACTTTTCTTTTCTGTGTCAACTAAATAAGGGCAAACTGGGAAAAGAACCTCAATGAGTCATTTTAATGCCAAACTGCTTTATGGGATTCAGATTAATGTTTCTATGATTTCTTGTGATGCTTTTCTGATGGGTCAGGTTACAAAGATATGGAATTTCTTTTATTTGATCTCAACATAAACCTTTGACCTTCTATTCTCAAGGGGGATCTGGTCTGTTCTTTGCTTGATGAATATGAATGCTTTAGTAGCACTTGATGTTCTTTTGTTTCTTTGTTTTTAATTGATATTAAATTTTCTCCACATGTCTTCCATCAATGCTGATGAACGTGGTAGAAATGAGGATGTGAGGTTGGATAAGTGGTCATACAAAAGTGAGCAAGTTTAGAAATAAACACATTTGATAGAAGATGTATGTTGCACTAATTGAAGATAAAATAAGAGAAGGTGTTTGGTTTGGACACTTGCGTCGTCGACCCTTAAGTGCTTCGGTTCGAAAATGTGATAGTTTAGTAATAGAAGGTAAAAAGAAGGATAGAGGTAGGCTTAGGATTACGTGGAGAGAGATAGTTTCTAAGAAATTACATATATTAGTTATTGAGCCGGATCTTACCTTTGACAGAGGAATATGGAGATAGAGAATTCAAATAACCGACCCCATCTATTATTGGTATAAGGTTTGGTTGTTGTTGTTGTTGTCGTTGTATCCTCCATCATTGTTGGCTGCTTGCTTTTGATAAGCTATTACTATTTTATTTTGTTATTCTTTTCCAAGTTTTAGGCATTTTTTTCTTTTGTAGTTTTTTGTAGAGCAAGGTTGCTGATATTGAAATTTATTTTATCATCTGAATCAGACCTGCTCCCGATCCTAGATGCAGGTTGATATTTTGATTAAAGAACTAATGCTTTTGCTGCTGCTTTTGTTGTTTCCTAGGTTATTCAACATCAGAGCATTGCAGGTGCAAAAACATATGAGCTGATTGAAGCTGCCCGAATTTCATTTGGTGAGTGTAATAAATTTAACTTCAAACGAACACTTCAGATGAGTACAGAGGATGCTCGTAACATGTCATCTTGACTTTTTTGCTTTCTCATCTTAACAGGTATTCTGTTGCAAGTTTTTGTGATTATCACAACTATCAACCTCGTTCAAAACATGTCACCCAAGAGAGCTTCCTGAGTGCAATTTTCTCTATCACAATATTGTTATTTGTTGGTACGATGCTATACCAAACACTACTTCCTGCTTGCAGATTTCTAGAGTTGCAGAATTAGGGTTCCATTTGTCTGAATCTAAAGCAAGCATTCCTTTTGTGACTATTATGATGCTATCAAAGAATATTGTCAGACTTTGTATAAGTTCTACATCATTTTCAAAATTTTGAAACTGTGGACTTCAATAGATTTGTGGATTGAGCTACTAATTCCTCTAGGTTTATCGGCAGCAAATAATAGAGCTACTAATTCCTTGATGCAATATGGGACAATTTGTTGACCCCCCAGAAGTTCTTATCACACCACCAATCAAATAGGAATAATATTGAAAACACAAACAAACTGATTTAAATCTCAATTGAAAATTTGAGGGGAAAAAGTATACAAATTAAAACCCTATAAAGTCCACTTCAGTTGAATGCTTCAGCTTCCAAACCATCAATCCAACTAAGCTGCAACAGTCTCCTGTTTAGAGGAGAGCTGGTTCTGAATGTGTTGAGGAACAACATCAAACTTGGCTAACTGCATTGTGTATGATGCTCGCCCTTTCGTCATACCCCTGAGAGTACTCACATATTGGAACATCTCAGCCAGAGGCACCAATGCATCCACTACCTGCATTTTCCTCATTTAATCAGATCAACATGAAAATGTTGCTTGAACGTGAGCTTCAAAGACACTCTATGAAGGATAAATGCCTAGATCAATTTGGTTAATTTAAGAAGTGTTTGCATAGTATTTTATGTACCTTAAGGCCTCCAGGTTTATCACCAAAACTGTTAATCTGGCCTCTTCTTGAGTTCAGATCACCAATAACATCACCCAAGTGTTCTTCAGGGGTGACTACTTCAACCTGCATGATAGGCTCCAGCATTTTCGGGGCTGCCTTCCTCATTCCCTCTCGGAAAGCACCCCTTGCTGCCAGTTGAAATGCTAAGACACTGGAATCAACATCATGGTAGGAACCATCAACTAGCACGGCTCGAACATCAACAACAGGAAAGCCGGCAAGGACACCATTAGACATGCATTCCTCTAATCCTTTCATCACCCCTGGTATATATTCTCTTGGCACCGCACCACCCTTTATTTCACTCTTGAATTCGTATCCACTCCCTGGTTCCAAGGGCTCAAATCTCACTGTGATGTCTGCAAACTGGCCTTGCCCGCCAGATTGCTTCTTGTGAATGTATTGCACTTCGGAGATTCTTGAGATGCTTTCTCTGTAGTTTACTTGAGGAGCACCAACATTTGCCTCAACCTGTGAATGAAGTTAGAGGAATTAAGTCCAATCAAATAATATTCTGAAATGAAAACTTGGTTGCCAGTAAACCAGAGACTACCAACAATAAAAACTGTGATGACTGATGAAAACAGGTTATAAAGTGATCTATATGGCTACTAGCTATAATATGCTCCATTCATGAAACCTGAATAATAAACATTAAAAAAAATCTGATGCTGCACTGGAATTAATCGATTAGAAAGCTTTCTGAAAGTTGCACTTATAGTTTTCTAATGATATATTTCTTCCTCAATAAAAGAATGCTGGAAGGGTTTTCACTCACATACAAAAAAGCAAGCACAGTCTGGATAAAAGGAAGCAAGATGAACAATTAAAAGACTATATCTGACTTAAAGGCACCTGCCAAAAACTACTAAAGTTTAACAAGTCATTATAGAAAATATCGGCAGAGATACTGACCTTGAACTCCCTTTTCAGTCGGTCAACAATAATCTCAAGGTGCAACTCCCCCATTCCCTCAATGACTGTCTGGTTGATTTCCTCATCTCTCGAGAAGTGAAAGGATGGGTCTTCTTGTGCTAGCTTAATAAGTCCAACTGCCATTTTATCAACGTCTGCCTTTGTCTTGGGTTCTATCGCAACCTTAATAACAGGATCTGGGAAGTCCATTCTTTCTAGCACTATAGGTTTCTCTGGATCACATAGGGTTTCACCAGTAATTGTGTCTTTCAAACCTGCAAGAGCAATGATATCACCTGTCAAAGCTGATTTAATATCTTCTCTACTGTTAGCATGCATCTCCAAAAGTCGCCCTATTCTTTCTTTCTTCCCTTTGTTTGAATTGAGGACATAGGACCCAGCAGATAATTTTCCTGCATATACTCTCACAAATGTAAGGGATCCCACAAATGGATCACTCATGATCTTGAAAGCCAGTCCTGCAAATGGCTCATCATCACTTGGCAGTCTATCAATAGTCAATTCAGGATTGTCAGGATCAGAACCCTTCATTGGTGGCAGGTCAAGAGGTGAGGGCAAAAAATCAACAACAGCATCAAGCAACGGCTGCACTCCTTTATTTTTAAATGCAGAACCACATAAAACTGGCACAAAATTACCACCTATGGTTCCTTTTCTAATCAGTTGTTTAAGAGTTTCCTCATCTGGTTCAACTCCTTCGAGATAGTTTTCCATAGAGCTATCATCTAACTCAACCACAGTTTCTACCATCAGGGTTCTGTATTCTTGAGCCAACTCCTGTAGGTCAGCAGGGATATCCTCGTATACAAATTTTGCACCTAATTCTTCACCTGACCAGACTACAGCTTTCATTTTTACAAGGTCAATAATTCCCCGGAAACTATCTTCTGCACCGATTGGCAACTGAACTACAAGGGGTTTAGCTCCCAGATTTGTGACAATCATGTCCCTTGTTCTAAAAAAATTTGCTCCAAGACGGTCCATTTTATTGACAAAACATATTCTTGGGACACCATACTTATCAGCTTGTCTCCAAACAGTTTCAGATTGTGGTTCAACGCCAGCTACGCTGTCAAACAAGCATATAGCACCATCCAAGACTCTAAGAGCACGCTCCACTTCAAGTGTGAAATCAACATGACCCGGAGTGTCGATAATGTTTATTCTGTGATCATTCCAAAAGGTGGTAGTTGCTGCAGAGGTTATGGTAATGCCTCTTTCCTGTTCCTGTTCCATCCAGTCCATTGTAGCTGTTCCTTCATGGACCTCACCAATTTTGTAATTACGACCAGTGTAGTAGAGAATTCTCTCTGTTGTTGTAGTTTTTCCTGCATCTATGTGAGCCATAATTCCAATATTGCGGTAATCCTTCAATGGCACTCCTCGCTTTGAATCTGGAAAGCAATAATGAAGAAAAAAGAACCATTGATGAGAAAAAAATCCTGTGAATTTTACGATAGGTTAGTATTAGCATAAAAAATGACAACAACAAAAGGAAAAAGATTTATACACACACACACACACACACACACACACACAAAAAAAAAAAAAAAATCATTCAAAGATATCAGTACATTTCATTACACAGTAGTAATAGATTAATTTTCTCTGATTTCTCTTGAGAGAGAGCAGGTGAGAAATGAGGATTCGAAAATTTATCTCTCCTAAAACTTCGGTTTTGCAAATTTGTGACTGTTAAATGGTCAGTGGTTATCTTCTTAGATTTTCCCGCCATATGTCTGGATTTCAATTAACAGTTAATGCCTAGAACTTCATAAAAATTTGTAATTCTACATGTATACAAGAATAACCCCAATAATTGGCTTCTGTATATGGTCAAGAAAATCTTATTGTACTACTTGTAGCTCCTTCAAAAGAAATTGACAAGAAATTTTATTAGCTAATATACAATATGCTCCAAAGTTAGTAGATGTTGGCCACATCAATTTAGTTGCAAAATCAATTATATATAGTTCTTGTGTCATTTCATACAACATACTAAATCCATGCTAAATTGACTGACATGCTATAGACAGTTTCTCATCTAAACTCCTATGATTCCAAACTACAAGATTAAAATTAATAAGAAAACATGGCTAAATGGCTGGTTGCCATAAGAATTCAAAACTACAACATTAAAATTAATAATTTTACAAAAAATCCCAGGAAATAATGAATTTTCACGAACATACACATAGCTATAAATCATTGATAATATGCATGCTGTATGCTAAAGCATTACCGTTGTTCAGTTCATGCTCATCAAATCTACTGATTTATCAAGATTAACCCATGTTATTCACAAAAAAAAGGAAATTCATCACAGCATCAATAATATTTGGGCACTAAGAGCATAAATGAGAAGAAAAATTAAAACTTTCATCTGTGAGCAACCGATCATTTATAGAAACATCTTGAACGCAGGCCATCATCCTTCCTTCACCAACCAAGAATTTCAACAAAAAAAGAACTACTTCCAAAAGCCACAAAACAAAGCAGACAAAGAATTCAAGAAGAAAACAAAGCATAAGCTAATAAAAGAAGAACATTTCACCATCCGCAGCCATGGCGACGACGGAGAGCTTCCTCCGGTGTTCCTGAGAGGCCGTGAGCTTGGACCTCGACCTGAGACGGAGGCCAGCGCCAAGGAAACCAGAAGATAAGGCCCCACGGTGTGGATTAGAGGCGAGGAAGCGGAAGCGACGGGATGAGGGGAGAAGCGGAGGATGGCCACGGTGGCCGCAAGGGGCAGTGATTCTAATGGTCTCTCCCGCCATTGCTTCGAGCTTCAAGCTTCGCTCTCTCCGCTCGCTTGCTCTGCTCGCGCTCCGGCTCCTTTGCGCTGCTGCGAAGGAGAAGGATAACGAGGCCTACAAGGCCTTCTCGCTTTCCCACATTTTGTGACTGAGAAAATTAAGTTTTTTTTTCCAATAATTAAAATATGTAAATTCTTATTTTACAAAAACACCCTCAATCTTTATTTATTTATTTATATTTTTATTGTAAAGGTATATATATGTACAAATGTCCTACATATATAATATGTATTTAAAGAAAAAAAAACTTGCATGTATATCTAACAAAACTATTTTAATTGCATATGTATATACCTGTTGAGATATGTTATTAATCCAAAGACCTTAACTATAATTAAATTTAAACCATAAGACAATAAAATACTTTTTATATTTTTTTCATAGATTTTTTTAATATTAATATTTTCTAAATATTTATAAATTTATAATCAATTGAATCTTTTAAAGGTATATATGTAAAGGTTTTTTTTGCACAAATGCACATATATGCAATAAAACTTGAAACTTAGAGAAATATACATAATTTTAATAATTTTTCAGGGGTATATGCATATTTTCAATATTTTTTAGGGCACATCCATTAAAAACCCCTTAAATAAAACAAGAGTTTGGGGGATGAGATGGTGTAGACGTGCAAAGGCTTGAAAGGCTCCACGTCTAAGGTCATCCTTCTATCCACTAATGAGACCAGTGTCTGTAAATGGACTTCATTCTTCACCTCATAAGTTCTCAAATGCATGCAGTTCTTAGCCTAAAATGTTCATTAGTTCACAGCCACTTAAAAGAACTGGCTTATGCTGGACTAATCCAATCCCGAAGTTAAAACAACATTTCTTTTATCTTGAATTAAATGAAGAAGATAAAAATAAAGAGAATCTAATAAAAGAGATCGTGTTCATGTAGTCATGTTGATTGATGTGTATGTGTTGCAAACCTTGATTCTATCCTTCTTTTATTTTCTTTTTTTCCGACAAAGGCGACAAATACCTCCTGAAAGTTAAGAGTGGACAACACGACTCCCTGTGTGAGTGTCCTCATTTTGTGATCATGAGAGTTCGAACATGGGTTTGTCCCAATCAACAAAATCATATATAAGTGACCCAGTACCAATAGATCAAGAGGCCGTGGTTTGGATTCTATCCATATTGTATGATTGTTAAGCTAAGCAGTTTGGGCCTCAAACCCACGTTACAATGGAGGTGGGCTTGTTTACATGTTCCATGTATTCAACCCAAGCGAAAAGAGTTAAACAGATAGAGAAATGACCTAAAGCCAACATTTGATTCCGGCATGAAATAAAAATATGAATAAATATAAGTTTAAATCATTATTTAATTTATATTTACTTATACTTTTAACAAGAATATTTTGTCTTCATTTACAGCAAGACTATAGGCAAGGGTTTTTATAATTAATAGAATAAAAATATAAAAAGAAAAAAAAGCAGAGAAATTTTTCATCATTATTCAACATATGAATATAAAATCTCAATCTCACCTCTTAAAAATTTAAACTTTTAAGAAGATGGTGCTCATTTAGCAAATATAGGGTTGGTTTGGATTAACTTATGGAAAAAGGGGTTTTTATTTTTAGTTTGATAAAAGAATTTTTTTTATAATAACCTTTTATAGTAAATTAATGACTTCTGATTATTTTTATATTTGGATATATTAATTCCTAAGTGTTTTCATGGTTATAAAGTTGTTTGGATGTTTGTTCTAAAAAGAGTTTTTTGGTGACAGGTTATTAAAATAAACAATGAATAATAATAATAATAATAATAATAACAACAACTTCTTGAAGAACAATCGTATTAACATAAACAATAACTATATTTAGATAAGAGTATTTTCATGATTAACAATAACTACATTTAACATCAACAATAACAATATTTTTTTTTGAGGTTAGGTTACATTTAAGAATTCATTCTTTAGTTTATATAAGAGTATTTTCATAATTAAAAAAAAAATCCCAACACTCCATCTTAAAATACATTTTTTTTCAGAAACTTCAACCACTAGTTTATGATCATATTCTAACAGTTTCTTCTCCAAAAACAAAGCTCATCCAAACATGTATAAAACTCATAATAAGCCACCTTTTTTTTAAATTTTACAGTAATTCTTAATCATTGTTAAGAATGATATCATTTTGTAATTAAGCACTATTGACATTTAACACAATCATACAGTAATTCTTAATCATTGTTAAGAATGATATCAATTTATTAAGCACTATTAACATTTAGCACAATCATTGAGGAATAACTATTGCAATGCAAAGACAACAACCAGAGACAATCTGGAAAACCATCCAATATTCTAATCAACTTGTAATTGTTATTATGATAAACACAAAGCTCCAGTCATTGAAATAAATTTTTTTTAAAAAAAAACTGATTAAAACAACCAAATTATTTTCCATTATCCTGCAACCTCAAACTTCAAACGTCACAAACATCTTCACCCCACACACAGCAATACATGTAATACAAAAGAAGCACACTAATCTCAACTGCTGAAACATTGAAATATCTTTAACTTGAAACTAGTTAAGGAGAAGACGACTGAACACCAGCAATGCCATTGATGAGTGCCAAAGCATTGCTTGTAAGATGAGCTACCTTAACGACCTGGCTTCTCACCTTATTCTCAGCACCTTCATCATTCTTGATGCCATTGTTCTTGAATCCACTCATGCAAGTGTTTTCATCTGTCAATGCAGCACTGACCCATGTTTGTACATCACTCAAGTGAAGCTTAAAATCCTTACCTCTGAGCTCTCCCATGGCATGGAGAGACTGTTTGAGCTCCTCCACAGAGTCTCCCAAGCTCTCCATGCAGTCACTCATGGCTTCTGCCTCTCTAGAACTCATTCCCCGACCTTTCGCCATCACGTGGATCATTGATGATGTGCTTCTGGTTTGGTCAAGGCTGACAATTAGTGCGGCGTCAGCTAATTGTTTGGGGCTTGTTTGGATTGTGGATGCATGAGAAGATAGTGAGTTGAAACAGAGTGCTGGATAGTCTGTTTTGATGCATGATTTGCGGATGAACTCCACACTGCTACTTGTAGACATCCCACTGTGGGTGAGTCTTGCTGCAGTGCAAGTATTAGAATTCAAAACAAAGAGCAGCAGAGTTAGCAGAGCTGCAAGAGAAAAGCAAGTGGAATCTCCATTGGTCATCTTGATTTCCATTCTCTTCACTGATCTTTTTGTTTGTGATGAACCATATGGAAGAAGAGCACTCCTATTTATAGACACTTTTTTTTTAAGAACCTATTGAGAAATTATTGGAGGGGTGATCAATGTTTGTGACCTTCACCACATAATACCGTTGTGACGATCTAATATCATTGATTCTATCTGCTAAGTATAATGTTTGTTTAATTTCTCACTGAGAAGACATACATCACTCTCTTAACTAACATGATGCTCATATATAGATTGAATCACTTCCAAGTGTTGTTGCAAGTTGTAATGGAATGCGATAGAATTTGCATTATCATAACCAAGTTCACTGCATTATCACAACATGTCTGGATCTTTCTCATGCCCATGATTCAGAAAAGACTGCCTCATGGAGTTGAGAGCTGCTTTTTGCTCAGATGTCGATGTTTTAGACGAGAGTTTTGAACGCTCACTTTCTTGGAAATTAGATGTTATTGAGTCTGCTAATTCATGCCTAAAGAAAGGGATCAAGAACAAGTTAATCAGAAACATCTTTTGTCAAATCAAATGCAAATGCTAACATTTAAACATTATTTCATTTTGTTTTTTCTGCTGATTGCTCCATCGCAACTGCATGATTCTGCTTAAAACTTAATGTTTAGCTACAAGTTTTCACTCAACAAGGAAGACAAACAGAAAAAAAGGGAAAAGCATCAGAGTATAAGAACAAAGTTTATCCACCCTATTAAAAATAATAATAATAAATAAATAAGAACAAGTTGATCTTGTAGTTGTGGTGTTGCTTTCTGTGGTCCTACAAAGGCATGCAACCACAAACAGGCAAATAACATGGATTTTTATCGATAATTCCATTGGTCTCAATCAAGGTTTCCCAAATTTAACTTTACAGAAATATGCAACTGAGCCATTTGAAAACTACCTTTTTCATCTCTTAATCCTCTGTGGCTGGCTTGCATGCAGGAGTCTCTATCTTTATGTCGGTGATATGCACAGGTTAAGCGAGTATTCTTCCTCATCGTTCTTAAGATAATTTATCAGAAAAGAATTGGATTAAACATGAACCATAATAATTATGTGAACTATGTTTTATATAAATGAGGACAAGCCACTAAAAGCACACCACAGACGTGGTTTGAACCCTCCACCTCTCCTTGTGAGATGGAATGGTTAACCAACTTTTCTCGTGAGATAATTATGTGAACTCTTGAAATCATGCATGGTGGCTTTTCTATCTTAAATGTTTGTCTGCTGTTCTGGAGGATGTTCATAAATAACTGTATTATGTGTCAATGCCTGTGAAAGTTGTTTGTTAGATGTCACTAAGGCCTTATTAGATGAATAAATTTCAACCACAACTAAGCCAAAACCACTTAATTCCTCCTTTAAGATATAGGTTAGCATCTTAATTGTTGAATATCAATCTAATTCTAGTTAGAGGTGTGGTTCATTTTACGTGGCAAACATTGGGAAGCTTCTTATAAATGTTAGTGATGGAGAAATTAATTAATTTTCCAACTAATTAATTGACTCTTCTCCAAAAAAATTTTATCATTGAATCTGATAATTTCTGAAAACATTCATGATCTTGGCATTGCTAATTCATCCTTTTTGTCTTTGAACATTGGCAGTGTTATTTGATACATACTCTATTGTTCTTTGTTCTTGCATTCAAAGACTTATTATAATAAAGTTTAATATATAGGCTGAACCTATAATAGAATCATGAAGTGGAAATATTGCACTAGTTTATTCTTCTGCTACAGTGTTGGTGACATAGTCTTCTTTTTCCTCTCATTGCCTTCTTCTTCATTGTTTTTGTTAGATTTGGAGATCAAATGGTTGAAACAAGGCTTCTGGAATAGTCATTAGAGGATTTGTTAATTGTGTTATTAGAGAAAAGGCAGAAATAAAAAGAGATTCAATTACATACTCTTATTTTTATTTAAGATTAATCCAAAACATAGAATGTATTATGTTATATGAATTCAATAAATGAAATTTTAGTTTTCTAACTCTTTATCTTCATTTTTTTTTTTGACATATGTGAACAAGCCAGAAGGAGAGCCTTGGCGCAACAGTAAAGTTGTCGCATTGTGACCTTGAGATCACGGGTTCAAGTCGTGGAAACAACCTCTTAGTTTAAAAGCAGGGTAATTAAGGATGTCTACAATAGACCTAAGTGATCTGACCCTTCCCCAGACTCCGCACAATTCCGGAGCTTTGTAGCACTGGACAACCCTTTTTTTATATGTAAACAAGCCATTAAAAGCAAGCCACATGTGTGATTTGGAGAGGAAACAGACTAGCTAACTTTCCAATTGAAAGTTGGCATCTTCCATCTTTTTTGAGATTAGAGTTTTCCAACTTACAGTAATAACTGCATAAATTGAACCACAGAAAAATGTTTCTTCACTGATAAACTTTAAGCAATAAAACAACATCAAATTCATATATTAACATGAATGACGCACAATCAAAGCAGTGGATCTTAAAACAAACATTCAGCAGCAAAATGTAGTTAAAACCATGGACATATT
Source organism: Dioscorea zingiberensis (assembly GCA_026586065.1). Lineage (NCBI taxonomy): Eukaryota > Viridiplantae > Streptophyta > Magnoliopsida > Dioscoreales > Dioscoreaceae > Dioscorea > Dioscorea zingiberensis. The sequence goes on along the minus strand of CM048822.1, from coordinate 5,089,243 downwards.
TTATATTGATTCATTTATAGATACATATACATCAACCAGGAATGACCACAGATTTATCTCAACACTAGACCAAACATTTAATATCACACATAGGACAGCTTAAACCATAGAGCAAGGATTAAGGAGAAGATCACAGGGAACCAGCCATGGCATTGATGAGTGCCAAAGCATTGCTTGTAAGATGAGCCACCTTAACAATGTGGCTTCTCACCAGGTTATCAGCTCCATCTTTGAAGCCATTAGTTGTGAACCCATCCATGCAAGTGTTCTCCTCTGTCAATGCAGCACTGACCCATGTTTGTATGTCATTCATGTGAAGCTTGACATCCTTACCTCTAAGATCTTTCATGGCTTGGAGAGACTGTTTGAGCTCCTCCACAGAGTCTCCCAAGCTCTCCATGCAATCACTCATGGCTTCTGCCTCCTTAGAACTCATGCCTCGGGTTTTCGACAGAGTACCAATCTTTTCTGATGTGTTTCTAGTGCTTTCCAAGCTGACAGAGAGTGCAGCATCAACCAGTTGTTTGGGACTTGTTTGGATTGTAGGTGCATAAACAGAGAGTGAATTGAAACAGAGTGCTGGATAATCTGTTTTGATGCATGAACTACGTATGAACTCCACACTGGAACTAGTAGGGATCTCACTTAGTGTGAGCCTTGCTGCGGCGCAAGCACTAGAACTAAGAGCAAACAATAGTAGCAGAGTGAGCCAAATGGGAATGCCATTGCTCATCTTACCTGCCATGACTTCTCTTCACTCTCTCTTTCTTAATAGTGTTTATCCTTGTTTGTGATGAAACAAGTGGAAGGAAAGCACTCCAATTTATAGAGAGAAATTTACCCATTTTCTTGGAATAAATTTTACATGTTCTTTGAATCTTTAACCAGTGTAGTGGAGTTGAGAGCTTCATCTCAACCACTGGATGTCTTTATATTGTGGACATCTTTAAACAAGAGTACTCATGTTTTCTGGACCAAGTTTTTTTTCCTTTTTTTTTAATTTGAATTTAAACATGATATATTCATATGTTGAGTATCATGAAATAGAACGTAAAGTTTAGTTAACCATTAAAAGTCACTTCATATTAAGAGAAAGATGATATCACGTTGCTTTCTGGTCCTTTAAATGCCAGAAATAAGCATGCAGAAAACTAGAAACGTAGGCAGAGAACATGCATTTCCATCCAAAACTTCATTAGTCTTAATCAAGAAAGCAGTAGACCAAGTTGTAACATGGCTTCAAACTATTTCTTCAAACTTTTTGCTAAAGCTCAAACGTGAAAGTCCCCTTCACAATGTCGGCAATGTACAGTGGCCAGCAGGTGACATAAATAATCCCTGCTACTTGGGATAATGATGCGTCCGATGATTAAGGTGGGTTTGATTGAAGCTGGTTTTAAATTTTTAGTTTTAGAGTAATTTGGTTGGATGTTGCATCTCCAGCTATAAATTAAATAGATCATAAAGAAATATTATCTTAAATAATTAGTGTTTTTGGATCACTAATCTATCGTAAAGATTTCTTGAGATGAAATAATGCAAAGCAAAAGTGTACACACAGAATATAAGCATCACACTGCACAAAAAAGGCAACATTTTTCTCAAATAAAAAGCATCCGGAGGACATGAAAATCTCACTAAATCTGGTTGCATGTGGCCATAAATGCACTAGAATCTAATTCTTGTAGATGATTAAGGAAGAGACTAGATGCGTAATTGGTCCCTAATATGATGTGACATTAATAGAAGTCTCATGGCTAATTGGAGAGTAAGCATATTAAGGTAAAGGAGGGTCAATAGGAGAGGATGGGACCATGACATTCAACTACATTCATTAAATCCATGCAACCGAACTTTTAATACTTCTGGGGAAATGAAAGTAGACAAAATTGCAAAATAATTCTGCCCAAATGCTCAACAATCAAACTGTAAATGATCCAACACAAATTCCCCAGAAGTTTCAAAAGCTCAAACTCTCTGCAACTTCAGCCAGTTTTTGACAAAAGGACCGGAACAGTAATTGGAGTAAATTTTGCATACATTTTGTATTGGTTATTGCAGTTCCATTGTCATCGAATTTGTATATACTTGGCCCGGGAAATGAATCTTGATCAGTATTTTTTCTGTGAACAATTATTTTAAGGAATTCACGGACCAGGCTCTCCATCAAAGCCATTGTCATCATCAAAATCATCAACAGGTAGGTTCCCTAGCAATGCACCGATGATGGCATGGTTCCTCACTGTCCCCAGCTGCCTGATTCTTGCCGCAATAGCATGCCAACCAGAAGATTCTCTGGGCTCTTCTGATGGCATTCCTTCTGGTGGTATTTTGCAGCCCCGGGCAACTGGGAAGTGCTTCAAAACTAGATCTCCCGCGGAGTTGTTAATATCAACATCAAAAGCAGGAGCAAGTGGGTGGCCAATAACTTGAACGTGGCAAACACTTCAACATGAAAGAGAGATTGATATTTAGTGTTTAGTAAGAGAAATACAATACTTTGCTCCTAAAAATAGACAAGGTTGGTCTAAAAACCTCAAAACGAATATAAAAACAGAATATAAGCAACATAGCATCTGTGGAGCACAAAAACAATAGAAAGAAAACATACCAGATATAGTATTGATCATCCATTTCTTGTCTCTGAACTCTTCCCATCAGTTCAATCTGCACCACTCCACCAATACAGATAGCTGGGCGAGGAAGTTTGAATGATTGCAAGATATTTTCCTGAGAAAAAGATTTATCATCTAACCAAGGATGCATGAAACAGAATCCTGCTAGAGGCTGGTTAAAAGGCATACAAACAGAGATTAAATAGAAGAGCAGTCACTTTAAAACTAAAATGGAAGCTAAAACTGAAAAACTTCCATTAAATTTTCAATCGAAGAAGTGAAGGAAGAAGAATATTCGCCAATGTTTCATGCCAGTACGTAAATTAATCAACCCATTCATTCTAGAGGTGAAATTGTGAAAAATGGCAAAGATTTCTCACTCTAATATTTAGGCAGAAATTCATCAGCAAAAAAATAAATCTCTCATTAGCATGGATGAACACAGATGTGGACACAAAAAGACTATGCTCTCACTTGCCTAGTTAATCAGAACCTGTTACTTGATCCAACTTTCCTGCAACAAATTTTTGCATGCAACAATGCTCTCTTTATACCAACTTCACAAGGAAAGTTAGCTATCACACTCTTTCTCACAAGGAGAGGTTAAGGGATCAAAGCATGCTTGAAACATGCTTCTACCAAAATGTAAGGTTGAAAGAATATTCGTGTACTACTGCTAGAGTATTAAACAGATGATCCAAAAGCTTGTCCCTGTCCAGATAAAATAGTGTCACAGAGACAAGTGCAAAAGCTTCAAATCTATGTTGCAACCAAATTTCATATGATGCTTATTTACAATTAAAAACAAGAATTTTCCATTGGCCATTGTCTGTAATTCTTTTGGCTAAAGAGATTGATTTCCAAAGGGCAAGTTCTACACTATTAAACTGAAAAAGATATCCAATGCACTTTAAGAGAAAACAGGTCTGTTACCATGAGAGAAAATCTTGAATAAATCCCAAATGATGAAGAAAGAAGGATAGTGGTGTGAATTAAATTATCCACAGGAAGAAATATGCTATTGATCCCACATATATTATTCTTTTGTTTTTAGAGTTAGAATATGTTTCAGGTTTTTATTTTAGATAGCACTACAAAGAATATACTCAGTTCTGTCAGTCACCCATTTAAATAGAAAAAAGGTTTTTCAAATATGACAGCCTACATGAATAACTCAAAATGCAATACTTCGGTAACAAAAACACCATAAAGAACATCACAAATCTTCAGCATTTACAAGTTACAAAAAGAGAGTCAACCAGTGCATATGATACAAAAAACCCAAAGACAAACTGTTAATTCTACAGCAAAAGCAACACGATCATCACAGACGACATGGGGTAAATGCATTAAGAATCTAAACTTAGTTGAAAGGTTAATACAAAACACCAGACTCGAATGTTATAGCTAAACTAACAAGAACATGATAGGAACTCAGGTCACCTAATCTAACTTGTTAAAAGGTTCTAATTTATCCCAGTCGGAATGCAAAACACTACATTGTGTTGAAATTCATCCTGGAGCAGTATAAAACTCTTTTAAGTTAGGAAGAAATTTCCAATTTCTAATGCACATCAACATTGATTAAGACTGCAATGGCTTCTCAAGTCTCAAACTGAAAGCATGATTCCAACACAATCTCTAAAATTCAGATCCTTCAATCCCAGCAGCTAGATAGCATGTTCAAGTGTTTAAATATGTGCAAGAATTTAAGAACAACCTCTATGCAGCTGAGGATGTTTTCAAGTGATGAGGCCTGCATCAGGAAATTGCTAAAAGTACTCTTGCTTATAGATAATAGGACTTGTTTTGCCAAAAATGTATCCAGGTCTCAAAAGCTTGAAACAAAAACTTAGGCACAGAGGTTTTTTTTTAATTGGATCTCACTCACAAATGACTTCTAACAATCACCTCTTTGAAAAGGTCTTTCACTAGTGGCAAACATGCCCAAAATCTTATTCCAGATTGAGAATGGACTAGAATTCCCTTTTCACCACATTAGATACCACAAAGAAGATCGGGGATATTCTCACCTGTGCCATTTGAAATTCTGGTGAAACATATGTCCAGATGTAGTCATCGGCAGAGTGACCAGCTGCATGCTTAGAAGCACCTGTTCCTTGCTCTTGATGTAGACTGGACCAGCCCATCCGAAACCGCACAGACTTTGCTGAATAAATGGGATAGCCGTACTGAAAGTATGCTGCAAACAAAAGACGATAAAGTGAAAAAAGAGAATAGAAGGCAGAATACCAAGCATATAAACATGTTACGTGCTCACCTCTGAATGGCTGTATCCTAATCTCATCAATGACAGATAGCTTGGAGCAGAGTTGATAGGTTAGCATCTCTGATACACAGGGATCTTTTTCACCCTTACTTGACCAATAAGACGGTCTCATATGCACTCGTTCACCTGGCTGCAGTGTATTGTCGATGCTCTCATCAGGATAGTTGTCAGTACTGGAGGCACTAATTGCCACTAATATGCAATCCCTTTTTCCCATGGGTGAATCAATGCAGTAACTCAGATATGCATATATCCTATGTTCCCTCTCCAAATTCTCCCATTCAGCAGAAGAGCTAGATTCTGCATTTGCAGCCTCAGCCTCAACTGAACCACCTACTTCAACAACACGAGTAAAGTTGGATAGCTCCGGCCATCTTGTCAAACATAGACTTTTAGAGAAGCCATTTGCAACCACTGGCATATTAAGTGTTATGCAAGTTAGAGAAAAAAGTAAATACATTATTATATGGATTCTAGCAGGCAAAGTCAGAAGTCACAAACTAACAGGTGATGTTCATAAAGTAAAACTGTTACATATTCAATTATCTCAATAAACAAATTTCACATTCCAGAGACCGGAAAACAAAAAGATTTCATAGAAATAGAAAAAGCTCCAAAAGAGTATTAAACAAATAGTGGAGAAAACTTACAGATAAAAGAAATCAGAGGATTATCACTGTTTTATATGGGGAAGACGAGACCACTTTTACATGCATAACTACGAATAAAGCATTAACACCAATGATTAAGACATAAAAATGTCATAAAAATCATTTAAGCTACAAAACAAAGCATCCACACACAATCAAAGTAAAGCAGTGTTTTTTCTTTTGATAAATGTGGACAAGCCACTAGAAGCACTTCAGGCGTGTTTCCCTCAAACTCTCTTTATGATAAAGTAAAGCAATGTTAGAATGAACAATAGAATTCCGCAGCATAACCAACACCTAAAGTTAATTCTTAACCGATTTATTGGAATCTCACTAACAGCGTTACTATAAATATATGTCAGATCTTAAACACATAAGAATACTGCATGGCTTCCAATCCTACTCAACATCAACTTTTAAAGTTCTTAAGCACTGATTTATTTGTCCAGTGCATTTGACATATAACTCTACTAACTCCAACTAAAATCTTAAGTTAGTATAACAAAGGCCCATACACATCATAAACCAGGTCAGTATGTTCTATTCATCCAATATGAGACTATACTCTTAATATCCCCCGCCACCACCTTGTGTAACAGTACTTCATGGAACAGTGATTGAATTTCAAAAAGCAAGCGGAACATTGCTCAAAAAGGCTGAAGAGGGACTTGATATTGCCCAAATTTAAGTAAAATTCAAAATCACTCTAAACAAGAAGTTCATTCAATTACCACCAATTAGATAAATTGAAAATCACAACCATCCGAAATCCACATTGAAATAATGTTTGCAAGGTGAAATCGTAACCAAATTGACATCTACCCTATGTAAGCATCACTTCAGTCCCATCATACTGCAAATTTAAAATAAAAAAAATGCAATCTTTATGCAATAAAAGAAAGGAGAAACCAAAGAATCATTAATCCAACCAAACACAATTGCTCGATTCAAAAGGTAGGAAAAAACAAGCAGAGGTAATGCGCACCAAACCGGCGCCAGGACCGCGACACGGAGCTAAGTCGCACGAGATCTGCCGGGTCATCCAGTAAGGTGAACACGCTGATCGACGTGTCCCGCCCCAGAACTTCCACGAAATCCCAGCAGTGATCCATCAACCTAACCCTCAAAAACGATACCAAATCCATGAGAAGACAACCAAAATCTACAAAAAAAAAAAACAAACAACTAAAACAATTCCCTCTTTCCCAATTAAAAACCAAGCAATATAGACGACACCTCTATCTAAAGATCGCAGGAGGCGAGCAACGATCATCCAATCGGAGGAAACCCTAGAGCAAGAGAAGAGGAGCGAATGGCGAACACCGACAAGCCCGTTTAAAGGATATCTCCGCTTCCCTTGTATTTCAATTATTTGGTTTTTTTTCATATATAACCCTCAGTATACTCCATTTTAAAAATAATAAAAAATAGACCTTTTTCCCCTTATAATTTACATTTTTTAAAAGATTCAAAGACACATTTTAATCATTGCTAATATTTAAAAATGTAAAATTGCAAAATTGTAATATTACAAGGCTAAATAAAGAAAACCATTAATAATAATTAAATGCATTCATGATTTATTATTAATTAATTATTGTTATCCGCGTGGCAGACGGTTGGCGGGGAATCTGTGAGGGAGTTGCCCACGTACTGCCGTTTACTGACAGTTGGCGGTCAAGAGTAGATGTGATTTCAACGGACTAGATCCGGTTTGCGGCTACACTGGAAAATGGATTTATTTAGGGTCGTTTGGTTTGTTTATTGAAACTGTTTTAAGAAATATAAAATGAAAAAATTATTTGGTTTAATTTATTAGAAATTTTTAAAAACACAAAATAGAAAAGCTGTTTAGTTTGTTATAAGATTGTTGAGTATGTTTTATATATACATTAGTTTTTTTACAATTATAAAATAATATAATAAATTATCAAATAAAACTATAAACTAACATAACAACTATAATAACAATAATAATAAAAAATTATATAATGTTTTTTTACATAAATTTATGTTGTCATTTGTCATCTATATCTAGATCCGACCACGGTTTGGTTCGAACCAACGAACTGAACCGGAACCCCAAACCGGAATATTAAGGTTCCAATTTAGGTTCTTATGAATTGAATTTTGGTTCCAGTTTTAATTTTTAAATAAAAATATATAATATTTTTATATTATATGATTTATCTTAACTGGAAAAAAAAATCATCCGTATAAACATTGGAATGCAAAATTATTTATTTTTAAAAAAAATATTTAAAAATTTTATAAAAATCACTTCAATCATTCAATTCACCTAATCACACATTATAAGATATAACAACTTTTTTAAAAAAATAAATTGTTTTTTATTTAAACAAAAAAACCATGCTTAGTTGCTAACAATCTGGTGAGCTTACCGATAAGATTCATCAAAACCGAAACCTTAGCCGTTCAAAGGGGAGTTTGGCGGGGAGGGGTGAGGGGGAGTTTGGAAGGGAGGGATTTAAAAATTTTGAAAAAATTTATGTTTGGTTCAATAAGGGATGGGGAAGGAGGAATCTTTTTTTTATTTGGTCATTAGTAAGAGTGAAAATGAGTGTAATGTGCATTTGACCAATTTGTCCTTTAGTATTAAATAAATAATGATAATATTTGATTGGAGGAAAAAGTGAGAAAAAGTGAAATGTGTATTATTACTATTAATTTAATACTAATTAATATTAATTATATTAAAGCTAAAAATTATATGAATTTCAATATAATTAATACTAATTATTAAACCAATACAATTTTTATTACTATTAATTATATTAGTATAAAAGTTAGTATTGAACTAATTAATATTAATTATATTAAATATACTAATTATATTAATTTAAGTATAATTAATATTAATTATTAAAACAATACAATTTTTATTATTATTAATTATATTAGTATAAAAGTTAAAATTAAATTAATTAATATCAATTATATTAAAGCTGGTATAAAAGCTAGTGCTTAGATGGGATTTTAAAAATATGTGCAAGGAAAGATGGTATTTTCAAGTGATTTTTCAAGTTTAAAAAATAAAAACTTTTCCACCCCTCCAAAAAAACCCCGATTTGGAGGAGTGGATAATAAGAAGTTTGGAGGGATTTGTCACCTCTCCACACCCCTTCTCACCCCCTCTCACACCCCCAACTAAACACAAAAAAAAACCCCAAACCCCTCCCGACCCCTCCAAAAACCTTAAACCAAACAAGAGGTTAAAGTTATGGTTCTAAGGTTTACAAAACCAGAACCGCACATTTCGAACAAAAACCGAACTGTAAGTTTTATAAAATCGGAACAGCTGGTTCAGAACCGGAACTGAACCGATGTCAGGTCTATCTATTATCTAATAACATTTGTCATTCTATCTCTCCTTCCCGCCATCACTGCAATCAATATGTATATGTTGATTAGCGTTCCCATCAGCATTTTAAGTAGATAGAATATTCCCGATCAAGATATCAAGATCAAGGAGGATGAGGGTTTTCAAGAGTGCGATCTGAGTTTACTATGTTTGAAGTTTAATTAAATTACAAAAATGCCACCATATTTTCCATTATTGGAAAACATTTTTTTTTTTGGTGTTTTCCGTTTTCACACCCTTTTTCTTTTCCTCGTTTTCAACTCATAGTTTTTAACTGAAGATAAATTAAAAGCTTGTTGTTTTTAGTTCTAACACCTACAAATTAATAATTTGGTCTATGTAACTCAAACTACAAAATTATACATCAAAAGGAATTATTTGAGCACCAAACAAATTTCAAGTTAGAAGGATGGATAATAAAACTACACCTTTTTTTATATGCATGTAGAGCAAGCTTAAGCTACTAGATTAGTACAATGTGATGTGGTACAAACCTTTGACTCAAACCTGCATTACATTTTTATGTACAGAGACTGATGAAGTAGCTCACACATCTCTCATACTTGCAAAATTGACACAGAAGCATGTGTGAACTACACTCACTTATCGCTTACCGGCCTGACAAAACTATCTCCCTAGATGCCTCTCTTGCCTCTTGAGATTCAAATGATTATACATTAACATAGGTGTGGATGAACAGGGAACAACTATTTTCTAAATCCCTTCGGATATATATAAACACAGTCTACACAAAGACCACCTTTAGTATGTGTGCAATCAATTTGAGTCATTGAGAACTTGACTTTGGTGATTGAACTGGAGTCCTCAATGGTAAAATCACCGGCATGGTAATGAGTCCAAGTCCCAGCTCCATGCAGGAAGCGTTTTGATACTGCTTGCTGGCCTTCGGATGTTGAGATGTGGAAGCGCACGGGTTTGATGTCCCACCCGTGGATGTGTTCAGGGCTGCAGGTTCGTAGGCCGAGTCGCTTGGAGGGACGACCTAGGTAAAGGCGAAAATAAAGGCTGTATGTCCCAGGCGGGAACTGAAACTCGATATCACCATCCACCTCGAACCACCAGATTTGCTGAAGATATGCAACTATGTGGAATCTGCAAGGAAAACATAAAGCACTGTGACATTTTGATCATTTTTATGAAGAGAAGAATTTTTATAGAGTTGAGACAGAATAGTACTGATTTATCAGTATCTTTTTTGTTTAAAGAGTACTTGGAAGCTGTTATCAGGGCTTGATCTGGAAAAGGACTGAGTAACAGTTCATCAGTGTGATTATGTTCTCACATACTTCAGCATGTGATTTAAACTAGCAAGTAAACAAACGAATACATCATTATAAAAGAGTTCGAAGAAATCTTTTTCAAAACAAAAAAAAAGAGTTCGAAGAAATCTTTTTTAAAAATAAAAAAAAGAGTTCGAAGAGATCTACATAATTCTGACATAAAAACAAGATACCAAACCTCACAAACAATGCAGAATCAAGATTGAACAAGTCTAACAGACATTGTTTTGTTCTAATTGACATTCATGCAGAAAAAAAAATGATAGCAGAACTTAAAATCCTTCTATAACATGTAGTTCAGACTCCTTCTCTACATGAGGCTTACTGGTCAAGAATAGACTAAATATAACTCTAGACCGGTGTTTAGAAAACCAGTCTAGCCAGGCTGGTGTACCTAGGTTGAACTTGGTCCTGAGAGCAAACTGGTCCAGGTTTAACTTAGAACTTGAAAGACTTGACTTCTGACCAATATCATCTGTAATCAGCTTCCTTTGCATTTTGAAAAATTCAATTTTGATTGCTTCAGTTATGTGTGTTTGTGAACGTCACAGTTGAATCCTCATTTCAACCATGGTTGAGCATCTGTTAACTACCCCTGCCACTATATGGATTGATGGCCTGGGTCTGTTTTATAAAAGTTGCTCCATGCTATTATTATCACAAAATCTTGAAGGATAACATTAGCTCCTGACTTGCATGTGCAAGTAAAAAGAGTAGGAGAGAAAATGACTTACATGTTCTCTATAACATAAGTGATACCCATCCAACACCACTAAAAAGTGACAAATAGTTCCAATTAAAAAAGAGTAGCTTTATGATTGATTAAAAAAAGAGTTATTGTCCAAGGATAAGTGAAAAGAAGCTAATAGAAGATCTACAGGTGGTCTTTTTAGGCTTTTATAATCAAACAATTGGCTCATCCATTGATTTTTGCCATGGATTGATGATATTCATTTTACGTGTTTTAAAAAAAAAATCTGAAAAATGGTGCATAGGAGAGACATAACAAATATACATGGCTTACAACAAAAAGAAAAAAAAACAAACAAACAAACAAACAAACAAACTGCAGTTGACTGTTGACCATATCATTGACAAACAATTTCAAAACAGCAACCACAGCCTGTTCTATCAATTTTCAACAACTCAAGAATCCATGAACTCAAATTTGACAAAGACCTGTGTAGACCAAGATAGGAAAACAAGCAGGAGAAGAGTCCTGATATTCAAATTTAGACAATAAAAACCTTCAAATCCGCTAGCAAACCCATTTACAAAATATCCATAAATGGAAGCTTCCAAAATCAATTTTCACAGAAATTTAAAGTCGATGGAGACACATGAATGGCCCCATAACCATCATATTCTAAGTAACCAAAACCAGTTCTGAATAAAGAAATGTTTTGGGAATTTTTATTAATTTGAAAAACAACTGAATAAAGTGAGAAGGACATCCTAATTTTGTAAATCTTTGATTATTGAAATAAAATGATGGATCATGAACTGTTAAGGAGGACTTACACAGCCTGCCAGTAACTTGTGAATGTTAGGATCTAAAATAGAAAATCCTACACAAATGAATGAGAAAATGAGGTGGTACATTTAACAACCTTGAAAGATACGGGTTTGACATACATTCAAAGATGACAGGTATGTTTAACTGCTCAAAACCAACTCAACAAACTTGGTCTGAAAAGAAAGACATCACAGATAAATTGTGTGAATATTAGAAGAAATACTTTTCATGAGCATTGAAAACTAAGCTTTCTAAAGTTCTAAACAATAAGAACCAAGCAAATCATGAACCTGTGGCTTAAAACTTTGGATCTTCTTAGATAAGTTTTTCGGAACTAGGAATGGAAACAGGCCAAACTCAACCAGCAACTTCAGAATATTGGCTGTAAAAAATACTTGCTTATATCAAAACATGGTAATCATTGAAATACTAGACCTCAAACCAAAAGTTTCTCACAGACTACTGAATCACAATTGGAGAAAAAAAGAAGAAAACTGACAAGATTTATCAAATATAAATTCAGAAAGCTTGAATACCTAGACTCCTCCGAAGGAATGTATTTCCAATATCTTCGGTCATCAATACCAGTGATGGCCAGTGCCTTTGAAGAAATTGACATGCAAACCATGCCCTTCCACTTTTCTAGCCAGAACTCCTGCAGACCACACATATAAAACCTTAGTGGAAACTTTAACCAAGAATAACTATCAGGCATCTACACGCATAATCAACTACCCTTTTCTTCCTAAGATGATAAAATCTGGGGGAAGAAAGAATGTCCTTGGAAATGCAAAGATGATAACTGCAAGCTCAACCATTTAACAAAATAAATAAATAAATTGCGACAATAACTTATTTTTATCATTTATTAAGTTGGCAATATCGCTCCCTAGAAATAATATTTAACATCCTAAATTGCCAACCTCTTAATCTATCATCTCTAAATGAAAAAAAAAAAAAAACAAAACAAAACAAAACAAAACTGCAAGGATCCCATCTTCTAATATCAATAAACAAATTGAAATTCTTAAAACCTACCAAAAATTCCAATTACCGAAACACAATTCAATTTTCTTCCTCAAATAGCCGCCATCAACCAGCAAAACTACTGACAAATTTCATTCCTTTAACTATACAAATATATAATCTTTCTTCCTAAAACTAACAATAAAATTCCAGAAATGCAAAGCCTCCCCAAACTCAATGTTCAGTCTCATTCATCTCAAAAATCCCCAAATACCTTTCTCTTCCATAACAGTCAAACACCCTCCAAAAACAGCTCACACCATCTAAATAATAAATTCCTCTTTCACCATCAATTGCAACGCTCTCACCTTTTGCCCTAAAATCAAACACCCCCAACCAAAAAACAACTCAAAACCCTAAATTGCAATTTACAGGATCCTTACCTTGGTGCCCCCATCGAATGGAGTAGGCCGACAAAGCCTAGCGTAGATTTCCTTCTTGCTCATCTCGTTCCAAGACTTCTCCTTCCCCTCCTCCGATGCAACCTTCGTTAAATAACGATAATTCTCCGGGAGTTTCGCCTCCCAAACGAAATCCGCCTCCGCCGCCCCACGGAACACCCTCCCGAGCTTTGCCAACCCACAGATCTCCGGCGGGTCAAGCCGCAGCATCACCTCCGCCACACAGCTCTCCGGTATGTCCCCAAGCCCCGTCTGATGGGCCCCTCCTTCCCCCTCCGGCCCCACCATGCTCGACACCCCCCCTCCCATCACCTATCTATAAATTTCCAGCAATTCAGACAAAGAGCTCACTGATTCACCATAAAATGGGGATTCCGGTGGATGATCCCAACTGTATGGATCTTTGGTAGAGGGTTCAGGGATTGAATCAAATTCAATTTGGGGATTGAGAACGCGATATTTAGGACGAAAAAAAAAAAGAGAGATCTTTTTGGGACGAAAGGGAGGGCGAGAGAGAGACGAGAGAGAGGTTGCCAGGTTGGGTGTTTATGGAATGATAAATTTCGTATTCCGGAAATGCCCTCGTTTGTTTGTTTCAATGGAAACCCGCGGCGTGGCGGGGGAGCACTGGCGTTGCCGTTTGATTTTTTCTATTTTTCTTAGTTTTTTACAAATACACCCCTATAAAATGCTGGTATTATACTTTATAATGGAAACCCGCGGCGTGGGCCCGTGGGGCGTACAAATACACCCCCGTAAAATGATGATATTATACTTCTAACCATATAAAGTTTTTATTAACATATCTATCCAAATTAGATGTTAGGTAAAAACAGCTTACTCATTTTATTTAAGAAGCTTTGGAATTAATATTTAAGAAGCTTATAATTATTTTCACAATAATTATTTGATTTAAAATTAAAATTTAATCACTGCTAAAGAAAATATTTAACTAGTAACATAAAATATTATCAATTTTTTTGGACTTCCAAAAATCATGTGTTAGTTATAAAAAAAATAGGAGAAATTATTTATTAGTCCATGGCACTATTTGGTACTATTTCTCACCCAAAACACACACACTCAAAACACTATTACACTAAACCCCTACACACCCCTCCCAAGGACTCCAAGAGAAAAAGCAAACAATGTCATGGACTTTTAATTAATTACCTATAAAAAATAACTATTCTACAATAACAACAATTAAACTTTAATCCCATACTAGATGGGGTCGGCGTCAAATGTAATATCCAACTCAATATCTAATATACACATGTTCTTATACATTATCTCTCTTCATGTAATTTTATGTCTACTTCTACCCCTCTTATTATCTTTTATTACTAAACTATCACATTTTCAAACCAGGTCGTCTGAAGGTCTACGACACACGTGTTCAAACCATCTTTAACACCCTTCTCTTATTTTATCTTCAATTGGTGCAACATACATTTTTAGTAGGATATATTTATTTATAATCTTATCCAATTTTGTATAACCACTCATCCACCTTAACATTCTCATTTTTGTTACACTCATCTTATGAATATGTTGAACTTTAGTTGCTCAATACTCGCTTTTGTATAGCATGCCTGATCTAATTGTCACTCTATAAGTGATATCATATGTATAGAATAAGCTATTTTAAGTGCATGTTGTAAAATAATAATATATGTCTATAAAAGGTTTTAGGTGTGTGTCTATATATATATATATATATATATATAAAGTTGGTAAAGTAATCCTTTAAAGTGAAATTAATTTTTTCCAAAAAAGAAAAATGGAAAAGACATTTTAAGAGGATTCAACACATAAGAAGAGAACATGTATTTGAGTCAGCATCACAATCTTGGTGCTTGGACTCTTTTTAGTCCATGGCCACCAAACACTCTAAATATAATTTTTAAACTAATCACAAATCTTTTTTGGATAGAGTTTATGCAAGAATGGCAGATGAGATTGGGTCCAAATGTAGTTTAATAAGCTTGGGAAAGTACTAGATTGGGTGGCACACTGTCAGCCACTACCCATGTATCTATGTTTTTGGATGAGCACATATTGCATGTGGTGGTTGTGGAACAAAATTGTATTTCCATTATGAAATTTATTTTTTAATTCATCGATGCTCTTTTCTTAAAGCAATTAGAATTTTTTTTTGAGATATATATATATGTCATTTTGGGATTTAGATAAATATATTAAATGTTACGGATGAAATCTTCAAACGATATGTGACTTGATCTCAGACGTCCAAGAAGCACAATAAAAGCCGAAGCCATCACCCAACATCAACAAAGAACATTGTGGTAACAATCGGCAATGTCGCAATAGTGGTCGAAGTCATTGCCATCAAGGCTATAGAAGAGATGGTGAGGTAGGGACACAAAGGATCGAACTTTCTTGTATGATACTCAGTGCACAAACTCTCTCAATCTCCCGTACCTTTTTCTCCTCTCTAACTTCTCATGACCGGTCTTTTTTTCTTGTTTTTATGGATTTTGTTCCGTCAAGGAGTGGCCATTGTCTGATCCTAGGAGGAGACAACAATCTTTTTTTTTATTATTAAGTGGATAAACCACGTTCATTTATTAAAATAGGAGTAAATATAACAAATACCGGGCTGGGAGCCCTAAGAGTTCGTTTGGTTCCTAGGTGAACCACACAGTCATATAGAGATTTCTATGGGGCCAGAGACGCTTGGGGGGGAGGGGGGCAAAATTGGGCCAGTAGCTTTTGTCCCTATGTGCCCTGGGTTTCATCCTGGCTCCTCTCCCTCGGGATCTGCGTCCAAAGGTCTAGGTGCTCATTCCTCCTTGATGATGGCGAGGCTTTGCCTGATGATGGAGTGCATTGCCTGGAGTTGGCTTCTCTTGGTATCGTTCGAGGCGTCGAACCATGACAAGTAGAGGAAGTTAATGTGGCGGAGTAAATTCATGTAAACATGGTGTTTATCTTGAAAACATCGCATGTTTTTTTCCAGCCAGATGCACCATGTGGCAGACATGACGAGTAGGTTCCAACCCTTCCGGAGGGCCTTCTCCATTAGTTTGGAGAGGGGGGCACGACCCCACAGATCTTGTATCTGGTTAGGGGGGGCTCCGCCCATAAGGCTTCCGTAATGGGACTAGATCTCCTTCAAATATTGGCATCGGAGTAGACAACAATCTAAGAAGAAGACATTAACACAATATTGGATCTTTTTCCAAACATAGTCCAGACCTCCAAGAGAGACATCTCTCACCAGATTAAATATTTCTAACTTTAAAAATGTGATATCTTGTGAAAGGATGAACTAAAGTCCCATGTCGTATGTGACTTGATAGAAATAAATTAGTGCTTAGGATACTAAATAAATCATAATGGATAACTTTTGTTTATATGATGTAAAGTGAATAGTTTCCCGTATTTAATATGCCGTCACATTAAACTGACATCCACTTATGAAAACTAGATAAGTATGACATAAAAAAAAATCAACTAAAAGTTTAAACTATTAAACACTAAGACATATTTATTTATTTTTCTTCAATATTATACTCAAGGCATTATTGAATATCCCTCGTGATGATTAAGCCATCACCCAATATAAAATAAGAATTTAGGTGGTAGCCTTTTATTATTATTATTATTATTTTAATTTTCTTAGTTATCTTTCCATAGAATTTAAGATGGATTATTTTAAAAGAATAAACTTTTGCACCAAATTATTTTTTATTTGTTCATTTTGATACATCTTATTCAAAACTGAAGGTAGGTCAAGGAACATGAATTATGACATTTGGAAGTTTTTTTGTTAGAAATAAGAAAAATGAAAAAAAAAAAAAAAACTAATCAACTTGAGGCTTGAGTCCTTGACTCTTTTATTTCATAAGAGGAAAAAGCCCCCTGATTGGCTGATTCCAGTGGCAGTGGCAGACATGGAATGATCCAAGTCTACATTGAAAGAAGAAGTCTATCAAACCAGGACCAATATTATTATGCCTATATATTTTTCACACTTAAAAAAGAAGTATAGAGAGAGCCTTTTAATAAACAATTCTGAGGAGTAGATCGTGGTGGAGTTTGAATGGAACAGATATGAAGAATTAGCAACAGATTAAAAGTTTGTTGCAAATCGTAAGATTCTTGATGACATGGCTTATCAAGAAATTCAATCCAACATTGAAAGCAGAAAGCTTCGTCAAGAGGAGCCTTGTTGGATTGTCACCAAATGAAACCATCACCCCAGAGAATAACAATGAGGAATAATATGCCAGTGTATACATATTTATAGGGGCCATGTGGAACATATTGTAACCCTAATTATGATGATGAAATCTTTTTCCAGGATAAATAAATAAAATTTATCTATTTTTATAAAAATATTCAATATATATATATATATATATATATATATATATATATATATTGAAATGACTAGATATATTATTTCAAAACAGTTGATGTCGGTGATTTCATTGAGATTTATTTTAATGATTATCAATCATTTGATAGGGGTATATAAATTTTGTATATATGCAAAAGAAAATAATAGAGGCACAAACATGGAATGTGGTGTGTGGTACAGTACCATAAGTTTTTTTTTATTTTTTTTATTTCCCATGATATGTTGTCGTTGGATTCTAGGGTATAGTTTTTGGGTTCTAATACTTCTTTGGGTTCGAGCCACCATTCTCCTACAATAAAAAATGACGACACTATTGTAGGAAAATGGTGGCACGCAACCCAAAAAAGCAAACATTAAAACTCAAAAACAACACCCTAGAACTCAAACAGTATCATACGGTGCAAAAAACACCGATGGTATGCTAGAATTCACCCATGGAATGTTCAGCATGACAAACAATTGAGTACATAGTATTAGTAATTCCCATTTCAGTAATTACATTATATGAGGAACTTCATGTCTTGTAGACTTGTAATTATAAAGAGAGGATCCAAAGCTTGCCTTGCTGTCTCCTTTTGTCCTTTTTTTCCAGGGATAAGAACACATTAATAAGAAATTCACAGGTACATATCAATTGCCAGATGATCCAAGAATCAAAGCAGTAATGTTAGGCTCCATCCTTTCCTATAAGTCTTTGTCTAGCAG
Organism: Dioscorea zingiberensis; assembly: GCA_026586065.1. Lineage (NCBI taxonomy): Eukaryota > Viridiplantae > Streptophyta > Magnoliopsida > Dioscoreales > Dioscoreaceae > Dioscorea > Dioscorea zingiberensis. The sequence continues at coordinate 5,070,967 of CM048822.1, read as the reverse complement.
CAAACTTTGATAGTCAGAGACTCATAGTAAGGGCTTTGACATTATCATCATCATCAGTATTATTATTTGGTTTTCAGCAGTATTGAATGAGAGTTTGCGAACAGGATCAAAAGTCATGGCAAACATACTGCTGAAAAATAGACTTTGATGGCATAATTGAACAAGACTGCTGAGCCATGGCAAACAGACAATACTCGGAAACATTTAACAGATTGACACAAAAGTGAGAAACAACTCAATTCATAGTAATAAATTGACACTTTAAAGGATAATACTTGATCATACAACACATGCAGAAGGACAACATCACAACATGATTAAGTTTTATGACAACAATGATATACATATCTATCTATATATCCATGGTTCATATATCACAGAGAGGATACCTTCATGCATCTTTCCAGTGTTCCCTAACCAAATACATCTTCGTTGCATATCGGGCATGCCTGATTCAGATAGAGCATGAAGTTTAGAGATCGTTATTTCAGCAAATAAAGATGCTGATGCTTGAAATGCAGAAAACTCACAGCGTTGAAATTGCCTTGAAAGTTACTGAGAAAAAGTAGCCACACACATATGGATAATTGGGCCACAGTATAAGAGGGACACAGGAAAGAATGAAAAGTTACATGCAAACCCAATTGTGTTGTTCCATAATGCAAACGCCGAAAAATCATGAATAAAGCAAGCTAAAGTATGTTCTGGCCAGTTCAGCCGAAAGTAAAGTGGTAATGAAGTGTACTTAGGTGATTTAATGCACATATGGATAAAGCAAACACAAGTTGAAAATAGATATTTGTCATTAAAATGTTTCTCTCATCCACATTTGAAAATCCTAGGTTGCATAGAATTAGACAGAAGTTGGAAAGTAAAATAGAGTTACTACTGATGATTGAACTTTACAAACTAAAAATTGTATGATAGCATGAAAATGATGAAAAGTTAAGATACATATCTGTACCTTGTTGATCTTTAACCACCTTGTGACACAACTGGAATGGTAATTGTGCTGACAGGGAAGAGTGATCAATGCATCTTTATTCTTATAAGCCATGCAACATATAACACATCTGCAAGTTATAAAAAGACAATGATACCACTGGAATGGTATGGGTTTCTACTGCTAAATAAGGCAAAGAACTGGAAGTTATATCTGATCAATAGAACATGAAATCCTTTTCAAACTTAAATACTTGTGCCAGTGATGATAATTTAAACCATGTACAATATAATTTTCAAGGGACAAAGCATGTATTACAAGCATAATCTAAGTAAAAATATCAACAAAAGACTGAGCTTTATATGAAACATGGTTATCATATGACCATATAGGCCATATTCAACACAACACCATCCAGATACTCCATATTCAAGAACTGATATATCAAAATTATCAAATCATATTAATCTCTTCCAAGTGATCAGTAATAACTCAAAACCAAAATCTTTTATCACAAGGCAAATCAACCAACTTAATTGAGGTTTCATCAAAACCACTGGTTCACAAAAGTGCCTTGGAACTATTTCTCCTCCTCTTCATGTTCCAATGCAGAACCTTCTTTATGTTTTCCAAATGGCCACCAATGCTATAGTTAGTACCACCTACAATTTCCTCTTTCATAAGTAGCCTAGTTCACCAACTTTCACAAGTTGACACCGCTCTAAAATGAGGTCAAGGCATGCATATGCCACATAAAAAGTGGTTTGCCCACATTTCTTCTTCTTCTTCTTCTTAAAAAAAAAGGAGGGTAATCCTGTATTCTATCTCTGTTTCATGTTGATCATTCTCATTGTTTCCAAAATCCACTAGTATCTGATTTTAATCTCTTTTATTAATCGTATACATTCAGGGACTTATATGTTTTTAGTTGATCCTGTCAGCCATTTACATACATACATACTGTGTGATGCACAAGCTCTTCAAATATGATGATAAAATTAATCAACACAACAGGATTTGGTGGCTTTCCTAATAGCATTGTTTTGACTACTATGTGCATCCATAGATCTTGCAACATTACATAATGAACAGATTGAGGATCAAAGATATGGGTGAATTTTCTCAGTGACAGAAAAAAAGAGACTTGAAAAACTACCAGATACCATAGTCCTTTAAAGACATAATATTAACATCATGAGAGATGTGCATCTAAGACATACTCCTGTTTCTCTTTCCGCGAGAAGAAACCTGTTCTGTAAGTTGAAGATGGCAAGTATCCTATGAGCTCATCTGACAATCCTCTGCTTTCAGTACCTATGGCTTCACCTAGAGATTGCAATTGCTGGCAAGTAAAATGTTAAAACCAAGATGTACATGATAGACCTAGAGATTGCAATTGCTGGCAAGTAAAATGTTAAAACCAAGATGTACATGATAGACGGACTGAAATAGATATAAGCAGTTAAACCATTTACAGAGACAGATGCAGTTCTCGTTTTTAACCAATTACAAAATATAGGCTCTTCCCTTTTCCAAAGAAATTCATGTGTTTTCGGTCTTTTCTATACGAAGAAAAAGGAGATAATGGAGATGAAATTAACATGGGTAGTGGAGCTTCAGCAATCATGTTTTTGCTTAAAAATTCATAAAATATGGCATTTTGAAGTATACTAATACATGACAAGTGTGCATGCCAACATTTAAAATGTACCCAAAACACTAAAATTGAAAAGCATAAATGTCTACACTAAACCCTATTTTTAACTGAATTCAACCACATAGTACTTGTATATGTAGATCTCCAAAGCTTTACATAAACACACCTCATAGGTCATATTATCAGGGTCAACATCATCCTGACTTGCAACCTGTGCATCCACAGTCATAATATATCTTTAAGATTAGCGGAAGCACAATTGTGAGAAAAACATTAAGAAAGAACAAGATGAACAGAACCATTTCACCTGATCTGATGTGTTTGAAGTATCTTGTCCACCAGCGGCGGATGTGGAAGAATTGTTGGAACTTATATCTTGCAAAATATCCATGAAAAAGATTCCACTGGTTAAAGAGTTATACTGAGTGGTTAAGAGAATAAATTAGAATACAATATGTACCATAATAGCAGCTTATACTTTGATAAGGAAGTCTTAAGTTCCATTTAATGAAATAATTGTAACAACATATCCCAAAACACAGGTTCTACACCCATGTACAAATAACTTGAACTACACCCATATACAAATAACTTGAAGTCTTTGACATAAGATCAACAAAGAAACTACATTCTATGGGCTATATAAACCTATAGACATGCAACCATGTAACCTGTCTACACACACACACACACACACACATATACATATATATAATATATACATATTATAGATTTAGAAAGAAGCATAAAATTCAGTAAAAAAAATAGTAAAAAGGAAGTAAATTCAGCAATGCAACAGAAGCAAAATATGAACTATGTAAACTAGGTCGGCCTTTTTCATCATAGTATTATCAAGCTAAGTCATCCGAATAAAATGAAAATGGAAAACAAAAAGTAGAACATATAAAGCAATTTGACCTAGAAAATAGAATCAAAGCAATCAAACTCCAATTCAATAACGAACAATTCCAAGTTTTAAAGCTGCAGAAATTCATTCTAACCAGATTCTGTTGCATTAATCTCACTAAGAGAAACCCCAGCAAACTGATCCTCCATCTCTTGCAATTGTCTGGCAAAAGCTTCATCCATGGCTAATTGTTCCTCAACATCCACACTCCCAGAAGAACTCCCTTCACCCCTGCTTTGGCTATAGTTAGTATCATTACTAGATGAAGCTTTGGCCATATGAGCATCTCTTTGGGAGGACTGATACACAGTTTCCTGCGCAAAGTCATTACAAAGATGGAAAAAACCATTAGATTGCTTTAACTCAGGCTATCCAATGCATTCTTCATTACAAAGATGGAACTTGAAACACACCTGTTCCTGAAGAACCTCAGGAAGTGGCAAGTAATCCTCTTCCACAACACAAGAGACAGGGGCATTCACATAGTGAACATCCACTTGCTGCTGCTTCCCTCTAGTTTCCAGCAAAACTCCCATCCTCACACAACCCTAGTCAAAATCTCTATCAAAATCACAAATTTCAATAAAAAACACATAAAAACAGTAAACGCTAAAACAAAGAATCACCATGCTTCTCAACATCTACCATGCTTAGAAATTCTATTCAGATCGAAAGGAAAGGAAAGAGGGGGAGGTTGAGAAGGTGACCTTGGGCGGTGTGCAGCTGGGAGCCTTACTTCCCCTCTCAGACAGCCAAATTGGGAATTTGAAAACAATAATGCAAGATGTTGCTCCTCTTCTTTAGTGTAGTGTGTGGTGGTTGGTAAACAGCAAAGCAATCTCTCAAATGTTGACTCCATAGTCAACGCAGCGTGAAATTTACTCCTCTTTTCTTTTAATTTTTCTAAAATTAGGAAAAATCTAACAGGACATGATATGTCTGATTTGAAAAGCGATAGATTGGGTAGTTGATTATGACTAACAAATTCAAACAGTTTTACTGATGTGATTAACTGTTTGTGAAATCTGGTGTGTCCTTGCAGTAAATTCATATATATATAGATATATATTTATATATAATAAAACAAAAGAATCACCACAACTTGTGGATTAGTTTTAGTCTATTGAGGCGGCTTAATCCACGACCTCAAGTATCAAGATGATGTGATAATATAGGATTTATAAATTTGGGAGCATAACGGAAGGAATCTGGAACTACTAAGTTCCCGGGAAAGTGAGGACAATATAGTTGAATAGATATCTATCTTGGGATGGTCCTACTGTTCTTCTGGATGGCAGTGGTGCAGATTTCACATCAGAGCTGAAAACAAAGTTTGGATTTAAGTGAAAGAACATGAAAAACAGAAATAAAACCAAATTATAGTGGTTACCCCTTCTTCTTTTTTTTTTACTAAGGTGACAAACATAACTCAAAGGACATCAACCACGTGTACAAATTCGGCCAAAGGCTCGATAAAGATCCATTCACCTAACCCTCACCTTATAAAAGAGGGAGTTCAAACCTGAGTCGTCAACAGGTTTATTACCCATCACTTAACAAGAAACCCTAATACCAATAGGCCTTTGTGGCGGTTGGTAAATTATAGTGGTTACTATTTTCATTTACATTCATTGATTACACACTTTGTACAGCCAACATAATAACACTAAAATCATTGTCAAAAATAAAGGAGAGGTGTAAAAGTGACTGTAATCTGAGTGTAGTCCAACTTGAAACAAGCTACAAATATTTATGAGGACATGAATCAACAGTATTGTAATTCCTTTATATAAGTCCAAATTGAAACAAGCTACTGTCCTAAAAGAATGACAAGATTAACAAAGAATGAAGAACATATTCCCCGTTTGTTCCCTTCTTACATATGAAATAAAAAAGAAGAAGAAGAAGAAGAAAAAATAGACACAATTAGACTCCATATAACACCACTGACAGCAACTGTAACTAATGGAAGCTTGGACGAGGGTGAGCCTTTTCCATGAAGAAGAAAGTCCTTGCTGAGCCTCAGCAACAAAAGAATGAAAGAATAAAAATAGAAGATTATGTAATCTTTCCTTTCCTGTTTTGTATTGAAGAAAGAATCAAGAGGTGTTTGTAAGATAGATATAGATAGAAAAGGCAAACCAGAGAGCCTCATCATCATCATCATCATCAACCTGGTTGTGAAGTAGAGGAGCTGCCTGCAATGTCCAACGGCGCCCATGCAGACACTGTGTACAGAGGTTGCTCCAACCACTTGAGAGTGAGGCCGGCTGCATCTCCGGCATCTCCGACATCCCCCTGTTTCTCTACACTGTACTTCTCCGACGAGTACATCCTTAGAAGCATTCTACTCTGAAGTGTCTCCCTTTCTCCAAAACCAAGACACCTATACCCACCATCCTCCATGAAGCTTCTCCATTTGCTAAACGTCTCATGTCTCTCCACTCTCTCATTCCCCTCGCATGCAACTATGTTCCTGAGCTTCCTAGCAAACATCTCCTCAATCTTGATCCTGGCCGGGCTATCTACTGGCAGGCTGAAGTCCAATGAATCAAAGATGGCAGCATAGTACCTGAGCGAGTTTGCAAACCTCGTCTCCCACATCGGCTCATTGTGCTCAGCTTCTTGCTCTGCGACGAGTACAATGGCAGGGTTGGTGCTACGGATGAGCCCCAAGAAGTCCATAAACGCCGCGCGGTTCTCATCGTAGAGCGCCTTGTGGAGTTGAAGAACACAGTTCACTGCAACACATTCCCTCTCCTTGACATGGAGCATCCATAGCCTCACGTCCTCAAGTCTATCCACAACGGGATGGAACTCAAACGGGAGGTGCAACGACTCGGCGAAGCCTGCAAGCCTTGCACCAGTGTCCTGGAGATCTTGCTTAGATTCTCCAATGCCTGTGATTCTAACATGGCTGGGAGGATTAGGCCTGGAAGCCAAGCTCTGGAATAAGCCTGGCCATTGAAGTCCTTGCTTGATATCAAAGTCTATGATGTGAACCCGGTCCTTTCCTTCAAAGGCTCGGAGCAACCTCTCATTCAGAGTGAAATGGAGGAACTTTGGGATTGGGCTGACATGGTTGAGAAGCCTAAAGGATGTAGCATCTTCTTCATCGTCTACTAGTTGATCGGCGAGCTCTCGGGGCGGTGCCACGAAGAAGATGTGAGGCCAGAGCTTGGCTGCTCGCAATGCCAATGCCTCGGTGAAGTATGCGGCGAGCCGGTGAACTGGAGAGCCGGTCGGAGTGGCCAGCTCCCCCAATCTAGCTAAGTAGTAGTTGATGGTGGTGTGATTACTAGAACTGATAGCTTCCACGCAGTCCGTGAGCAAGCTGACGAGCTCCAAGCCCTGCTGCTCAGTTTGGCTGTTCTCCGCTGCTGTCGCTGCTCCAGGGACGCCACCAGAGGGGTTAGGAACCTGAGCCCCATTGCCGCTCTCGTTCTCCGATGAATCCTCGTTGAGCTTCGGCGAAGAACCATGACTGTCGGACGAGGAACTAGAATCCGGGTTCGGCTTCTCATGAGCTCCTCCGCTAGTCCCCACGTCCATCTCTCCCACCATCTCCATCCCCAGAGCTCCCAGGAATGCATTCGCGGCGTTTGGCACGAAACAAACCTTCTCCTCTCCAACGAACGACGGCTCATTGTTCGATCTTGGGAACCAAAACTCTTCTCCTGCACCACCTCCGCCGCCCCCGCAGACTAACCAAGCTTCATTCCCTGTCGTCCTCTTCCTCTTGGATCGGTCCATGCACGTTGAATCCTCTGACGAGCTTCTCTCATAACACCTCTTCAAGCTCTTTCCTCTATCCCAGAACCCATCATCTCCTTCTACCTCTCTCCTCGATTCCCATGAAGCTGTTTGCGCTACAAGGGATGCCGAAGAAGGTGCTATAGCGTTCTGCCTAAACGAACAAGTGCTTCTGGCTTCCGCCGGCTTGTCTAGAGAAAGCGAGACCCTTGCAGGGTCTTTGCGCGAGAAGCTACAGGGGAGGTTGAACTGCTGGGCGCTCATCTTGTCTTGCAGCTGGAAATGGCAGGCTTGGAACGGCGCTGATGCGTCGTCACTCCGCAGTCGGTGCCTCTGCGTTAGCAGCGCTGACGAGCACCCTGCCAACATCCTCTACTCCCTTCCTTACTCCTCCCTATCTTTGATCTTCTTCAATCTCCCCACAGAATTCAAACTATGTTTGTTTGTTCTTTTTTCCTTTTTTTTTCTCTTTTAACTTAAAAGATCATATGATTGGTATGAACAAAAAAAATACTTGTAAAAAAAAAAAGGATTTTGAAAAGAATGGAAGGAAGGCTGAAAGCTAGTTTTGTCTGAAAACACAAAGAATCATAGAAACCAAAGAATGAACGAATGGAGGAAGAGAAGAGAAAGGCATGGGCATGGTTTTTCTTTTTCTTTTATTGGATTGAAAAGCATTACCGGGAAGCGCTGCATTGCCCGAGCGCGAAGCCGTGCAATGCCCGCACGGTTTCGCCGGCCAAGAAAACATGAAAACTCTCCACAATGAACAAATCACCACCATTGATCTCTACTACCTCCATTACTGCAGAAAACCCAAGGTTATAACATCTCCTGTAGTCCACTAAATCATGGTTTTGATCAAATTTAAGGGAAAAAAGAAGAAAAAAAAATCTTTAAAACAAAAAAAATAGAAGAGAAGAAGGAGAATGAAGGAGAAGGAGAGAAGGTGGTGGGGTGCTGTTGCTGTTGCTCTTGAGCTCACTCCAGGCCAAAAGTCCGAAGACTGGGAAAGCCATGGGGAAAACGCTGACTCATGATAGGTGGGCCCCACACTCTGGATTTGGTAGTCCCTGAATCTGAACCGTTGGATATAGATCGGACGATAAAGATGATGGGTCAATATGACCGTTGGCGGGGATTTTGGTCTACATGACCGTTGGTGGTTGGTGTGGGGACGTACGGAATCGTCCTGACGGTAAGTGCACCGCCGGTGGAAGCTTCACCTCAACCCCTACACGTGAGAGGCTTGCGTCCGTTGCCCGTTCCTTGTGACCGTTGGGTCTCTCATCCTCTAATCCGCTGCGATGTCTGGAACTCACCGAGAAAGCCACGTAGGTTCCTCTTATTAGAAGCGTACACGCGGCCGATAACCATTGGTCAAAGTAGTGTTTGCGTGTTTGTGTTGAGAAAGCTGATTTGGGTGAGGACTGGGTCCATGTTTTAATTTAGGTGGCACGTGCGGGAGGAGTGGGGGAGTACCCCCACATGGGAGGAAACCCGTGCTGAGTTGAATAGCTTCCCAGACAAACAAAATAGACGGTTCTCTATTAAGTAGTAGTATTATTGGGTTTGCAGATAATAAAATGAGGAAAGAATGCAGAGCTAATAATGTGGATAAATAATTGTGTATTATTATTATTGATGCAAAGATTTGCTTTTTTGGGGGATTAGAATAGATCCAGATCAACGGGTAGAGAAAGCAATAACGGTTGAAATGTTTCAACTGATTTGGAGAGAGAGACTGATTGTGATCGACGACTTCTCAGGTAAATTCCTTTGTGCCAGAGATCAACTTTTAGGGATCACATATTGCTTAAAGAAGGAACTGTAAAAGAATAGGGTGCTCGTGCTCGTGCTCTAGGGAGTCTCCGACTCTTAAAGCAGGGACTCCAGATAAAGAGGAAAGCAAGGAAGAGAGTGAAAAAGAAAGTGGGGGAGAAAGAGGGAATATTGAGAGTGAGAGTGATGCTCAAGCTAACAGTCAATCTTAATGGACTTGGAATACAACGTACCTTCTTCATACGCTGAGGACCTATTTACATAGCCAGTAAACCGTTGACTAGTTTAGAGACAATTAGTTGCCAGCTTTCAGTGCTTTTAGAATTTGTCCTCTACCGTTAAATGACTAGGTAGTTATGATAACAGTTGATCTCTTATTTGGTCGCTTATGATCATGCTATGCTTCTTCATATATTTTCCCCCATAACAACTATTATTATTATTATTACTTTGATTGGGCAAAAGAAATGCATTAATGAAGTTATTGCTTTTGTTATTTTCCTTTCTTTGAACAATACATTCTTATCAATATTTTTATTTACTTACATTTGCTATTTCAATTTTTTTTTGTTTTTTAATTTTTATTTTTTATCAAAAAAACAGAAGGAAACAAAATATGTAATTTTTTTTAAAGAAAAAAAAATACAAACCAATGAACATGAGTAGATTTTTCTTGAATAATATTCATGAACTTTTTTTTATCATGAAGGTACTCCATTCTTAGATTTCAAAAAAAAATATGCCAACTTAGAATGTATGGATAGAAAAAAATAGATGATATTTCTATAAACACCTTGTTTTTAACAAATTTATTAGCGCTATTGATTTTCTTATACTTTTCTAGATTTGATGTAGCTCATAATATCAAAAAGATGAAATTGCTAGCTATGGAATTCATAGGAGAAGAAGACCAACAACACTTATCGGACACGGACTTCGAGAACAACGAGCTCTCGCCCTCACCCTGAACACTACCCATTGGAGCAACAAGTCAACAAGGGAAAACTAAACAACATGCTCCATTAAAATTTCATAATGAAAGCTTAGTAAAATTATTGTAATGCCGATATATATATAGTCATGATACAGTACGGCCGGCCTTAATACTGTAGTATTTTTTTCAAATCCAACCGTATGGATGGAAAGAACATCGAAAAATAAGATAATATGTCAATTTTCATACAATTGGGGAGGTGATGATCATTCATCTTAAAGGTGAAATTTTGAACCGATAAGATTTCTATAAAATTGTATGAAAACCGACATGTTATCTTACTTTTTGATGTTCTTTACATCCATATGGTTGGATTTGAAAAAAATACTCTCTAAATACATCAAAATTCGTCACCCTTACTTGCATAGTGATGCGGCCGGCCTGTTTGTATCATATATATATATATATAGGCGTGTTACTATGTGGTCAGTCGGAACATTGTTTCAGGCCGATCGCCTCCCATTTTGACACTTGGAGCATGTTTTAAGGATTTCCAACCGTACGGATGGGAAGATCATAGAAAAATAAGCTAGCATGTCCATTTTCATACAATTTGGTGACCGTTTGGTCCTCCACTTAATGGTTAAAATTCTGAATAATTAAAATTTTCCTAAAATAAGAACCGTTAAGTGGGAGGACCAAACGGTCATCAAATTATATGAAAATGGACTTGCTAGCTTATTTTTCGATAATCTTTCCATCAGTACGGTTGGAAATCCTTAAAACACTCTCCAAGTACCTAAATGGGAGTCGACTATAACTTGTCCTGTAATACAGTCGGTTGGACGGTATCACCGTGCTATATATATATATATATATATGACAACCAAGAGATAATGAAGTGATGCATTCCAAGAAGTTGTAAGGAAGATGTACTTTAAACTCAAAAGATTTATACATTATCTAGCTTTCTTGGAAGTTTGTATACTTGAAGCTCAACTAAGGTGTTTATATGATCAGAGTTTGGGCTTTACTTAAGAATAATAATAATACCAATAATTATAATACTCATTATGCCTGAGAAAGGAAGATAACCAATAAAAAAAATTAAAGAAAAGAATGATGGGGAGAGACCAAATAAAAAGATAAATTGTTTGAATTTGTTTCAAAAAAGAAAATAATTAAGATAAACAATATAAGAATGATTTACAGAAAATAAAAAAACAAAATAAAAACTAGGTCCCTGATAAATTCTAAAATTACAAACCGATCCATGATGAGCTAAATATAAATTATTTCTATTGTCTTTTTTGATCCTGATGAATTTGAAATTCATTGTGGATTCTCAGTTTATATTTCTAAAAATTATGTTTTTATATTGTGATATACATCTCTCCATCTACGACATAAAGTATGCACTTTTAATTTTTATTTAATTCTATTTTATTTTGACATCCATCTGAAAATCTCATCAATTCCAAATATTAAATTTCAGTATCAGCAATCTCATAGATCTAACATGTGACACAAAATTGCTAGCATATGTATATTTATGCAAGCAATCAAAATATTCGACAACAAAATCTCTTCAAATCTAGATGTAAGATTTTCTCCGATTCTTATAAAACCTTTTGTAGGTTCAACAACAACAACAATAATGACTATTTATTTATTATATTTGATATAAAAAAAACTAGAATTCTTTCAATGCATATAATAATTTAGGTTGAGATAACAAGATCAATAAAAAAATTTATCCAAAATTTAAAACAAAAATAAAGAAAATTTATCCATAATTTCCAACATGATTCTAAATCTTTCTCAAATCTCTCTCGTCTTATTTATTTATTTATTATTTTTTTAATAACTGTTTGGAGAAGCCACAAGTTTCTAAGGACATTATAAACAAGATGGCACCCTAACAATCTCCATTGCCAAGAGTGAGTTAATCAAGGGAAGTATGTTATGGTATTGCATTGCATCCTTAGTGACCTTGATTGCCTTATGGGTCACTAATTGGGTGTATAGGTGGAAGAACCCTCATTATAGTGGAAGACTTCCACCCGGTTCAATGGGACTCCCTCTTCTTGGTGAGACCTTGTCCTTCTTCCATCCTTTCAAGGACTTTGATGTTGCTCCCTTTGTCAAGGAGAGGATGGAGAGGTATGCGGTTCTCTTCATTAAACTTATAATATCATTTAATTACGAGATAAGTTAATCATTTACTCCATAAAATGGCCAGACAAACAATTAGAGATAAAGATAAATTATAAAAATAAATAAATAAAATTCACGTTCTATTATTCTCACTATAGATGGGGATAATTTTTATTTAATAATTCTTTGTCTAAAACAAATATCAAACTATTATTTAATAAATTATTCTATGATTTTTTCTATATTATTTTTAGGGGAAATTTCAAAAAACTACCATGTGGTTTGCCACTTTCTCAATTCGGTCCTTGTGGTTCAATTTTGAACCACAAAGACCATGTGGTTTGCCTGTTAATTACTTTAAGATTGCATAATTCGGTGCATCCCGTTTGGCCGGAGCATGTTTGAAGGATTTCAACCGTATGGATGGGAAGATCATCGAAAAATAAGCTAGCCTGTCAATTTTCATACAATTTGGGAACTTGTAGGGTCTTCATCTTAACGGTTCTTATTTTATAGGAATCTGAACGGTCCAGAATTTTAACCGTTAAGTGGGAGGACCAAACGGTTACCAAATTATATGAAAATTGACAGGCTAACTTATTTTTCGATGATCTTCCCATCCATACGGTTGGAAATCCTTCAAACATGCTCCAGGGTTCCAAACGGGATGTGACCATGAATGCACAGTGTTATAGGGTACTAAAGTGATTAACAGACAAACTACCGGGTCTTTGTGGGTCAATTTTGAACCACAAAAACTAAATTGAAAAAGTAACAAACCACAATGTAGTTTTTTGAAATTTCCCCTTATTTTTATTATGTTTCCCTTATAGTGAATTCTAACATACTTTGAAAGGTATGTTACTTGGGCCTACCATTAGGGTAGTTTTTAGGGTTTTGGGATATAGTTTATTAGATTTTTTTGGGGGTGTTGTTAGTAGTAAGGTAGAACCCCAAAGTATCATGTAATGGTATACGCTAGGAAGATAAGTGGAGCAAGTAGTGTAGAGACAAATTTATACTCGCATTATCCTATGTTATTTTTCTAGATGGAAGAGATTAATTAATAGATTTTTTATATGAACATAATTTCAAGTTATTCATTTGATGATATCCCTTGAGAATTTTGTATATCCCATGTGTTTCTTTATCCCGACTGTCCTAAGCCATGTTTGGTTCAGGAATAAATTAAAATATAGTTAAAAAAAACTAAATTAAATTGAAATAATACAACTTGAAATAAAAATTAGTTGGGTTAATTAATATTGATCAAAATAAATTCTAAATTTATTTTTATTAATTTGAGATAAAACTTTTCATTCAATAAGAATTTGAATTTAAAAAATCTTGATTACCTAATTTAATTTATTCCAAACCCAACAGAGACTACCAAATTGATGACTATGGTTAGTCGGATATGTGTTTTAAAATTTTCATTGGGTTTGGGGAGAAAAAATTTGTAGCCTATTAACCAGTTTTAACTTTATTAATACATAATAACTAAAATAAATATTTTGTGATTTAAAATAACTAATTATAATTAATGATTGATATTTTTAATAATTTAGATTCCCTAAGAGGCTAAGATTCAATGATAATAATATTTAATTAATAAATTAAAATTTAGAGAGAGATTTATTTAAGAATTAAAATCCTAAATTCATAATTGAAACATTCTTTAAGAGTTTTTTTTTGTTTTGATAAATGTGGATAAACCACTTTCATTGATTGTAAAAAGGTTCCTAGGTGATCCTCTATTACAAATAGTGTCGAATTCTTGATGCGATCAGGTAGCACCCAACCACTTAGTACAGGCAAAAACACACAAGAGAGTTGATGTAGGAGGAGTGGAACGGCAGTACTCCCTCATGATGGTACTTGTCCAAATGATCTATACAGTCGCAGCGGGATGTTGTTGTGGTGGGGCTCTCTCATGGGTGTTGCATGCCATATGGGTAGTCACCTGTAGGGGAAAATAGAAGAGAGGTACGAATCAACCTGATCGTCCTTTCGACCCATGTCGCTTGCGGGGTATCCACCACTACGTGTTAGAGCAAGCTATTGCTCCCACCTTTTTGACCGTCTCTCCGCCTTATGTGTTGGTTAAGATTAGTTGGTGCTGGAGAGACACCCCGATGTTTAAGAGCTCACTTGTACCCCCAAAGGGACTATCATAAGCCTTAGGGCAAGCTATTGCTCCCACCTTTTTGGTGTCTCTCCATTTTATTTATTTATTTATTTATTTATTTATTTATTCATTTATTTTTATAATCCGGCCAGAGAGATGCGCCCCGATGTTTAAAGAGCTCGCTTGTACCTCCAACAGTCGTGGGTTCCCCCAAGCGTTGAAATCCTATATTGAATTGTTGGGACAAAAAAATAATAATAATAATAATGGTAAGTTAAAATGATAGTTTGTGAGAAAAACCAATTTAACATCGTTTAGGAAGAATAGTTTTATTTTTATTTTTTTGAAAAAAACATAGATAAACCACATTCATTTATTTAGAATAGTGATACATGTCGGCTATAATAGCCATGTTGATACATTGCCAAGTGTTATATCATTTCCACACGTAACCTTGCCAAGGCATTCTTCTAATGCTTGGTCGACCTCCCTACGCCAGGTTGTCCTCAACTCCTTGATCGTCATCATCAAAATCGTCTTCCCTTACCCTGGGCTCTTCCTCCTCGTTGAATAGTTTTACTTGATCTAGGGAGATATGTCAAACAAAGACGACATAGGAACATTTCAGGAACTAATATTTATATGGAAAATATTGACCTGGTCTACCATACTAACAAAACCAATTACTATCAAGCACTAATCACATGACAATTGGCAAACATTGCAGATCATCTGTTCTGAAACTTAACCAAAGTTTCAGCATTAAACTACAAAGAATCCAATTGAAATTTCATGCTTTGCATGTATATAAATCATGAATCATCCCCTCTTCTTCATTTGAAGGCAGTGGGGTGTTGGAAAAATGAATTAGTCCTACATCGAGAGTTTGCCTAAATCCAAGCAAGCTTAGTTACGAGAACTTTCCCTTCTAAGTGAACATGATTAAATAGAAAGGGGGCCCACTATAAGATACCTACGTGCTTGGGTTTTAGAAGTGATGGTTATCCTCATATTTCATGAAAAATTTCAAAGAGCCATGTTTAGATACTGTGTTTTATGGTTAGTGACCTTCCTTTGCTTGTGGTTCACTCACTTCGTCTATAAGTGGAAGTATCCTAAAACCAATGGAAGGCTACCTCCTGGCTCTTTGGGTCTCCCTCTCTTTGGTGAGACCTTCTCCTTCTTCTCTCCAAGTTCCTCATTTGATATTCCACCATTTCTGAAGTTCAGAATCAAAAGGTTTACAACTCTTAAAACTCATTAATTTCAACATTAATTTGATTTGATTCTGAATTGTTCTCGTAGCAATGTGTTAATTTGCAGATATAGCTAGACCAATTTGTAGTATGAATTGGATTGATTCTGAAGTGCTTTTTGTGGCAATTTGATTTGCAGATATGGACCAATCTTTAAGACCAGCATTGTGGGGGAGTATATGGTGGCATCCACAGACCCAGACTTCAATAACTTTATATTTCAACAAGAAGGAAGGTTGTTTCAGAGTTGGTATCCAGAAACCTTCACTAAGATCTTTGGTGTCAGTAATATGTCAACATTGCATGGGTTCATGTACAAGTATCTTAAGAGCTTAATTTTAAGTCTCTTTGGTGTGGATAGTCTGAAGGGAAAACTCCTCCCTGAGATTGAACAGTTTGTAATCAAGAGACTGCATGCTTGGTCCAGCCTTCCTTCCATTGAAATGAAGGAAGAAAGTTCGGCGGTAATCGAAGAAGTTGATATTTGATGTGGTTTTCTTCATTTTTTAAAAATTATTTTTTAACTGATTTTATGATTTTCTTTGTAGATGATATTCGATTTTACAGCAAAGAAGCTGATCAACTATGACCCTTGCAAGAGCATGGAGAACTTCAGAAAGAACTTCAATGCTTTCATTGATGGCCTTATTTCTTTTCCTATCAATATTCCTGGAACTTCTTATTACAAGTGTGTGCAGGTGATTATTTCTGTGTAAGCATAGACATGAAATTTGAATGTGTATCTTATGCAAATGTTTTATTCAGGGGCGGAAAAAAGTGATTTTGATGCTGAAAAAGATGCTAAATGAAAGATATGCATGTCCAAAGGAAGGCCCTGAGGATTTCTTTGATCTCATTATCAAAGAGTTTAAAAAGGAAGAGACTTTGTTAACAGAGGAGATTGCTCTTGATCTTATGTTTGTTTTACTCTTCGCCAGTTATGAAACCACCTCCTTGTCTATAACCATGGCTATAAAACTTCTCACTGATCATCCTAAAGTGCTAGCAAAGTTAGAGGTATATATGCAGATCAAATGTTCATTTTTACTGCTAATTAATTTCATGTCTTTGAAGTTTAATCTCTGTTCATTTCTGATCAGGAAGAGCATAAAAATATCATCGAAAACCGAGAGGATCGAAGCTCTGGAATAACATGGAATGAGTACAAATCCATGACTTACACTTATCAAGTAACACAAACTGAAACTCTACTGTTATGTTACATTACTGTTGTACTTACAGATACTTATTTGATACACACAATGGCTTGAAATTCAGGTGATCAGTGAAACAATGAGATTGGCCAACATTGCTCCAGCTATATTCAGAAAAACAATGCAGGATGTTAAGACTAAAGGTCCATGTTACACTCTTTTTTTCCGTTCAAAATTAAGATTATTAATTTTTCAGAATTGTGTCACATTACATGCATAATGGTTTAATTCGATCAGATGGTGATACAATACCAGCAGGATGGGTAGTCATGGTGTGCCCTCCTGCAACTCATATGAATCCTAACATTTATGAAGATCCTTTCAGTTTTGATCCTTCAAGATGGGCGGTCAGTGATTTCAATCTTTTCCTTTTATTAAGAAAACAATTCTAAAAATATGAATTCAATTAATATAACAATAAGACAATGCTCTGAATATATATATAATAAAGGTTACAACTATATAAAACAAAGATCTATTATGAGATTAAAGTAATATGACAGAAAATATTGCTAGAAAATTATTGCTTTATTTTTACTAAATTCTCAAGTGTGGTCTTGAAGCAAACCGATGCGAATGTTGGATCAAAATACTTCATGGCATTTGGTGGTGGCATGAGATTCTGCGTCGGAGCAGACTTTAGCAGGCTTCAAACTACCATTTTCCTTCATCACCTCGTCACAAAATACAGGTAATTAATTAATGCTTATGAAACTCGAGAAGAATTTGATTGAATAGTATTAGTAGAACAATTTGCTAAAATAATTTTCATGGATTTTCATGGTTGAATCAATTGTGTTGGTGAATGCAGATGGATTGCAGTAAAGGGAGGAGAGATTGTTAGGACTCCTGGCTTGAAATTCCCAAATGGATATCACATCAAACTCATTGATAAGAATGAATGAAGATCTCCATGGCCACTGTATAATATATGAATAAATACATTTTTGAAGCTTGTGAATATGGCTTCATTAATGTTGCACATGAAGTGCTTTATTGTCTGTAATTTGTATTAAAACAATTTCATAAATAAGTTTTATCTATTGAATTCTTATCGATCAAATTAAAGAGATCAAATGTAGCTATATAATTTGCTAATTTCTACATTATAATGGTAAATGAGTATTGCAATAATTTAATTTTAAAAACTATTCAAATTGATTAGATGCAAGTTTGCTTTTATTCATACCTCAAAGCATTGTAGCCTTAAGTAATCTCAAAAATAAGGGAGCTAAAAATAATTGCTAATCAGACTAATTAGTAGAATAGCAATTATTCATTATTGAACAATTTTAAAAATGTTTTAAAAAATTAAGAAATCAAATTTTGACCATAAGTTTTTTTTTTTGTTGCAAATATGTCCGAAAGTTTTCATATTTTTGTAAGAAATATCTCACAGAAGGAGGCTTTTACATATATCTCCCTATTATTTATTGCTTCTCTTTATTTATTTATATTGCACATAACCCTCTTCATAAGTTTCAACTAATTTATATATTTATATGAAAACCATATCTTCACTAAATCCCTAATTTCCAATCATATTATTTTTTAAAAATTTCCAATTAAGCTGAAAATAGTTAAATATATATATTTTTTTGAAAAATGAATAAACCATGATTTTAATCATAGAATTCAGATACAATGCATAGTTTATAGCATAGTATAATAGGAGAGTACAAACAACTGAATCCTAAATAGAGTCCATGGGGATCCTAGTTGATCCCAGATCTGTCTTTGTATCCACTCCTAGTCGGTATGCTCTGGATCCGATGTGGTGTCCTCAAAATCATCTCATGTCCAGCTCCTCCTCCTCTCGAGTGAAAGCCAAGCTCGAGAGTCATCAACTTTTACTTCTAATGGTGTTTATTATGAAAGTAACATTAATTTCTCTCTCGATATCCCCATATGATTTTCAGGACCGCTAGACTCCAAACCAGCCTTTTCTTTTTCTCCATCCATGTCTTGGATGGTGTGATCGCCCCATAGATCTTGAATGTCGTTAAGCTTGCATCGTGAGCCAAACAACTGCCCATATTGAAAAATAGTTAAATAGATATGATTTAAAAGATTCAACAGGTTTGAAGATTTTTTCGGCAAAAATAAAAAATATATTATTATAAAATTAGGAAACAAAACATCCTGGTATATTTCCCCCCTTATAAGAAGAAAATTATTTCCAAACAATTTTATTATAAAATCAAAATAAACGGGTAAGGTGCTATATGGAAAAAAAACCCTAAAAATAGCTGTTAAAAGAGGGGGCCTTCTGGCCATTAAAAAAAAGATCACATTTATTAAGCCTTTACGGGCTTACAGCACCAGCGGTCCTTTTCCGCTCTAGGGTTTTCGGAGCTTCAGCGGCGAACACTCTCTCCGGCACCGGCGATGGACGGAGAGGACGACCCGATGTGCTCCAACGGCGTCGAAGAAGACCCGGAGAAGCCAACGTCGAAATCCGTGGGGGCGCTTGGGGGGGAGCAGCTCGACGTCGAGGCCTACGCGGGTCTCTACACCGGGCGGACCAAGATTACGCGGCTCCTCTTCATCGCCGATCGGTGTGGGAATGAGGGCATGCAGTTGGAGGCCCTCCGCATGGCCTACGACGAGATCCGCAAGAGTGAGAACTCCTGCCTCCACCGCGAGGTTTCCCAGAAGATAGCCGGCCGCCTAGGGCCCAACTATTTACTTGATCAGGCGTGGTCCGATGCCGTTGATCGTCGCGCGGAGTTGAAGAAGGAGAAGCTCGAGAACGAACTCAATGGATATAGGGTATCTCCATCAGCTCCAAGTTCTTTCGTTTCTTGTTCCTTGATTTCGTTATCTATTTTAATTGTGCGTCATATTGATCAAAATTCTACGAATCTGGTGCTTGCTTATAAGTCGATTGAAGAGTTATAATGCTGGTCCTGATTAATTAAATCCTATATAGCTCGCCCTTGTGATTCTTTATATAGCTGTTCTCACATAGATTTGCTCGTTTTTTTTCTCCTTGAATGATTTAAAGATCAAAGTATATGCTAATTCTAAACATAGATCTTCTATTGCTTTTTCTTTTCAGTACTTTTTGGTTTGTGAAAAGACCTTACATATTTATTATAATCTGTTGTTCTTTCTGTGCATTCGAGGGGAGTTTTTTTGTTGGATATTTGAGAAATAGAGATTTAAATTTATCCCCTGTCAATGTCTAAGCGTACGAACAGTAAATTTAAGGATGGGTAACACTAGAGCATTTCTTCTAGCTTCATCTCTTGGTTGGCTTAGCTTTGGGAAATTCTGTTTTGCTAAGATTTGAATTTGTTGAGTACTTTTAGGTGATCCTATTAAACTATCCATATGAAACATACCCCTTGCTAAGTTGCAAGAATGAGTTCTATCCAGTGTAGGTTAGAATGGTTAGAATCGTACGTAGGATTCGTATAGTTTTTCATACCCAACGGTTTGAATCTTATAGGAGAATCAAAATTGATCAAGAATCATTAATGGAGAAAACAAATCTAAATTTGTTATCAAAAAAACAAATTTAAAGATAAAATAAAATTTAAAATATAATGCTTTCTTTCAATAACAAATTAATTTGTTATTGGAAAAATTCTGTTATGAAGAAAAATTCTTTTTTAATTAAAAGAATAGAATATTTTCAATAACAAATTAAAATATTATGTCTTCCGTGATTATGTAATTAATCTTTAAATTTGAATGAGTATTGATATGGTATCATGGATATGAAACTTATAATTTGATATTTTGAGGCTAACTTGGTTGGTAGTTGAGTTTTTTGAACTTTGTTGTCTTCAATTTTAAACTTGGGAATTCGATTCACGATTTGAATCTTGATTTGACTACCTTGGTTCTATCATTGAGTGAACCATTATTTCTTATGTATTGTGTCACGTAAGTGCCCGTAGATTGTTTTATCTTTCACCTAATACCATTATATCTTTTTCTCTGTTAAAATTTTCTGACCTTAGTCCTAGCTTCCTTTTTGGTTTTTTCAGTTATCATTAAGAGACTTGAAGAATATCCAGCAATTTGTCATTGATTGTGGCCATGCTTTGTCCTGACATTCAAGTTTCTCCTTCTCTTTGTCCTTTTTCATTTATCACCAAGAATTAGCATTTTCTAATTTTATCATGATGTATGCAGTTTCAAATGATAAGTTCTTTTTTATTTTTGTGCCATGTATTATCTTTTGTTAAGTTGGATTCTTGGATTATGTTTCACTTGTCTTCAAGTTTCAGTGCATTGTGAGGTAATTTGCTTGTATTGATTATTGACAAATCAAATATGCAAGAAGAAGCTGGCCAAGCCATAGGATTGATTCTGATTTCTTTTAAATGCTCCTAAGTAAAAAATTACACCAGCCATATAAAAAATGGCAGAACTTGGATATGAAAAATTGCAAGTACCATTTTTATCAAAGAGTTGCTGATTTGTTGGTTTGTACAATCAACCAACAACAACAACAACAACAACAACTTACAATCAACCAATTATGAATTTTCATTAGAGGCTGCAAATAGTTTTGTTGTAAAAAACTCATGCAAAATTAGTTTAAATGAAATTAATAGGCTGCTGAATTGCCTCATAGATTCTATTTTATTATAAATAAATGGTTCTTACTGGTGATTTGAATCAACAACATTAGTGCGCAGCCAACTGATACTGTGCAATTTTCTTTTATACTTTGTTGATGGACTAAATAGTCTTTCTACCTTTTAAATGAAGGAAATAATTTTCATAGCTTTTTTATTTACATTAAATTATGACAAATTGTTTGGCACCCTTATATGTACTTTTTAGCTTTATTATATCATTTCGGTTGTTATCTTTTATTTTCATGTGCAGACAAATTTGATCAAGGAAAGTATTAGAATGGGTTACAACGATTTTGGAGATTTTTACTATTCTCATGGTCAACTTGGTGATGCCTTCAAGAGTTTTGTTAGAACCCGCGATTATTGTACTACCTCAAAACACATTACCCAGATGTGCTTGAATGTGATCTTGGTCAGCATTGAGTTGGGTCAATTTATGCATGTCTCTAATTATGTCAGTAAAGCAGAGCAAACACCTGACGCAATGGACCCTATAACAGTTGCGAAATTAAAATGTGCTCTAGGATTGGCTTTCTTGGAAACAAAAAAGTATAAGCTTGCTGCTCGAAAGGTTGGTAGATGCAACTGTCTGCTTAATATCTGCATTCTGCTTCTTTTCTTTTTAGCATTCTGCTAATTGTTGGTTTGTTGGATTCGTTGAATATCAAATGCACTTGAAAAAGTTTAGCTTGTCCCGACACTCCATCTTACCAACTTTTTTCTCTACATTTTCTTTTGAAAGTAATTATTACAATAAAAGAAACATAATTAGTAGAAAGAGAATCCCATCAGCCTATTTTCTAAAACATTGCTAAGGATTAACATTACAAGGAACATAGTGTTTAATTTTAGTTAGTCTTAATGAATTCTTAGATGTGCCTATTTAGGATTCTTTTTTAGCTTGTCTTGGCCACCTCTTGTTTTGCTTGCTATAGAATCATATGTTGGATTCTATGATTTATGATGCGACTCCTTAGCTATTCAAAAGGTGTCTTTTTTAGAGTCTCATGATGGGATTTACTGGAATTATCTCTAGTCGCTTCCTTGGTTGTTTTAGGGGAAACAATCGAGGGATTGCCTTGGCGCAATGGTAAAGTTGTCGCCATGTGACATGGAGGTCACGGGGTCGAGTTGTCTAAACAATCTCTTGCAAAAATGCAGGTAAGGCTGCGTATAATAGACCTAAGTGATTCAACCCTTCCCCGGACCCCGCATATGCGGGAGCTTTGTAACCCGAGCTACCCTAATCGAGGGATTGTCTCCACAGAAGTGGAAAGCAAAATATTGAGTGGTTGGTGAATTTAGGATTATGAATTCAGTGAGAAGATCCTCACTTGGCTTCATAACTGAGGAGAGAGCTTTATAATGTGGGCCATGGTGTAGTATGCCTGGTACACTAGCAGATATTTATTGGGAATCACATGGAAATTCAGCATTTCCTCTAAAATAAGACCAACCTGAAAAATTCACTTTACATGTCAGTAAGTAGGTTGTGTTGAACACTTGTTTATTAGCTTTCATTGCCTACTTAACCTCTTATCATCCTTAAAAGTTCCTTTTTTCATGTGTAAACATTGTAAGATGAATGGGTCATTTCCTTCATGGCTGGCATTAATTTAATTTTGCACATGCAGTTCCTGGAAACAGGGCCTGAACTGGGAAACAACTATACAGAAGTAATTGCACCTCAAGATGTTGGTACATATGGTGGACTTTGTGCACTTGCATCTTTCGATCGGACGGAGTTGAAGGTATTTTGTTGCTTGCTTATCCATAGCTTTGAATTTTTTCTTCTATTGACCCTTGCCATTTGTTAATCAAACCTTTTCGCTCTCTCTCTCTCTCTGTTTTTGGTTGAAACAGAACAAAGTAATTGACAATATCAACTTCCGAAATTTTCTGGAGTTAGTCCCTGAAGTAAGGGAACTTATTCATGATTTCTATGCAAGGTAAAATAATATGCAGGCATTTTGATTGTTCTTTTACTGTTGACTCATATAAATTTACTGATTGTAGTGTAATCAAATATGCTTGATGTTTCAAATAAAGCACTTGGGGGCATCTATTTCTGTTGATTTCTGATTAAACTTCATGCAGCAAAAAAGAATAGAGGGTCATGGATATATCATCTGAAACTTTATGTTTGGTTTTTTTTTTAGTGTTTAAAATCAAATTCCTTCCATGCAAGGAGATCAACTAAATTAATGTGTATTTCTTGCAAATTCATATGCAAAAAGAATTTAGGGTTGAATGAAATCCATTCTTACCGCAAGCTTTTAATAATATGGCCGTGATCTGTCATTACGTGTGGCTATCTACACTATAGAAAGAAGGAAAAAAAGATTTAATAAATAATAAATTATTTTGTGGATCATCCTATAGTGTATATTTTATCTGTTATTGATGGGATGGGATGGGCCAAAGACAATGATAATTTGACACTTATTAATAGATTGTTAAATATGTTATACTGGATTTGATAGCTGCCATATTGAACCTATTTTCTCTTTCCAATTATGGTAGCTTTATGATCATGTTTCAGCCAAGGCCTTAGAGATGGCCTCGACATTATCAATTTATTGCAGATTGAGATTTGGCTGTTGAGTCAATACATGTAGGGAAAATGTTTTGGTGAAGAGGATGATTCTGAGTATAGATGCATCTTTGTATTATCTGAATATACTTTCAGTATTGAGTGGTGGAGTTCTTGATTTGATTTTCTTGTTCCAATGACCACAGCACACCTTATGTCTCAAAATTTTTTTTCAGAGTCTTATCTTTAATGCAATGTCAACAAGATAGTGCCCTTTGATCACTCCAGAGTATTTGAGTATTTAAACTCATGGTCGCATCTTGGAAGAAGTTTACAGGACCGACAACCTCTAAAAGAGATCTAATTCGGTGCTTAGACTCCAAAGTCTACTCCAATTATGGAGGGGAGGTTTTCTGTCAGGCCAGGGTTATTTGTCTACTTTCCGTTCCTCTAGGCAGTAGCAACTCAATCATATGTTAGAAGTTAGGTTTTCGTAGGATGAATGTACAAAGATGGCCCCAGACCCTGTGCATAACGGGAGCTTTGTAGCACCGGGCTGCCCTTTTTTTATTTTGTTTTTAGTTCTTAATGTTTTGTCCATCTGTGTTTCATTCTTGTGGGTGTAACTATTTCTTAGTTTCAAAGATATGGGCCTTCAAGTCAATTTTATGAAAACCTGCTTGGTCTTCTGTTTTTTTCCTAGATTAATAGGTGAGTTTCTTACTGTTTATACTGTATATTGCCATAGAGATGGCATGAAAGAGAGCTTTATGGAGTTGAACATCTGCCGAATTCATGAATCACAAATGGAAATGGATTGTAAATGTTGGTTTCTTGAGTCTCACTAGCATAAGGATTGAGAGTAATATTATGTCGTAGGCAATTTACATTTTGTTATACATTTGATGCTAGGCCCTGAGTTTTAGCTGCCTTTAATTTTGTGGAGGAATGATTTGATTAAAGTTCTATGTTGAAATTCTGAAAGGAGGCCACAAGAGTGTTCAACTAGAGAGGCTGAATCTGATTTTTGGCTGAAGAGTTATTACCACATAATTAAGATGTAACTGGGTGGTCTTATGACTGTTTGCAAGATCTTCTGTTTGAATTAAGATTGTTGTGTCTTTGGTTTTCAATATATCTGTAGCTTCACCATGTCATTTTCAGCCACATGGCCCATGCTTTTCTTACACATCAGTGGCACCTTCTTTTACAATTTTCAAGAGCAGCATGGCTCATGTTGAACAGCTTGAACTTCATTTCGGTCTATATGTGTGATATATAAATTGCCGTAAGTTACAACTTTGGTACATTACCACTGGCACCTTCTGCCAACTTCATCTAGCTATACTAGTGACATGTCCAAAACTAAAACATAAGGGACAAGAGACTGCTCGTTGTGAGTAGATATGCTAGTCTCTCTTGGCTATTGTGATATTAGTGCATGCTTGGGCAAAGTTATTTTTCTTTTTAAATTTTTGGTGTGCTTTTATCTTAACGTTTTATAATTCTACTGCAGCCACTATGCTTCATGTCTTGGGTATCTCGAGAACCTCAAACATAATCTTTCACTGGATATTCATTTATATGATCATGTGGAGACACTCTATACCCAAATTCGGCACAAAGCTATCATCCAATATACACATCCATTCATTTCGGTTGATCTGTATACAATGGCAGATGCATTTAAGACTACTGTTACTGGTCTTGAGAAAGAACTGGAAGCTTTAATAACTGAAAACCAGATCCAGGTGGGATTTATGTCTCTCAACTCTTCAGCATGCTAACAAGCATCTGAATGCTTTTATGAAAGTATGTTTATCATAGAAGGCATTGTTTCTCTAACAAAAATGGATTGATATTATGTGGCTTGTAACAGGCCCGGATAGATTCACACAACAAAATTCTTTATGCAAGGCATGCTGATCAAAGAAATGCTACATTTCAGCGTGTTCTACAAACAGGTGTGGAGTTCGATAGGGATGTTAAGGCGATGTTGCTGAGAGCTAATCTTCTCAAACATGAACACAACCTTAGGGCATCAAGAAAATAGGCTAGTGGCTGTTTGAGGCTGAGAGATGAGTTTTTTTTTTCTTTGTCAAAATGAAAAAGAAAATTAAAATCTGGATTGCTCCTCTCATCGGATGGATACTGTACTTCATTCTCTGAGCTCTTCATGAATATATTATCAAATTACTATAACAAGAAAATGTTTTAGGCATGCACAATTTACATGAAACTTCATTGCCCAAGGTTGAACTTTACCTTGTATTAATGGGTGTAGTTGTCAGTGTATATCTTGGCCATATATATTTTGCTGATATGACGCAGAATGCTTATAGGAAAGGTTTAGAGAAAACCGGGTTTATTTTTGTGCTACATTTGTACAGGAAACTCGTATCTTATCTCCATAATATTCCGTGTTTTTTGTTTTTATTAAAACAGGTTATTGTCATGATTATATAAATGCTGAAAAAATACCCCAAATAATGGTAGTGCACCTGGCCTCTCTTTTACTTGTAGCCATTAAGAGATAGTGATTTGCAAGATTGCCAAGCATGGCTAAAAACTCTCAAACGTGATCTGGTCGAGGCTTGGTTGTCCTCATGGTCAAACTTGCAAGCCCTTGATGACACATCAACTATTTCTCTCCTCACAAAAGGATGCATTGAGAGTGAGTTGCAGCTTCCTTTCCTTCTCATACATGGGGACAAAACCCAGATCATTTTTCTGGAAAATTAAAAAGAAAACTGAAAAAAGGGATAATATCGGAGTGATTAAGAGCATTTTAAGATTTATTTCTCAAATAAAAAAATCTCATATGCTTAGATAGAATGATCCTTATTCTAGTTTAAAATATAAAGTACCCATCCATACAAAAATTAGTGTGAGGATGTCCATATTTTCATTCAAATAGAAATAAATAAATAAAGAAAGATGGCCAAGTGAAAGGCATTTTACTTATATACCCTTAATGTTCCTATTTACATAGGCATGGAAAATGGCATTTTCTTTTATTTGTAGAGCTAACAAAGTTGAGAAAATTAGTTGTTTTGAGGGGTCAATATGTAATAACGAGATTGTACAGGGTATAAATGTAAAAAAATGCAAAATAAAATAATAGTAACATGTAATTGGTGGGCAAAGCGGTGGCTATTCTTATTCCTAAACCTCTGGGATTCGAACGTTGAATGGCATTAACGTAGTAACTTCCAAAAATAATGGCCGATTCTGTCAGAGAAGCGTACGAAACGCGATTCCCCGAGCACTCTCGGGTGGCGGGAGCCGTACATAGACAAAAGCTTGCCCGAATCCGATAACGGCGGTTAACTCCAACCGAGAATCATACCACGCGTCGCGATTCACGTGTCCTTGAGTACACGTGGCGTTTTTTCTGAGGACAACTGTTGGCCCAATCGGTTGCCCTCAGCTCACCTGCCTTTTCACCCGGGTACTATCACCTCCAGTGACATTAAGCACTTCAGTTCAGTGCCACAAAATTCACATGATTTTAGATGAGTCATATTATTTATAATTAGATTTTGAAAAATATACATTGCCTGTTTATTTGGGAACTTCTCTACGTGAGACAAATTGACACATTTTATGAGTTCGGTGTAATGCAATGACGTTGAAAGTTTTGGTATGTTTTCATAAAAAAGGAACGGATATCTTAACTCAACCGGTCAATTATACGATGTTTCCAAACATTAAAATGATAGAATTTATAGATACATTTTTAAAAATTTGATAATATATATTATTTTTGTAAAATTTTATTTACATATATAATATTATGAATTTAATCTCCTAAAAATCTTATGTGTTTTTTATGATTCTCAATGATTTAAAAATTGAAAGGGTCCAGTTTCAAAACAAAACATGTAGTCCATGTCAAAATGCCTATGAATAATTTATTTCATATTAAAATTATTTAATGTTTCCATATAACTACCTAATTTGTTTTTTATTAGCTTAGTTGTGAAGAGTGATTAATAAATTGTAAGCCCGGGAAACGGGAGGTAAACGTAATTAAGAAAAACCGAAGGGTGGAAATAATTGGAAAAAAGGGGGTGAAATGCAAAATGTAAGGAAATCTACCAGCGGTGACGGGACCTCAGAAGTCCTCACCCGTTTGATATCATGTTTGAAATATATAAATCTAAAGAGAGTGGAGAGTTCGTAGTCGGCCATCGCCATCGAGCTTCACGAGCTGGTCGTTCATGGCGGAGCCGGAGGCGCTGGTGAAGAGATTCAGGGACCTGGAGGCGAGCCAGGCCAGGATAAGGGAGCAGCTGAGCGTGCTTCTTAAAGAGGGAGGAGAAGCAGGAGGGGAAGCTCGGAGGAGTGTGATGGCGGGAGGGAGGGAGGAGGAGAGGTCTTTGATATGTGGATCCTTTTCCGGCGGGCCGTATCGCCAGGTTTTGCAGCAAATGGGACATGCTCTCCATGTCTATCGCCCCGACACCGGCGAGATAATCTATTGGTCAACTCTCATGCCCATCTCTGTCCCCACTTTTCTTGGTTAATTTTGCTTTCCATTTGGATCATTGATGCTACTTTTTTCTAATGCAATGCTTGTTCACAAATAGGGGGAGTGAAAGTTATGTTTTTCATTTATAATTCATGGTGGATTGGGATTTGGATCATGTTCCTGCTTTGCTTTCTTATTTAGCTGAGATTAGTTTTTTTTCCCCCTTAGTTTGTTGCTCTCTAGTTTTAACTTTTAAATTTTGCTAATTTATAGCATAACAAACATTGGGTGCCTCCTAAATGGATTTTCATTGAATCCAAAATGAAATATGATTGCAAACTAGTTCTGAAAACTTTATTGGTATGAATGCATACATTTCACCCCCTTGTGGCGTGTTTGGTTGCACTGCTGAATCACTTGGTTTGTGTAATTTCTCAGACGTAAGAGTAGAGGAACTGTGAACACAATTCTCATGAAGAGAATAGTTAGAAAATAGCTGCAGCTTTTAAAGTAGTGAATTAGATTGAAGAGACATATGTCAGAGCAAATGATTCTCTGGTAATGGTTATCATCACATTGGAGAGTATTTGCTAAGACTTCAAACTGAAGAGGCTAGAGATTTCAGCATTCAATCCTTCTGTTGCATTGATTGGACATTAGCCAAAACCAAATATGTAAAACACACAGACACACACACAAATATTTCCAAGTAACCAGAATAAAAAAAGAGGTAGTAACAACTTGTGATATTTTGGACTTGGATAAGAAAATATAGAATATGAGATGAATAAATCAAACAGGTAGTAGAATTTATATTTTCCTCCATTTAAAGATGGACTTTGTTGTCATAGACTGATGCAGTACTGACATTTGTAGTTCTTTCGTGAAGCCATAATTTCCTAGTATATGAATTGGTTGTTTCGGTTTACAGGAATCGACCTGCTGAAAATATCTTTGGTTGGAAAGAATGTGAAGCAATTGGGAAAAGTATGACTGATCTTCTCATAGATGAAAAACACCACGCATTTCTTGGAAAGCTCATGGATAGGGTCATCAATGGTCAGTCCTGGTCGGGTCAGTTTCCTTTGAAGAAAAAATCAGGAGAGATCTTTATGGCATTAGTAACAAAGAGCCCGCTATATGAGGATGGCAATTTTGTTGGCATTATCACTGTTTCAAGTGATGCAGCAATGTTTAATGATGTGACCTCAGATACAGCAAGGGCAATTAGAGAGCAAGCTAATGCCCAACACAGAGAAGACAATGGAAATTCCATCAGAGGTCAATGGTCCTCACAAACACAAATCATGTCATCTGTGTCTAATCAGGTATTTACACTGAATCTAGTTAGTTACTGCCTTTTTTCACTTATCTTTGAAGCCCAAGAATATATGAGATGTTAATGTTAGTCCAAACAGACTTCAAAAGTGGCGACTTGTAGTCCTGCAAACAGTGGCAATGAGGGAGGATATTTTAGTCAAAGTTGTGATTGTATAATGAAAAAGGGAAGTCTGCAATCCAAGGAAAACGAAATACCTGTAAGTTGAGATCCCTTTGTACATTGTATACTAAGGAAATTGTTTGTGGCTGTATTTATAAAATGATAAGTCACCCCTGAAACCCTGCCAGGCAACAAAGACAATCTTCAATTTCCAAGCAGGGAGGAGGGTGTTAGAAGAGAAGGCTTCCAAATTCGAGGAAACTTTATCAAAATTAAATCAACATTCTAACATGGTACTCTGCAGAATCACTAATTATTTCTAGCTTCATTGCTTATCTGTTCATTCTGATGAATATAACAGGCTGCAAAAGTTTTTTCTAAGTTTCAAATCCGAGGAAGCACCAGCAGTGGAGAAGCAGAGAGAAGCACTCCAACTATTTCAGCGAAATCTTTGGCACGCAATTTGATAAAAAAGGTGAGTTATAATTCTATAGGTTGTATTTTCTTCTTAAGCATGTTTTCTGACTAGTTATGTTCCCAAACCAGCAAAGTAAGCCATATATATGGCTCACGAAATACTGTCCATTGAAGAAATACTCTATAATCTTATATTATCGATTAATGCACCAGAACTAAATAAGTTGGTAATAAGCAATTGGAAGTACTGGTACAGGCAAGAAACAAAATTCAGCTAACTGTTTCTGTTTCAGTTTGATGCATCACTAATAGAAGGTGCAAATGCGATTTGTGTAACCATAAAGTTGATGATAATCAACCACAGTATAGGACCTATACAATTTAGAGAAGACCCTCTTGTAATTTATTACTATCATCTTTTAAACATCTGTTTTCTGTGAAAAATATGAATGTTTTCTTGTATAGCCTAGGATAAGATAGATAAATAGGTGAGAGGTGAAGAAAAAATGTCTGATAGCTTTTGAACAGGTTCCAGTTTTAAATGTTATACATGAAGATAGAAAATATAATTTTCAATTTCACCGAAAGGTTTTCAGCCTGGTGATTTGTTTTCTTGCAGATAATTGAGACTTCAGAACCAAATTTAGCAGAGAACTCTTCTTCTAATGGTGGCAGTGGTACCATGTCAAAGGAGGGAGTAGCTGACCTGGTATGCCAATTTGGAAATATCCAGAAGGGCTCTGACCACTAATATTTACTTTTGTTGTTTGCTCCCTTGCAGCCAGCAGAATCATCACTACAGCTAGTTTTGGCAAACTATCAACACTTTGGCTGATAAGTGTTAAATTTGTTGTCTGATGCTAGTATCCCAATGCCGCTGAGGGCGCCACACTAAATTCTTACCACGCATTTGGCTAGCTTTTTTTAAGCCTATTATCTAGTGAAAGATAGTTGCGGATGTAGCCTCCAAGTTCTAAGATGAAACTCATAGCTAGCTGCTTGTCATTAGTTCTGAATGATGGTTTGTAGAAGTACTTGTTTAAGAGAATGGGTAGTTATCAACGGAATCATGCAAGTTTTGGGAGATTTCACTTGAAGAAATGCATTTGGATTGCCTTTAAATGCCTAATCTTTACTTTCTGGTATAGTCCTAAATTTAATAACGACAATAAAATGGGATGATCTAAGTATGCTGAATGATGACCATGATGACGATATTGATGGAGGTTTTAGAGTGCTGATCAATGAGTTAGTTGGCTTGCACCATTTTTAATTTAGTACCAGGTTTTATTTTCTTTGCATTAATTAAGCAAACTAATTTTGACACAGGAGGGCTTATTAGTTTGGTCAGTATATCATACATATATGATAAATCACATGCAATTTGAAATGTCCATTATACCACAAGACAATCAACTTTATACATCTGCTTCTAAGACTTCTCCAAACAAGTGCCCTCTATCAACAAGTAATTAGGAACACAAGCATACTTCCTGCACCATTTTACATAGATGTTGCTGCATGTTTCAAAGTTTCAATGTGGAATTTCTGATAATTTTGGATTCAACTGGAAGTTGCAAGTGACAGCCTCAATATGTTTATCAAGGACCAAGATAAACAATATCAACATAAAGCATTAGCCACCTAAGCATTCCACAGAAAATCATTAGTTTATTATTGCAGAGATTATTTCCACAAGAGTTTAACTTTCACTAAAATTTTTGGCATGTTTCTCAGATAATGAAATATGACATTCCAGAATTATGAAATTAAATGACAGAAGCAATAGATTTCACTTTCAGATATATATGATGCATCATGCAATATCTGGGTATTGCTTATCATATTTCAATTAATTATCTTGGAACTTCCAATTTCCCCCAATATTAACTTGTTGATATTGATAAAAAAACAAATTCGCGTCGCATAGTATAATGAATTAATGCCCTGACCAAGTCTTTGTTTTTTTTTTTGAAAGTGGATAAACCACATTTTATTAAGGTTAAATACAAGTAGAGTTCTAGTTACATAGAAATATATTGCACAAAGAAATATATTGATTTGCAAATGAGGAACATAGAAGTTATGGATGTAGATAAAATGGAATATGAATTCAATATGTAAGTAATTGTAAATCAAAATTCATGAGCATGTATGAGCCTAATATGTATACAAATGTGCTTAAAGTAGCAGGTGCTTTCTGAAATCTGTATAAGGAGTTCTATCGGTAATGAATGTGCTTAACCTAATAGGTGACATAATAGAAGCACATGTTGTTACAACTTCAGTGGACATTCCCTTAAACATTAATAACCATGCTTATTCTCCCTTTAGAGCTTTGCAGACTTTGCTCAAGGTAGAATGTTTTATATTACGATGGAATTCCATTTGCCTGGGTAGAGTCTAGGTTATAGTTTCACTGATTTCAGCATTCTGGGTGTTGCTCAGGTGTCGGTTTGTCTATTAAGAATTTCTAAAGAAATCAATAAAATATTGGAAATTCAGGCAAAAAAGTAAAACAAACTCAGAAAGACATTATAATTGTGAAAAATAATGTAAGCAAACTGCAAAATACTAATTATCATAAACCAACTATAACTTTGTATCTTAATCTGGTTCTGTTGTGTATGTCATCTCTCACATTGGACCATAACTGTGAGAGTTTCAGAAAAATATGTTCGTCCAATGATTAATTGCCACAATTAAATTAAACTATGATGCAACTATAATCAACTGCCAAGAGTTAACAGATAAATGATGCAGAGTACATGATATTGTATAAATGCTTTACTTTGAGTATTTATACACTACTTCTTGTAGTTATATGCACGGTTTGTAAATTTCTACCATCATGACATTTTAGGGTATTTGTATTAAGAACCTCCAATTTTAACACTCAATTATGATGGAATTTCTGAAAGTACCTGCAATGAGCTGCTTAAATAATTCAAAAATACTTTATTATATACTTTCTTCAAGAAATTAGATAGAGATATGGTCAAAAGGATGCAAGACATGAGTTTCCAACTCATAATCTACTATTTAATAATATATAACAGTTCTGTCCTTCAGTTGGACAAGTATACTGAGACTTGTTAACAATACTAGGATTACATTGTTTGCTCATAAAACATGCTTTTGCTTGACAATCTAGCCTTCCTAACAATTTCAATTAAATATTAGACATTCACTAGGCTTCTTTTTCTAGATATGCCTGTAAATTGGATTTTTTTCATTATCCATGTAAATTGGATTAAATATTAAACAATCTACGGGGTTTAAGATGGTTTGAACACATTTGTCGTAGACCCCCAGCTGCCCCAGTTTGAAAATGTAATAGTTTAGTAATAGAAGGTAAGAAAAAAGGTAGAGGTAGGCATAGGATTACACGAAAGGAGGTAGTGTCTAAGGACCTACGTGTATTAGATATTGTGCCGGATCTTATCTTTGACAGAGTGACATGGAGACAAAGAATCCATATAGCTGACCCATCTCATATGGTATGGGATTAAGGCTTTGTTGTTGTTGTTGTTGTTGTATCCATGTAAGTTGTTGGTTGGATATTTTTTGTGATTCTATTCATTGCCAACCTTCTTTTTCCTAGATTTAATAAAAGAAAAAGCATATTTTCTCATCTCCTAGATGGCTCCAAACTTCTCATGTCAATGGTGCTGGCAAATCAATTGCTAGTCTGTGAAACAATACTTACTATAAAGCATCAAATAAGCTCCAGATGATGCGAAAGAGTCATCTATATTTTTTAATGTGTTTTTATGGGTAATTTATATATATATATATATATTTGTTTGAGTAAAGCAATGACTCATTTTTTTAGCTGCTCTCAGTGATCGTCAGTTACCACTATCTCTTAAATGTTTGTTATAGTCAGAATTGTGTTGGGAAATATTGTGCTAATTGTTATTTTTTAACTTTGACAGGATCAAACATGTGTTGAGAATAAAAAGGGACCACAAGCTGCATCATGCTTCAGTTCAGACTCCCCCAGTTTCCCAGATGGAAAAATTCAGGGTCAGTTCTGCAGTGGTTCTGACAGGACTGTTAAAATTTCTGATGGAAGTCCTTTTGCAGATAATGGAACTGTATTTTCTAATGGAGAAAATAACAGTAGTAACTTTGAGAAAAACTCTGTTGGCAAAATATGTCTAGTCAGTTGCTGGCTAGACGACAGCAAACAACCCAAAATGGACAGACCTGGTTTTTCCTTGCCTGTGTTACATGAACAAAGTGGGAATATGGATAGGGTACATCATGAACAAAGGAATTCCAATGAAAACTCATCAGAAGGAAGTACATTACAAAAGAAAAATACAATGCATCAAGAGGCGGACTCCCCAGAATCAACATCCTCAGAAGATACCATGGTTAGTAGCCAAGCAGCTTCATCAACAATAGGAGAAAAGGATACCGATGCATTTTCAGATTGTGAGATTCTTTGGGATGACCTCCTTCTTGGAGAGGAAATTGGTCAAGGTATATCTGAGTTTTATTGCTGATTTATAGAAAGATTTATTTGAAGATCGTAATTTGATTTGATTTGATTTGATTTGATTTTTTCTAAACATTGGTGTAAACTATTGGAAAACCTTGGAATGTGTTTGTAGGCATGCATTCAGCAAATTATGAATTTTTTTAACATTACATGAAGTGAAGTTGTAGTAAGTACACCATCATATTGCAACATAATAATTTGTTTTAGTAAGGACAAGGATATTAGGTGATGATGTTTGGTCAATAAGAGACCAAGATTTTTACAGTATAAGATCAAGCCTATCGAATGCTTTTGAAGACATCTCATACACCAACACCACTCCAAAAATTTTGAAGATAAGGAAAATCAAAGCAATAAAGTCATCATGGATATTTTACATGGTCTGAGTTTTCAGTTAATTTAATTAATAACCTTAACTATTGTAAATGATATCTAAAATCTTGCCTACTCATGTTAGGTATCTTTCTTTAATGATTTCAGGTTCTTACGCTGTTGTTTACCGAGGGATTTGGCATGGTTCGGTAATTATTTTCACTAGAGCCTCCGCTGCAGTCTATTGCTGATATTTATATTGGAGTGATGTGTCTATCTTGTCATTTGTCCGTCAGGATGTTGCTATAAAAGTATATCTTGGGAAGGATTATCGTGAGGGACTTCTATTGGAATACAAAAAAGAGGTATAAAATCTACCTACCAAAGACCAATAGAAAGTGTGACTAATCTTTGCTATTTACTATTTCAGATTGCCATAATGAAAAGATTGAGACATCCAAATGTTCTTTTGTTCATGGGAGCTGTATGCTCACCTGATCGACTAGCCATTGTCACTGAATTCTTAGCAAGGTAACGAAAGTGGCTCTCCCCAGGTAGTATGTTTCAGATCCTACTATGGAGCACCTTTTCTGCAACTAAGTTATGGATTTAAAGCTAACTGTCACTCTTCCATTGACCAGAGGAAGTCTATTCAGAGCTCTGCATAGGAACATTCAGGCTTTGGATCGAAGGAGGCGTTTGAGGATGGCACTAGATGTTGTGGGTTCCTTTCATATATTCAATTTTATATTTAACAATATTCTTGCACAATATTCTTGCAATTGAAATAAAGTCAATGGGATTTTAACAATAGTGGCATAAGCTTATGCAGGCCAGAGGTATGAATTACTTGCATTGCAGAAAACCACCGATAATACATAGAGACCTAAAATCCTCAAACCTACTTGTTGACAAGAACTGGACTGTTAAGGTATGAATATGGAAGTATGCTTGTAATATGAAGACTAGCTCTGTTTATAATGTGACACTATCAAGTTCACCCTTTCAACAGGTTGGAGACTTTGGCCTCTCTTGTCTGAAGGAGTCAACTGTTTTGACAGCAAAATCCGGAAGAGGAACGGTAGAGATCTTGTCCAACATTTAGAAAATTGTTATAGTCAAAACAAATCATAAGTATCCTGTTCCAGGTTGCATATCTAGATACAGTTCTTCTTGTACTTATACATATACATTTACAATTACTGATAAAGAGTACATATGCGAAAAGTATAAAATAGTTTTCCTGGTGAGTTGAGCTGCTATGCTTATTTCAGTTAGTGGTTTCATTCACTCAAACTAACAAAATTGTGATTCTGCAGCCACAATGGATGGCACCAGAGGTCCTCCGGGGCGAATTCTCCAGTGAAAAGTAATCAACAAATCTTAATTTTTTTGTTTTCACCATACTAATAGTCAAGATATTGTTCAATATGTTTCAAACTTCAAAAGATGTGAGAAAATAGAAAAGTGGCAACAGGTCAGATGTGTACAGCTTCGGCGTCGTACTATGGGAGCTGATGACAGAGGCCATCCCATGGAGCCATCTCAACCCCCTTCAGGTACCCTACGTTCTAAATCCCAAACTCTTGAGTCATAATGTTTCACTGATTGAACTTCATAGTTTCATGCACATTGTGAACCCTTCTATGGTGAATGAATGGTGTAAGTTTTGCTTGTTCCATTAGGTAGTTGGTGTGGTGGGATTTATGGACCAACGCCTGGAGTTACCGGAAGGGATAGACCCAAACGTATCATCCATCATTTCTGACTGCTGGGAAAGGTGATAAGATATTCAGATATCATTGTACAACATTCTTTGATACTATTTTACTAATCTTTGATGTGCATTTCACTTAAATGTTATGTATCATACTGAGTGGTTTTCAGCGATCCGGTAAGGCGGCCGTCATTCCATGAATTGGTAGGCCGGATGGGGGAACTGCTTGGCTTGTCACGGCCGCCGCGGCCCACCGGAGGTCGGAACTCCAGGCAATGAACACATTCAGCTTATAGTTCTCTGGTGGATTACTTCCATCATGTCCATTCATGTTTTTTCACTACATGTACATGATAAAAAAGATTTAGGAGCATTGGAAGGTTGAAGGCCTGCTTTTGTTGCAGCTGAAAAATGAAAGACATGGGAGATGATCAACATTCAACACATCATCAGCAAGGTGAGACCTTTTTTTTTCTGTGAAGATTGTGCCGACTGCTAAAGAACCATATCATCTGGGATAAAATTGTTTGCAGGATTTCAATATAATACCTCCATATTAACCTTTTTTAGCTTTATTTCAGGCTAATTTAATGTGCTATTTATCTTTATAAAATTTGTTTGAGTTATATGTTTTTTATTTTTTATTTACTGAACTAATAGACAGGAATGGACAAACTGTGTAGGATAACTCATGATGTTTGTATGTCATTAACTTTCATAAAAAAAAATAGACCTCTATTTTATTTTACTTGCTACCCAGATCAAACACTTATGTTTTAATCTGAGGTATATCCAAAATCTCATGATATAATATATATAAAATGATCATTTTAATTTTTTTATATAGGTTAATCTAGGGGTGAAATCGGTTCGGTTTGGGTCGGTTTGGACGAATTTCCAAACCAAACCGGTATTTTTCGGTTTGAAAAAAATCAAACCAAACCGGACCGAACAATTTGAAAAATGAAACTAAACCAAACTGGTTCGGTTTACGGTTAGGTTCGGTTTGAACCGCGGTTTGAAAGATAAAATAATTGCATGTCTATTCTTTCATCATATCTCTCGCACATCTCTCACACCGGCGCTCTGTTTGGGCTAAAAAAAATTTTGGGGGTGTTATTTGGTATTCCAAACAACGTGGTGAGCCACTTCACCCGAATTTCACCTTTTCAAGGTGATGTAATAGAGACATATGGCTTAGACATGCTCCGAGCCATCCGGTGCATTCTCCGTTGTGGTTGAAATTATGTGTGGGAGACTTATTTGGCATGCCAAACAATTTTGGTTAGCCACTTTTTTCTGAATTAGGAGCGCCCTAAATTTCACTCAAATCTTTATTAAAGATAAAGATCAATCATAAACTTTTTATAATTATATCTATGAGATGAATCTTGATCCAATTCAAATTCAAATATAAAATCTTAATCAAATTATAATTATCTCCTTTTATCTCATACTAATCCCTACAAGTTTAACTCAAGTCGGATAATATAAGACCATGTTGGTTCAATCACAGTAAAAGGAGGAATATACTGTTCGGTTCGGTTCAAACCGCGATTCAGAAATTGCAAACCGAACCGAACCGAATATTAATCAATTTCAAATCAAACCAAACCAATTTTTTTTTTTCGGTTTCAACGGTTTGAAAAACCAACGGTTTCAACGGATTAGTTTGGAGAGATTTAGGCAGTTTGGCGGTTTGGAGTTTCAGCCCTAGGTTAATCGCTTCTTTTAATTTTTTAATGTATGTTATTAAAATTAAATAAAAAAGTTAATTCTATATTTTTATTTAATTAAACATAAACATGTTTGTAGTTTTTTAATAAAATCATAATTTTTTTTTATAAATTTTTAAAATAATTTTAATTTTTATTATTTATAAATAAATATCAATCATAAAAAATTTATTTTTTTTAAATGGTTTTTAAAATATATTTAAGGTTTTTGGTTTGGGAAATAAATTCAAGCAAATAGAATAAAAGAAAAAAGATTATGGGATATTATAAAAAATAAAAGAGTGAAAAATGAATTTATTATTTTTGAAAGGGTGGTGAGTAAAAACTTCAAAAAAATAAAAAAAAATAAATAAAAATCATGCTCGTATGTTCGTATCTGTGTGATGAGGAGTTGAAAAGTCTGACATCCTAAAAATAAGAAAAGACTTAGCAAACCTTCTTGTGAATGACAGGCATCTTGTTATGGAAAATCAATCATGCAACTGATGGATAGGCTACTACTAGTAGACAATGAGTATTTATTTATTGGTGAAATATCCTATTTAGTCCCTCTATTATTACTATTTATCTTTTTGGGTCCCTCTAATATAAAATATGTCTTTTTGATCTCTTTAATTTTACGTTTGTGTCTTTTAAATCCCTCTTTTCGAAGTTTATAGGATCAAAAAGGCCTGAAAAACATAAATAAAAGGACCAAAAAGGCTTGTGGAAGGATTTAAAAGACACAAACGTAAAATTAAAGGGACCAGAAAGACATGTTTTATATTAGAGGGACTTAAAGGGACAAATCGTAATAATAGAGGGACTAAATAAGGTATTTGACCTTATTTATTCTGGTTCTGTTTCATTTTATCATTTATTTTCAAATAGGTTTTGAGATTAATTTGAGTTTTTTCTTAAAAAAAATTATTTAATTTCTAAAACGTGGGCCCCAGAAAAATAGGAAAAACCTTTTAAAATATTAAAAGATTATCAGGTTTAAAATATTATTTTGTAAATATCATGGTAACCAACTACCCATCACCACTTCCGTAACCAACTAATCAAACGTGGGGTAGATTTATTTCCTAATTTATAAATTAAAAAAGAATCAGAAAACATAATTTCCCTTTCCTATTATTATTTTTTAAGAATTTTTTTTAGTTTTTCTGTCCGCCCTTCTGCAGGTTCAGAAAAATAGATTCTCAAAGATTAGTTAAAAATAATAAATTAAAAAAAAAAAACATTCCAGGTATTGAATAATTTATCCAACAGAGTCAAACCCTAGTAACTAAAGACCCCTAGATTTTGGCTTTGGCTGACCACACATGTGAACACCTTAGCCAATGTCGCTGCCACACCGTTCCACATGTTCAACACCTCCGCTCCCATCACGCCGGCCCCCACCTGCTCCTCTCCTCTCAGCCGTCCGATCAGCGGACCAAATCCAACGCCTGCTCTGCTTCACTGTACTTCCTTTTGACACTCGGAAAATGCGTTGAACTCGTCCACCTGTCCTCCTTATCCAGTGCCGGCGGTGCACGGGAACTCTCCTCATTTATTACGTTTTTTTTCCATCTAAACCCCTGCTTCTTTTTGAAACCCCATCTTAATCCCTCTCCTCGAGTTCTGTGCTCATGCTTCATTCCTATATAAAATTAAAATTTTACGTTTGATTGAAACATTAAAGAAAAAGGGCGGCGTAATACTTTATTATTTATATGCCAAGTTGTGATTATTATATGGAATAAATAAATAATAAAGTATAATTAGTAATTCCTTTTATTGTAGATAATAATTAGTGTGACTCCAAAGGGCAACGCTTTCTAGTTCGCCCTACGCTTCACCTCCGCTTCAAAAGTCCGTGCTTTTTATTTTAATTTTCTCTTTGCTCGTTTTCATTCTCTGCTTTCTGTTTTCCGTTTTCCCGCTCTTCGGTGCTTGATTTCGATGGGCGGGTGGGGGAACCGGCGGTGAGGGTATGGGGAAGGCGGTGAGGTGGTTGAAGAGTTTGCTTGGGGGGCGGAAGTCCGGCGGGGGGCAGGAGGGGAAGGAGGGCGGGAAGGAGAAGAAGAGATGGGGGTTTGTGAAGTCGGTACGGGAGAGGGAGACGCGGGTGGTGGTGGGGGAGGAGAGGAGGGGGTCGTATAGAGAGGTGGCGGCGGCAGCGGAGGAGGAGAGCAAGAGGGCGATCGCGGTGGCTGCGGCGACCGCGGCGGTGGCGGAGGCTGCTGTGGCTGCGGCCCAGGCGGCTGCGGCGGTGGTGAGGCTGACGAGCAGCG
The DNA here is from genome assembly GCA_026586065.1 of Dioscorea zingiberensis. Lineage (NCBI taxonomy): Eukaryota > Viridiplantae > Streptophyta > Magnoliopsida > Dioscoreales > Dioscoreaceae > Dioscorea > Dioscorea zingiberensis. The sequence continues at coordinate 5,030,237 of CM048822.1, read as the reverse complement.
GGAGGGGCGTCGGGGCTGTGGCTTTCGGTGGCGTGAAGCGAGAGGAGTGGGCCGCCATCAAGATCCAAGCGACGTTTCGAGGTTATCTGGTTGGTTTCTTCTCAAAACTATGAAATTTTAGTAAGAATTAAAGCACGAAAATTCTATGAAGAAGGAATGTTTTTTATTCGAATTTCAGGTGTCTGAATCTTGGAATTATAAGGAAAAATGTGTTTTTTTTATATATATTTAATTATGTTTGGTTTCAAGATCCAAAGTTTTCTTAATGCCAGCGAGATTGTGAATCGCCCCATCACCTCAAAATTGCTAATTTTTCTCAACCCCAAGGCATCTTTGGATTTTCCATTCACTTTCCTTTTGGTTTCTAGCAATTGCGCCATGCTTTCTCTTGGAAAAATCCAACCTTGCACTTCTTTAGTATTGTGTGTTCATTCATGGAAACATAGGGAGTGAGGGAGAAAGACAGAGGGGTAGATGGCTGCTTTTGCTCTAGTATTAAATGTTGATTCGTCTCCTTCTGTAGTGCTTTTAGTTGGGGAGTAGTTACCAGCCATTAGAATTGGATGAAAGCTTTCAAGTTCTCTTCATTCCAGGTAGTCTTGGGATCGGTCCCCCTCCATTATTGTCTAGTCTTCTCATTCCCTTCATCTCGTGGTGGGGTTCTGTTTCAGAGCTTGGGCTGTTTTGTTGCTTTGTTTGGATCTTGTGAGGCATTGGCTTGTTGTGTTATGTGCTGGTGTGATGTTTGTGCTGATTGATTTGAAGGCGAGGAGGGCTCTGAAGGCCCTCAAAGGGCTGGTGAAGCTGCAGGCACTGGTCAGGGGGAACATTGTTCGGAAACAAGCCGCAGAGACTCTCAGATGCATGCAGGCACTTGTTCGGGTGCAGGCTCGAGCTCGTGCCTGTAGAGCTTTGCGTGCAGAGAAGACACAGCTGAACAGGGGCAGCAGCGGGATCGGGAGTGGCAGCACTCGCTCGCATCCTGTATGGCCATTTTATTTGGTTCTCTTCTCCTTGTCAATTTCATCTCCTGATGAAACCATATGATTCAATCTGACTGTATGCCTTGCAGGGTCCTCCAACGCCTGAGAAGTCTGAACCAGCCATTCGCCACGATAGGGCAGGTAGTCTCAAGGTAACTTCCGATCATCCGATGATCTTTTGATCTGCAAATGTTGCGCACTCGATTATTGAGTTTTGCTGATATCATTTGCAGAGGAATTCTTCGAAACCGGCAAGCTCAGATTCTGCAGGGCAGGATAAAGTGCGTGCCTCTGGATGGAATTGGCTTGACCGGTGGATGGAGGAAAGGTACTGGGAAAGTCGGGAAGCTATTGCGAAGTTAGATGATGATAAGAGTACAAAGATACTTGAAATAGATACCGGAAAGCAGCAGCAGCAGCAGCAGCAGCTCAATATCAAGCGCCGAGTGAGCAACCAACTCCATTCCTCATGCTCTACATTGGCCTCTGATCAGAACAGCCGCAGCTTCACCACCATCCCTGGCTCCCCTTCAAAGGACTCCACTGTTGCACAACAATCAATTCCAAGTCCTGCATCAGTTGACATGCAGCCATCACTTAGCCCCCTGAGATTCCAGGCCACAGATACCGGAGACTTTGGTGATAGCCCTCAGTTCTTCTCAGCTTCATCCCGTCCGGGGAGCTCAAGAAGTAGAGCATTCACTCCAGCGAAAAGCGACTGCGCCCGGAGCTTGTTCAGCGGATACTCAGACTACCCAAATTACATGGCAAACACCGAATCATCAAAGGCGAAGGTCCGGTCTCACAGCGCACCAAAGCAAAGGCCCGAGTTTGAGAAGTCAGGGTCTATCAAGAGGCTATCCGTTCATCAAGCATTCGGGCATCAGCTCCACCCGACAATTCCCGCCCAGCAGAGATCTTCATCCCTCCATGCCAAATTCACCAACAAAGCTTACCCAGGCTCCGGCCGGCTGGATAGGTTAGGGATGCCCCTCAGAACATGAAACAAAAAACTCAAATCTAATCTCCCTGGATAAATTAATTATCAGTAATTAAAGATTTTGTGTGTGTCTTGCTTCTTGAACTTGTACCTTCATCTTCTCATTCTCACAATGTATCATCCTTGCAATGAGGACACCACCTTGTCTTGGTTTCAAAATTGAAATCTCATCTTTATTTTCTTGTTAGCAATCACAGTCATTGAACGCCGGCATCATTCAATGCTTCTCAACCTTTGTCTGAATCTAAACGACTTGGACTTGGACCATGAGCCACGAGCCACGAACGTGGACGTTTGCGTTTGGAGGTCCCCATGCAGGCCAGGCCAGCAGAAGAAGACGTAGTCCAGCCCGGCAGAGATCCAACACCTGTCCTCTTCCTCTCGACCAACTTGCGCTTCCTTACAACTTCTTTCTGGAGATATATGCATGCATGACAACAAAAGAAGGAAAAAAGAGAGCCAGAGGCCTGCATTGCAACACCACCTCTGCTTCTCTCTGCGAATCACTTGGGGGTCCCTGGAGATCCCATGCACTTTGATTAATTAATGCCAATTTGGCAATACCTGTACCTCATATACTTAGAGAGGGAGAGAGTGGGGGGAATGTACTTTGGTGCACTTCCTCTGCAAGTTCATTCTGTGCAACCGACACACCTTGCAGGCGCCCCCCATCTCTATGGACATGCGACATCTGTGCGCACGTACCCTTATCTTGAGGTCGTGGGGATTTGAATCTGGGTTTGTCTCAACCAACAACGAACTCTACACAAGGGACCCATCTCTATTAAGTTGTGTAAAAGCTTGAGTTTAATTAATTGTTAATGATGTTCATATATATGATCATTTATAATATAGTTAAGAATGATATATATGATTGATTGATAAGGAAGGTGGTGGTAATCATAAGAAAGTGGAGAAGGTCAAAAGAATGGATCGAGAATTTTCTTTGGGTTAAATGTAGGCTGTTCCTCAAAATCAATGCTTGTTGAATGTTGGAGGAGTCCATGGTCATCCAAACCAAATGCGTAGCATGCCCGGCATGCTCCTCCCCACCACCGACACCATTTTCTTATATTTTATTTTTTGTACCATAAGATGGAAAAGTTGATTCTCATGTACTACCTGATTTGCAGTTTTTTTTTTTGTTACTTTTGTTTGTTTGTGTTTTTTATTTTTTATTTTTTATTTTTGGACATGGGCAATAAACGCTCCCTTTTCGGGATTGTCAGGGATGTGGTCTTAAATGACAAGCATCCTTGATCACTCACTATGTGCGTATAATTATTTGAGCACGCTCTACGTTGGTTGCTCCCTCTGTTAAGGAGGCGGAAATTCGACCCGAGATCATCTGAGAGAATTATGTAACATACGGGACCCGAGATTACGGCTAGGTCAAGAGACCTTTGGTTTTTTTCTTTGTTAATTAAAATCTTTTTTTGTCAATAGTTATAGAATAAATGGCAATCAAACAATGTAGAGTGATGTGTCCATAATATGTTCTGAGTAAATATTTATTCAGATATATTTTTAAAATATGAAAATTTTGTATATAGGACTGTCAAAGTGGTTTTTTTTGGACAGTTTATTAATTAAACAAGCTTGAAATTATAATAAATGAATATCCAAATCAGTTAAATTTGAGCTTTCTTTCAATAAAGAATCACAAGGACAAAGGCTATGGACGTCTACATACCATGCATGGATACTGAACTGTTGAAAGGCATTCAAAAATGGAGAGAAGACCATGAAGCTGTTCTGTTCGTCAACGTACGTGCAGGATGGGTTCCTGTAAATCTCCACCACCCATGCACGTTCGTTGGACACGCTCGCATTGGATCCAGAGCTGAAGAGAAGTTTGATGGAGGATTAATTTGACCAGATTTGCGCTGAGAGTAAAGAAACGTGTGGTTATTTGTTATACGAGCCGCCTGGGACCGGCATGTCGAGTTTGGTCGGCGCCATGCATGGCCAACTTGATTTCTTGAGTTTTTATTTCTATGACCTTGAGTTCAATCAAATAAACGGCGCTTCTACTCTGAGGAAGTTGGTCTTTAGGACATTGATTGTTCGGAGATGACACTCAAGAACAAGAATAGCGTTATGGCCACAAGTTAGTCCTACATCGGTTATTAGTGAAATAGTGGCATGCATATATATAATGGATAAACTTACCCTTCCGCCTGGATTTTGGGGTAGTTAGGCCCTCACTTGTGTGAGGGTTGGGTCCGGTGGCCAGATCCGTCACATTGGTGTTTTTGTTGAGAGTTGGGTGGGAACTATGCCAAGAGTCAGAGCTAGCAGTCTTGTCAGTCTCAAAGCTCCTTTGCGGAGCGGGCTTTAGGGCGTAGAGTCTGGTTGACATAATCCGTTTTAATAAGGACATCAATTGTTGCGCGGGAGGGTATGTTATAGCCACAAGTTAGGCCTTACTTGGATGAGTTTTTCTTTTCTTCTTTTTTCTTTTTTCTTTCAGAAGTGCAAAGTGCTTCTGGTGCTTCTATGACAAAATAATATGTTTGGATTAGCTTTTTCAAAAAAGCATAAGTTGTAAAATGTTTTCAGAAACTAGTGATTTGTAGCTTCTAAAAAAAGCTATTTTGTAGAAGTTGTTTTAGAAAATGTCAATTATCAAAACATCCTTCTCAAATCTTTTCAAACTATTTTGAAAAGTGTCAATTACCAAAACACCCTTTATTATTATTATAAAACCACTTAATATCATAAGCACTTAACTTAATTTGAAAAGCCTATCAAAAATTTTTTTAAAAAAATATTTTTTTCAAAAGCCAATCCAAATAAGCCCTTAATCTCACATCCATTGTTGGTAGAGTAGTGGTGTGTATATAAGTGTTGGATAAACCTACCTTTCAACCCGGATTTTGAGATAATTAGGCCCCTCACTTATGTGAGAGCTGGGCACGGTAGCCCGGTCAATCACAAATAGCGGGTCAAAGACTTGCAGGAATTAAGGACAAGGGGAGTTAGTTAGCTAGCGATCTGATCCGATAGGATATCATAATATGCATATCTAACGTTATAAACAAATTTAATGTCTTTTAGGTTACTCTCTCGGCGATGCTAAACTTTGTCGATGGTCTTTGGTCGAGTTGTGGTGAGAAGATCATTCATTGTCTTCACAACAAACAACAAAGAACGGCTTGACCCGGCGTTGCTGCAACCAGGCCGGATGGATAGGCACATCTACAAGGGCTATCACTAATAGGCTGGCCTATAAGAAGATCATGATAACTTTATACATATGCTTTTCCTTTCTCTTAATGCAGTGGTCCATAACTAGCGCACTACTTAACTTTGATGAGATGAAATAAATCTTATAATAGGATAAGTGGACAGCAAATCAATGAGCACATAAATAACGAATTTCTTCGTTAATAAATGGTATGAAATATATGGAAGAAAGAATGCAACAAATTTCAACCAACAAGCTGAAAGAAAAACAGGAAGTAATACAGCAAGCACACTGAGATCCACCTCATCATACAAGCCACAGAGCAGACAGCTTCTTAAATATGTACAGAAGAACAAAACCTGAAGAGGTTTGCCGTGCAACTTATGAGTAATGTTCTTTAAGGGCACATTGGTGTTTCAGTTCAGTTGCTGCAGTTCCACTTGGATGTAGGCACACAACTGAGATAATGACACCAGTGGCAATGTTTGTTCCCGTCCTCACCCCGAAACAGCATTATTAGTCCAGCCACAAATCTGTGAAACCACAAGAAGATCGTATTAGGTTAATTGTTCTGTATCAGTAACACTTAACTGCATCAAATCAACTAAGAAATTATCCGGCTCCTTTAGTTGTACTTTCCATTGAAGATGAATGAAATAAACAGAGATATCTGTGTTAGCTAATAGTTTCGTTATAAGATGGTACAATAAGTCACTCCTCCACATTCTTGACGAACCATCTTTGAAAGAATCTGAAGCATAAGCTATATGAAAGTTGCACAAGCAATATAACACTAATAACAATCTCAACATTTATGTGTAGCTATACCAAACCAAAGAAAATAAATGTCGGCTGTGAGATGTAAAAACAGGAATGAATTTTATCATAAACAGAAAAGTGCTATTACCCACCACTCTCATCATATTAAATTGATTATATAATACTTGGACATGTAAATTTAATTTTAGAAAGTATATAAAAATCAGTATTAGGCTAAATTTGGGGATTATAGTTGTCTGAATTTAGGATTTAGGCAAACTAGGATGACACTTCTCTGACAGCCCTTTGACTTGGCCTAAACAGAAAGAAGTTGTAAGGGTGAGTAGGTAAACTGACATTGATAAGCATGTCAAAAGGTAAAAGGTGAAAGCAGATGAATTTTGAAATATCTACAATAATCCTTTGAGACTGTGTATGAATAAACACAATAAATAAAGATTTAAGCTATGTCATTCATACCCAGCAATTAGCAGCAGCAGAGCAGCCACCCAGAAGACATACTGATACACTTTGTGCTTGGACTTGACCTGGCTTTCAGGGGGTAGATTATTGCGTTCCATCCAACCAAACTGTGGTCGAATCAACAACAAAAAGCCTAGGAGGAAACCTGATATGAAACCTCCAATGTGCGCAAAATTATCCACATGTGGCAGTATTCCCACAGCCAAGTTGATCACAATGATGACAATGAGAGTTAGTAATGCTGCGGCCTACAAAAACAAATTGATTCAAGAAGATATATTATGTTATATAGATGTGCAGATACAAAATTTTGAAGAGAAGAATCTTACCTTGTTAGAATAGATGGTCCAATTTGTGATTAGTTCGGATAGCATGGCTCCCAAGAGTCCAAACAGAGAACCAGAGGCACCAACTGAAATACTATTTCTGACAAAAAGAGAGGAAAGAATACTTCCACCAAATCCTGACACGAGGTATATAACTCCAATCCTCACTGAAATGAAACAAAACAAAGAACTGTAAGAGTCAAACCTAAAATTGTTTACAAAATTCAAACTATATTCATGATGGACTGTACATCCACTCAAACAACTAGAGACCATAAGTCAATCGTTTGTGGTATTCCATTTTTATTGTTCTATTAGTGCTAGTGGCATCATTAACTAAAGCTGATTCTAGAATTTAGAAGTATAAAAATAATAATGATGAATTGGAAAAAGAGAAAAATACTTACAAAATCCAAATTGTTGTTCAAGACGGATTCCAATAAATATCAAGCTTAACATATTTGCAAGGAGATGGGCAACACCGGCATGCAACCAAATACAGGTTACAAGCCTCCATCCCTCATGTTGATTTACGACTTTGTCCCATTCAAGAGCTCCCATCTTGTCCAATCTGAGAGCATAAAGATAAGATAGAGTCCTTAAGAAATCCACTCAACAAGATATATCTCTCTAAATTCAATTAGCATAATTCATGAGATCATATCCAACAACCAGCTGGATCAACCAAATACTTCATAATCCTAGACAATGAGTCTGTGAGTGATCTTAAAAAGAAAACAAAATAAGAGCAGTGTGTTACTGCTTCTAATCGAACAAAATGGTACATTCCATGATTTGAAAACTAATCCAATTAGAATAGAGCTGCTGATATAAAAATGACAACTTCAAATTATAGAAGAATTACAGAGACATAAAATCAACCACCTGCCAATCAGAGACTCAAACATACAGGCTGGGTATTCATAGATGACATTTCAGAAGCCATAAGTTTCTTCATTTGTTAGTATGTTTACTTTTTTGCATTGATTTCCAAGGAAACTGTTTAAAAGAAAAGGAAAACAATGTTCTTTTCGAGACGATTACCCAAGAAATCACCTATTTCAAGAGCCATCAAAGGTCCAACAAAAATCAAGTTTTTAAAGTTTGAACTGATATAAAGGAAGAGGTAGCCCAATCCTAATGAATTCAGTTCTGGAACACAGCACTCCATGCATATAAGGTAAAGGTATATTTAGTTCAAAGCAGTAGTATCGGTCATGACACTTAACATTTCATGATAAAACAATTATAATAATGTATCTTCAAACCTCTAAATGAGGATTTAAAAAGAATCTTAGTGAAAATCCGTGAAAATCTAAATAATAAGTCAAAAATGTCCCCATCAAAACCAAAGTCAACAATTCAGAACACACTCCAAAGTCCAAAGAGATACTACAACCATAAAAAAAAAAAAAAAAAAACCAAAATATATATCTGCTCATCGTCCCCAGAAAAAGATTCTCAAGAAACAAGTTCCAATAGGTCAAATAAGATCAAATACTATCAGCCTGCAAGTACATGTAAGCCTTTTCTTTTCCAAAAAGGTCTCCTTTTTCTTCGATTCAAAGCATAAACTAATAGACATTCAGTCGCCATGCTTCTATCTGATGACGAAGAAATGAACATGATATAAGTGAATCTACATCAAAAAAAAATATATATAGATATAATTTCTAATAGCAAACTAAAACACATACACACACACAATATAAAATAACATGGTTTTCCAAATGAATGTGGACAGAAATCTTATTTTATGGAACAAGGCAACACCAAGAACTACTTTTGAAACATCATCCGAATCAAATCAAAGCTGACTCCAAAAACCCAATTGCAGCCACAATAAAACAGTCCTAGAAATAAGAATCAAATCAATCGATAGAAATCAATGAACAGTAGAGAAACCCCAAACTTTCAATCGATAAACAGAGGAAAAGCGGAAATCAGAACTACCAGAGAAGAAACAACCCCAAATTAATCACAAAACACCCAGATCCACAAGCTCGACTTAAAAAAAAAATGCAATCTTTTTAGGGATCCGAGACTCACGTGGACGAAGACGGCCCCAAAAGCGGGTTTTGGCGCAGGGGCTGGAAGGAGAAGCGATGGAGGAACCTGGCAACACAAGAGCCGAAGGGAGTCGGGTGAGCGGGGCAGTTGTTGACGAACATGGAGGCGATGAAGACGGCGACGTTGACGATGACGAAGAGCGGCACCACCCACGGCTTCCAAACCCTCTCCTCCTCCTCAAAATAGTATGGCCCCGTCACGGCAGCGCTGCTCCCATAATTCCCCCGGTGCTTGCCGCCGGCGCTGGCCATGTCTCAAGATCGATGAGGAGTAGGAGTAGATGGCGAGTGGCTTTCTGACGATATATTTAGGAAGAAAGTGGAGGATTGCTTGGCTTGAAAGATGGATTGGATGAATTGAAGGGTAGGGTGGTGGAGTAGTGGATGGGTTCTGTTCTGCCGTTGGGTTTGGTGTGGCGGGAGAAGGATGACAGCGACTCTTGGACTTCTTGCAAGCAACTACTACTTCTACTACTGCTGTTTATCAAATCCTAATGATGTAGTGGAACGCGCTTCCTCTCCTCTCCTACTCTCCTCTCTCGTGTCGGTGTCTTCATATGACTTTTGGTAGCTAATAATAATAATAATAATAATAATATTTACATTTAATACCCCGGGGTGTTTGGATTGGTTTTGAAAAAAAACATTTTTTTATTTATTAGAAGGATTTTTTTAAAAAAAAAAGACTTCTCAAAGTGAATTACTGTCATTTTTATATTTGAGTATGTTAATCCAAAAATATTTTTATAATAATAATAATAAAAAAAATAATAATAATGGTATTTTAATAATTAATATTTTTTAAAATAAGTTTAAAAAGGTTTCAGATGAATGTTTTGGTAATTAACACTTTATAAAACAACTTCTATAAAACGGCTTTTTTTATAAGCAACAAACCACCACTAGCTTCTGAAAAAAGCATTTCTTGGGCTTTTTTAGTGTCTTTGTTTTTTTTTGAAAACCCATGAAACTTTCTTTCTTGAAATCTTAACTTACCTAAAGACTACAGAGGAAAAAAACTAATCCAAACACCCCCTAAAACTCGTGAAAGTCAGACTTTTGGGATGACTGCTTTATTTTATAATATATATATATATGGTTTACTTATTTTTATAAATATATATATGTGGGTTTGGTGTAAGAGAGAGATTTTGGATTTTATTTTTTAAAAATAACATGAAAGTATTAAGTATAGAGTAATTTGGTATGGTTTTAATGGGGGTATGGTTGGTTGTTAGGAATTTAATATGGTATTATCTATTTTTATCCGTTGAGTAGTTTTTAGAAGGGAAATTAGAAAATTTCTTTTATGTTATATAGAAAAAAGGTAAAAGGACACAGCTTTGGTATGAGTTGGGAATGAGACTGGTGTTGATGTTTATTTTAAGAAGCAATTGGAAAGGGGAAAAAACTAATGCTATCTTTGTAACATGGAGGATAAAACAATGACACACCTTCTATAATGCATGTACACCAGCCAAATATGGACACATTTTTACTGATTCTTTGGCGTGTAGGATACTCCCAGATAAATCTGGAATATTTGGGATAACATAATCCTCTTCAAATAAATGGAAAAGGACATTAGACCATGATGGAACATGATGATGATGGCAATCACGTGGAGCATGTGGATCGAAAGAAACAAAAAATGCTTCAAAAAAAAAATTATGAAATTAATTCGTGCTATAGATTTCTTCTTACTCTCTCGGCTTGATGCAACTCACAACTCTAAAAAACCACAACTGCTGCCCATGGAACTAATTGTCAGGCGAAATTTGGAGTCTATCAGAGATATGGAAGAGGAGCAACAAAGTCCCAAGATGCGGACTTTGATGATGAGGAGTCCCCGATTTGAACATAATTCTCGCAAAGCGAAAAGCCAACAAGAACGGATTTGTAGGAAGACCATGCGATGTGAGGACTGTCATGGAATATGGCATGAAACTCATGTTATGCCTCTAAGAGCACTTACACCGCAGCATGTATTGTCCGGGCAAAAGTCATTTATAGCCCTTTTTGTTCAAAAAAGGTTTACAGCGCGTGATTGATCGCTCGGGCAAGGTGCGGGACCCACCCAACCGGGCGGGCACCCGGGCAATCCTTGCCCGGGCGCTCAAACGGGCAAATAGAATCTAATTTTGTGGGGCCCACCATTTTTTTTATAATAAAACAATTATCAACGGATCTATTTTAAATTATTTTATTTAAAAAAAAAGCAACGGATACATTTTAACGGCCAGATTTTTAATAAAATAAAATAAATAGTAAAAATGCAAATTTTTTTCCTATAAATACCCAACACAATTTCATAACTCCTCACACATTCATCTCAACAAAAATTCTCTCTACATTCTTATTGTTTTTTTTCTTTATATTCGGGAATTTCAATGGCGTCTTTGGGTAGCTCGTGGTCCACCGCCGAAGATGTGTTGTTGTGTCAATGTTGGGGAGAAATTGCCCATAATTCTTTGACGGGGAATGAAATGAAAAATGCAAGAATGTGGAGCCTCATCCAGGAAAAATTCATATCGAATGCGGTGAATTCTTCTCGCACGGAAATGAGTATGTCTAATAGATGGAAAGTGTTGAATAAATCGCTAGGATATTGGAGGGATGCTTTGAAGAAAGCATCAGAAAATTATCAAAGTGGCACCAATCTTAGGGATGAGGTATTTTTTTTTTAATTTAATTTGTTTAATTAAATATTTAAAATTATAATATTTTTTTTTAAATATATACTTACTTGATTTACTTATTTGTATTAGCAAATGCAAGCACAACTTTGGTACAATGCTACTGCTAAGAAAGAATTCGCGCATTTTCAATGTTGGGAAGTTGTTAAGAGCTATCCACGCTTCATGATTATCCAAGAATTTCAACATGAACATACGCATTGGTGAATGAGCGCCAACATCCCAAGAGCCAACAACATTTAATTTCCCTAGTGATGAGGGGACACCAACTGATGCCGCCACAACATCACCATTCGTACGTAGGAGGGCATCACAATCCGGTGGAGTGGCTAGACCGGCAGGAAGAAAGAAGTCGAAGCAAGTCGTCGGTTCATTTAATCCGGATACGGCTAAGTATCTTGAGGAATTAGCCACAACGGGTAAACTCAACCTTGAAAGAAATAAATAAAAATATGCATTTGAAAGACTAAGATTTGAGACACTCCAAAAGGATAAAGAGTATGCTCGTCAAATACAACAAGATCAAATGGATCGGGCGGTTATGGCCATAGATTGTTCGACATTTTCTCCTGATAGGAAAAAGTTTTGGAAAGCAGAACGTATGGAAATTTTGAGGAGAAGAAGCCTTTTTAATGAAGCCACCCCTAGTAATATGAATGAAGGCACCTCTAGCAATGTGGATGAAGATCATACAATGGATTGGTTTGATTAGATGTTTGTTTTCCTACTTGTTAAGATTATCATGTTTAATTAATGTGCTTTCTTTAAATTTTAATTAATGTATTTGCTTTGCTTTGTTTTAAATAATGTCATTAACTAACTCAAAATATAAAAAAAAATATTTATGAATAGTGATTGTCCGGGCAATTGAAGGTTTGGGGTGGAAGTTTTTTTTGGATGAGTGAATTGCCATGGCAATTCTGGCCCTGGCAATTGGAGGTTTGGGGTGTAAGTGCTCTAAGGCAATCAATGACACCAATATCCTATATGTACTATGTTGAACTAAATTATAAAAGTGGTTTATTCATATGGTTATTTAACTTTTGGTCCCTTAAATAGTGCCAAATTATCTATAGGTCATTGGGGGTGTGTAGAAGTTCAGTGTAATAGTGTTTTGGATATTTATATTTTGAATGGAGAATAGTATCAAATAGTGCCATAAACTAATATGGAATCTGCCTTTATTCATATTAAAAAAAATCTATTACTTTAATAAAAATAGTTTTATATTGAAACTGATATTTAAAAATTTAAAGATGTTAAATTTTTATTACATAGTGGTATCATTTATTATTATTATTATTATTATATATATATTATAGATTATTAATTATAAGTCCCTGTATTGTTTCATTATTTCTTTGGAATATTTTGTTTGTTATTATTGTTTATGTGTGTATTTGACTTTAATGTCCCTGAAAATAGTGTTAGGGACCTTAAAATAATTTTCCCATTTTATGGGAATGACACTTTTACACAAGGGAATCTATGTAAATTTCCTGATGAATAATTATGTTAGTGATAACATCTTTGAAATGATGAATGAAGTGGTTTTTTTTTTATAGTTTTTTTACTTTTTTATTTTCATTTCACCGAAATAAAATATTTTTTTATTTCTAACAAACCTTTGTACTCCTTGTCTCGTGTAATAAATTCCTGTCTTTACTTCAAAATTATAAATTTTGAAAGAAAAATGGGGAAAATAATAAAGATCCCTTTATATATATTTATTTATTTATAAAAATAATAATTTATAGGTTCTTAGGAACAGTGCATAGGAACCTCCCCGCACACTATAGCTACACTCCCAATACTCACCTACCCAGGGACCAAATGGGGAGTTAGGTACTATGGCATGGACCTATAGTTAATTATCATTTATTTTTAACTGTTTTTTATTTCTATTTAGTAAAATAGATATAGATAAAATAAATGTTAAATGTGTTAAGCTCGACCCCCAAATGAATATTGAAAATAATTTTGAGCTCGATGGAACCATGGTCTAATTCCATCTAGCTTGGCTAATTAATTAACCACGTAAACATAGTATAACAGAGGTGGCCATTGGCTCATATATATGATTTAATGGCTAAGATTTTAGCTAACCCTCATCATTATAACTTAAATCCTTGTAGTTAATTCTCAATGATACGAGATAGTATCTAATTTAAGTCATTACGTGTATCAATTAGGATTTTGTCAATTGTTTTTTTTCATTATCAGTACATTTATGTTTTTGTAGTATTTCATAATCATATATATATATATATATATATATATATATATATTATTTATTTATTTATTTTTGTATAATCAGTATTTTAATATTTTTATTTTTTAAAATTGTAATATATAGGTTTTGTTCAAAGTATTTAAATTTTATAATTTTCATGTGGGTAAATGATACATTATTATCAAACTATATTAATTAATCTAATTTAAAAATTATTAGAAAACGTGTATTTTTAAGGTTGTCTGTCTATTCTTCTTATTTGAACACGTAATTTTAAGTGCTAATGTTTTTATAAAATATAATACTATATAAATATTATTATTTTTTAAATCTGACCATTATATATATATATATATATATATAGGAGTGATATTATAAGGTTACGATTATTGTCTAAGTAAAGTAAGATACTCTCATTTGGTCACTGCAGCGGTGTTTTGGGATTTAACTATTTGGATGAAAGAGCATATCGAAAAATAAGAATTTAAGATAATTTTCATACATTTACTGTAACTTGAACTAGCCTTGGGTGAAAATTTATAGAAATCTTATAAATTCAAAATTTCACCATTTAAGGTGAAGACCCTACAAGTTCTCAAATTGTATAAAAATTGACATACTAGCTTATTTTTTGATGTTATTTTCATCCATACGGTTGGATTTCCTCAAAATCTTTGTGCAAGTAAGTGGCCAAAAAGATGCAACCGACTTGATAATGATAAGACCGTAGCGATAGGATCACCCGGTGTATATATATACACGATTTGTGATAAGATGCGGTCATTTGGATGACCGCAGATTGTGATCCGCCTCCCCATTTGTCCCCTTTGGAGCATGTTTGAAAGCATTTCCAACCGCATGCGGATGGGAAGATCATGAAAAATAAAATTTAAGCGTGTCCATTTTCATACAATTTGGTTACCGTTTGGTCCTCCCACTTAACGGTTGAAATTCTGGACCGTTCAAATTTTTATAAAATAAGAACCGTTAAGTGAGAGGACCAAACGGTTACCAAATTGTATAAAAATGGACATGCTAGCTTATTTTTTGATGATCTTCCTATCCGTATGGTTGGAAATCCTTCAAACATGCTCCAAGGGTCAAACGGGAGGTGAGTGGGAATGCACACTGATCCGATATATATATATATATATATATATATATATATATATATATATATATATATATATTAAAGTTTAATTGTGAGAAACAATTCATTAGCAATAAATAAAAGCTTAAGATCGGAGATCAACTCATATTTATCTGAATGATTAATTTTATTTATTTCATGATATGTAATTTAATAATCTTTGTTTTTTGGAGAAGGGAGTGTTTTTTAAAATGACTAGGTGAAAGTTTACGTAAACTTATCGTGTTTTCACTTTAACTTTGACTAGGTCAAAGTTTACGTATAAGCTCCAATAACATCTTGGTTGGAATCATAAGGGCCCGTTTGGTATGCCCGTTTTCCGCGTTTTCTGCGTTTTCCATTTTAGCAGCGGAAAACGCCAAAACGCTTTAGTTGGGCCGTTTTACGGAAAGGCGGAAGCGAAAATGGTGGAAAAGCGGAAAGCGGAAAGCGAAAAAATGGTTTTCTAGTTTGGAAAAGCGATTGGAAAAGCGGTGGCATTGTTGTAAATAAACCAAACTTCAAAATTAATTAGAAAAATATATAAAATATCATGTTTATCATTTTTTATTTTTTAAAATAGATTTTCTTTAACTTTTGTTATTGTAAAATATATAAATATCATGTTTGTTATTTTTTATATTTTTTAACTTTATAAAAATATCATGTTTGCCATTTTTTATGTTTTAAAATATATTTTGAACTTTTGTTATTATATAAATATATAAAAATATCATGTTTGTTGTTTTATATATTTTAAACTTTATAAAAATATCATGTTTATCATTTTTTATTTCTTAAAATATATTTTTAAAATTTTATAAAATATATAAAAAATATTATGTTTGTTATTTTTATATTTTAAACTTTATAAAAATATAATGTTGTCATTTTTTTATTTCTAAAAATATATTTTTTAAACTTTATTTATTATATATAAAATATATATAAATATTATGTTTGTTATTTTTATATTTTGAACTTTATAAAAATATCATGTTTGTCATTATTTTATATTTTTGAAATTTATAAAAATATCATGTTTGTCATTTGTTATTTTTATATTTTGAACTTTTATTATTACAATTATTATGTTGGTTTATAGTTACATTTTACATTTATTATATTATTTTATAATAGTTAAAAAATTTATACATATTTGATAAAATCGTAGAAAAGCATCTTCTACAGTTTTACATTAAATCAAAATTTTTCGTTTTACATTTCAAAGCTTGATTTAACCAAAAACTTTTCTTTTTCCAGTTTTTGTGTTTTCCATTTTCCACGTTTTCCATTTTCTGCGTTTTCCAATTTTTCAGAAAATGGAAAATGGAAAATGGAAAACAAACCAAACGGACCAGAATTATGCAAGATGACTCCCTTTTCCCAACTGACAGATGCTCTATTAAAATGAACACGATCAAGTTGGGTTGGATCCATATTTGAAATAAAAAAAGAACTCATACCATGACTAAAATCAATTGACTAGTGACATAGTCAGATGGTTGTTAGCTTTAATTACAAGAAAAAAATAATTAGAATTTTAGTCAAAATCCACCACACCTTTGAATGGCTCTTTTAACCAACATAATTAATAATTAGGTCCATAATAATAATAATAATAATAATAATAATAATTCCAAATTAGAAATAATCATTAAGACCATTCTTCTTAACGAAGCCCCCTCTCTCAAGGCTCAAGACCGCTTCTCGCGCGCATAGCCACATAGATCAATAGAAACCCAACCGCAACGCCAATCTGGGAATGAAGACAACTCCCCGGATATTCCGCTTCCGGGGGCATTTCTGTAAATACATCGTTGTCCCCTCCACGCCCGTATCTCTACCGATGCCGACCGTGTGATTTAGGATCCCCCACATCCAACCGTCGAATCCGGGCCCACGTGCCTCGGGTCGCGGACCCCGCATGGGAGGAATGATTGGGGTCGGGGTTCGCGAGCTTTGACTGGCGAACCAGAAACGCGAGGAAATTAGAAAAGAAATAGAAAGAAAAAAAAAAGGGTGGAAAAGAAAGGAAAAGAAGAGAGGAGGGTGAGCCGACGAGAGCTCTGAAATCTCGTGGATTGGTTCTTTGGAGAGGGAGAGGAGAAGCCATTCCCCTCTCTCTCCTTCTAGCTCACCCACCCCCTTGATTTCTCTGGAGTGAGCGAGCGACCCTTGAGGAGGGACGGAGAAGGAGGGTTAGGGTTTGGGTTTGGAGAGGTGGAGCCATGCATATGATGCGGCGACTGAAGAGCATTGCGTCCGGGAGATCATCGGTGTCGGATCCTGTGAGTTTCTCTTTGTTTTGATCGTTTCTTAGGTTTGGATGGGTGGCATTGGGCCTTGAGATCGGGGTGCGGGGGATTGGGGGTTTGGGCGGATTTGGTTTCGGAAAATGTGCATGATTTTGTTTTCCTTTAACCAATGGTGTATAGCATTAGGGTTTGATGTTGTGCGGATTTATTATTATTATCGTCGTCATCATCGGCATCATCATCATTATTATTATTATTTTATTCATTAGGAGTCGGTGGATTTTGCATTGAATTGGAAACAGTATATGAGTGATGTTGTGATTTGGTTTGATCCTTTTGTAAGTTTAATGTGTTAATTTTCTCTCGAGTTTCCAAATTATCCTTTTGGTGGGAATATGTGTTTTTTTTTTTTTTGTGTTGGAATGACTGTGATATTTGGATCAGGAATTGCATAAATGTTTTCATATGGAGTATGTCACTGACTATTAAAAGAAATTAATGCTTGATGAATAATGGATTTCTGATGTTTAAATTCACTAGTTCACAAGTTTTTCATTTAATCATAAAATTAATTAGGACTTTTGGTCAATCTGTAATTAAGGAGCTTGTTATGAAGTTGTATTCCATGAAATAAAAAGTTGTAGGTGAAGTTTCAGATTAGAAGTTTTGTTACTTAATGAAAAGATAAACTGTGACTTTATGCCTGAATGAATATATGCACCTTATATCATACTTTAAGTGTATTCACCAATGCATGTCATACGTAAACATTCTACATGCAGCCTTTTGTATTTTACGAGATGTACGGAGTGTCCTACACGTGTTATTATCCGAATTTACAGCATCGATCACGTCCTGCTAGTGATTGCTTTCTTTTAGATGTCATATCTTAGATCATTGAATTTTTTTCCAAATAACAACCTGCTGTGGTGTTTATACATATGCGTACACACCCACACATCTATATCCTTCTCTTCCCCAATTAACTTTTGCTATATGCTGCTAGGGCTATTTGTCGTGTGGCAGCATCTAGAAAACAATTTTAGCAGGTCCTCATGCATGGGCTTCCATTAAATACTTTAAATAGTTGCTTGTTTACTGTTTGTTTCATCAGATTTGAAAATCTAGATGTTAGAGGAGTAATTATTATGACTTAATACATACTATCAAATAAAAAGATGCCTATAAGTGTAGGAAGAGCTTGAGAAAAGAATGAAGACGGGGAGGGAGGTTAACAAATCACCATGATGATAGTGGAGCTGGGAAAGTGGAAATGCAGATAGCTTTTGGCGGTGGATGTGGAGGCTGGAATTTTCAAAATGGAGCATTTCGGTGTATATCCCCTGAATGATTGTGTGATTTGGAATGTATTTAAGGACAATAAAGGACATGGAATTTTCAGGGATTTTTTGGTTTTTGTAAATTTTTAAAATAAAAATTGAATAGTCAGGTCAGTAAGTTGGCTTGCATTTTTTATGTAGTTGCCCAAGTTGATCGAAGTCCCAATTATCCAACTATGGATATTATGAAGACATCACAAATGATGTGGTGTTAGAATAATTTCATGCACTACAATCCATGCCCTATTTTCTCCTTCCAGATTAAACACGCGGCATTTGTGCCTATTACATTTAATGTCCATTTGATCCTCTTTATCTTTGACTAGTTAATGTTTGGAAATGCCACGCTATTTGACACGAGACAAGACAATGCCAATCAACAACTAATAGTAGAAACTATTTTGTCTTTTGTTAACCATGAGGTTATGTGTGTCTTTTATTTGTTTATTTGATTAAAGCTATCATCTTTATTTTACTCAAAGCTTTGAATCACACCCATTATTTATTGACATGAAGCACGTGTGAATATGCATGTAGCATGCAGTTGAGCCCTTCATCAATCATGATTTTGATGATACAATTTCTGATGGTGCTTGCTGGCTAGTGTCTGTGGGATAATTCCTTCCTTCACGACTGTATGATGCCTCTGATGTAATTTATAGCTCTTGAATAACGTATAGAGAGTGATGAGACCTCATTTGATCTGCTAGTTCTTGGTTCCTTTTTTAAGACTATCTCCTAGCAAGTGGATGGGCTATGCCGTTACGTTATAGATATCTATGTCTTGGTGCTACAAGACCCTGCTCAACTATATCAAAGGGTGCTTTTGCTTTTAACCATTCTGTTTGTATGTTACTTCTTTTATTTTGCTTGTGTTTTGGTTTATAAAAGTATCCTCTGGTATACTGGGTTTTTTCTTTTGAAAGATGACCTGGAATTTTGTCTTCTATCATGATGGAAGTTGTTGCATTGACTTTCAACTAATTTCGTTATTTCATTGGCTGAAACCTTATTTTGGCTCTGTTGCTTTCTTTTTATTTAATTCTTGACAGGGTGGGGATCCTGGTACCAAAAGAGCGAAGGTTGATCAGGATGTAGAAGTGAGAATTGCCACTGAACCCAATCTAACTCAAGAAAAAGCTTTAGGTCTAGATCTGCAGACTTCTTCAGCTCAGTTGGATTGTGCAGCAAGTTCATCTGGCACGGATCCTACTGCTAAAACTGAAGAGGCAGGTGTTGATCAGCTTCCAAAGGAAATGCATGAAATGACAATTAAGGATGATAATGCTGATGACCTCAATGATAAGGTTAAGGTTTTTAATATTGCATCCCTATTTTTTTTTGAGAAAAGTGGATAAACCACGTTCTTTTATTATAATATGCGTAGCGTATATTGCATCCCTATTCTGTAACTTTTTTCTTTTTATGTCAGCTTATGATTGCCAACCACTTGCTTGACTGTCAGTTACTTTTCTAATAGGATACTGAATCCACAATGATTAATGGCAATGGAACTGAGACCGGACAAATAATTGCAACTACAATAGGAGGACGAAATGGGCAGCCAAAGCAGGTGATCAGTTCATTTACATGACTTCACTGGCTTATAGCCATTATCCTTTCTTTTTGGATCCTTTAGCTTTTCGAACTTGTTTGCATGCAGCTTGTAACTTCACCTAATTATTTTATAAGGATGCCGCTTTTCCAACTGTATAACCTTGACTGGTCTATATCTTATATTATGCTTATATTTTTATGCTCGAGTTTGTCTTGGTTGCTGTTTTTTTTGTCTTCTCCCATGGTTCTTGACCAAACTATACTTCTTTATCTTATCTGTAATTTGGGTGGTTATTATGCTTTAACTTTTTGCCCTATAACCCTTGGTTCTATGACTATCTCGGAAGCTGGCAAACTATGAATATTTCTGATAGATGACGTTGAAATCAAGTTAATCAATCTACTAATTTGCTGTTTGCCGTCTTGTCAGACTATGTCCTATATGGCAGAACGTGTGGTTGGCACTGGTTCATTTGGTGTTGTTTTTCAGGTATTTGTATTTTTTAGAAACTTTTTTTCTCCTTTCAGTTTGTTTTAACTTCCAATGAAAAGATATATATTCACATGTTCGCTGCAATCCTAACTTGTTGATACTGGTGGAACAGGCAAAATGCCTAGAAACTGGGGAAGCTGTTGCTATCAAGAAGGTGTTGCAGGATAAGAGATATAAGAACAGGGAACTACAAATTATGCACTTACTTGACCATCCTAATGTAGTTCAGCTGAAGCACTATTTCTTTTCAACTACTGACAAAGATGAACTTTACCTGAATCTTGTTCTTGAATATGTCTCTGAGACTGTTTATCGTATAACAAAATATTACGGTCGCATGAGCCAGCATGTACCTCTCATTTATGTTCAACTTTACACATACCAGGTAGATCGTTGCTAAATTTAGATATCAGTCACCTTATATAAATTTGCAAATATATAAACTATTTCACTTCTTATTCTAAATTTTCATTAGCATTTATGTTGTGTAGATATGTCGTGCTCTTGCATATATTCATGGTGTTGTGGGAGTCTGCCATCGTGACATCAAGCCCCAAAATCTGTTGGTAAGAGGCTGCCCCATCATGCTGTAAGAATTTCTTAGCAAAAAATTGTAATTTCACATTGAAAAGTTATGGCATGAAGGCTTTATAGTCTTATACATGTAATGCAGCACTGGTTCGTTATCTCTAACTTTCTTTTTTAAAAAAAATAAAAATAAAACTTGAAGATGTAAACCACTGGAGTGGTATTTACCTTGTGCTCTTTGTATATTCATCTTCCTATATATGGCTCTTCATCAATATAAAAATTCTCTTCTATACTTATGCCCAATATGGACTTGGTAGACTTCTTATAAGTATTGACTACTGCCAAGGTTTTCCTTTTATTGTTTTTTTTGGCACTTTTTTATTTCAGCTTATTCATTTTGATGCATCTTTCTTCTGATCTTCTCTAGGTCTGAACAGTGATAAGTATTTCTTAATAAGAAGTAGCTAAGATCATGAAATGGACTTACAGAATGCAAATTACTTGCTAGGTTTTAAAACTATAATTTCATTTTATATAAATTTATTAATGGTGTGATTCATTTTGCAGGTCAATCCCCACACACATCAGCTAAAGCTTTGTGATTTTGGTAGTGCGAAGAAATTGGTACGCTATACAGCATGCTAGCCTTGTTTCATTATTTTACCTTTTCTTATTTTTGATTTGTTGGTTTCAGGTTCCTGGTGAACCAAATATATCTTACATTTGCTCGCGATACTATAGAGCTCCTGAGCTCATTTTTGGAGCAACTGAGTACTCCACAGCAATAGATATGTGGTCTGCTGGTTGTGTTTTAGCTGAACTTCTCTTAGGACAGGTATGTGCCCTGTTGTATGATTGATTATGTAATAAATAGAGCTTATTGTGTACTTATATTATTCCATGCATAATACAGTCAATGAGTATTGAAGCTCTGCTGATTTATATAATTTCACATCTTTAAGTTGAGATTCATGTTGCTTTGTGAGGGGAAAAAACATTTTGATGTTGACATCCTTAAATTAAGATTTTTGCGGTTATTGCATGTAGGAAATGCAATTAGGTAGTCAAGTAATGTAAGTTCACTATGCTTATCTTTCCTGTGGTTACTATACTTTTGGTTGTACACAATTGACTGTGGCAGAACCTTTGTGCTGTATTTGTCGGTATCAGGGTTTTATCATTTCGTTCTCTTGTTTCTACATGTTAGTGACATAATGTGTCAATCTGCAGTTTTCCATAAGGCAGGTAGTTGCCCGTAATAAACTAAAATGTTATACAAAAGCCTTAAATGGCCATGATAGAAATGACCACAGAGTGTTAATAATAGATCAGGAGTTACAAAGAAATGAATTAAATATTCTTAAAAAGGACTTGAAAACAGCAAAATGAAGGTCTGAATTTGGTTGTGACAGAGTAGGGGTTGTATAGTCAAACTCAAAGACATAATTAATTCTTTAGCCTTTTATATATGAGCATGTCAAATTATAACTTCTTATAATGCTCAGGATTTAGGAATATTGTCCAATGTGTTCCTCTGTTAGTAAAGTTGAGAAAAAAAATATGCAAACAATAAGAAATCTGCTATGAATAGTTTGATTGTAAAATTATTTCTTGTATGATATTGTCTTATTGTATGGAAATATACCCAAAACTTTGCCCGAAGTTTACCAAGTGAATATTCTGCAGCCACTTTTTCCTGGAGAGAGTGGTGTTGATCAGCTGGTTGAAATTATTAAGGTTTGTATCTATGCACTTCTTTATCTTTCGTCCACATATATTTTTCACAGGACTCATTTAACATATTGTTTGTCATACAAGGTTCTAGGAACCCCGACGCGGGAAGAAATTAAGTGCATGAATCCCAATTACACGGAATTCAAATTTCCTCAGATCAAAGCTCATCCTTGGCACAAGGTTTGTAATTGATACATCACCCGATCATTTAACCGCACGAGTTTGAGATCATTGACATTGCAAAACTTTTGATCATTATCAGCTTTTCAATAAGCGGATGCCTCCTGAAGCAGTTGATCTGGTATCAAGGCTACTGCAGTACTCACCAAATTTGCGTTGCACAGCTGTAAGAATCTATCATACTCATGATTATGCTTGTTCTAACTGTTTTTATAAAAATGTATCTGTATAGCTGATTTTTCTGATTTTTTTTTGTCTTTTTGCTTGTTGGTTATTTTCTTGGTATTACTTGTCTTTTTATATGTTACTCTGGCATGGGTCTTGTTATCTAAGCTTTTTTCAGCAATGATAGAAAACAAAAGAATCACCGCTAGATGGGTTATTAGATTTACTTGATAAAGAATGCATCATGTATCTATGCTACAGTTGGAAGCTTGTGCTCATCCATTCTTTGATGCGTTGAGGGACCCTGAGACACGCCTGCCGAATGGGTGTGAACTTCCACCTCTCTTTAACTTCACACCTCAAGGTAAGTGTCTTCCCACTTTTGCTTGTATTTGGAAATCATTTCATTCCTCATTCCAACTTTCCTGCAGAGCTATCTAATGCCTCTACTGAATTGATCCACCGCCTCATCCCCTGTCATGCAAGAAAATGAGTAAAAGTTAGCAGCATGAATAAATGTTGCCTGAACATGAGTTGCTAGTTGTCCACCAAACCTCAGTGGATGATGCACTGATCTATGATATGTGCTGAGATTATGGAGCCAGTAAGCTGTTGAAGATTGAACTCTTGTTGGAAGTGGAAGAATTGGGAGTAAAGGCTGGAGGTTTGAAGTATGGAGGCTGCACAGAATTGAATATCCAGGTGGCTTTACATTCACAAGCCATGGAATTATTCAATTTTGATGTGTTAGTATATACCATGCGGCTTGGATGAACAGATTATCAGACTGTTGTAGTTTTGTAATGGAATGCTAAGTTAATTTTCAATAAAAAGAAGTCATGCATTTTCGCTTCCTTGGTTTGTTAATATTGACCTGCATTCTCTTTTTTATTCTATAATTTGGTTTTTCAGTTAACCTTGAAATCTGTGTTGGCAATGTATCTGTTTTAATACATGTTTATCAAATTTATTAGAAAAAATAATTCTAGACCAACTTTTAGGGCTGTCATTTCACTGAAAGTGACATAGAAGTCATCAAAATGGGGTTGAGTTATTCATTTTTTATGAAGGGAGGGAAGTATTATTTCTTTATTTCAGCACTTCCTTTTTTATTACTAAAATGGGTGAAATGGGTTTTAACGTATTAAAAACTTTCATCCGGGTGCTCTTTTAACTTTTCCTCCACTTTGGAACGAAACATGAGTTATTTTAAAATTTTCGAGCATCTATTATAATTTTCTTTTTAATCTTTCCGAATTCATTCCAAAATCTGAATCATTTAGTATGGTGTTCCACATTTAATTCATTAGCAAAAATGAAAGAAAACTTACAGAATATATAAGGAAGCGTTTTCTGCGTTTTTTTGGTTTAGTTAGTTTTTCTGAAAACGATTTGGGATTGGAAAATGGAAAACGGAAAACGTTTAAAAGTCGTTTTCCAAAGGAAAACGGTGGCATGGATGTAAATAAACCAAACTCCAAAATAATTATAAAATATATAAAATATCGGATTGAGAGCTTGCCTTCATTCGATGGGGTATTTGTAGATGTTTAAACAAAATCCAGTATGGATGGGAAGGCGTGAAAAAATAAGTTAGTATTGATTTTCATACATTTGGTCGTTTGGAACTTAATGTTCTTTATTTTATAGAAATCTGAACGGTACATATCTTCTCATTTTCAACCGTTAATTGTTAAGACTAAACGGTAACCAAATTGTATGAAAATTTACATGCTATCTTATTTTTCTATGCTCTCCCCATCCGTACGGTTGGATTTTGTCAAATACACATGCCTAAAATAATTATAAAAAATAAAAAACCCTAAAATATCATATTTTTCATTTTTTAAATTTTTAAAATATATTTTCTTGAACTTTAATTAATATAAAATATATAAAATACCATGTTTGTTATTTTTTTAAATATTTTAACTTTATAAAAATATCGTGTTTGTCATTTTTTTATTTCTTAAAATATATTATCTTGAATTTGTTATTATAAATATATCATGTTTGTTATTTTTTATATTTTAAACTTTATAAAAATATGTCATTTTTTATTTCTTAAAATATATTTTTGTAAACTTTATTTATTATATATAAAATATATAAAAATATTATGTTATGCTATTTTTATATCTTGAACTTTATAAAAATATCATATTTGTCATTATTTTATATTTTGAACTTTATAAAAATATCATGTTTGTCATTTGTTATTTTTTATATTTTGAACTTTTGTTATTACAATTATTATGTTGGTTTATAATTTTATTTTACATTTATTATATTGTTTTACAATAATTAAAAAAACTGTTTATACATATTTGATAAAATCGGAAAAGCATCTACAGTTTTCTATTAAACCAAACGTATTTTTCATTTTCATTTTAAAGCTTTAACTATCTGTTTTAGTTTTAGGTTTACGTATTTTCATTTTCGTTTTCATTTTTTCGTTTTTGCGTTTTCCACCTTTTCAGAAAATGGAAAATGGAAAACGAACCAAAGGCTCCCTAAAATTCTTTCTTTTCGTCCTTTCCTTACAAATAGAATGTTTTGTACTCTTGATCATATTCTCATTCCTTCCAGTACTCATCAACAAATGCAACACATGCTCACAACTTCAAAAATAAAATAAAAAATCTGCATGCCTTCATCTTCTTCTTGCTGCTGTTTCTCGCTGTGAGTTGAAGTAAACGGCGGCCACCGGAACACCAAGGCTGTTCTCCTCAGAGAATTTAAGCGTGTTGAAATGGTCTCTTGAACCTGGTGAACCAACAGTTTGCCTTCCATTCTGCTTGAAGAGGATGAAAATGTACCTGTGTATGCCAATGAAAGGTTTTGGTGCTTCATAACTAATTAGTTCTCTCCCTGCATTTGTTTCCACAAATATTCAAAACACATCAATTAAATGCATGCATGTATGTTAATAATTATTCAATAAGTTAAGCCCAGTTTATGTTAGATTAAATCCCATAACTTTAATCAGTAAGGCTCACCAAATGATGCATCAGTAGTTCCTGGAATGTCAGTAACTAACCTGAAATTTCACCAAAGCATCAAGTGAGTGAGAATTTAAGAACATGAAAAAGATCAAGAAGATCAATAACATGAAAAAGCTAGTATAAGAAGACCAGTGAAGATGTTCTCTCAGGACTGGATCGCTAGGACTTGGAGCATCAGGGTCTGTCATGACCTACAAACACATGCATATATCTACACAAAGTTATCACAAGATATAATATATATGGTGCAAGTACTCCAGCTTCAACTCAACTCACCAATGTATAAGCATCTCTCATGCCTTCACCTTCGATATCGACTCGAGGTTTCGCCTTCACAGAAGAAGGCATGAGCTCATGGCCATTGAAGACTTTCTTTTTAGAACTATAAACAACTTCCATTTTCACTGCTGGATTGAGATCACGCAACACATCTCCTATCACTCTCCCCATTACAAGCGATTCTGTTGATCTGTTCATGACTAGAGAGAATGAGATCAAAACAAAGCTTTGTGAGTGGAAAGAAAACAAGTTCATTGATTATATATAGAAATGAAGAGGAGAGAAAAGGTGCAAGTTGGCCACACAGGTTTTCAGGAGGACATGGGGAGGGTTTCCACTTATGGAAAGAAGTCTTGGAAGCCATTGCTACGTTGTCGAGCTTACAAGCCTTTGGGAACAGAAGCCTCATGCCTCACCACCTCTTGAACACTTCCCAACAACCCTATCATGTCTGCTAATGCAATGCATGCATCTTCTAATTTTGGATATTAAATATATAACTCCATTCAAAATGCAGTAGTAGTACTTCACTTGAACTGAACTTCATTGAACTAGATCTCTATCTTATTTCCTATGAGTCAAATGGCTTGAGACAGTCAAATAAAGAGATCTCTATCTTATTTCCTAGTGGCCCAGAAACCAAGTGAAAGTTAATGGCTTCACTGAAGAAGGTTCACTATTTCTTGGAGATTCACAAGTACAAAAGGAGAAGATTCTCTGTGTTTAGGCTTCATAGACATGCATAGAAGTGAAGAAGCCTTTTCCTTTAATTTTTGTCTTCTTCTCATCCTCTTCATTTGTTCTTCCTTTCAATTTGTTTTTAAGGTTTGTTCTATATTGTCTATCAGTGGAGACATGCATGCTCCATAGGGGTAGATGAGTAGGTTGGCTTCAAAGTAGTGTCCAATCTTGTGCTTTGATTGATGGAAACCACCTTTTCTTGGACAACCAAAAGGTTGAAGCTATTCCTAGCTAGCTTTTCACAGTCCATTAGATTGTTGTTCAGAAAATTGAAGATGTCTTGAATTCTCATCTTAGACTAACAATAGTTTGCCAAAGAACTCTTGGTCTACAGAAATAGGCCCCTTATATATATAAAGGATTCCGCTCACGAAAGTCCCAGGATCGAATCTTTGCTAGAGCAAGGTGAGGGCGAAGGGCATGATCCCCGTGGATCACCCAGTGGGGTAACTCACGTAAGCACGCGAGTCTTTTCTGTATTGGCTCATAGTATATTGGGGGGTAAAATAAATGCATGCTGTGTGAAATCTTCGAGTGATAAAATAAACTACGTTGTGTGAAATCCGGGGTGAATCAAGCCCCTGTGCACACCCTAACGATATCAACCTCTCAAATTTTGGACTAATTTTATTTGCTTTAAAAAATAATAGTATTTTTTGCATTTTTTAGTAGGGGGACCAAAATGATAGAGAGATAAAAATACATGGATTATTCTGGATATTCTACCTATACCTATTATATTTATACATTGGAATAATTTTCTTTTTAGTCCCTCTACTTTATGTACCATTTTAGTCTCTCATCTTTTTTTGTGACTTTTTGGTCCCTCTATTTTAGAAAGTGAGATTTAGTGATTTACTAGTCCGAAGACAGACAACGCTCATTTGAATCGTTTCTTTACAATAACAACATGAATCTCTTGACCAATGGTAATCAAACAACATAAAATGTGACAAAGAACAATATATATCATTGAACTGTGAATTAACAAAACTTGATCCTAAATATGTTTCCCTTTGAGAAAAAAAAAAGCTCAAAACTGTGAGCATTCATCAGAAGTCCTGCTTTGTATAAGTTTCTAATAGTACAAACCTTGAAAAACAACCACAAAACCAAAGGTCCAAACTTCACACACTATTTCTTCATGTTGTACTTCTGGCTCATATCTCCATTTGAAAAGTTGCAGACATACACACAAGAGGGAGACTACTCATGGGATTGGAATGCATGAGAGAAGCAGTGAGAAACAAACCCCACAAGTGTCTTCTTGACACACAAATCTAGGCTACATGATGGCCACGCACGCGTTATGTTGATGCCCAGTGTAGTATGAATGCGCATGGAGAGGATGAATGGGAGAGAGGGGCTGAAATTCGGATCCTAATTGGTTATGATCCGAATTTGAGGGTTTGTTTAATATTTTTTTTTTCATTTTTAAAATATTTTCTAATGGTTTAATGTTTTAAAAGAACGCGATTCGATGGCGGCGTGGACATTATCAACATGCGTATGACACGTCATCTGAAATGGCGTAAATGAACGCCATCTGTCCTCAGACTAATAAGTCTCATTTCTAAAATGGCGCTTTTTAAAAAATAGAGGGATTAAACAGGGAATTATTCCTTATACATTACGAGCAAAGTTATTTTACAGCTAGATTGAATTTGGTTTAAATAATTCTAAATTATGAATAAATGCAATTTAACCAATATTTCCAGTGAGTTCTAAGGAAAGTAGTCATAATCAAAATTCCATCAATCATATCAATTATCAAAAAGCTAATTTTAGTGATTTGATCAGCTTAATTACAGGTAACCCACTAATCAGTCAATTATGCAATGCAGCACAGCTTGGATGCCACGTTTCACGTTTCCATTGGTCTGAAAACCGTGTTTTGTGTTCGATTCTCCGCACTGGATCTTACAGTACTCATTCTCACTTCGTCTTTTGCCGACGCTTGTCGCAATCGTACATTTTAGTGTGTCCCAGTGAAATCTCTGGAAGTAAAACAAGAAAATTATAAAAAAAAGAAACTCTTTTTTTGGGCGATCCGAAGGGCGAGCTTGATTTGTCACGCATCGAGATTCCTCCTAGGGTTCCTATCCATCCGCTTCCGGATCTCAGATCGCGCTAGGGTTTTCGGCCATAGACGTGTGCTAGGGATTCTTCTCGATTGGAACGCGTGGTTTGGTCTAGGGAATGGCGACGGGGAGGCCTCCGAGCCCGATCGGCGCCGGTGGCGCGATCGATGCGGCACCGCTGCTCAGCGCGCGGGGTGGTGCCGGTGACGATCGCGCCGGTCGACGGTTCGGGCGACGACCTAGTCTGCGGGGAGCGGCGAGGTTCCTTCGCAGGGCGAGTAGCCGGCGGATGATGCGGGAGCCGTCGATGCTGGTGCGTGAGACGGCGGCGGAGCAGCTGGAGGAGCGGCAGAGTGACTGGGCCTATTCGAGACCTGTTGTTTTTCTTGACATCCTTTGGAACCTGGCGTTCGTTGGGGTGGCGGTCGGGGTTTTGATCCTGAGCCGGGATGAGAATCCATTGATGCCGTTGAGGCTGTGGATTGTGGGGTATGCGTTGCAGTGCTTGCTGCATATGGTTTGTGTGGTGATTGAGTACCGGCGGAGGCATCCGCAGCTTGTAGTGGAGGAAGGGGGCAGTGGGAGTAGGGGAAGCTCGGGCCCGAGTTCTCCCATGGAGGTGGAGGAAACGGAGAGTTATGGTGATGAGCAAGGTGAAGATGAGGACAGAACTAGGTGAGATATTTGTGTTTTTCTTTCATTTATTAACTCCAAATTCTTGATTGCCTAGTTATTAAGTATTATTTTCTCTTGAGATGCGTGAATCTTTAATGTTTGGATTGAGGGAATTTTTTTTAGTTGATTGAAGAAATTAAAATGGAGAAAAGTTGACGAGGTATACATGTCTATTAATTTTCCATTGTTTTTATTGCAGGCTTGTGTTTCTTGTATTTTGTCCTCCATCCAAATGTAACCTTAGTCAGAGATAATACTGTTTCATTGTGCAGTTACAGGGAGGTTTCAGTGAATTCTGTCTTGGAATAAGGACAATTAAGGTGGATTTGGATTCTCCTATCAAAAAAGAAGAAAAAGTTGATGTGATTTTGTAACCTTGTGTCATTTTAGGAAAAGGAAAACTCGGTTAGTGCTTTTTCTGAGATATTTTAGCATGAATTTCAAGGAAATCATGCAATTGGAGCCCGTTTCATTGAGCAAATTCACATTCAATTATGTGACTCCACTTTTCCTTGAGTCTGGTCTTCTAATCACCTCCTTTCTTAGCCACTATTAACATATATCTTATAATTCCTGATCTAGAAGTTCATGATTTTCATAACAAAGAATGATTGTTTGTGTGCTTGATATATGTAGCATCCGATCAAAACTGTTAATGTTGTGAGGGAGAACCAATATAGGCCGCTTATTGGATTGCTCAAGTTTGTCAAAGGACCTTATGCTTTAGTGATTCTGAGGGATATATTCTTTTGAGATTTCTACTCGTAGGGTTTCTTCTCTGAGATGAATCCTTATTCAACAGAGTTAGTCGACTTAATTTTTAACCGTACAACTACTTCAGATGTGTTATGGATGTTCTTATGTTGTATATTGCCAAAATGTAGTCATGGAAGTTGGACATACTTCATTGGATGAGCTTGAGAATAAGAGATGCATTCATCTATTGTTACCTGTTATCATCATTTGGAGTAGTTATGGCATATTCTTTCTGATTTTGGATTTGGTTATAATGGAGTTGCTCTCTGACATGTAGAGAATGAATGAATTCTCACTGGAATAGGTGATAAATTTGGTTTACTTTTGTGGATGGCATTCTTATGAGTTTTGTGCATTTCCTGAATTACTTGTGCCATTTAAGGAACTGGATTATACATCAAGATTACTTTATATATGGAGGATATCTTATGCTGCAATGCATCATTAGACAATTGCTAGCTTAACCAAGGAAGTGACCTTTTTAAGAGAGAACAAATGGCTACTTCTCAAAGGGAAAAATTTGATGTTGTTTATGACATATTTATTTGTACCAGCATCTGTGTGGTAATTCCCCTTTTTGAACATTATAGGTTTTAATATTCTCTTTTATTCTGACTTCTAGTCTTCTTTTTTTTAAATGTTTCTTTTAAGTGCTTATCTTCTAATTTCATTTCAACAAGCTACTTTTGTTCTCATCCTTACCTTTTTATTGGCAGTGTCGCAAAACATCTGGAGTCTGCAAACACAATGTTCTCATTTATATGGTGGATTATTGGTTTCTACTGGGTATCTGCTGGTGGCCAAGAATTGACTCGTGATGCGCCCCAACTTTACTGGTTTACACATTATATTTCTAGATTTTGTTTTAGATCGCAACAACTTCTTTTTGCTGACCAATATTTCTTGTTTTGCAGGCTTTGCATTGTTTTTCTGGCATTTGATGTGTTTTTTGTCGTTTTCTGTGTTGCTTTGGCCTGCGTTATTGGTATTGCTGTTTGTTGCTGTCTACCTTGTATTATTGCAATTTTATATGCAGTGGCTGATCAGGTAAATGACTTTGAGTACTTTAACTTACTATTTATAGAAATATATTGATAGATGTAATCGGGAACTAATTATGTGCTCTAACTTTATTATTCATGATTAACATCTTATTGTTTGACATGATGTTGACATACTTCCCCCATTGCTTGTTCTTGACAAAGATAAACTACAAACATCATATCCTTTGGTATCAGTTGAAATTATCTGTGGATTATGCTTGAATTAGATTTAATATATAAAATTTTCTTCTGGGCCCCATTTTTTTAAGAATTAATTATGCCCTGAGTACCTAATATTAGTAGAGCAGCTTGTGAATGTTCATTAAAGATTCTTATGATGGATCCTTAAAATATATTTTAAATTTGAATATGATGGGAGTTGATGTCTAATGTGTCGCATTTATTTATGATTGACAACCATTTTATTGAATGACTAATGTTCTATAAGTTTTGGGACTAAAATATTGCTTTTAAAATTTAGGAACTGAAGCCTTTTGATACTTAAGTCTTGGTTTTGTTGTAATTTACCCTAGTTTTAGTTACCTTTCCTTCTTGAGAAGCTGATTACCATGAGCAATTTTTTTGTTACCTATTATTTGCATTTATATTTAATGATTGTTGAGGTCCAATTTGTGAAGTTGGACTCTCTCCTTCCTATTTACACCTTTTCATTTAAAAGAAATCCCCCTGTTATGCATTAACAGGGAATACAAGCCTTCATAGTACTCTGTATGTTTACTTTTTTTTTCCTCGGTTGAAGTGATTTTCCCCCTAATTTCTTCAGTTCAACTAGATACTGAAGCTATTTGGTAATTGATGTGACATGTAAAACCGTCTGAGCACATTGTATCATCCATGTTTGCCTTTATTGACATTCAATTCAATGGAAGAAGTTTCATCTAGCAGCGGGGTTTTTCCTTTTTTAAAAAAAATATAGCATGGGGAAATCTATGTTAAACTGAAATGTTTGTGTTTGCTTGACCTTTTAAAGCAGGAAGGAGCCTCTGATGAGGACATCCGTCAACTTCCAAAATACAAATTCCGAAGGATTGGCGGTTCTGAAAAACTTGGTGCTGAGACGTCTGGACCCTTTGGTGGGATAATGACCGAGTCTGGCAGTGATCCTCCTAATGAGCATGTTCTTTCAGCTGAAGATGCTGTAAGCTGCCTTCTTAGATTCTTTTCTGTTGTTTCTCTCACAAGGAATTGGGCCTGTGTATTAATTTTCTCATATTTTAGAAGGCAAAAGAACAGAATGAAGTAGGTTGCTTTATTTTGGGCACATGGCCACTGTCGTTTGCATTCGTCTTTTGGTAACCTTTTGTGTCAGTTCATATTCGTTTCTTTTAAATAACAAAATCAACTTATACTGTTTTCTACTTGCTGCATACAACAAAAGGTGACAAGATTATTGTTGTTTTGCTGCTGTTTATCAATTTCTGCTGTATTGTTTTGGTTCTTATATAGATAGTTCTGATCTTGACTTTCCAAATAAATGTCAACCATTGGACATATGACAAATTTTTCCATTCACTTTGTATGTTATGTGCAAGGCACCCACCTAATGCAATTAACTTGTCATCTTGCTCAAACATTTGGTCATGATTAATGGTTATCAAGTGCTTAAAAATTTGCTAGAAGATTGAAAGATCTACATCAAACACTGTCACATCAATATGTTTAGAAGTCTAGTAAGTTGAATGTCATCTGACACTTGCACAAGTTGCATAAGTTGAATGTCATTTAACACTTGATTGTGTGATGAGCAGGAATGTTGCATCTGTCTTTCGGCTTATGATGATGGGGTTGAGCTGCGAGAGCTTCCATGTGGTCACCATTTTCATTGTGCGTGCATTGATAAGTGGTTATACATCAATGCTACCTGCCCCCTCTGCAAATATAACATTATAAAGAGCAGCAACAGCCATGGAAGGGAGGAGGTGTAAAAGACTTAATTTCGGCATGCAGAGGCACTCCAATGTGCTTGTATTGGTCTTTGACTTGAGTGTATCTTCATGAGGTGTCTGCATTTTAGCTTTAGTCCTCTTTTTTCATAAGTTTGTTTCTCTCCAATCTTATAGAAAGTATTTGGTGACAAACTATATAATATTGCCCGCCTTTGTATTACTCATGTAATTATAATAAAGGTATGATACAAAGTTTCTAGTGTGTTGGTCATTGTGGATTGAGTTTATACTACTATTTCCAACATTTGTTATTCAACCGTTCAATATGGAATATTCTGATGCTACATGTTCTAAATGAATTGTTTTCAACGTATGTTGCTATTTCTAATAGCTTAGTTTTTGTGAAGTTACTGTGCAGCGGCTGCACTCTGTTCATCAACATCCTTGTCATGTTTATTAAGATGAACATTTTGAGAGATTTAGACTTTATTCAACTTGATAGAGAATTGCAAGAAGAATTTTTCAGGAGTTTTGGGTAAATGAGTTGTTATGTTTTGTATGTGATTTGGTGTAATTTATGTACATTATAAAACTTTCACTAAATCTGTGGATTTCAACTGGCAGATTTCAACTGACTACCAGGCAGGCAGGCAGGCAGGCAGGCAGGCAGGCAGGCAGGCAGGCTGGCTTAATGATTATGGTTGTAATTCAATTTCTAAATAATTATTACTAGGTGATCAATTAGAGCTGAATTGAAAGTGATCAAAATATATTAATTTTATTTTCTAGGACAACATTGATTTATTCAGTTGGGCCTGGGACCTGCCCCTCTCATCCAATGAAATAGAACACACAGATCATATATTTTCAACCACATTGAACAAAACAAATATATTTTCTAAATTTCAAATACAAAATTTTCAATACATGTGACAACATTGAATGTGCGGTTCATCTTATTCCATACCAAACAACCCTGAATATAGAAGCTTGCAAATTGCAATATACCAGTGTGAGTATGTGTAATGCATCTCATTCCTAAGATGCTGAAATAGCCATCACAAGAAATTGCATGCTCTTTAGAAAAATTGAAGCTCTCTGGGAGCTGGTCCTGGAAATGAGTTCCTCTGTACTTCCCTACCAAGCAATCCTTACATAGCCTCGAGGGGAACTTAAACCGTGGTAAATCATTCACCATCTTCTTCTGCTAAAGAGTCT
The DNA here is from genome assembly GCA_026586065.1 of Dioscorea zingiberensis. Lineage (NCBI taxonomy): Eukaryota > Viridiplantae > Streptophyta > Magnoliopsida > Dioscoreales > Dioscoreaceae > Dioscorea > Dioscorea zingiberensis. Next base: position 4,995,406 of record CM048822.1, on the reverse strand, counting down.
TTAAGCCCTTAAAACTTAAGCGTCCATATCTACAATGCCAAAGTTGCACCATATATTCTGTAATTGTGTTGAAACAATCAGAGGTTATAGATTGAGATATTGCATGCAATATGAACATTCAGCTCACAGACATCGCCGTCTCCATGACTAAGCCTCCGATCTCAAGATGAAACATATTATACTTCCATATTGAAACAGAATGGTTGAGTTGTTGTTCAACCCTGGCACATCTTTGTCTCCATGATTAAGCCTCTCTCAAGATGAAACATCTTGCAATTGTCCAATACTCAGTAAATTGTTCATCTATGGCACATAAAATACTCCTATGATGATCTATACTATACCATTCGCATGCAACCATACATTACCCTTTCCTATTACAACCATGATTGAGTTGTTGCCCAACTTCACTAAATCTCTGAAACTTCCATCAAAATCCAAGAAGTATTCTTTCTTCCCACACACACACATGATTGCTACATCTCAAGTCAAGGAACCATATATCTTCTCTTTTGGCCTTATTCATATCCATGTATGCCATCAACATCTCTTCTTGAGTTTGTGCATAGTTGGCCATCTTTTTCCTGCATGCATGGACATTCCCATTGAAAATGCCCTAGCTTGTGATAAATTAATTATAATACTCCACCGTGGCCTTGTTGAAGCTTTTCTAACTGATCTTCCCTTTCCTCTTCCACTAAAACTTCCGCGACCTCGACCCTTTCCTCCAGATTAATCTCCATGAGTAATCTTCAAAACGTGTTCTTCAACATGACAACTCATGCGGTGTTCATGCACAACCAGGTTGCTTTGCAACTCATCAATGGTTAAGATTGTTAAGAGAAAGGTTATAAAGAGAATCATATCATATATTATTGAATATACAGCAAAGGCCTATATATAGGCTAGTAACATAGACACCAAAGATAAATAACCAATGTAGACTAAACAAGATATATATAATCTAAACTATATCTAACAACCATATATATCTATATCTCATATATGAGATAAATATATATCCATAACACCCCCTCTCAAACTCAAGGTGGATCAAGAGTCTTGAGTTTGGATAACAGAATCAGCTGTGCGGGCAGGGCCGCGCGGTGGCCGCCTGGGAGAAGAAATCAGCAAGGGTCAGGTCTGAGTCTTGGTGAAGAAATCAGCAATCTGGACCTCAGATGGAAGATAGCGAAGGGAGACCGTCTAATCACGAACAGAACACCGGATAAAGTGAGAAGCCACCAACAGAGAGCCCAACAAAACATCCCGTCAAAAGGGTCACGAGGTGGTCGCCAAGAGAGAAGAAAGAGCCTCGTGGACAGAGCCGTGTGGTGGTCGTCGGTGTAGAAGTAGCCAGTCGTGGATCGCCGGGAGAAGAAGAAGATTCGGGATGATCCGGAGAAGATCCGGGAAGATCAGAGAAGATCCGATTTCAAAAGATCGGGAGAAGAGCCAAGAAGAAAAGCCGAGAATATCCGAAAAAGCCGGGAAGATCCGGGAGGAAAACTCGAGAAGATCCGGGAAGAAAAACAACGAAGATCCGGGAAGAAAAACAACGGAAGAAAAGCCAGGAATATCAGGGAAGAAAAAAAATAAAGAGAAAAGTCAGATAAAATCGGAGCGGCATCCTTGAGCAACATGAGCAGCAGTGGGCATAGAAGCAGCAACGGACAGCTGGGGTTGGGGCCGGGTTAAGAGGGACCCGGCCCCAAAGAAAAAAATTATTTTAAGAGGATTCAAAACCTATGCTCTTGATACCATGTTAAGAGAAAGGTTATAAAGAGAATCATATCATATATTATTGAATATACAACAGAGGCCTATATATAGCTAGGTTAGTAACATAGACACCAAAGATAAATAACCAATGTGGGACTAAACAAGATATATATAATCTAAACTATATCTAACAACCATATATATCTATATCTCATATATGAGATAAATATATATCCATAACAAAGATATCTATATCCTCGAACTCTTCAATGGAACACACAACATAATCAAACTTGGGAGTCATGGCTCTCAAAATCTTCTCAACGACAGAAACATCTCCTTTGTCCTCACCATTTGCTTTCATCTTGTTGGCTATGGTAAAGGTCTGAGCAAAATACTCATAGATTCTCCAACCTTTATGTGGAGAATTTCAAACTCCTTTAGGAGAACTTGCAAGTGTGCACACTTGACTCGTATCTACTTCAAAGAATCTTATATGTTCTTTGTTGTATCCTTGGCAAGGATCGTCTCTAAGATCGAACGATCTAATGCTTGAACTAGATAGTTTTTAGCTTCCAAATCTTTCAATTTCTGATCTTCAATATTCTTCCTCTAGGCATCTATGAGAACACCACCTTCTATCGCGTAGTTTTCCAAGGGCATCACCCAATGATTATAGTATCTGTCAAATTTTGGAATTGCTAGTTGCACAAATGAACCCACTGTTGCCATCAGTTATTACACACGTAAAAGATTACTGCATCTAACCTTAACCAGTCCCCGTGATGGAGCTCTGATACCAAATGTTAGGAACTAAAAAAAATTATGAAAACAAAACAAAAAAAAGGGAGAAATCTCATATAACAAATTTGCTATTATATAGTCTTAAAAGAAAAAAGCTGAAAACAAGAAATAAAAATCTAAGAATGAGTTAGACTAAAACAAACAAACAACTCTTACCAGTAGGACTTGACTAAATGGTAACAAACAAGAAATAAACAACCCATGTCGAACAAATCCTAATAATGGGTTAGACTAAAACAAACAAACAAACAACCAACCCTTACCAATAGGACTTGACTGAATGGTAACAAACAAGAAATAAACAACCCTTACCAAAGCAAACCTAACATATCCTATATTTTCAACTACTTTGTACCAAACAAGAGATTGTCTAAATTTTAAAAACAAAATTCAATATATGTGACAACATTCAATGTTGTTCATATGGCATACCAAACAAACATGAATGTGAAGCTTGCAAATTGCAACATGCCAGAGAATATCTAAAGCAACTCATTTCTAATTAAGATGCTGAAATAGCCATCACAAGAAATTGCATGCTCTTTAGAAAACAAACAGATTTGTTTTCAAACAAAATAGCCTATGGAATGGAAATGGAACACAATTATCCTTCAACATTACTAAACATCTGTGTTTCTATTCCTAGGAAAAAGATTGGACCAGCAGGGTCTTAAGAATAACATCACCTAAGCCAGGCACAGCAAAGTAGTAATGCCCGGTCTCTGAGAGCTCATGGTAGTCAATCCACGGAAGACGGCTACAGATGTGTCGCTGCAGCGTGACTGGCACCATCCCATCTTCATCACCTTGCCACATATGAACAGGAAAAGATGGTTGCAAGAGGTCCATCGGGTCGAACTCCCACCTTCCAAACATCACCACCATATCTCGATACAATGACTCTTGTATACCTTGTTGTGTCGCCAGTTTTAATCTCTGGAATAAAGAGCAAATGCAAAAGGTGTTGAATCCTCTCACATATCAAATGTTAGATGCAAATCAAACACACAATCTGCGAAAAAACATTATTAACCTCTGCAAACATTCCGGAGGCTATGGCATATTCACGCATACGGGCATCGGCTTTGTTGGGAAGGAAGGTGGTGCCTTTGATGACAGTTGAGGAAGGCAACCAGGATTGTTTCATCCACCAGTGAAGCAGCCAAGGGGCATAGTATGCTACTCTTAGTGTCCATTGGTCTCCCAGTGATTGCTTATTGTAAGCCTCACTTGACAAGTTCTTGGGAAACCCAGGCCACCTGTAGTTTATCACTGGAGCAAGAAATACAGCTCCAGCCAACCTATACACACATTACATTTCCATTACGTTTTGATTGGATTTATTACAAAACAACAGAGCACATTCCAAAGAGCATAATATTCATGCTTACCTTCCTGGAATGTACTTGATGGATGACCAAATAGCATGGCCTCCAATGGAGTAACCAATAACGTAAAATCGAAGTCCAAGATTCAAGGCATCAGCAAGCTCTTCAATATCTGATGCCTCACTCTTCAATGACCTTTTTGGGTTAGGATCACTCTCACCATATCCAGCTCTGTCATAACTCACTATATAAACACTCAACTCCTCCATTAATTCCTACATCCATCCAAGTTACAACAGTATAACAGATACTTGGGAATGAAACATAATCATAATAGTTCAATAAAGCTAGAATTCAAGATGAGATTAATTAAATTTGCATCATAAGCATCACACAAGTAAGAGATCATTAGAATCAAGTAGAGAAAGGAAACAGAAAAGTGGCTGGTTCGCCAGCACAAGTCATTTGCAACCACTGCAAATTTTTTAGTTCACCTAAAAACTTTCAGCATGATTTGGGCCATAATTCAGTTAAAATAATATCAGAGAAGTGTGATATTTTATTACAATTTAAATAAATATTTTTTATTCTTCATTTGTGTGAGTGTGTATATAAGATAATTTGACTTTGATTGACTTATTTTTCTAAATAAATATAATAAAAAAAGACAAATAATCCTCTCTCTTCCAGAGTTTTGAACTAGAAAAAACCTCCATACTTAGATTTTTTTTTTGTATCTACTTAAATCTAAAAAACAGATAATATGAAAAAAAAAATTATATATATATATATACATTAAAAATGGGAATTTCAATTTTATTAAAAAAATGATTTATTAAAAATGGGAATTTATTAAAACATCACATTTCTCTCGTTGCATAGTTCGTACTACTTTTATATATAGAAACACCGAAAAATAAAGAATTTTCACGGAGAAAGAAGATTAGGGAGTGAACTCACCGCGGAGGCGCCGATGTTGAAGAGCCGACTGCTGGCGAAGCCATGGGCGAAGACGATCTTGAACTCGGCTCTGTCTCTAGGTACGCCCGTCTCCACGTAGGCCAAGAACCGCCCGTCGCGAAGCCGAACCCTCGTCGAGGTCACCGGCGGCCCGCCCTCTGTCCCACACGGAGTCGGCGGTGGCGGGCGGATGAACGCCGAGTAGTACCAGCTCCCAAGAACCAGCGCCAACGCCACTACGATCTGCGCCGTCCCTGCGTCAACATCATTAGAAAATCGATAGATCAGAGGGTCAGCCTCTCAGTACGTACAAGAGAAGATGATCCAAAAGAAGAGGAAAAGGAGAAGTACATACGGTTCTTGAGGTCGGCGGCCATGGCGGATTATGAGAGCTAAGAATGAGAAAGAGGGGAATATATGGAGAGTGAGGAGCAACATGGCGGGTGTGATTTTATTTCGCTGTGTTGTTGGTCCCCCCATCAGCCAACTAACTCTATTGAACGACCCTGATCATTAGGTCACGCATTAAAATGTTATTATTATCTTTCCTTAAAAATATATTTTTGGGTGAAGTTTGTTAGGAGCCGCATGCAAAATAGGCAAAATCATTTTTTAAAATAAATAAAAATGTATTAAAAAATCAATTAATGCTATAATATATATATATATATAAAAGGGCAGCCCGGTATTATTGGGTTCTACATATTCATTTCTAATATTATTCAATTTTATATAACCATTTATCCTCACATTTTTTTATCATAAAATTTAATTATACAGAACTATTTTTATTAAAAAAAATTGACTGGACTGTGTCATTTAACAACCAAATTAACAGCAAGAAGTGAGTTTTAGGAGGGTAATGAAGCCATGAATCTTGCTACAGACCATCAAGCACAAATAAAGCTGTTTTATTATAACAATAAATACAAATACATAAAAATATTGTATTGTTTTTTCTATTTTTGACAAAGGCCACAACTGACAAACACCCCCATGAGGAAAGTAAAAAATGGAGCCCAAAAACAGAGCACATTTGTTACACCTGAATTCTCACTTTTGTAAGAATTAGGGCTCAATCCCGAGTTCTTGAGATAATAAAACCTCTTGACAAATAACCTGATACCAATAGGCCTCTATACTGTTGGTAAAATATTGCATTGTTAGAACCTAAAAATCACCATGAAGGATTCAAAAATATTAAAACATCACAAGTAGGAAAGGAAAACAACAAAGACAGTTAATTTGATACACCATGCTATCTATCAGCACGGACTTGTATGAACTCTCACGCTTGTATTCTAGGTTTAATTTTATAGTGCGAGTGATTCTCCCCCAAAATTGGCCCTACCCCAATTCAAAATTATTAAATGATTGCATTGTGCAACAACTTGTAGTTTGCACGCTCAAGAACCCAAAGCCAGGTCCATTCTTTACCTCTTTTTGGGTTTACGTCGATTCTTGACAGACTTTTCAAGGTTCCTGATCCTCTGGCTGATGACAGAGGATGAGGATATCCTCCGATCTGAGGTTTTGGGTTCCTCTGCTTGTGGGATTGGAGGAGATGGAGAGTCAGATGTTGAAATTGATTTCAATCCACCAAAGAAGTTGAAGGTTTGCTGCGCTGCTGGAGTTGGCTGAGGAACTATGTCTGGAAGGTCCAAAAACTTCCTCACCGGTGGGCGTTTAATCACTGCCAACATGCAACCGAACATATTAAGCATAGGGTTGAGGGCAGTCAAAGAAACTTGCTGAAAACAGCATAGATATTCTGAGAGATTCCTCAAGCAATAGTCAACTCACCAAACCCATACAAAAGAGAGTAAACATTTGAAGTGATCCAATAACAAAAGAGGGCCTGCAAGATATAAAAATGATCAGTATAGCTACATAAGCATTAAATAGATCCAAGAAGAACATGATGGTTGGGCAAGATGCAATAGAATGCTAGAAAACTTCATAAAACATGACTAATAAATTTATGTTAATCAAGACATGTTAAATGGATACAATTCATGGAGGAAAACAATATGGACAAGAAATACAGGACGTCAAACTTCAATATTAGGAACTAACAGAAGGAAAAGCAATATTAAATCCAGAAATTAAAACGTTATTAATTAGATTTCTAGTGCATATGCATGGATAAATAGTTTACCTTGGGGAAGGTAGCAGTGAATGGGACAGTCATGAGAGCAAGTATTCTGGAAAAGTTCTTCATTGTGTTAACCATGGGATTTCCTTCCATACCTTCTTGCATATTCAACTGAAAGAATAACAGATAATTCTCATACTCTGCAACATGAAGAACTAAAACCATTCATGGGAAAATATCATAATGAAGATGCAGTTAAAATCAATAGATGCAAAGGGTATGGCATTTATAGCAGCAGCGAGCAACAGCCAAAAAAGATATGAGAGCAAATAATGATATATATTCTTCAAACTTGCAGTTTGGTCCCTCATTGTTTTCAACCCATTGTATGAAATGTGGAAATTATCTACTTGACCACACCCAGGTTATCCACTGAAACTGCAAAGGATAAAATGGAAAGAGTTGCTGAGTTGGTCCCACTGATTGTTCAAGTAATAGTGTTTTGGCCACTTCGGAAAACCATCATGTCTAACATAAAAGGATAGCATAATAATTTCCAGTGATTTCAACTCTTAACATTGATTAAAATCTACACAATCCATGATAAAGTCAAACCAAAACAAGTAAAATGATATAATGTGTGCTGCTGTTATTACCATTTATCATCATTATATCTATGCTGCATTTAGCCCTTGCAAATAAATATAACTATTAAGCCCCTGCCACTGTTACTTGTATATGCCAAAATAATCTCAAACACTCTCCTGGCTATCAGCCTCCCATTTCCAACCGATTGAAGGGATTAACGCTTAGCAATTTTTCACTTTTGTTCTCTGGTATCATCACCTGCAGCAGTCAGTTTCACAAGCATGGAATGTCCATACTGAGCTTGACAAGCATAATTGTGTGTGTGTTTACACAAGCACAGGTGCTCACCAGATGTGACCATAGGATATAAAAAATCTACAGATTTAAGTTAAAACTATTGCAGTTATAACTAGCTTGAAAAATAATATGCTAACATTAACTACATGGTAAAAGGTTGAAAAGCGCAAAATAATGACCACCAAATAAGAACAAGAAAAGGGCAGGGAAAACCACTAGAAATGTATCTCAAGTATTCATTTAAACTATAGATTCATAAATGAAGAAATGTAAATTTCTCAAATTGGTTGACACAAGAAATGCATCTTAAATAAACCTCTTACTTCTACGGTTGCCAAGAAGGTTAGTGCTGTTAAAACTGGAAGCGCATATGAAGGATCAGGAGTCGTCAAATCTGTAAACCAATAAGCCCCGCCTCCTTTAAATGATGGGACCTTTTCCACCATATTAGAAATCTACAAGAATTAATACAAAGATCAAAATCTGGCGTTGCATAGCATTCTCTAATTGATAAATTGATGAAAGTATCAATGAAAAGATTACATGATCTAGAAAATGATAAGAGATTTTAACAAAAACTTACAGCCATGAAAAAACTGACGAAAATGGGACCTTGGATGAAAATGCCCTTCAAAGGGGTAAATGGAGTAACTCCATACCTGGTAGCACCAAGAGTGAAGCTTAAGAAAACAAAAATTGACAGGAAAATTGGCCATAACACATTTATATCTGTCAAAAGGCCGAAAAAAATCTGTGAATTAGTTTTTAGCACAGATGCCAACCAAATGTTAAAATTCTTTGAAATACAAGGTTCCTAAAAATGCAGCACAAAATTCTAAACACTTACTGACAAGGTTGGCAATTGGAACTTAAATGTAAATAATCTTCCATTTACTAAAGAAAAAAAAAATGATGGCACATGTCAGGAAATAGTTTACAATGTATTACACTCACTTAGCATGCATGGAATGGGTACATAAACTTAATCACTTACAGGCAACTAATGGTTACGTGTTCTTATCTAGAAGATCCATTACACCCAAGTTTCAGGATAACTAAACAATTCCACAAAGAAAGTAAGAAACAGACACATAAATAAATACGATACACTCGTCAGCCTTTTTAGATCAATAATCAAACCCCTAAAAGACATAAAACATCTAAGGCATGTCCTAGTAGGATGGGAAGATATCCAGAGTTAGCTACTGCAGAATTACAAACATGTTTCCATAATCTATATGAGAAAAAAAATCTTTCTTGAAGAGTTGCGTACTTCTTGAATAAGGCTTTCATTTGCTTTTGACCTTCATGAACAGAATGTGGATCCATTGACTGCAACAACATTTACCAACTGTCAATACACAAAGGGAATGTTTAGACAGAAAGGAAAATAACTACATATGTTTTGGCAAATGACATTTAGATCCCATAAAACCAAGGTTGTAAAGGTTAGTGCTATTCTATAAAGAGCAAAGCATTTGCTATTCTGATGGGTAATAAACAAATACAAGTTTCACAAAACATACATTTTGCATTTGTTGCTTGAGCTCCTCTAGCTCTGGCCTCATCATCTGGAAGAAAGTGAACTCAATTAAGACGGATGGTGACAAACACAAAATCACTAGAAAACCAAATAAATGAATGGCATAATTCAAATGCAAAGTAGTCTTCTATGTCTAATAAAGTTGTCTCATTGACATGGCATAAAATCCATAATCATGTTATGATACAGCAAAGCAGTTTTCCATCTCTAACAAAGGAGCTATTTCTTAATGATACATTTACTAAAGAAAAGTTGAACCTTCACCCGCGAAGAAGAGGAATTTTTTCATTGAAACCTTATCAAATTTAAATAGATACCTTTAGATGCATTAAATAAATCCAAACTTGAAGGGTGGTGAATAATCCATAAAATATAATAAGGCCAAAAAAATTGAATACATGAAAGTTGAAGAACAAGTGAAAGAGACAGAAATCAAACGTAGCGGCTGTTCAAGCTGTGATCTTTTGTTGAAAGTTTGAATTGGTTTTCCAATAAAAAGGTTGGCAAAATCAAAGTGCCTAGGCACCCGTTTTGCCTCCGTCCTAAGTTGGCCAAGTCCATGATAGGCTAACAACAAAAAGAGATCAGTAAAGCTGTTGTTTGTACAAAAGACTTGATATCAGATAAATCACACCTTAACACAAGTAGCAACTAAAAATTTCCTGATAGTCCAAAATCATAGATAACATGGAAGATTGACAATTGTTTAAAATAAGCATCACAAATCCAGTGGGGTATGCTTGGTTGGAGGGATTGGTGCTCCAAATCCAAAGTACAACCCAAACAGAGTGTTAATCAAAATCCCATTTTTGGTTTTGAAGTTGGATTTTGATTGAAACTCCTGTATTGACAAATCATTTGCATCTCAAAATAGCTCCGACCAAACACCCCTAAAAATAAACCTGCAGTACTACTGATCAGCAAAAAAGTACATAAAAAAGGCAACCTATTTCCACTTACATTAAGTTTGACAGTGGCTTTCATTTGGTTAATCAGGAGGGGGATAGTCGCTGAACGAATCAAAACAGTCGTCAAGGCAATGGATGCCCACCTGAAATACATTTAGACAACAACCAAACAGAGAATGAAATTCTCTGGTTCGCCATACACCAATGCAAAGACATAATTCCCAAGAAAGTAATTGAAAGCGCCCAAAGAATCTAACCAATTGAAGCCAGTAAAGGAATGAACCCCATCGATCAAGTGCTGCAGCGCGGCAACAGGGAGATAAGAATCCGCGGCAGCAGCAGCCACTTCGCCAGGGAACGGAGCCGGAACAGCGGAAGCCGCTGCAGTAGCAGCAGCAGCAGCATCGAAGGTCGTGTCTGTAAGGACTTCGGTCACGTCTTTGATAACATCGATTTCGTTGGATACCCCGGTGCTGGAAGAGTAGCTCCGGCGACCGAGATCAAGAGCAAAGGGGGTATAAAACCCTAAGCAACGTCGATCCCGGAAGGTAGAAGTGATGCTGGAGAGGGATTGGGAGGAAGAGTAGCTTCGATTGGGGATGGGGGATGGAGAGACAGGCGAGGAATCATCGTGGTCTCGGAGGAGAGGGTGGGCGAAGGAGGGGCGTAGGCGGCGGGAGAGATGGGAAAAGCCGGAGGAGAGGAACCTCCGGCTGGAAGCCATTTCGTCTTGGGGATTGAAGCGGGCGACGAGAAGGAAGCGAGAGGGTTTAGGTCTTTGAGAGGGTTTAGTTTAGACGCACGATTTGGGTCCATGGATCGGGTCCAATCCAAACATTCGGACCCAACTTGTTTGTCTCGATCAATATGTAACAAATTGGGTAAATTGGACCAAAAGTGACCATTTTGGTAATTAGTGTTTATGAATTACTTTTCACTTTTCAGTAGGTATAATGAAAAATATAACAAGATTAGAAATACAAAGTATTGTGAGGAATTAGAGATGTTACTTTGGAACTGAATACATTGGTGTATGGCAGTTCATCAATTTAAAAAAATTAATTAAACAAGTGGGAATAGATATGAACGCCAACGGTACCAAATCTCTCCCTTCTCTCAATTTGTGTGATAAAAACAGTGCAGAGTCAACAATAATCCAACACACCAAATATACTTTTTCCCCAACCTATTTGTGGACTTATATGCACCATATGAATTTAGTTTACAACTTTCATTTTCAAGCAATTCTTCACCATCCACAAGAAAATCAAATCTGGATCATGCCTCTGACTTTATGCACCATATGAAACCCATTTTAAACTCGTGAAAAAAATCGATAGCTTGCGAATGATATTTAAGGGTACTATATACATTTATTGTGCAGAGATGATGACAACAACATCTTGACCAAACAAGATGTTGTGATATTCTCACAAGAGCCTGGACCATCCGCCAACATCTCGACCAAACAAGAGGAGGATTTACTTTCCTTTCCAAAAAGGTTGTCAAACAATTGGTGGATATTATATTTTTGCAGGTACTTAAAAGGGTATATATATATATTAAACAGTACAAGTGAGTATGACCAAGTCTGCAGAAAATACTATCTCAACTTTGAAATCCTAACAAATCCAACTCAATTCTTTCATACTCTTGAAAATATCACAACACTTTGGATTCAATAAGTAATATTAAATGAAAATTAATAATAATAAAATCAGACACCCACCTCACAGTAGTTGATCGGTTGAAGACCCAATTTCATGGATTTCTCTATCTTAGCCATCTAATCAAAACAGCTCGAATAGGACGCCACTACCAAATGACGGATGCTTCTCCGGGAATCTCAAGCGATTGCGTGACCTGGAGAAGCATCAGCCCAAAAACAGCCCAAAAGACCCACAAAAGCAAAATCACCACTGTTTTAGAAACCCCCAGACAACCAAATAAAAAATTAAACAAAACAAAACAAATGAAGAATATTCTTTGTTGGCCCCACCACCATCCAATCATAAAACAACATTGTGATTATCCCATTGAAGTCCGCGAGAGTACACGTCAGCCAGCTTCCAGAAACTTACTTCAAGTTCCAGAAAACTAAACAGCTATAAAAATTAATTAATATAATAATCTACACATATCTCCATATATTTATTATTAGTTAATAAAAAAAAAGGAAAATGGGCATGATCTAGAGGATACGGCACGTGACTAAGTCACGTGATCACTGAAGGCATTGCAGACCCTTCGATTCGGGCGAGGGCGGTACACGGTCCAGGTCTGGTGTTCCTGCGGATCATCCTGTGGATCGGATCCGGGATCCAACGGCTCCGGCTTCACGCGCTGAGGCTCCTCGCCATCGTCTTCACGGGCACGCTTCGACCCGATCGGGACGCCGAATAGTCTCGGGCTGTTCGTCTCGTCGGCCCTCGCGGCTACCTCCTCGGGCGATCTCGGCGGAGGAGGAGGTGGCGGGCCGTAGGAATCCGCCGCGAAGCTGCTGGAGCCGCCGTTGCGGGAGGAGGCGTACTTGGACATCAAGAGGAGGATGTTATCGCAGAGGCTTCGCATCTGGCCGAGCTCGTGGGAGAGCTGTGAGTTCTCTCTCCGGAGCCGCTCGTTTTCATCCATAAGCTCCGCCGCGCTGGCGGAACCCGAAGGCCGTGACGCCGACGCCTGCGGCGCGCCGGGCGAAGAGTTAGACGAAAGAACCTGCTCGTCGCCGGAGTTTGTCGGCGATCCAGTCCGATTTGGCGGGACAGCCACCGTGACAGCGGCCTGGACAGGCGCCGCAGCCGGCGGCGAGATTTTCCGGCGATGTATGTCACACAGAAGCCGCTTCTCACCTCTCCGGAAGCAATCGTTCGCAAACTCCCACCGATCGGGTACGATCTTTCTGAAACCCTGGAAATTTTCCCATTCATAAAAGAAAAATCAGGAAAAAAATCAAGATAAAAAAAGAAAAGAAAAAAAGATTAGGGGGCTCACGTAGGTGTTAAGCTGGCGGACGAAGCTGGAGAAGTTGTTGTGCTTGAAGTACTTGGGAAGGAGATCACGGGCGAACTCAGCGGGGCGCCAGACGATGAAGGTGGATCCGTCCTCGTTCCACGAGATCACGTCATCGATGGCGGGATCATCGACGAGTTGGTAGGTCTTCGTGAGGAACGGGGTGGGCAGCGTCCTCTGGCCCTCCCCCACCGCGGCCGCCGCCTGCTCGCCGGTCGGGGTAGGCGGCGCCATGATCGATCACACCCTAGAGAAGGAGGGATCTTCTTAAAGGGGTTCTAGAAGGTTCGGGTAAGGTTTATTAACAAATAAACAGGCATAAAAGGGAATGAGAGGGAGAGAGAGGAAAAGAAACGAAGGGAGGAGGGAGGGGATGTATCTCATCCAGAAGAGAAAGCGCGAGAAGCTACGACGGTGGTTTATTAGTTTTCCAGAAGGTTCCCAGAAGCGATGGGAGACGTTTCGGCAACACAGGTTGTACCGACACGTGCCCGTCGTTGGTTGGAGGTATAACAAAAAGATAGATAAGGTCTTATGCGTCCACTTTTTGCAAAGAAACCCCGTACTTTTTTTTTTCTTCTTTATACTAATACGGCCTTAAATATATTTTAGTAACTAATTAAGCCTTTGACCGATATAGCTCCATTCTACAAAATCATGATGATGTTTTAATAAGATATTATCATAATTAATCTGATATATTTAAAGAAGATTAATGAGGAGTTGAATGTAAATAACTAAGGCAGCGTATGAGGGGCTAGATGTAAAGGAAGTCGTCCATATGAGATAAAAGCACAAACTAAAAACTAGGATCTAGAGAATGTGTGTGAGAGAGAGAGAGAGGATGAAATGGTTAGCACTTTGGAGCAGCGGGATAGGAAGGAAAGGGTGGTACTTTTGATTAAAGAGAGGATTAGAAAAGGGGAACAAAGGGACACGTGGACGAGACGGGTGGTGAACGCGTGTAGTTAAAGGATGTGCGAGTGCTTTAAAGTAGGTTGGTCTTCGGCCCCACAAAATAGACTGTCTAGAAGCTTTCTTCCTTCCCAACCGCAACCGGAACATTTACCAACATGGAACACAACCCTTGCCTATTATATATTATAAAGACTTTTAAGAAAGGTCCAGAAGTGAGAAATTTTATCTCTTTTTTAATTCGGGGAATAAATAAAGAAGTCTCTACAATTTTAAGCATTGATTATAAAGAAGAGTTATTGGTTACATATACCGAGAATAATGTAGATTTTTCTAAGAAAAAGATTTGACTAAACTGGTTGCGTACGCTTTTGTAAGATGCCATTTATGGTAAAAAAAAATATATTTTATATTTCAAAACCCAAAATATGAAAATATAATAACTATTTATCAATATAATAAGTAAAAATTGGATGTAAATTTTTATTACATAAAAATAAATGTAGACACAATACATGATATAATATCATGAGATAAGAAATTCAACTGTCATAATAACCGTTTGGTCATCATCCAAAAGAATGAATTTCAACAAATTGTAAATAACTGGTAGAAAAGGTTCATAAGGAGGTTGTCCGTCCATAAAAAAGACCTATTAACTCGAATTATGAGATTCATTGGGAACAATGGCGAAATCAAAAACAAAATTAAGAGAGTATTGATTTCATCTTTAATTTTTTTTTATAAATATTAAAAAAAATTATATTAATTCAAACTTAAGATTACTTGTTTATACTAATTCCTCTACGAAAAAGAATAACAAGTTTCACCAACGACCTTCGGGTCTACATGGCATCAGGTCCCCTGCGTAAGATGTTCATTCCGGAAAACCAGAGTTCGAATCTCCACTGTGTAGGGTAAGGGCACAAGGCGAGTAAGCCTATGGGTGTTCCGTGCTGCACTTGAGCCTTAAGGTGCTCAGTGCAACTGTGCACGCCCTTGTTCACTAAAATGATCCTTGGGGGGCATTTGTTGCCCAGATAAAATAAAAAATAAGTTCTATTTTCTTTTTAATCCTTTAGGTACACGTCTAATTCCATCTATATTTTATTAAAGGAATGTTTGTAAAAAAAGATAAAAATTATAATATTGGAATTAAGTTTAAATAATGAAAAAAATCACTAATATGCGAAAAGAAAAAGATTTATTGGGAATATATGAGCAAAATTTTAATTTTATAAAATATGTCAATACTAATTTTAAAAAAACATTGTGTCTATTAAGATTTGAACTAAGGACTTGAGGCCATCATAGGACTCTAACCACTAGACCACAACAACAATTTGTTAGGGAATGTGAGAATAATATTATATACTTATAATAACAACTTCATGGAGATAGAGGCTCTCCTGAAGCTATGGAGGTAGAGGCCGTCCTGGAGCTAAGGGGATGTTTGAGCACCCCCCTGGTGCTTGAGCCCCCCTTGCCCGCCCTCCCTCCCTCCCTCCGCCCTTGCCCGCCCTCCCTCCCTCCGCCCCTGATTAGGAATTCTGGTATCTCTTTTGAGTTCTCTCTATTTTTCCAAATCCTAACTTAAAGCTCTCATCGAGCACAAACACTCAAACCTCTTATTTCCTATAATTCTCTTTTTTGTGGTGTTCAACTCACGAAGGCCGATCTCCCAAAAGAACTTTGATCTCATAGAGCGAAAAAAAAAGAAGGATCATCAATCGTGACTCATGAGTGACCTCTTTATCAAAATCTTCTAAAGAATTACCACATTTAAATAAATAATAATAATAAAAACGGATGGATCTTTGCATCAACATAAACTTACTCTAATAATTACTAATTCTCAGCTCAATTCCTATAAACATAATATCATATAAAATATAAACATAATATCAAATAACATCAGGGAAGAGGGGCGCATAAAACAAATGGGCAAAATACAATTTATCATCCATGTTTATCCCTCTTATTTCTCCATTTCCTTTCATTCATGACAATTATCCTCCCCACTATCTAAAGCACACCATGAACATCCAAAATGAGCAACCTAGCTTGCAAGAAGATAACTGGGACCCACCTCAATTGGTCCCTCCGTCGGCAGCTACTCTTAACAAGTTCAGCAAACCGACCAAGTTAACTGACCATGTCTACGACTTGCCAACCTTATCTAATCTGTCATCGTGCGTTCAAGAGTGGACGAATACCACAGAATTAAAACAAAGCTTGCAATGAAGTGCATTCAAGAGCGCAATTCTGACGGAATAGCAGACCAATATAGAATACCATTATGTCATATTAATTGCATGACATGCATGAACGACTAGAACTAATAAAACTGAGCTGCAAGCTTGCTCAACCGGATCAATATAATTGAATTGAGGTTTTCATGAATAGATACCTACAAGGAGAAATTATAAATAAATAATAAAACTTTTTATTGTTTACTGTTTTGACCAATATCCATATGGATTTTTGCTTGCAATGTTCCACTGGTCTCTCTGCACATCTCTGCAACACCATACTTAGCTCTACAAGTATGTTATGGTGCCAGACTGCCAGTATTAATTATAATATATATAAAACAATAGATGTTTATAATTGAAAAATTGGATAAATCACATTTATTGATACGATATGAGAAATTTACATGATATAAAAGAGGTTTTTGGGGCCCCTAGTTGGCCTCCGGAACTTTCTAGACCAGAGGTTGTATCCTCGAAGTCGTCTTTTGACAATATTTCCATCTCCTCTTGGGTGAACGCTTGATTTTTTTTTATGGATTCCAACGTCACCAATTTTGGTCATTTGGATGCATGCACTACATCAAAACCAATAAAGTATTAGAAAATTAATGTTTCAGATGGTTTATGTGAAAATGCAATGTTTGTCATGAAAGCATCTCTTATTTCTCTCTCTCCATATGCTCTAGGTAATTGCCGTGACTGCTAGACTTCATCCGAACCTTTTCATCTTGTCCATCCGTTTTCAAATTGTATTTATTAGTGCAAACGCACTAGGATTGGCAAGTATTTGACACAAGTCCAAGCTTCTCTCAATTCAGGTGCAACCCAAGCATAGAATAAGATGTTGATCGATCCCATTGGCTTGGAGACTCCATTCTCGGAAGGAAGTATCATCAAAGACTAACTGAAATCAAAGTTTGAAGTCTCCATCAAAGGCTGATTGATTGAAGATTGTATGCAAATGCATACATGCTGATTGTTGCTGATTGATGATAAGATTGGAGGCTAGATTTGGCAACTGATATATGATTGATGAGATGATTGATGCATGCTAAATCATGGGATGATTGAAGGTCACATTTGGTGGTAACCAATATGGAATGACAGGCCAAGTTGTAGTGAATCAAGACCAAGTTTGGAACAAGATTGGTGGAGCCAATCTACAGCTCAACCTTGTATGACTGAAGATAAAGGTTGATAAAGATCTCGCGCCATAGTGGTTGAGGAGCTGAGAACGTGACAGAGAGGTGGATCGGCTAGTTGTGTTGGTCAGGATCAGGTGGATCCGACGTAGTTAACTCGGAACTCCGCCAGAAGGGTTGGAGGTGTGTCGAGGTCGTAGAGCAATGGTAGCCTTCGTCAGTTCGTCAGCCGGGCCGCGTTACAATCGTAGTTGCAACTAGGTTGCAACGCCTAAATGTAGAAGAAGTCCAATTTATCAGTCACGGAGATTCGAAAAATCCTAAAGATTGTAGCTGTGTTGTGAAGGCAGAGAGGCGTCTATATAAGACCAAGACTCAGAGGATTGAAATGAGCTTACTAGAGTAGTCCCTCGGAGAAGGATGATAGTGGTCATTGTCAATCAAAGAGTGGGTGCTTATGATAGATTGAGTGTGAGAGAGACTCTTGTTCTCCTCTCTTCCCTACATCTTTAGTAGATTGTCTTCTCCGGGCTTGGCCCCCAAATGTAGGCTTGGTTAGCTGAACTGGGTTACCAACTTCCTTATCTCTTGTGTCTGTGATTTGCTTTGCTTGAGTGTGTGTGAATGTGTTTGAGAAACTCTGTGAGCAGCTAGTTGCAATCAGTGTTGCAATATTTTTTACGACAAGCGGATAACCCACCCGACCAGCAGAACTTACAGTATTATCACCCCGAAGGTCTTGAATTTGGCTAAGCGTGCTCCTTATCTCAAATAGCTGGTAATAGAGTACCAAGATGCGTTTGGTGTAAGGACATTGCGTGACGAGATGTGGGACTATTTCCAAGCTCTGCTTACAAAGGAAACATTATGATATGTTCTCTCTCCATCCTCTCTTTGCAAGGTTGTCGAGGGTCATGAGTTTATTATTCCATGCTAACCACACAAAGATTTTGATTTTACTGGGACATGATTGTTTCCAAAAATCCCCTATGTTATTTACTTTGTAAACCCCCATCTGCCAAATTGAGGTATAAAGATTTCACCGTGAACCTCCTATGGGAGATTAGTACCCATTCTCTATGGTCGAGGATCTCTGATGTGGGCTCTTCCATGGTTGTTATTATGGCAACTAGTTATGTCTCGTCGTTATACCTTAGCAATCCAAGTAACCAAAGAAAGGTCCCTTGTCTTACCTTGCTTCTAGCTTGCTCCACATTGATATGGTAATTGCCCGTCAAGCCCACCATACAGGGGGTAGAGGATTTTCCGCGCATGCCCCCCTACCCATCTGTCCCACCAATGGTTTGTTGAACTCCCATTGCCTACTTTCACTGTGATGTTATGTAACATCTTTGGTGTGGATGTCTTGATTGATACCTTCTAGTGTGGATTGATGAAACACTACCAAGAGTGCTTGATGATTTTTAGGCATACAGCCGCTTCTCTTATGAGGATCTGTCACCATTGTTTCCCGAGTACTGCCTCGTTATAGCTCTTGAGATAAAAGATCCCCATCCCCTTTCTCTTTTGGCTTGCAAATTTGACCTCAGTTTCCTCCTGAATTGGCAGAGAGCTATTTAAACAAGTAAATGTGAAACATACTATAAAAACTATCTGCAAATTAAAATTCATGTAATGTAATGCCTTTGTCTCTTATCCATAAATGTCTGCCAAAATGACAAAACAATAATAGAATCATGATATAACAACGATGAGATAACCATGATAGACAATTTAAATTGTAAATTATAAATCCAGTCTAACATCTGGGCCAAATGTATGTTTCAACTTCCCTTGTCTAGAATGGCTCAAAACAACAATAATAGACGTCTTTCAACAATTACAAGATATGCGTGCTAGATGATTAAAATTGTAAATCCAGTCTAGCATAAGGGCAAACAATGAGACAAATGCATGCAACTGCAATATGCATTGCTTATTTTAAGAATGCTTGATTAGCTTATCATATGAGAACATTGCAAATGTTATGTCAAACAATGGACAAGAAAACTCACTTCCAGCCGAGTTATTTTTGAGCTTTCGCTGTAGAAGCGTAGACAGCGGTAGCATCACCCGGCCTTCTGGGGCATAATTTGATGGGAATTTTCTGTAAACATTATTGATTAAAGAAGTAATTGAAATGATATGGATGAGAAAAGGAATGGATTCCCAAAAATGTTTATCCTAAGGAAAAAAAACTAGCCCACCTTGCCAGATGCTTTGTCAAATGCTGTGGCCATTTCTAACACCAACGAACCACATCCTGTGCCCAAGTTGCAGGCAACACAACCTGAAAAAGTAAAGTTGGTTGATGACTATGTAACAAAATAAATATAGTTGTGAAATCAGAACAAAAAAATTAAAAAAGAGAAACAATCAATTTTTTCTGTCACAAAGAGCTTTTGAAGAGCTGCAATGCGTCCTTCGTCCAAGTTCATAACATGAATGCAATCACGAACCTGATCTAAAAATTATATCTCAAGATAGAAAATTGAATTTGGTATTATATTTTAATAACATGGCAAGTATTGACACTAATATGAGATTTCATGAAAATGAAGTTTTTTTGCATCTTAGATCCTTGATCTAGTAAATGAAAGTAGGTATTTCAATACAAGGCACCAGAAGCTTGTAAATTAACTTTTAAGTTTCCAAAGTCATCTAAAGTTATATGTAGGGTCATATATCAACAATTTTACAAAAGAGTTGTAATGTTCTAAAAATGATCTAACAGAAAGAAATTCATGTACCAAACGAAGAAATATATCAACAGCATAGCAAAATATTAAATTAGTATGTTGACAAAATATGCTCTCTACATCCCAGATAACCAGAACGGGGAAATTGAAGATCATTTATTCTAGCTTGGGAAAGAGAATACTATCAAAAGTCATACTTATTTAAAATATATTATCCTGACGCTAAAAGAACAGTTTTTACATAATTACCGAATGGAGCCTGCTCTGACACAGTCCAAGATCTCAGAATATTTTAACCAAAAAAATAATAATAATTGTAATTTGGGTAAAATCATTGCGCCAAATGCGGTAGTTGCAGCCTCCACAAAGTTCATTGATCGTTTCTACACAGTAGGCCCTTTAGAAACTAATGTTCATTCGGAACTTTGTGACTAGAGCAGAAAAGTTTGACCCAAGACTTCACAATTTAAAAACTTCTCTAGACTGTGAACGAAAACTATCTCAGATCATACTGCAGTCCACCAAAATTGAAGCTTGAATAAGAACTGAGAAGCCCTTTCCCACAAGGAAATGTGGCCATCAGAGTTTTAACATTTGAATTAATTCAAAGAGAGAAGCCAAGCTATAAGCAAGGAAACTAACATAACTTTCAACATCTACATAGTTGTCACATAGAGCATACATCCTTTCTTTCATCTACCTCCAATCCTCTCTCCATACTCTATTGTCTCTTTTAGAATATGAAATTCAAATATGAAAGTTATTTGATCTATAAAAAACATTTAAAAAAAAAAAATCAAAAGTTGGTATCTGAGGACAACATTTCAGAACCCACATCTTGGAAAAAGAAAAACACTGTTGTGCATCGTAAAAGAAACTAATTAATGATCATAAGTCAATCACATTACCATCATAATCACAAAGCGCAAATCAACACACTAACACTCAAGATCTTACTTTGTCTTGGAAAAGATTCCCTCAAGGTTTTCCTTTCTAATGAGAGCTCCCTCAAAAACACATAAAAATCACATCAATCTGGAAACCAAAAAGAGAAAGAAGAAACAAACCTCCAAAGAAGCAGAATGACATCAAGCCCACACCAGAATGAACCTGAGGTACGTGGAGAGATTCACCCCGGTGAGCTCCCGCAGGATGGAATGCCACCGCAGAGTTGTTAAGGTTATTGATGATGACGAGCTTGAAGCCATCCTTGAGGAGCTGCAGCACTGTGAGCGTCCCAATGAAGCCCGCGCCGCCGGTCACGAGAGTGCTCTGCCCGCCCGCCATTGCCGATCAAAGAGAAGGAATCGACAGCTCAGTCTATACAATGAGTGTGGATAGCGACTGAATACCCAAGAGAAGAGCTCGCCGGGATAAAAGATGGGATTCGACCAGCGACGGAGGCGAGCGAGAGTATCACTGTGATCTCCTCCTATATGCCATTTGATTGCCGCGAGATTAGTAATAACTGCTAATATCAACCGTCAATAATTATAGTGCAAAATCTAATTACGATCAATTTCAAAGTAATATAAAATAAAGTGTTTGCAAAATCTAATTACAAAAGTAAAATAAAGAAGATTGAGATTGCCAACTTTAACAAGAAAAATAATTGATTAGCCTGTTTTATGTAGAGTTGAGGGTTTAAATCATGCCTACGGTACTTACAATGACTTATCCATATTTATAAAAAAAAAATTTTTAAATATTTGCTTATTAAGAAATAGTATTTGGACAAAACCCAGATTAAAAACAATTAAAATGCAGAGACAATCTCTTTCACGTCTCTCCAATTAAACACAAGATTTAGGACAATCGAGATCCATCACAAGAATAAGCACTATAGGGAATTAGATATGAATTGAACTTTCATCTTGCTTCTAACCCATAGAAAAAAATATCTCTTGCAAACATATTATCTAATCCCAAGATTAATTGGCACTACTACAATTTTCTTTTAAAAATTCTCATTACCAAAGTATAAAGAGTTTGATGAATGACTAGAAGGAATTTTAATGATGGACATAATTCAATGTTTTAAATTCCTAATTAGTTCGTTCATGTGTTTAGTTCCTTTGCATGGAAGTGAACTGCGGTTAGAATAAAGACTGAGATGTGGTTGAAGAGGAACAGCTGAGAGATGGGGGTGTTGAAGCGCAGGCAAACAAAGCATCAGTACACATAAATCGAAGTCTCAAACAGAAAGTGAGTCTTTTTTGGGCCTTGTCCATGGTCTATTACGAGATCTATTCATCGGATACTGTTCCCACCCTTAAGCATTGGGGACTCTTTTACACACACACACACACAAAAAACAAAACAAAACACAAAAAAAAAAAAAAAAAAAAAAACATTGAAGGATG
Source organism: Dioscorea zingiberensis (assembly GCA_026586065.1). NCBI lineage: Eukaryota > Viridiplantae > Streptophyta > Magnoliopsida > Dioscoreales > Dioscoreaceae > Dioscorea > Dioscorea zingiberensis. Next base: position 4,972,781 of record CM048822.1, on the reverse strand, counting down.
AAAAGAGGGGGAAATGCAAATCTAGAGACAATTAGCTATGAAATTAAATCAAAATCGGTTTAAGTCTACTTATTTTGAATGTAAAAGAGACCAGAACCCATTGAAATGATGTAACTTATAATCAGAAATTCATTTCAAGCTCATAAGACGGCCAAACACATCCCACAGGCTATATATATATATATATATATATATTTGACAAAAGTAACAAGCGCCCCACAAAGAAAATCAATGATATGCATAGGCGTGGAGCCCACTTTGACACATTTGTGAACTTGGCATATGAGAGTGGGGGTTTGATCTCGGGTTCGTCCCAAGGGAACACACCCACTCTACGCAAAGAAACCAGTACCAATAGGCTAAGAGGCCGTTGGTATAGGCATTCTATATTTTAGACGGGCTCCATCCAACCTAAATATTGTATCTAACACGTAACTATCATCTGTAATACTAGTATAACTCACCATAGTTATTCATTAAAGCCATGAAATAGTGGTAGGTTCTACTTTTTATGAATTGGTGCTTCCCTTTACTTTCAAAGGAGCACTTTTTAGAGCAACATGCATCTAGATCTACCTCCACAGAATCTAATCTCTTGCCTTTAATATGGGGTCCGCCTTGGCTATCAGATCCCCATGGTTTAAACCATATGGCATGAGATTTAATATATATGAGACAGGGAATCTTCCCTTAGGTTGGTACTTGGTTCATCATTCTACATTTCTTAACATCATGTCCTACTAAGCTTGCACTAAGTTGCGTTATAAATTTAATCCTTCAACCACATCAAACACCCAATTCTATCAATTTAATGGAGATTGGAGATTTAGCTAGATCTGCAACCAACCGATTGAGCTAGATTTCCAAGATACTCAACCAATAGAGTTAGTCTAATTTGGACCCTTCACCTGAAAGAATGAACTCATCCAACAAGTAAGCTAATCAAAACTATTAAGAATTGCTCATATGAATCTGGATTTTGGTGGTTTCTGACATCATTTGAGGCCATGGGATCAAACCAATACCTAATAAAGGTTTTAGTTAAGAGGCCCTACACAAAATTGAGTATAGCTAAGAAATGAGATCCTCTTTATCATGAGTAAAGCCCATCTGAAAAAAGCCTCTTTTGTATCAAAAGTAGGATCCGAGGGGAATGCCACCTTATGGGGCTTTAAAGCTCCAAAAGGTTTAGAGTTCATGATATTATAGAAACCTAATTACAACGACTCATGAGGAAGGCCCAAACAAAGGAAAGACAAAGCATGTGCATTTGTTAAGTGGTGTTTACCTAACCTTTTGAGTTTAAAGGGCAATTGAAGAAGAGGAAACTTAGTCAAGCAATGATTGGAAAAGGGGGCATCCCACTTAAATGATTCTTTTAAAGAAAGCTTTTGATATTAAATTGAGGGATTCTGTCTTCGGGTGATATACTATATTGTGCAAATGGAGTTGGCTGATCACCCAATCTTGGTGTGAATCAGTAGGTCTTCTGAGAGATTAGTAATATAATGAAAGAATCAAAGTAGGTTTGTGGGAGATTAGACAAAACTTAGCTAGAGGTGCTCTTGAGGGAGTTCCTTCCATCCAACATTTTTAAATTAAATATTTCACAAATGGTTGCCAGCTAAATGAAATGTGTTACATGATAATGAGCTGCAAATGGAAGGACTGAGTGAGTGTAGTGCATCATTATATAACAGTTAAATACACAAAGAAAAGAAAAACAATCAGCAGAAACAAAATTTACAGCATAAATGAATTTCTAGTTATCGAAATCAATTATGAGAACAGTGAAGAAAATATTTCCACCCAAAAGTCAAACTTTACAAAGATAAAACTCTTGAAGATGATAATCACTGAAGTTAATTGTTCAATTGCATTAGATATGTTTGGCTTGCATGTCCAGGGCCACGAATGTAGAGTGGATTGGATACTGTCTGAACAGGGTTCAGAGCGTCAGAAAGAAAGAAATGGGAGGCAAAAAGCATGTCCTACTCCATATTTAAATAAAATTACACGTGGTTTATCTTAAAAAAAAATCATGTCCTATTTGTAGAGTAGATAGGTATAGAAATTAGAAACACGGGAAGAAAGTTACTCCAAGTGTTGCAGACGGTGTCTCCTTTGAACGGGATCTTTGAACTACTACAAATGTATGTGGCTACGCCACTAGCTAATCTTCTACAATGTTATGTTTAAATGCTAAGTTGTGTTCCTGCTAGAAAGACCAAACCTTTTGATTGATCTTCAGGCTGAAGACCGAATCTAGACATTTATGCTAATATTTATATAAGTAAAAGATGTAACATTAATTAACATCTGCAGATGTAACATTAACATCTGCTTCCCTGATATGTATAAAACCCAACAAGAAATAAGAAATGAACAAATGACAGAAAACGGCAGCATGGTCCTGCAGAATTAAAAAGTTTGTCTGGATAGCCATGCATGCAATCTATTTCATGCTGCTGAGACGTGTGCTAAAAAGCTTGGTGTGAAAAATGAGAGCTCATGAGTGACACCCGAGAGACATGGCACAGTATGGGCCACATGTGGCACTGCCAAAACAGCAGACCATATCACATAAAATTAAGCAAAGCATACTAACTCTGAAAACCCTAACTCTAATGTACCTAGATTAAAACAACCAAATCATATTTCTCTAATCAAATACAAAAGATAGGTTGTATTCCGTATTAGATGTCCGTACCATAAAATATAAGGTAAAACTAAAATTAAAAGAAATTTTTATTTTGTTGCGATGTTGATATGACAGTCACGGTAGTGAAGAGAACTGACAAAAGAAGAGTCATTCAACGCTGAAATTACTCGACATATGTAGGGTGTCCAATGGTAAGCCTATAATGGAGGAATACTGCTAGCCAAATAGAGAGTAACTTTTTTTAAATCTTTTTGGTGTCCTCCCGACAAATATGTCCGGCTAGGGATGAGTCTTTTTAGTCCACATCCCGGAGGATCATCAGCAGATTGATGGCAGATGGAGCGCATGCGGAGACACTGTTCTTTATAGTTGACAATGACAAAGACGTGAGACAAAAGAAGAGGGCGTCATTTCATCCACCTCTAAATTCAACTATTTTATTAGTAAAGTTTGAATTAAAATCCAAAAATGAAGATTTTCTCACCAGAAGCATCAATGGAGGCCCAACCATATGGAAATCAAGGCAATATATATATCAGGGGACCTAATAGCCTTCAAACTGGTCCCTGAATGGAAATCAAGGTAATATATACATATCAGGGGACCTAACAGCCTCCTACATGGTCCCTAACTCATGTCATGAACAGCACCAGTCATTTTCTATGTTCCTAATTATTTAAGTGGTGAAAGAACAATGAAAAAAACAAATCACTCTTTGGCGAAATCGTCTCCTACTGATTCAAAAATTTTATCTAAAAATTTACATAAATTTTAGATAATAGAAAGAGATCGTACCAACTAGTAATAGAAAAAGATCGTACCAAGGTAGTAGAGTGCGTGTGTGCGTTACGGAGAGAGAGGAGATGTCCGGAAAAGAATGGGAGGGTGGAGACAAAGAAAGGGATGTCTCCATCCCTTGGAACCCAATCATTCCATTGCGTCTCGCGCGTGAGGACAACCCGGGACGAAGATAAGGACGTCTCTCGCCCGTCCTCACCTTTCATGTCCACCTTATCGGGGATCATTCTCTAGTGGCGGGTCCTCTCCTCCTCCTCCACCCTCCCTCGTCCTTATCTCAACCCTTCCTCATCTTTGGGATTCCCACTCGTCCAGTACTTAACTATTTCTTACCACTCTAACGAGACGAATCAAACCAATGGAAACCCCATGATAAAATATTACCCATTTTCCTCGATCCTATGCGCGAAGCTTGCCCAATAATTTTCAACTCCATTGTATAAGTGAGATGATATTTGCAAGCATATAGAAAGGCAAAGACAGACAGAGAGAGAAGATGCTGGAGACCGTACGGTACCTGATAGGTTCGGCAGGATCCAGCGGATTCGGATCCAAGTCCACCGCGGAGGACGTCACCGACGCCTCCCCGGACCTCCGATCAATCACCGCCATCATCACCGGTCCCGATCTCTCAGATCTTCTCTCCTCCACCTCTTTCTTGCTTTTTTTTATAAAACTCTGGTGATGAATCAGGAGCGACGTCTGGGATCGGGGCGGAGACTGCGCGGGTGCTTGCGAAGCGGGGAGCGAGGCTGGTGCTTCCGGCGAGGAGCTTGAAGGCAGCGGAGGAGACAAGGGCGCGGATCACGGCGGAGTTTCCCGGCGCCGAGATCATCGTCCTCCCCCTCGACCTCAGCTCTCTCTCCTCCGTCCGCTCCTTCGTCTCCCGATTCCTCTCCCTCCATCTCCCGCTTAATCTCCTCATGTTAATAACCAACATCTCTCTCTCCCTCTCTTTACATTCTCTTTTTGAAATTCAAATCCTTAAAACATTACTCAAACCCCACAGAAATAACGCGGGAAAGTTCTCCCACGAACGCGCCATATCCGAAGACGGGATCGAGATGACGTTCGCCACCAACTACCTCGGTGAGTGCCTGAAACCACCTCCTTTCTAGAAACTTCTCCATAATATTAATAATAATAATAATAATAATAATTGGAATTTTAGGCCATTTCTTACTTACCAAGCTACTGTTAAACAAAATGGCGGAAACGGCAAGGGAAACGGGGATCCAGTGCCGGATAGTGAACGTATCCTCAAGCATCCACTCGTGGTTCTCCGGTGACGTCATCCAGTACCTCGATCTCATCACCTGTAACAAATTGTAAACTAATTAACCTCTTTTTTCCCTTTCCCCAAATTTAAATAAATAAAAATAAATATATATATATATATTTGCAGGCCATACGACGCGACGCGAGCTTACGCAATGTCCAAGCTCGCCAACGTACTGCACACCAGAGAGCTGGCTGTGCGTCTCCAGGTGCCAGCGATGTCTTTTACTTTCACTACACTAATTATTTATAAAAATGTGAATATTAATTTATTAATTTTATTTATATTAGGATATGGGAGCTAACGTTACCGTCAACTGCGTGCACCCCGGGATCGTGCGCACCCGGCTCACACGCGACCGAGAGGGAGTCCTCACAGGTGCTAGCTCTTCACGTAATAAGAACTCCAATGAACTTATAAGATTAGTTACTAATTTTGATGGAAATGGAATCTAAGCAGACGTGGTGTTCTTTTTAGCGTCGAAGCTCCTAAAGACTATTCCACAAGTGAGTAGTAGTAAATTTGAGTTTTTTTTTTTTTTTATATGATTTGGGTGACTAGTTATGGTTTGGGATGAGATCTACGTAGGCGGCGGCGACGACGTGCTACGTGGCGGTGCACCCGCGGGTGGTCGGAGTCACGGGGAAGTACTTTGCGGACTGTAATGAGACGGTGGCGTCGAAGAGCGGGTGTAATGCGGCGGAGGCCTGGCGGCTTTGGGAAGTCTCAGAGGCCATGACTGAGGAGAGAAGAGAAGAAAATTAAGATGATAGAAGAGATGAGAACTAGAAAATATATAAGTTTTGTGTTTGAGAGACAAGTGTGTGCCGGGTTAAAGAAGTAGGTTTTTGTCTTACATACGTGTATAAATAGATAGAAGCAATTAGTATAAACATATGAAACTATATATATATATATATATATATTATCATATTATTTGGTATTTTATGAGTTCAAACAAATCATCATAAGATGAGAAATTATAATAAAGTGGTAGTGGTTCATTCTCTTGTATATATCAAGCAGGACACAAGCTTATAAAATAGAGAAAGGACTGCCAAAGCTCTACATAATTTTAGCTTTCTCTTCTTGTACAAGAGATGTAGATTTAGTTGGTTTTGGAGTGTTGAACTTTGTTCTCGAGACCTCTCCAATGTCTTTAATTTATCATCTTCCTTTTGTTCTTTTCATTGTTCTCTTTTTATATAAAATGTGTTTACCACACTTACATATGAAATGCAAGATAAGAGAGAGAGACAAACTCGTTTCCTTCATCCAAATGTGATCAATGAAAATAATAACATCTTATAATTAATTAAGTGCTCTTGAATTAAACACTCTTCCATTGAGTTCAACGTAACCAGACTCCACATAATGGTATAATTTAAGTGTGTTCTTAAACTGCAATTCCTTACTGAGATGACATTTCCAATAGTTCGTTCTTTCTCATTATCATTATTCAAGTCTTTATCATCATAAGAAAAAATAACCATTTAACTTTGCACATTCATCTCAAAATTTAAAAGTATATATATATATATATATATATATATATATATATATATATATATATTATTTACCTAGTATTATAATATCAATAATATAGGGATATTATGTCTTTATGACTTACTATATGGTGATCCTATTGCATCCTCATCTTCTCATTTAAAAACAGTGGAAGTCTCCATTGGAATTTCTAGGATTTTTCTTTGAGTTCTTACTATCCTTATTCTTGATTTCGATTTTTATTTGTAGATTTGCATCTAATATGAGCACTCATCCAGACACCCATGTGTCCAGATCATATGACTCCTTGTATACTGATCAGGATTCCTCTCAACTCGTTCCATGGTCCAAAATAGTCCATCCGTTCTATGATTACAGACAATCAATCTGTTCTATGGTTCCATACAATCCATCCGTACTACGTTTCCAAACGGTCCATCCGTTCAACGGCTAGACATCTTTTGTCCATTCTTCCGTCTTATGCAGACTAACCATTCCTCGGTTCAGTTCGGTGTATACTCATTCTTTAGTCCGAAGCAGTTCATCGGATTCCTAAAACCATAATAGCTCTTTGGTTCTTTGGCTCAAGACGGATCATTCGCTTTGACCCAGGAAAGTCTATATTTATTCTTCGACTCATGCCTTCTAGAAGAACTATGATTGTTATCCAGCTGCCATTCTAGAAAACTACAACTGTTGCCAACCTGGTTCCAGCTAGTTGCTTAGCTGACGTCTAGCTGGAAGCCTAACTGGAGCCAGCCTGACAAACACGTTAAACATGTTGAGGAATTCCAAGCTTGCACTCTAAGTTTCCAAAGTCTATAAAAGGCAGCAAACAATGCTCTTTTGACAAAATCTAATCCTCATATATCGAAACTTTGTCCCTCTGAAGACTCGAGCTCCTCCTCCATTTCCTTTTCGGAGATTTCTAATATTTCTGTCTCTCTATTTTGATTCAGATATCTGTAAACATGATGATCATAGTGGAATCATTCTTTCCCATGTTTTTTTCCTCCAATTTTAGGGGTTTTCCATATAAATCTGCTCTATTTGCTTTTTCTTTGTTCTTTTATTGGTTTTCTCATGATCTAGGCACACATACAAATCAAATAAATTCAACAGTTGAAGTGAAATCAGGGGTTCATCCTATTTTGCATCAACATAATATATATTGTATACACATGACCTGTTTTCATTAATGGAGGTGGGTGCAACATGGTGCTCTTCCCATTTCATTCTGAACCTCGCTTATAGACCTAAGTACTTGAAAGATCAAGTGTAAGGCTATAATCTCATCCGCAATGTGTTAAAAGAATATTTGATTGTCTTTTTAAATTGTATATATTTCTATTTTAGATAATTAATTATATTTTTAAATTAGATGATTGGTGATTGAATGTATTCCTAAATTAGGTTATCTGAGTATTAGGCGGGTACAGTTGGGTGAATCACGGTTACGGTTCACGAACCGGGTTCGATTCAATGAAATCTTGAACCGGAACCGAACCGCCTGGACAAGGTTCTTGGCGGTTCGGTTCCAGTTTGGTTCTGGTTCCGGTTCTGCGGTTTGGTTCAACGGTTCCGGTTTGACGGTTCATACGGTTCGGTTTTTTTTTTTTTAAATTTTAGTTTTTTGTTAAATCAAATAATCTAATATTTTAAATTAAAAATGAACATGAATCATGCTATAATTAAGTGGGAAAAAGTACAAATTTTTTTTTTTTTTTACAAAAATGCAAGAATTAATTCAATACAATATTTTATATAAAAAATAAAAGTATAAATTCAATACAATAATTTGTACAAAAAATACAAATACGATATGAGAAAAAAAAAATAAAGGGCTTGAACTTATTTATATGAAGTTGCCTATGTATCCTCTCGGGGTATAGAGGAATCAAAACCCACGTAGTTCTTTTATTTTTATTATACACATTTTCCTACATTTTCTAATTGGCTAATTGCTTGTTTCAACTTTCATCATAAGAGAAAACTACCGTTGTTGTACCAGAGCCATCATTTACCCACTCATTTGATGATAATGAATGTATAAGGTCATCTTAACTTCGTAGTCTAGCTCTTTCCCACTCATCGAGGCAAGTTTGTGCTTCCAATGATTCTGGACCCAACCTTGATCGTCTTTCGTCCAAAATGTTGCCTCCATTAGTAATTGTTTGTTCAACTGCGACGGTTGAGGTAGGAACTGCAATGAGTTGTTTAGCAATCTTGGCTAAAGTAGGAAAAGTCTTTGTGTGTCTACTCCACCATTCCAAAATTGGAAAATTTGGACATGCATTATCACCAAACTCAAGTCAAGTCACGTCACTGACTGATTGAGATTTCGACTCTATCTCTGACTATCTGCAGTCGGTTGAGCGAATCCACACACAAGTCACAAGATTCAAATTTTGAACTTTGAACAATGGTACAAATACAATATTTGAAATTTTGAACTTTGAACCGGCTGTTGAATCGGCAGTTGAACCGCCAGTTGAACCGCCGGTTCAACGGTTTTGAAATTTTGGAACCTGAACCGAACCTTGTAAGAAGGTTCAAGTTCTGGTTTCAGGACGGTTACGGTTTTTTCGGTTCCGGTTCGGTTTTTTCCGGTTCGGTTCCACGGTTTCGATTCGATATCGTGGAAAGCTCCTTAATATCTTTCCTCAACGCATCACTAATATAATTGAGATAAAAATGATTTGGACCAATTTTAACTCCATTTTCAAATGAATATATGAACATAAAAAAAATTAAATGATTATGTTAGCAAGTGAAGTTTGAAAGGCTACTGCTTCTAAATGATGATTTCTCGACATGTAAATATGCATTTGAAAATTAAAGATGGAAAATTCATATTTGATCATGAGGTTCTCTTTCTACTATTAGTTTGATCAAGTTCATCTAACATAGTATCACATTAGTATTGACTTGTAATCTAATAGACGAACATTCCTTTGTAAAGTCCATATGTATGCGGGTGAGCATGGTTTAAAGCACAACAGCCATGAGTGTGGTATTTCACAAAAGAAAAGAAATTTTCTTCAAAACTTTCCAAGAGTGCTTCTCTAACTAGAATTTGATGATTCATAGAATTTATTGCAAAACTGATCAAACAGAGAGTGACATGGTTTCTTCTTTTATATACAAGAATGCTTAATCTAATTTAAGAGAAATCTCTCTCTCTCTCTCTCTCTCTCTCTCTCTCTCTCTCTCTCTCTCTCTCTCTCTCTCTATATATATATATATATATATATATATATATAATATTCTAGTATCCATTCCTCTCTCTTTTATGCCCAAATACAAAAGTGGCACTTGATATCGTGGAAAGCTCCTTAATATCTTTCCTCAACGCATCACTAATATAATTGAGATAAAAATGATTTGGACCAATTTTAACTCCATTTTCAAATGAATATATTATTTTTTTTAACCCCAAAATAAAAAATTATCAAAATAGTCCTGGGGCAAAAATTAAATATTTTTTAAGAGAGCAAAATTGACTTTTAAAGATTGTTTTACGGAGTAAAACAACTTTGATGGTTGTTTTGCTCTAAAGAGCTGAACACTTTTTAGAACAGAACAGTATTTTAAGAAGCCATTTTGCTCTAGAGTTGGGGACATGTTAAACAAAACGATATTTTATAATCTTAAGAGTGGAGCTCGTCTCTAGAGTAAAAGAGTTTGTTTTCCTTGATTTACTGAACTTACTTTCTATCATGGTTATTAATTAAAGATTGTTTTGGTCTGAGGTTGGGTCACTAGCTATGGAGTAAAACAGCTTTTTAAATGTTGTTTTGCTCTAAAGAGCCAAACACTTTTTAGAACATAATGGCATTTTCAGAAGTTATTTTGCTTGCTCTAGGGTTGGGGATTTGTTGAGCAAAATGATCTTTCATAATCTCGAGAGTGGAGCTCATCTCTAGAGTAAAGGAGCATGTTTTGCTAGATTTACCAAACTTACTTTCTATCATGGTTATTAATTTAAGCAACTTCATGTCATTTTGACAAATATTTTAACTTGAAACTAAAAATAATAATAATTAAAAATTAAAAATAAAAAAAACTCCAAAATGATTTCCTATAGTGTTATATAATTTTGTTTTTTAATGTCCCCACACTTAATAATAGAATGGCCTACGACTACTCAACCTATTGTAGCATAACCAACCATGCATATTCCAAATCTAAGTTTGTTGAGAAGTGTTTAAAAAACACCAACATCAAAAGTACAAACTATTTACATTTATATATTGGTTTTCAATTTGAAAGATGAAAGGAAAAGTGTGTTTTTCATGTATAAATATATTAAGATAAGGCCCCAATCATTATAGGCTTTTCATGATAGAGTGGTACTGAAAGCTTGGGACCAAAACAGGTACAACAAGGACCAGTTCTGCAAGAAGATATATTGGACCCAACTCTATAATGCCCTAGATCATGTCATGGAGTGTAGGCTGATGAACTTCTCAGTCTTTTTGGTGACTTGGTCCATACCTGCTTTTCATCTTTCAGAAATCATAGCATAATATTATAATCCCCAAAAAACATCCATTAAGCATCTCTAATCACTATCCACCACAAAACAATCAGCTGTTTGGATTCTTTGGAATGTAAACATTACAATTCAAACAGAAGCAAAAACACTGAGGAGCTCTGATGGCTGGTAAAATTTTAAAAACATGGAACAACCAAGAAGATAAATAAAATGAATGAATCTGTATAATTGAATGAAATGTTTTGTTTTGTTTTCTAGCCAACGATACAATTAGCCAACTTTTGGTATCCGCCGCTCGTTATCAACGACGGGGATGCTTTACAACCACTGATAGGTAACATTTGCAGCGAAATGTGATTGTGGTGTATACCTCAGAACCCCCCATAATAAAGTGAGGGGACCGATTCTGAAAAACCGCCCTACAAGGCTACCACCCAACCTCCATTTCTTTTTCTGCACAAATTTACAAAGAATTCCGCCATCCTGGGCCTGCAATCACTGATTGATGCAGTTGGGAGCTCAAAGGACCACACAAACTAGTACATTATGGACCACCAGGCATGTGAGATCTCCGTACGATGTGCTTAAGTATCAAAGCCAATCATGTGATCACACATAGAGTCACAAATGTACTGGCAATCCATAGTTCTGGAAAGACCGTATCCGTCCATCCCATCCGCCAGTGACTACAACCTTGCCCCAGGCATGAGAGCTGTTCTGGCAAGAAGTCTTCAGAAATTTGTACTGGTTTTTGCACAAGAGGGAGGCAGTTCTGGATCCGGAGGGGAGCTTCTCCTCTGGCCATGTTGCTGAACCCTTTGGTAGAAACTCAGAGAAGAAATCATGGCTCAGTGTGAAACTACCAGTGGGTGAGACATAGAGGGCATTGTTGCCTGAGAAATCACGTTCAGCGATTCGAGTTTGGTCACTGAAGGTTCCTGGGAAAACCTCAGATGCGGCCGAAACTGGACTTGTGGATTCAAACCCAGGCCATGGTAGTGCAACGGATGCATTGCTTGAAAAGAAGCGCTCATAGGACCAGGTGCTCTTGACCTGATTGGATGTAGGTGCATCTTGGATATTGTGTGTCCAAATGTAGACATTTGAATCTTCGCTAGCAGATATGATATGCCTTCCATCTGAGGTGAATGATGCTGATATTTGACTTCCAGTATTTCGGAAACCTAGGAGTAAAAATTTTTAGCCAGTAGACAGACAAAAAGGATTAAAAAGGGCAAAAGGGACAAGATTCAAAGAGATAAAAACAAGAGTAAGTTTAGGTTTTGTATTGTACCTTTATATTTGGATACGATGTCAACGCCATCAAGGATTCGGACTTGTGAATCAGCAGATGTGACCATTAGCTTTTGATGATCACTTGGACAAAACTGAAAGAGAACACAAAGAAACAAAAGCAATAAGCGACAAGTGAGAGAGAGGGTACAGACAAAATTCTATTAAAGGGATTAACGTAGCCCAAGCTGAGTATTCTAGACAAAACTACCTGAAAGCCAGTTATCCTCTTGTCAACAGACTTCTTTTTACACTGGAGGGAAACTTTGGCATCCAGTTGGAGTTGATTGTCTGTTTCATACAAAATTGGGAAGTCAATTCACTACAAACAGTTATTTAAAACCAAAACATAAATATAATGAATTCTTAAGAACGCCCTCCATTCTAATGGGACATCAGAACCAAGTATGAATGCCAATTTGCAATCACAATGATCCTAATATTAAAACCCACTGAAAGCCTTCAGACAGCCGACAATCAGTGCCAAAAGAATAGTTACAGAAGAGAATTAGTTCAACATCAAAAATAACAAGAAGCTTGCAACATATACATATTGCAATTTCTTTTGCAAGAAAGTAACAGCCACATACTCTGGTGAATAAGGCCATAGAAGCACTAATTGCAAATTATGGGAACAAAATGTTATTTGGGAATACAAGTAAATAGAGATATATTCCAAGGGCCACTTCAACCTAAAGCCATAGCCTGGGAGTGGATGCAACAAAAGAATGATAATTTGGCATGGAATCAAGAAACAGTAAATATGTTATACCAGGTGATGTTCAGATCAAGCTCAAATGAGCTGTGAGCTGCTAGGAATGACCAATAGACTGGGGATGGCCAACATTCATTTCAAGACCTATATGATATTGATAAATTGAAATACAGAATCAGTGACAAAAAAACAAAAATAAATAATAAGGCTGCCACCAATTGAGGACTCTGTTTATGATGGGGACATATGCAAGGGTAGTGAATCATACTAAAACATCACCACAAAAAAGAATGCTCAAACTTGGGCATAGTCATCCATCATATTGTGCATCTTTTCAACACACACACACACACACACACACACACACACAATGTAAAACAAGCACTTGATTCATGCTAACCAAAACAAAATGAAAAATTGTGCATCCAAAGCAAGCTCCATGAATTGCACTAAGATAGAAGAAAATCCAGATATTTGAAGGAAATGTGTTAAGAGGACCTGTGTTTACCTGATGCATCATAAAAGTGACAATCTCCTGTGATGGTGCCAACTATTCCTCCCTAAGAATTAAAAGGCACAAGTCTCAGTACCATAATACATCATGGATAAAAAATATAAAACCAATAAAAATCATATATCAGCATACCTTCCCGTCAGGCTGGTAACACACTGCAGTGACTATCTCTTTGGCATCAGCCCAATGCACAACTCGGCATCGTGGAATCTCCCAAATACGAATTTTCCCATCAATAGAGCCACTGATGAAATAATTCTCATCGGTGGGATTAAACTGAATGCATGTCACTGAATTGACACAATACAAGATATGAGAAAAGCAAGCCAAAGAAGAAATGAAAAGAATTAAGAGCCAACAATAGGAAACATTGCATCTCATTGAAACAACTAAAAACGCACCATAATTATTATGAGAAAAAACTTTGAGGCAGCTATTGAATCCCACTTGCCACAAGCGCACTGTTTTGTCGATGGATGATGACAATAAATACTGCAAAAAAGACTCTTCAGATTAAACTGGCTGTTTGCTTTGTTTCAAATAATATTAAAACTTTCTGAAGCTAAAATCAGAAGCAGATAGTTAGAAACTAATAAACCTTATTCTTTGACCACGAAAGATCCAATACATCTCCATCATGACCACGAAACTCATGGAGTGGCTTCTCAGAAATCTGAAAGACATCAGAAGGAATGACGACACATGCTGAATCTGAAGTCCTCTTCAAACTCCTGGGCTTGTTCTTCTTCTCCTTATCAGCATACAAGTGGGCTAGCTCAGAATTGCGGTTTGCTTTGAAGTATACGCAAGAAGGATCATACTCGGGGACATCCAACGCATTCTTCAACTCACATTCTGTCACACGCCACACACGTACAACACCATCTTCCCCTCCGGTGGCTAAATACCTACCGTCCAGGCAAAACTTCATAGTGAGAATGGCGCCGTCATGTGCACTGATATCCTGTCTCATATAGACAGAAGAGAACTCCTTCAACCGCTTCCTATATGATCGAACCTTAATCCTCTGAACTCTTTGAATTCTCTGAATCCTATCACACACATTCAAGTTGCTCTCTTTCCCTTGTCTATCCACAATGCAAGCCACTGCACCCAATCTCTTCAGCCACCCAATTCTTCTCCCATTCCTGTTCCTCCTCCTCCTCCCCTCCACTGCCACCACATTCTCCTCCAAACTGCTTCCTGAGCTCTCCCCTCTCCTCATTAGTCTCTGTACGAACTCTGAAGCGCTGAAGTTCCTCTCAAACTCATCCAGCGTCATCATCCGGTCAGAGCCAACTTCCCTCAAGCTCCTCAGATCACCATTCTCCCCAAACACATCAGCCACAAACTCCCTCCCATCATCCAAATTCTTGATTCTATACCCAATATTCTCCTCAAAGACCATGTCTTCAGACGCACTCTCCGACCCAGAATCACTGAGCACCGCGCCGCCATCCGCCACGATCCTATCAACTTCCGTCACCGTCGTCTCCTCGTCGGACTCCGACGAGGGGCTCCTGCCCAAGCCCATCCATTTCAAGAACTTTTCCCGCCGCTCTCGCACGCTACCCGGGCTCTGAACCCAGACACCGAACAGGCAGTCGCCGGCGTCCCGATCAACGGCCGGCGGGCTCCCAGGCCACGAATCCGACTCCGCCGACGAAATATCCTCTCTAGAGTCAAAAAACTGCTCCTCGTCCTCCTCTCCACGGCGCTCGTCATGAATCCAAGCAACACCACCCTTCATCCTCGTTCCACTTCAAACTATCAAAAAAACAACAATACAAACCCATCAGTCATTCAAAACCAAAAAACACACAAAATCCAAAATATCAGCGAAGTCAATGAGCGAATCCACGGGATCAAAACTCAGTGAATCCAGACATTGAATTCCACTTCTCTACATAGATTGAGACCAAATCCCCAACACCATACCCCAAAAAATCACGCAAAAAATTTAAATAACCAACAAAAAAAATCAGATTTTGATGCTCACCAGAGCGTTCATGAATCACTTTGAATCGTAGAAACCAAAAATCCACCCTCAGTGTTCCCTCCCTCTCTCCCTACCTCTCTCACTCTGTTCGTCTTCTCTCTTTCTCTAAAAATAAGAGAGAGAAGGGGTTGGGTTTTGGGTACCCGTTCTGAGGTCCATTTCTTTCCCTTTTTATTTTAATTTGTTTTTTTCTTTCCAATTTTTTAAATTTCCTTTCTTTTTCTGATGCCAAACCTGACAAAATTATGCACGGAAAGGACGGAATTACCCCCGAGTGAAATTCACTTTTTTTACTCTGTTTCAATCCTTTAGGGCAAAAAGTCAATGGGGGCCATTGGCTCAGCCTTGCACTAGCTGAGATCAAGTTACCGTTTTGCCCTTGGAGGTGATTATGGCGTGATTATTGAAATGAAGGATAATTAATTAGTCTTGGATGTCGTCGTGTCGAGATATTAAGGTCTCATGTTACTTAATTGGTTTTGCTGGACAGTGACATGGGGCACATGGGTCCTATGCCTTTGCTCTCTTGCATTTCAATTATTATACCACCCATAAAAATATTTTTAAATTTAATTAAAATTTTATATTTATTGGTTATTTAGCGAATCAAATAAAAATATTAAAAATTATAATTTTTTAATTTAAAATTTTAAGATAAATGATATGTTTTTTATTCAATAGTTCTCATCTTTGAATTTTATCATTAAATATTTAACTCTCAATTTAGTTGCAATATAAACCCTTCACCCAATTTACTGTTAACTAACCATTCAATTGTCATTTCGCATCACATGTTATGCCATGTGCAGCAGAAAAGGGTAAAATTGTGAAAATATATTTTTAGATTCTAATAAAATAAAAGAAAAACGAACAAGTAGCTATATTCATTGGTTGAAAAAATATATATTATGATGGTTTTGGCATTTACTTGATCCACATGGACCATTGCCACCACTTGTAGTGATGAAATGGCAATTTGACCTATGGTTTTTAATAAATTAGATGGAGGATTCATATTGCAACTAAATTGAGAATATATCATAAAAATTGAAAATTTGGGTCCTACAAGTTTTAAAATATAGGGTTAAAAAGTTTACAAGAGATGAAGATCATTGGTAAAATCTAATAGCTGCAGAATTAGAGAACATGCAAGATGACCCTAATTTGAGCCAACACCGAGAGAGAATGATCAACAAAGGCTAGAATCCATATAAACCGCTCACAACACCAACTTCTTAAAGGCAAGCTTAAAAAGTAATGTAATGTTGAAATGGTTCCCGATGTTATACTCAACCTTGCAACAATTATCAATGAACGTAGTTTATCCATTTTATTAAAAAATAAATAAAAATTATTCCATCATTTTTATTGATTCTAAACTAAATTACTCATAGGTATATTTATCAACAAAAAACTCTATGTAAAATCTTATCCTCAAATCGATGATTTAGTAATAAGCCAATAATAAATTAGTGCCAGATGGACTCCCTAATTAATCTATTGGTGTTCTTTGTTTTTAAATGTAATTTCTTTTATTTAAAAGGTACACCCAACCTCAACTTTGAGTGTTTAAAAAAACACACACAGAGACACGTAGTCAGGCATCCAAGGGAGCAAGAAAATGGCATAGAAGAATGTGGCAGTGTGTTGTGAGACCAAGGTTAGCAGGTAAATAGATGCATGAATTAAGAACTTCAAATAAGAATGAACGTGTGGCATAGGATTAATCCATTATTGTGCTTGATATATAATTGAGCGTATACATAATTAGAAATTAGAAGTCCACTTATCTTTGAACATTTGTGATACAACCAATCATTGTAGAGTTCTCAAGTGAATAATATCTCATTTGATATGTTGTTTAAGACTTTGAGATATTATCAAATGCTACATATCAACATTGATAATTTGATCAATACTATATAAGCTTTTGGAACGAAAAGATATTTCATTTTTCACAAGAGTTCAAGGAGGGTATTTTTTAATTTTTTTTTGATAGAAAGAGCAATTTATAGAGTAATTGGTATTTATTAAGTTAAAAGTCGAGGATGCTTGATTCTCGAGATGAGACAATGAGGCCAAGGCCTGGGCACAAGTGGTGCAGGGAACTCTTTGTCACTAACCATTGTTCACACTTCTCAAAAAAGTGCCATCACCCGTGGATTGAACTTGCACCAAAATAGGCGGTAAGCCCCTAGCAGAGACTTGAGTACCAATATACCATTTGGTCGTTGGTGGAGTTTAAGGAGTGTTGGCTATAAAGAGAAGAACTCTATCTAAAGCTCACCGGGTGTTGAGATTAAGGTGGCTGATTTGATGATAATCCAAATCCTAATCATGGAGATAGAATGAAGTAAAGTATAGGAATGAGGATGCCAATAGGCTTCCTTGTTAGGTGAGTTGGGGAAATGAGGGCCATGAGACAGTGAAGTATTGAAGGTTACGCCGGAGAGAAGGGACCTTGAATGAGACTATTTAGATGTCATAGCTAGACTTTGTTGGATTTGCTAGGGCCTTCAATTCCCCCCCTTGTTCTCTGAAAACTCTCCCACATTGAATGAATGTTACTGACTCTTAGTATTAATATACATGTTTTTGGTCAGTGGTGCATGGGAGTCTTAATCTCTGTCTTGAAGTGGTTTTTACATGCTTTTATTATAAGTTGGAGAGTGAGATCAGGTTTAACTTGAAGCCAATCAGAGAAGCATATCCAATGTACTTGGCCACTACCTAGTTGTATTTATATATATATATATATATAAACATATATATATATCCCATCTAGGGTTTCTCGGTGTATAAAATAAGAGAGAACACAGGAAGAGAGAGAGAAATATATAATCTAGAAAGATAGATGAACACTTTTATGAACAAATAAATTAAATTTCAGCACTATATAATTGTCAAGCAATAAATCACAAAACAACAAGCAAATTATGTGGTTCGACCAAACTCCAGATCTACATTCACAGGAGAATAATACCGACTTTTATTAACTTTTGGAGATTACAATTACAAGAGAAAATATCTCTATGAGAATATGCAAGCAAGAAAACGTCATCGTTTTGTGTAAACAAAGTACAAACAAAACCCGAAAGATTTGCTCTCTTCAAACACGAAAATAAAACTCTCTCTAACCACAAAAAAAAAGAAAAAATCCATATTCTTGCTCTTGTTTCTAACTCGATCCTCTCTTTTCTCCACTCTCTCTCACTATAGTGTGTTACAACTAAATAGACACGAACTTTGTTTATAACTTTATGAAGATAATAGGATTTAAACATCTATCTCTAAATCAATGATTATTGTTTATCTTTAATCTTAATTAAATATAACCAAAACTCTAGTTTAAATATGAGTCATTCTCACTTTTTGGATTAAACTTAATCATATGTTAAAAATAATCAGGAGTAAATTAATTATTAATCCAACCAGCAAGTTAGATTTTGGTTTCACCAAAAACATACCAAAATACACCCCATGCACCCAATATATATCAACACTCATTCTCATCAATTGTCTCTCATATATAAAACCAAGGTACATATGATCTCATGACCAAACAAACCCTAGCTCCATTTTAATAAGTCCTCATATTGTTTGGCAAGTTAGAACATTACTTTATATATATATATATATATATATATATATATATATATATATATATATATACATACTATCTATTACGTTATTGTTTAATATTAGATCTTTACCTTATGTAGTTAGTTATTAAATATTTTCATAGAGGGTAGCATGCTTTCAATCATATAATCCAAGGGTAACAGATTAACTAAGTTACAAAATAGTGCACTAATTAATGCTTATGCATATGACTAGTTTTAACGGTTGATCAATAGCTTTCTATGAAGAAAGACGACCACCTTTTAACAATGAAATGGAAGGGAAAGGGAAAACACTTGCAAGCATATGAACAAAATATCTTGAAAATATCTTGAAGATATTTATAGACTTATAGTATTCTTTGTATATATATATATATATATACTGGTCCACATGCTTCTCTATAGCTAGCTAGCATGGAATCTCTATGACGGATGTTTCCTAGATTTTGCTTTAGAACCTTAATCACATTTAGTGTTGCATAAAGTCAAAAGTGATTAGTTTGGTTGGCATAAGAGTGACCATTGTGCTCACACCCCTTAAATTTAAGATTTAATATTATCCAACCTAGCCACTTTAAAATATAACATTGAACAAACAAAGATGACAACCATATCCATCCATTATTATCTATTACTTTCAATACTATTCTTATTATTGCAAGTAAAAGACATGTGATGGGTGCATACACACCGGGAAGTTTATCTCATAAATAATACAGATCTCGTCTAACAAATAATCAAATATTAAACCTCAAACACTAAATAATTTGTGATATGTATATATACAAGGTAGATTATTATTTGATTAAATATTTTCACAAATTTATAGATTTTTTTTTAGATTAATTAAGAAAATGAATGATGTCATTGCCAACGTCTCTCTCTCTTTATATATATATATATATATAATATAATATAATATAAATATTTATCTCTCTTCATGCTGATGGATGGTGGGGGGAAATCATGCGGTCCCCGTGATGCCAACCAGCCCAATATATATAATACGCATGCCATGTTAAAACTTAGGATTAATTATTTAATGTTTCTTATAAACGGCGCGGACACACGGATCACCGTTGATCTGATCAGATCGACAGCTGACATGCCTTACCAGAAAACGACAAACAGGGGCCAGTTGGCACGACACGGCACACGCGTCAAACTCCGTCGGCCGGAACACGACAAAATCTGAGAGGTGTGCCGCATAATGCCTGAAATACCCCTCTTTTTGGCGGGTTATATCGAGACGGACAACAAAGAGACCGTGTCAGTCCAAAGATCGGTTAAGGTTAGTTTTGTAAATGGGACTTTCAAGGGACTCCTTCCTCAAGTCAACGGTCGGTGCTTACGTGGTCTCTGAACTCGGGTTTTGGGCACTGGCTTAATAGTTAATGCTAATAATAATATATAATCTTTAGGTTCTTTTGAGCTGTTGGGACACGTGGATGGAGGAAAAAGTGTGTGTATGGCTACGGCTTAGGCTTAGCAGGAGAGCAACGTGCTTACATTAAAAAAATAAGAAAACTTACCATGTTTTTCGTAAACTATTATTATTATTATTATTATTATTACAATTATTTTTTATAAAAATTAAGACTGTCAGATAAAAAGTTAACCAGTAAAAGTTAAAGGCTATTATAACATCATTAACCCAACAGCTAGCATAATTTATAATAAATAAATAAATAACTTTTCTTTGAATAGAAGAATAGGTACTAAAATAATAATAATAATAATAATAATAATAATAATAATAATAGTTTATTAAATCGAGTGAAATGAGATTTTTTAGTTAACATGCTAGACATATTGAATGAAATCAATAGAAGTGGGATTGGTGATGGTGTTTGATGTTGTCACCTTGATCATGAAACAGTGAACAATCATGTCCTACTCGTACGTCCTGATACGTTTGATTTAGCACTTCGATGCATGGGATGAGAATCCTGTGCATGCATGGGCACGTTCACTTCCCATGCACCTCGCTGGCCTGCCCAGCTCCTTAACACTGAGTCATTGATCTATCATACACTTTATCACTTAACTAAACAAAAGTATGGAATTTTTAAAATAAAAAAGTAAAGAAAAACACTTGGCATTGGCATATATGCAAGCCATTAATTGTTGTTCAACCTCAGCAGCAACCCCACCTCCAATCATGTCAACCTGCTAGGGTTTCAAGTGCATCAAGCTTTAGGTCGGCAACCTAAATTAAATATCACAATTATTTTGAAATTACTAAATTCGTTGACTCGCTTTCAAAACATAACTGTTTAGTGTTTAGCGACATTAATTAAGTTAATTAAGAACGTTACCCATGTCTATTAAAAATCAGGTGAGTGTTAATTATATCAAGTTATCAACTCATAAACATGTGCAAAAACTCTCGACTTTCCATTCAAGGATTTGGTTCAACAATAAAGATTGCGGAACAGATAAACAAGAACAAGCAATCACCAATCTCTAATATACCAACCGTGCAAAAGGACAATCAAAGTAAAAAAACAAACAATCAAAGAAAAGGGGGAGAGACAAACATATTTACGTGGTTTGACAAAGTACCTACATCCACAGGAGGTGGTGCAAAGAATCAATCCACTATAACCAATATACGGTACAAGGTACAAGATTGTCTCCCCAAATCTCTCCCCGAGCTATTTTTTTAACGTGGTTCGGCAAACTGCCTACCTCCAAGGATGCAAAGTTCTAAGACTTAAACACTTATCTCTAAATCAAATCTTATCTCCAACAGGACTCAATCCTATTTCTGATAGATCATCTATCTCTAAATCAATCTTATCTCTAATCATAATTAAAATTGGACCCAAACAGATCAATTTGACTTGAATTTGAGACAACTTCCAACATACATTGAGTGTGCAAGTGAAGCAAAGACAACATTCACTTAC
Organism: Dioscorea zingiberensis; assembly: GCA_026586065.1. Taxonomy (NCBI): domain Eukaryota; kingdom Viridiplantae; phylum Streptophyta; class Magnoliopsida; order Dioscoreales; family Dioscoreaceae; genus Dioscorea; species Dioscorea zingiberensis. Next base: position 4,950,982 of record CM048822.1, on the reverse strand, counting down.
GTGCGGTCAAAGCATGCAATGTTTAAAAGCTTGTTCACTCTCTGTGGGACAAATCCTAGTACTCCTTGTGATTCCCATGATTCTAGTTTGAGATGTCTTTTACTTCTCAGGATACTCTCTTTAGAAGAGATCAAGAGAGGTTTGTTCTTGTGTGTTTGCAGATGGAGGAGAGTGATGCAAAACTTTCCACTATTCTTTTTTGTATCTATTTAATCCTCACTTGGCTTTCTTCTGCTTTATAATATTGGTCATATCCAACTAGTGGTCTACTTGTTCGTTTTGTAAATATATGGTGAACCCTAAATTAATGTTAATATAAGTGATCATTCAAACGTCGGAAGTTTCACAAAGCCCTTCATTCAAACAGCTAGGTTTGGTAGTATTGGCTGATCACATGTCTTTCAAACCATTGGTTTATGTAAGCTAGCTAGCCAGAGAATGAAGAATCTAGCTAGCAAGTACAAAATCTATTAGGGTTTGTTGGCGGGATCCCCTATAAATTTTTGTTTCAAAATTAAGGCCAACCACTTGGACTTTCACATTCAATCTGCCAACCAGTTCCACTAGATCTCCTTCCTAGATATATAGCTCATAACTCACATAAATACCACTGCAGACCTTCTAGTTTAATTTTGTGTCTCTGATCCTAAACTTAATGTACACACATCCTCTCAATTTGCAGAACCATTGTGTGTCTTGGGACTTGAGGCACATTTAAGATCTTTGTAATATGATCTTTGTAATATAAAGAAGAGTTACCTTGTTGGTCTCCCATGTTAGTTAATTAGGTGATGGATCAACATTTTTAATGCCAAAGTTTATGTGAAAACTTGTATCTTTTCATCAAGCGATTGTAGTAAATCAATTTTAAAAAAAATGGATCATATATTATTAGTTATGTTGACGTGGAAAACGGTTCCTGGCCTCCTCGGGATAAAGACCGGTTAATTTCTTGATCAACGGTTGAATTGGTTTAGAATTATTAGGACCGTGATGACTATCAGAGAAGTTGACTGTCACCTGCACCGGAATAAAAAAGATGAGCAAGGAGAGTTTGTCGCCCGAAGGGACTCCGACGCTCAAGTCAGCGAGGATGAGGACGGATATCGAGACGAAGGAGTTCTTGCTGGGTTTCAGAGAGCTTACATTTGCTTGTTCTCCTTCCCTTTTTTTTTATCCTTGTTCGGTCGATTATTATTGATTTGAGATTCTTGCCTGGTATGCCACGCTATTCGTCTATCATGCCATGATACTCGCACAGAATTCCACAATACTTGCCTGGAATTCACTCCACACGATTGACACAGCCAACCATATTAATTGCCATAGGGGGGACATCCACTTAGGGATCAATACCGAATGGATGATGGCTTGGGATTCTTGCACGTGTTTACTTAGATGGAGGCCATGTGTCTTTTTGATTTTATCCCTATGAAATTATAAGGCTCTATTTATTTATTCATTCAAACATACAAGTTCGATATATATATATATATATATATATATATATATATATATATATTTATTGAAATACGCTTTGAAAGTGTAAACCTCTATATATATATATATATATATATATATATATATATATATATATATATTAAAATACGCTTTGAAAGTGTAAACCTCTTTGATCACTTTCCAAGGTTTTTGTTTTGACTGCCATCTTTAATTCCAATTCCAAGTTTTGGAGAAGTACAACCACTAGAGAGAGAGAGAAAAGAAAGAGAAGGGATGGTTGAACTTCTTTTGATTGATTCTAAGGTTGTGGAGGAACCATGTGGCTATTTCAAGATTCAAACGATTTTCTCATTTTGGGATGTCAACCATTATACCTAAAAATGGTGGCTTCTCTACCACCATTTCTAGTCAACACGGAAAAGGAAGTCAATGATGTCTATTGTGGATTACTACAAGAACAAAATGATCCAATCCATTACACCATCCCCTAGTGGACAACTACTACTTTTCATCTCCGTTTTTTTTTTAAGAAAATATTTAGAGAATCACACACAAGTGCGAATTGAAATTTTTTTGAATAAAAAAGTTATTTTCCTCTTATATCCTTCCTCAATCTCTCCAACATTTTTAGAAAACAAAGATTGACAATGAATATAAGAAAATATAGGGGAAATAATCTAAAAAAAAAATGGATAAACCAAGTTTTTATTAATAATATGAAAAGTTTGTTACAATTGACTTAGCCGGGATAAAAAAAGATACAATATTCAATTAGGTGTTGTTTTTCTGGTTGAGTCTCAAACTGTTCCCATGTCATTTTTGTGGGCGTCGTCGCCCTCCTTAGAGGTGCGCTAATTATTGTCATATTAGTATATTTGCAATGTTGATAATTTAGTTAGGTGTGTGTCTATGTATAAAAGTTATGCATTTTATAAAGATATATATGGATATTTCCCAAATATGTCAAACATCTATTTAAGTTTTTATTATTCCCCACCTTTTATTGTAATAATTGGTGACTTATGATTTAATTTCTCTAATTATCTTTGCAAAATTGCTCTTTAACACTGTACAATATTGCGAAACTAAATATTTTTCAAACCTTTTTAATAAGATGTTGGAAATAATTTGTGAAAACCACCTCAAAGATGATAAAAATAAAAATAAAAAATATTTAATAAAATAAAAAATAAAACTAAAAATTAATCCTTAATTAAGACCCCAAGTTCATTAGTGATAATGTACCATGGAAAAAAGAAAAATCACAACCAAAAAGGATTATGTCAAAAGGGCTGATTTCAGAGACCAATTAATCACACTAGAAAGAAATTAAACTCTTAATTTGTCTAAGATTAACAAAGTTGGCCAACAATTAATCTATATTAAAAATAAAATCGCACCAACTAACTTGGAGGTTTTAAAAACTAGCTATAATGCAAGTGGTTGCACCATCTACACTCTCTCTTTATAACCCTCTGATTGACATGTCCTGAAAAGAGAGAAATACACACCATCCAAATTATAGAATGTACTATAAAATCTAGTTTATATATGCATGATTCTTTTCATTTGAATTCATATTACAAATCCTCCAACTCAAAAGAAGCTTGACTTAGTTGTGCTTAAGGTTGTAATATGCCTTTTGTCTCCTTTTTTGTACACCAATAGAATTAGCATTACTCTCATTACACCTATTTATAAATTCTGTGATTCCATGAATGTTTACCTTATTTGTTTGGTTTCAACTTTCAATTAAAAGCAAATTTGTTATATTTTTCATTCAAAAAAGTCTAATTTTGTTTATTTAATTAAAACATGCCAAATCCCAAATATGTATCCACAAATATTTTGATCAAATATATCATACTAATTAAACTATTATTTATTTTTTAAAATATAGATAAATCATAATTTATTTAATATTGATTAAAGCATTACATGCATGCATACATAGCCGGTTTACAAGATTTACATTCATAATATCATTAATATGTACTGGCCAGCTTTTGGTTCTCTGTCTCCTTCAGTTGCCCTGGTTGGCCCCTGGAGGGATCCTCGAAGACCTCATCACCCTCATCTTGTGCCCCAGTCTCCCTGTACGGCTGCACCTATGTGTCTCTCGGGTTCCCTCTCCCTGTACTAAACTATTGTTACAATATATATATTATTATTGACTTTTAAATTCATATATATATATATATATATATATATATATATATATATATATATATATATACTATTTAATTAAAAAAAATATCACTAAAATTAGAGTGATTGGTATGAGCATCAAATTCTCTTCTCAACATGAAGCCAAGCACAAATACATATTGTCAAAGGTAATTATTAAAATTAATGAGCAATTCTTTGTTAATCTTAATCCACATTATATTTCGGCCATGTGAAAAAAAAAACCTATATATTTGTTTTGAATAATTCACACCCACTAGTTGAAATTAAAGTTGGTGAGCAACAAAAGCTCAGTGGATATGGTTACTTTTCTAGGTACATTGGACATTTCCAAGAACATAAAAAGATGAAGATAAGGGTTAATGGGAGGAGGGGAATGTTTGGAGGGCATGGGGGATCTAACTAGTGCCTTATCCACTTGCACTGTGGGGTCTTCTCCTCTATAACATCTCTTGTTTTACACAACACAGAGGATAAAAAGATCTCATGCAAAACATCTTTTGTGAGCTGAATGCTTGATTACGTTGTTTTTTGTTATCTTGATTGTAAGCGCTGAATGCTTGACTCGTCGGATTATGCTAGACGATGTAATGCTTATTTTCTCTTTTAATCCATAGCTACTCTGTAGCTCTTTTCGATAAAAAAAAAAAAAAAACATTGGTGTGGTGAGTTGGTGGGTGGCCACATTTAGTTGTCCATCAATGGACAAAATTTTACATTGATGAAATATGGCAATCAATTAAGCCCATTGGGTTTGGCTTCTTTGTGAGCCTGGTTTGATTAATGAATGCATAAAAATATTTGGAATATATATTTAAATTTACATTTGATGTTCTTTAATGGAGAAAATAATTTTTTTAGTGAAGGCTTCAAAAAAACTATAAATCAAAAAACCGATTTAATAAACTAATATTCACAAAGAAGGTTGGTTAGCACACTTTCTCTTGTAGAAACAGGTTGAAGTTTTTTTTTTTTTTTTTGAAAAAGTGGATAAATCACATTCATTATAAATTGAAAAAGGTTCTTAGTTGAACCATTGGTACAAAGACTCCAGATTTGTAGTTTAACCAAGGAAATGGACCGACCCTAGATGGACTTGTGGGTTGGAGTGGGTGATTCCCCCCTCACCAAGATCCGTCATAAATAAAAACATATGCTCTTACCGCGGTACCCAATAGGTAGTAGTCCTTCTACTATAATATTGTATGTCATATTGATAGACGCATGCGAAGCGGAATAGGGTTAGTAACATGACCCTGCCAAGTTAGCCTTTCAAACTCTTTCAATTAGTAGGACCCCCTACTGCTAGGGCAAGCTATAGGGGTTGAAGGTTTGAATCATGTTAATTTAAGGCATGCCACTTCTAGTGGCTTCTCCATATTTATTTTTAAAAAATATTTTAATACACTCAATTATAATAAAATGTATAAATGGATCTTCTTAAAATTAAATAAGAACATCAAATGGAATCTTCTGAAGCTATCGAAAGATTATGTTTTCAAAAACTGAGTGAAATGAAAAAAATCAACGGTCTTAATTTACTTCGTTTCCCACTCAAAAAAACAATAATAATAATGACAACAATGATAATTAATGACTGTAATCACGTTGAAAATGATGTTGATGACGATGATGATGGGAAAACCAGTGATTGAATCTTCACTCAAAAAAAAAGAGAAAGAAAAAATCTTAACAAATTAAGACCTGAATAAATCCAGAAACTTGATTCCAAGCTCTTCCAAAACATGTCAACCTTCATTAAGATTAGACATCAAGGATTACACTTTAAGAAGCTATCTTTGGCTTAATTAATCAAGCCACATCACTAACCATCAACACTAATTATTAGGTGCAACGTCTTGTATATCTTTTCACATACACCAAAGATCAAGTGGGGATCGATGATGCATGGGTTGTTTTCAGCTCATTTCCAGCCTCATTTCTGATTTGCAAGGGGTCCATCTTCTTAATTTGAATCCCCATTTGATAATGACTACTCAGCTTGATGTTCAAAATCTCACACACCATGTCTCATTATTTAATTGTATAATATAATTTGCAAACTTCTCCTCCATTAATTAGAACATGAAATATCAGAGGAAGAGATGGACAATGCTGCCAGTTATATATCTGTATGCATGCCATCTCTTTATAATATTTAGTACCATCCAATTTAACTCATGGCCCCATGCATGGTTCAATGTCTTCATGCATCAAAATAGACAGTTCAGTGGTTGAATTGTTTCCCCTTCTTTTTTCTTGTTTTCCCATTTGATCTCTTAATTAATCAGCAAGTTTGTTTGGATGAATTAGTTTTCTGTCTCACAGATTAATTAATAGCTAACTGATTATATTTATTAATCATCTCTTCTTAAATTAATTATTTCATCGATGAACATCACCTTCACTAACTTCTCCACTTAATTTTGTTGTACTCTTATTTGTACTTTATGACCCATTCTATAGAATACGGTTGATGTTCCATTTTAGCTAATGTGCAGAAAAAAGTTTTATTATCATGTACCATATTATAATTAATTAGATGTATAAGTTGCAAACTAAAACTTATATCAATAGGAAAAGATATCTAGATATATATTTTTGTTTTTGATTGATGTGAACAAGCCACTAGAAAGCATGTCACATATGTAGTTCGAACCCTTAACCTCTACTTGTAACCTCATCTACTTGTGAGAGGGAATGAATTAACTAGCCAACTTTCTTTCTGAATATCGAGATATATATTTAATCAATTGATATACAAAACTAAGGAAGCATTTTCTTTGTCACACATTATATATGAGAATCAAGTTAAAGCAAAAAAAAACACAGAAGTAATACCACCTATACATATACCTGCAGTGATGTATTAATGTATTATAGACAATTAATTAAGAATATGATCCATGGACAACTTAGAAAGCTGTTTCCTGATTATATATGTTTAATTTGTATCATGTTGGTTCTTGCAAGGAAAATTCCTAGGGAGCATAGAGCATGATGGAAGGACAATTTCTTTTATAAAACATAAGACATGATAATTATGTATGTATTGCTGACACCAATGCTTTGCATGGCTTTTTAAATCTATATATCCTAGATTGCAAACATGACAGCTTTGAAACATACGCATTGTCTAGTATGTAATTCAGTGTGTCTCTTTGGATAAAATGTTGTTTGTATCTTGGTCGGGAGGAGAGAGACCTAATCGATCATGTATTTCGTTTTAACTCTAGCTTGTTTGGGAATGAGATCAATGTAAAGGATTAATTGGTTTGATTATTACCATGAAGAAACTTTGCAAGAAAAAGATATATATATATATATATATATATATATATATATAGGAGTTGTCTTATGGTACGTGATGAGAGTAAAGAAAAAATTTAACAAGGAATATGAAGGAAACAGAATTAATAATCAAGATAAAAAAAATGTAACTTCATATATATATAGGCTACAACCTTCAGACCATGCATGTTTGGACAAACTTTCTATGAAAACTCAACTACATGCATCGGGTGATATTTTTTTTTTCCTCGTATTATCTTGTTTTAATGCAACGTCAATAACCAAGAGACCGAGATTGGAAGCCACAAAGTGTCTTGTGAAGCGGAGATTGGAATTTTCAAGAGAGACCCCACGATAGGTGGACGAAGGCGACAAGGACTTTGAAGACAACACAACGTCACCTAAAGCATGGGACACATAGCTAGGATACCTAAGTTGAATGTATTATCTTTCATATATCTAAGCTATTATAAGAGATAACAATGGGGATTTACAAAACAATCCTAATCAAGCTGAACGAAATCAAAATAAATATGCAGTAAATCAAATTAATTAATCACTCAGTGATTCAAACATTAATACAGTCATATATGTTTTCATATAAAGTGGGATATTAATCCTCCTTGATTGATTTAGTTTCATATTCAAACGAGATTATAATTTTATTAAACTTTTTTTTTGACAATGGCCATAAAGACCGTCAAGGAGGGGCCGCGCTTGCGACGCACGTGCAAGCGTCTTCTCCATCACCTTGTAAGGAGAGAACTCAAGCGCGTCGAACCGACACGCAAGTCGAGGCCAACGCCTTAACAAGGGAACCCGGTACCAATAGATATATATTAAATAAATAAAATAAAAACAATGTCTCTAATTCTTCACACCTATATATACGTGTCTTGTACTCAATTTCCTAATCTTATGACATAAAATATTATTTATCCAATTTTTTTTTCTCGGGTGCTTACCATGGTCAAACCCATCATACATTTTGAACTTTTTTAATTTAGTCATTCTCATATGATTTTAGTCCCCTGTAAAATATATATATTTCATTTGATTTTGATCATTCATTTATATTTCATTGAATCAGAAGATCATGGATGAAAATTTTTCTATAGAAAATGGACCCAAACGAAGGAAGCAGCGTACAATGTCAAGAAGAGTCTGTCTTTTGCTAAGAAAAGGTGGCATGCAGCGGTCACAAAATAAAAGAAAAAGAGAAAGAAGATGATTTGACTTTGACTTTATCAATTTCGACATTCAAATACATTAGAAAGGAGGATGAAAGCTTTTTATGAAAAATAATCCAAGATAAGAGAGAGATTAATTTCCTCCATAACAACAAATGTAAAGTGTTCTCCCTTGTAGACTTGTGCACACTGTGGCCTTTTTTCTGATGATCTTGGACTAGCTAGGAAGAGTGTGTCTTCCTCTGAGACATAACGTACTAGTTGCACTCATGTGGATTTCATCAGCTTCCCAATGGAGTAAATTAAAGTGGACACTACAGCCAGTTCGCAATCCGAGACTGCAGTTGTTTCCAACGAAACACTCTGTCTCCCTCGACTCTGGTTCTCTTCTCAACGTTACTTCTCCCCCACTTGCAATGGCGGGTGGGGGTGGAGTTGGGGGTCCTGTGAAGTCTTGGGCTCGAGTGTTAACTGGAGAAACGAAGGCTCCTGTCTTCGGAACTGAAACCATCAACTTGAAAGAGAATTTCGAGAGATTGAAGACGATGCAACACCGCCACTTCAAACCTAGTGAGAAATTCTACCAACGAGTACATGAACGAATGAACACTGCCTTATATGGCAAATTTCTGGGAAAAGCTATTCCTCTGGATCATGTCCGCACAGCACTGGCCAAACTATGGCAAGACCTTGGGAGCTTCTCTGTCTCCGACCTCCCCAATGGCTTCTATTACATAAGATGCCAGTCAGTGGAAATGGTTGACAAAATCTTGTGGGAGGGGCCATGGACCGTCAATGGAATGGTACTTCAACTAATACCTTGGAGAGAAAAGTTCCAGCCAGCCTTTGAAAGGTTGGATATTGCGGCCGTGTGGATACAGCTGTACCACTTGCCGATGGAATTCTGGGAACCGGACAACTTGGAGGAACTGGGAGGAATGATTGGACAAGTATTAAAAATTGATGAGCATACTCTCAAAGTAGATCAGCCCACTATGGAGACTGGGAGATCCAGATACGCTCGTCTATGCGTGGAAATCGATCTATCAAAACCACTTGATCGGGGTTTTTGGGTAGGTGAAGGAGAGGATCTGACCTTGGTTGGGATACTATATGAAAAAATACCATCACTCTGCTTTTGATGTGGCATGATCGGTCATACTGTCAACACCTGCTCACAAATTCCCTGTAATCCGACAGACAGTAGGAAGGAGAAACCTCAATCCATGCAAGTTGATATGGAGAGCCAGGAAACTGAGGGTCCAGTTCATCAAAAGGAGAATCAGGATGCTGAAATGGAAAAGATTGGAGAAATTGATAACTGGAAATGGCTAATTGCTGGACACCGCCGTGGGAACAGCCGTGGGCGTGGCCGTGGGCATGGCGCATCCACTGTTCCCCGGAAAACAGAAGGTTCCGATCAGCCAGGCACGTGGTCGAAAGAACAGAAGGGCAAGGCGCACGTGGCAAGCTCTGTGACAAGGGGTGGTCGCGGAGGGTTGACTGGGCGCGGGGGCTTGACTGGGCGAGGAGGATTTGCATATCTTGATGAAAGATATGTGGATCCCGAGGCAACTTGGGATATTAGGGCACCTTTCATTTTGGAAAACCCAAATCGAGAGATGGTCATAGCTACGCCGCCACTAGAGGGCGGAAACCCATCACCCTCCCCACCCATCCAATCCCATCAGAGTGTCGTTGGACTGCAGAAGAGAGAGATGGCAGCAATGTTACCGTTGCCAGCTCCGACAAGTTTGACGGAGAAAGGCTCCGAAGAGGCTGAGGACCCTTTGCAACGGTCGTTTGCACCACATATCATCACATCACTGAAGATGAACAGTCGCCAGCACCCCTCTAGTTCCCGGCATACGGCTGAGAGGGACGCCTCAATGATTGCTCATGATTGCCTTGTCCAACGAATTTCTCAGGCAATTGAAGAGAAAACAAAGGAGCATTCAACTGAAAGTCATCTCATGGAAGAGGAAAGTCAGGACAGAAGTGGCTCACCTGAGATTTTCGATGATGAAATGCCATTGGCACTTGTTCAAAAGGACGCTAAACAAGAAGCAATAGCAAGAAGAGCTTCAATTAGCAACAAAACTTGCCCGAAGAAGGGTCGTGTGATTATTGATCCTGAAGATTCATGATCTATCTCTCTTCTGAATTAAATTTGATTACATCTGACTTTTATTTTCTCTATGGAAGATATAAAGCTTTTGTGTTGGAATTGCAGGGGATCGGCTAATCCCAAAACTGTCGCAAGAATCAGAGCACTCATGAGAAATCTGAAACCTGATGTTATGTGTTTGGTGGAGACCAGAGCCGATGAGAATCGAGCGTTAAAATTATGTGAAAAATTTACAAAACACTGGGAGTGGGCTGCAATCCCGGCAATTGGCATGTCAGGAGGTATAATCACTCTTTGGAATCCAAGAGTGGGACAGGTAACACCTATTGCATTCTCCCGTTTTTCATTACATTTAGTTATATCGACTACTGCTAAGCCCAAGGAATGGGTGTTTTCAATAGTCTATAATTCCCAAAATATCTATCTTCAAAAATTCTTATGGCATGAATTATCAGCCATTTCTACACTCAATTTACCATGGATTATATCTGGAGATTTTAATGCAATTCTTAATTCTGAGGAACACAGAGGAGGTTCCTTCTCCAATTACTCAGTTAAGGCCAAACATTTTAATGATTTTATTAATTCCAATCATCTGTTTGATCTGGGTTTTTTTGGACCTTCCTTTACTTGGTGTAACAATCAAAATGGATTAGCCAGGAGATGGGCCAGATTGGATCTTTTTCTGGCTAACAATGATTGGCTCACCAATTTTGATTCTTATCACAATAAACATTTACCCCGAACTTGTTCAGATCATTCACCTATGTTCTTATCAGCTAATTTCTTTTCACATAGAAAAAAGAAAGTTTTCCGGTTTGAAAATTTTTGGTTTGAACATGCTCAGTGTCACAATTCAGTACACAAAGCCTGGAATTTCAAACCAAACACATCACCTATGCATGCATTCACCCATTCTATTGCTCGCACCAGGATTTACCTAAATAAATGGAAAGTAAGGGGCCTATCACCTATAGACAGGACATTACCAGGACTGAAACTGGAATTTCATATCTAGAGAATTTAGAAAATACTAATACCTATTCAGATTTAGATAGCCTTGCTTTGAGAGGATTATATAATAAACATACAGCCTTGATGAGACAAAATACAATTAAATGGGCCCAAAGAGCAAGATTACTATGGTTAAAGAATGGAGACTATAACACTAGTTTCTTCCATAGACAAGCTAAGATAAGAGGACATAGAAACAAAATCTCAGGCATAACTGATGATCAGGGACAATTTCTATCTGAATATCAAGACATTAGTAATGCATTTACTGAATTTTACAGCAAACTTTGGACTTCTTCCAACAATATACCTATTGAAGAACTTGCTCAGAAAATGCCACCAGACTTACCTAATTTATCTGAGGAAGATAAATCCACATTGATTAGATCACCTACATGTAGTGAAATCTATCAAACCCTAAAAACCATTGCCAAGGGAAAGAGTCCTGGCCCGGATGGATTAAATGTGGAATTTTATCTTTTTTATTGGGAAATTGTAAGAGAACCCTTACTTACAACCATAAAACACTTTTTTCAAACTGCCAGCATGCCTTCTTCTTGGGGCAGAACATATGTAGTTTTAATCCCCAAGAAAGATACACCAAACAAAGTATCTGACTATAGACCAATATCTTTATGTAATGTATGCTATAAAATTATCTCCAAAATGTTGAGCAATAGATTGAAAAATGTCATGCATAAAGTTATTGGGCCTGAACAAGCTGGATTCCTTACAGGAAGATCTACTTTTGATAATATAATTGCCGTTCAAGAGATTGTACATTCTTTAGAGTATGATTCCAAAACCCTCCCTAGGATGATGTTGAAAATAGATGTTGAAAAGGCATATGATGCCTTGGAATTGAATGCCATCCTTGCCACCCTTAAAAACATGCAATTCCCTGATATCTGGATCTCCTGGATAGGAACATGTCTTTCTTCAGCCAGCTTTGCTTTCTTGATTAATGGACAACCAACCAATTGGATACCCAGTCATAGGGGGGTGAGACAGGGAGACCCTTTATCCCCTTATTTGTTTTTACTAGTATCCCAAAATCTAACAGCAATCTTAAACCATGCCATGAATTTGAACCTGATTCCAGGTTTTGACAATAGATTAAGAAAAAATTTTAATCACCTCATGTTTGCTGATGATCTTATTCTCATTACTAGGGCTACCAGGTCTGTTGCTAGAAACTGCAACATGTGTCTTCAGATATATAGAGATCTCACTGGACAGAGGATAAACATGAATAAATCCAACATTCATTTACCTACCTGGATAAATAGAAGGATTAGAAATGCCCTTGTAACCATTCTTGGGATGAACTTGGGCACTATCCCTTTTAAATATCTCGGGGTACTAATATCCCCCAAAAGGATCCCTGTGAATCAATGGAATACAATGATTGAAAGAACAAAAAATAACTTAAATTCCTGGAATTTACCAGCCATCTCCCTTGCGGGCAGAGCCATCCTGGTTAACACTTCACTAATGTCCATACCTATCTATAGCCTATCCTGTACCTCTGTTCCTGATACAGTTTTAGATTTGATATCCAAGATGTCCAGGGGTTTTTTATGGGGTAAAGGCACTGCAGGTGGCAGATCATTCCACTCCATTAGCTGGAACAATACTACACTTGACAAATCTGAGGGAGGGTTAGGAATTAGAAATCTAAGGAAAGCTAAAGTGGCTCTTATGACAAAAAACATCTTTACAATCTTAAATCTTGAAGATAAATTATGGGTCCAGATTTTCTTGTTTAAATATGGCAATTTCAATGTTTGGGCTGAACCTATTAGAAGTCCTGTCTCATGCTTTTACAAATTGATGTATAAAACTGCTATAATCATTAGGCCTAATATAAGTTTAACTGTTTGCAATCCTGCTAAAAATGATTTCCTTAAAGATCCATGGTTGTTTGAAATTCCTATTTCCATGAAACCAACTTACATCAATATGGATTTGCAAATTGAGGAAATAAGAATTGGTAACCTTACTAATGGGGAGCATTTAAACCACTCAGATGCTGCTAACTATTTTGGTGAAAACTGTGATGGGTATAGAATGGAGAATTTAATTATGAGAAATGATACTCCAAACCACTGGGTTTGGATGCCTGCTACATCCTGTGCTAAAATTGCAAATGTTGTGTATAAACATCTGAATCAAGACAGGGAATCTCCTAACAATTCATGGGAAGGATGGCATAGAATCTGGAGATTACCTGTTGCACCTAGAGTGAGAACTTTTTTATGGAGGTTATATCATGGTAGGATCCCTACCTTTGAATACCTCTATAATCTGAATGCTGGTCCTCAATTACAATGTCCAATGTGTGGACTGGACAGAGAAACTTTAGAACATATTATGCATAATTGCAGAATTGCTAGACAGGTATGGGAACTTGTAACAGAACATTCTGGGTTTGATTGCACTGATTCAACTAAATTAATAGAGGGAAAATGGCTTATGCATTCCTGTGAGAAAGGAAAAATTGGATACCTTGCTTTTCAAGCTCTTTTAACCAATTGTGTTTGGAGCATATGGAGAGCAAGGTGTGACTTGGTTTTTAATAACAAGAGGATCCAAGCTCAACAGATTTTCAACTTTGCATGCACAAAAGCCTGGGAACACATGAGGAAGATTAAAGGAAACCTCAGGGAGTGTCTTAGAAACTCTATCTTCCATAATTCTATTGTTATTTTCTGTGATGCATCTTGGATTACTGACGAAATCTATTGTGGAATAGGATTCATAGTGATGAGAGGGGAAGAGGAAATCATCTTGGCTGGAGCAACCAGAAGTAATGCTGATTCTAGTCTACAAGCTGAATTGAAGGCAATAGAGACCGCTGTGGAAATGTGTGAAGCCTGGAATCTGAAGCCAAACAAGTTATTCTCTGACTGTACTGAAGCCTTGAACCTGCTAGATAATGATATTTCAACCACTACTGCATGGAGATTTCATAGTGATGCTCAACGAATTCAGAATTTAGTCAAAGCACATACTGAGATGGAGGTCGTCTACTGCACCAGAGACTTAAATAGTACTGCTGACCTACTTGCAAATTATGGTAGAAGGAACCCACAGCTATCACTGTTTCATCAAGGGACTGACAAGCCAAGGTGGCTCGAAGAGGCAATATTGGCAGCTGGGCTGCATTTCTGATAATTATGTTTTGTGTTAAACCTGTAGTGAGTTAATTTTTATCTTTGTTATCCAGCTTGCTTGCAAGCTCTTTGTTAGTCAAAAAAAAAAGTGGACACTACAGCCTACAAGAAATGTGCCGCTATAGGGTATATTTCCACCACTATATACATATAGCGGTGGATTATAAAAAACCGCTACATCCTTCATTGTTATAGATTTAACGATGGAAACTACAACCTATAGCGGCAGATATAACCGTTGTTATAAATAGTCTATACCGGCGAATATATTTGCCAGCATAGTGTGCTATAGCACGCATTTTTCAAGAACTATCCATGACATTTTTTTTCTCATACTCTTTTGGTTGAATGCAGCTCCAACACCCAAGCGGCTCAAACTGGAGGCAGCAGGATGCTCGGTGAAGCGCGGCCTTGAATTTGACGCGGACTCACCAGGGCAGGCTGATGGAGATGGAGATGTGTTCAAGGATGACCCATCTCCATCCCATGGAAGGACATGAGCAGGCACGAGGTCGATCAAGGAGGTAGGGGAGGTTTCACCTTAGACAAAGAATTGGGAGAATATGAATATTGTATTTTATATTTCTCTGTTTAAGTTATGTAAGAATTCCAACTATCTTAATAAATAAATGTAGTTTATCCACTTCTCCAATATATATATATATATATATATATATATATATATATATATATATAGTGTGCTATAGCGGTGGATATATATATGCGCTACTATATAGGGCTCAATTGCACCTGATAACGGCTGACATATCCACCGCTATATCATCTAGCTAAATTCTATAACAGCAAATATATTTGCCGCCATAGTGTGTTATAGCGGTGGATATATCCGCCACTATAGGGCTCAACTGCACCCTATAGTGGCTGATATATCCACTGCTATAGCATACAACTGGATTCTATAACAACCGATATATCAAACCCTTGTATATATAGTTTTGCAAAAAGTGGTAAAACCCTAAATTCCATGCACGTCCCTTTGTCTTCTAGGGTTTCCATTGAAGCAGGTAGTCAAGAACACCCGACTTATATATTGCTGCATGCTGCACCAGAAGTATATATAAAGAAGTTTATGCCCATCTTGCTAACAAGCAAGCAGACTAATATAATTATCTAGAAATTAATTAATAACTCAGTGTTAATTTCCTTTATAAGTTCTTGGATGCCCATCTCTTGAGAAACAGACTCCATCTTCCATGCAATTGATTCATTGAACAAAACAAGGTAATTAACATAGTATATTCCTTGTGTCTCTTTAAGTTGTTTAATTAATTAGTGCATGCATGTGTACCCAACTCTCTGATATTCATTGGTTATTTGTCTCTCTATATATATATATAACATTCTTATCCATCTTATTAATATATATATATATCTCTTCATTCAAACAAACACAAGAAAACAAGTTAATTCCCAACTTAATTACTTTCACATTTATTGCTCCCCACATGGTTGATTCCTTTGATAAGCTAGCCCTCCAAACACATTGAGATATATATAGTGTTGAAGCTGTAATATGCCTCTTGTCTGAGGGACTGTCATCTTCCACAAAGCTTAATGATCTTTGTATGGGCACCATTGATGATGATCTCTCTCTCTCAAGTACTTATAACTCCATTGTGAGCATGCATGTGCATTCATGTTCTAGGGTTAATTAGCATATTTATCAATTCATTGTCTCCTCACCAACATAAACAAAAGCTCTAATGTCTGCTTTCTATTAAGCCAAAAGCATGGATATATATATATATATATCTATATATATATATATAGCATGCATTTTAAGAGAAGATAAGATTATCTAATTACTCTCCTGGCTTGAAGGTTCATCCTTGCACGCGCATTTAATTAAAATATAAACAAAGTTTACAAAGTAGACATGAAGATTATTAAGCTTAGGTTAATTAACTTGCCTATCATGCTTGTAACATATATATATCCATCCAATCACATTCATTAATTTGATGATAATCTTATAATGAAGCATATGTTTTAGTTCTTATACTTTAATATTGAAGATCGATAAGAGATCGGCTTTTTTTTTTTTTTGAGGAAAAAAAAATCATCTGAGGAGCTACCATGTATATTCCTTTTCCAATGTGTTTAGGAATTACAGTTATTTAATTTCCCTGATTAATGAAACTTATCTTTATAGATTATGTGAAAAAAAATGGAGATTAGTTATTAGGGTCTGGGCTGAAAGTTCTATTGGGCTGGGCTTCTAAATATGCTACCAATGCTTTTTTTACTACCGCTGTTACTGCTGCGTGCTTGTAATAATAATAATAATAATAATAATAATCAATAGGAATTTTAGTGTTATTTTTTAGGAGATTTTTTTAAATATATAAGTGGATAAACCACATTCATTGAAGTTAAAGATAGAGCACAATACCCATTTGATCCCTTTATGGATTTGCATTACATGGGGTATGATTGTCCCTTGTTACACAGGAACAATGTTCACTCCATGTCCTCGTTCATATCTTCCCCTGGAGAGTGACTTGGGTACTCCTCCCTTGTAAGTGGTCCATATTTTGTAGGAGAAATATTACTCTTCAAAATGAAAATAAAAAATAATATATAAATGTTTGTTATCTTTTTTGCGGATTCTTTCTTTATTTATTCTTTTTATATATATATATAAATATGGGCAAGGCACTTATCATGCTTCTGGATCTCTATGTATAACTTTAAATAATAAGAAAATCAACATCAAAAATTTTTACGCTACCTTTTGTAAAGATCTCGGGTGGTTTAAACATTTTCTTGGTTTAAATTTTCAGTATATTGACCTATATGTTATATTTTATTTTTTACTTTCAGAATGGTCTTTTTTTACTCAAATATTATTTAACATTATGTGACTTATTTTTTTTTTAAAAAATATATACTGGGGGAATAAACCTAATTCAAAAAGAGCATTTTATAAGAAAACCATGTTCTTTCTAGCATAACAACTCAACCATGGGTAGCTTAGAGTTGGAGTAGATGAGAGGGATGGGGCCTATAAATTTAAGTGGAAATGGTGACAAGAATCTCACTTTGTTAGTGCCCATCCACTTCAATAGATCAAAAGGAGAGACTTGGATGCCCCTTGCTTCCATCTTCCTACAATTTCAACATTCCCTCTTTATTTAATCAAGCTTAGTATTTCAAACTTCCAAGTGGAAGGTCAAGGAGAGGAGTAAAAAGTACCATGTTATGTGTACAAACCTTAATAGTCTTTTATGGTTAATGGTCTTCATTTTGGACCAGTTTGTCATATAATAAACAAACTAAGTTGACATAATTTACTTGCAAAATTAGTGGTTAATTTGGAGAGGTATTGAGTTAGGTAGTGGTTGAGACTTCAATGGTCAATCACCAAAGGAAGCTAGCTAGCTAGCTAGCTAGGGTTTGATAAATATGGACTACTTAAAAGTAGTTAGGATTTGGATAGTTTGGATTTGGTCATGTTTTTGGAAAAGCTTGTGTTCAATGTAGCCTTGGAAGTTTTAGATGGAGTTTGAGGGATAAAGCTCCATGAATTATGTACTAAGTTATTTGAGCCTCAAGTTGAAGAATGTTTCAACTTTTCTTTTCTTTTTCTAAGAAAGTATTCATTGATCAAAGCTTTGATTAAGCAATCTAGCTAGTCAACCAAAATATTCTTTTGTG
Source organism: Dioscorea zingiberensis (assembly GCA_026586065.1). Lineage (NCBI taxonomy): Eukaryota > Viridiplantae > Streptophyta > Magnoliopsida > Dioscoreales > Dioscoreaceae > Dioscorea > Dioscorea zingiberensis. The sequence goes on along the minus strand of CM048822.1, from coordinate 4,932,857 downwards.
AAGTGGGGAAGTCATCTTTCAACCTAAGAAGGCTTCCTGTTTAGACCCATGGCAATTAATTAAAAGTTAACCCTACTATAGTTGGAGTTCTTATTTAGTTAATTTTTTTTAAAATAGTAATTTTTTTATCGGTTAAGAATCAGCCTTAAAATCATCGAAAGTATATTCACACGTAAATTCAATTCATTTATTAGTAAACAATTTTTTCCGATAAATTTGGACAAACCACTAAAAGCGTGTTTTAGGCATGCTTCAAACCCTCACAAGGAGAGAGGTAGCAAAGTTTTCTTATAAAAGTTATTTCATTAAGTAAATAGTTTAGTTGAATTTTTACACTTCAAAATCTAAGTTGTTCTTATGGCTAACACATGAAAACCGAATACTCACATTCTAAAATTTACACAAACGAAATTGGAGGGGTACTTGAACGACATGCTTCCTATGTGACTTTGCTGATGAGACAGTAACACACTTGGTGCTCACATACCCTTTTGCACAAAACATCTGGGATCATTACCGAGCCATGTAAGGAATGAACTCCCCCCTAAGAACATTGCGCGAGGTATGGGGCCCAGGCTCTCTCTCAAGCAAGATGCACAAGACCTTGAAAAGAGAATAAGAACTTATAACAATGGCAATCATGTTGAATATATGGATGGAGCGAAACATACAATATTTCCAAGAAATACAACACGTTAATTATAGGTTATTCGCGATACTAACTTTCTCAGCCTACAATTTACAACAGATGCCACACCAGCAGTACGTAGAGGGGGAGTGAGGCTAATTGGAGGTGAATAGGCGTAAACATCACACAACAGGAAGCTTGTTTTTTTTATTTACATTGTACCATCTTATGTAACAAAAATCACAGGTATCGTAACTAAATTTGTTTTAAATAAATATCATTAATCCTTTTTTTTAAATGATTTTTTTTACATAAATCTAGCTGAAATTTTGATAAATTTCCAACCCTAGGTATATATTAATAGAATAACACTCAAAATTAAATGCTTTGAAATAATTATGTCATTTCTATGATGATCACCCTCTGATGGAGTTACAAAGCAAATTCAAGTTGAGATCATTCTTTTTTAAAGTAGGGAGCATAACACATGCAACCAATCAAAGATTTGGACAAATTAATAGGATGAGGACAAGACTGAGAGACCTAAGCACTAAGCAGGATTGGAATGCTTAGAATATTTCTTATGTCTCCATGCTTCCTCTCCAACAGGGAAAACAGACTCCTACTTCTCATCCTTCTCTTATATTTTCATACTTAATGGGATTTGGTAAAACAGGTCAGCTTTGTCCAGCTACTTATAAACCACTCTTTGGATATTTAATTTTCTTTTTTCTTTTTTTCAACAAATGACTGACGACATACATTCTTTCATTGGTCATTCAGGTAGAAAATTTATAATATTCTTCAAAGACTATATATGTGTCTCATGTCAAAAATAATCATTTAAATTAGACCGAGATCGAGACCGGGTCCTAGGTCATTTGCAAAGACTTACAATTTTTCTTTAGTTTTATTAATTAAGCATCAAAGTACATACTATATTAAGTTGGAGATTAGTTCGCTAATACATAATTGTTTGGCCATGGCATCTATGGAGCTTCTTGCGGATGTTGCCCTAGGTGGCTTCCCGCTCCAGTTCCAGATCGGTGGCCAGGTTGTCTTTGTCCTCGAAGTCTGCTTTAGGTGGCCTTTGGGGTTGGACTTTATCCCTTGTATTTATGTAAAGGGATATATATAAGTGAATGTAGGGATTAGTCCTTAATTGGGTATTGCTTGAGTTGATTGTGAACAAAATGAAGTTGTACTCTTTTGTCCATTGAAGAGTAGGTGGGACCAAATGAAATGGAATTTTAGATTTTATAGACTAAGAATGGATGGACAGACACAACATTGTGGATTGGACGGTTCCCCCTCTGCTTTTGACATTTAATACAAATTTCACATCATTTATTCTTTCATTTTCACTATAGTGTTTTCTTCTCTCGAATTAATAATCATTTGACAAGCTTCTTTCTTCTTCTTCACTTCTTTATTCAATATATATTCGATTCTAAATTTTAATTTTAACAGTGAATAAATCAAAGAAAACACTAAAGAATTTGCTCATTAGATATATATTTTTTTAATTAAGATGAATAAATCATTTTTTTATCATTTAAAAAGTCTATCACAAATCAACCGGTCAAAGAAAAGAAAAATACAAAGATCTATTGGGCCCTGTTTTTCTGACTGAGTTGGTGAAATCTCAAATTCTTTTATGATCAGGAGCCGTGTTGTCCTCGAAAGTCTTGTCGTCCTCATCGGCTCGTCCCAATGTATCTTTGATGAATTCAAGTTTTTTTTTTTCACCGGACCTCGCGCCACCTTCAGTTGCGATCACTTTGAAATTAGAGGTGCATCCAATCAAAAAAAAGTAAAAAAAGAGATATCATGAATTATTTAAAAAGAAACATGTTTTTTATATTGAAAACATTCACTCATCAGATATTAATCCATATATTTAGTTTAATGTTCAATATAGGCCAAATTGAGTGGTGATATATGGCGATCTTTTTTCTATATAATATATATAGTTATTTATTTTAATGCAATTTCCACAAATTTGATACTCTGAGATTTTTTTTTTTTTTTTTACGTTATTGATATATTAAGATTGGCAACTACACCATAACATGCCAAGCATCATAAAGAGTCTATTATATATAAAACAAAGAAGGAGGACTATCATAATAAGTTGGCTTGACCACATAAATATATATGTCATGAAGAGAGGGTATAGAGGTACAAGCTATATAAAAGATAAAAAAGGATTGGCCAAGTGTCTTAGTCCTTGGTTGTCCAATTCTTGCTAAGCAACCATCAAAGGTGAGCCCTACACATTGATACAACCTAGAGACTCTCAGCCATTGTCCCCTTCTAGGGTTTCATCTTAGCTGGTTCTGGCCATTCATAGCCCTTGGAGACTTCAACTACACCATTGATCTCCATTGAGAGCTTTTCTAGTTGTGGGGCAAGGCTAGCTCTTCATGTTCTAGTGCTAGTGATTGAGAACAACATGGCTTTCAACATGATTAGTGAATGGATATTCACCCAAAAAAAAAAAAAAAAACATGATTATTGAATGGGTAGATTCTTTGTACTTGGACATTTGCTTACTCCTCTTATAAATTTTTTCTTAGTCTATAAATTTACAAGTGTTTTACATATTGTCATTTTTCCAACGTTAACTGCTACTACCATTTTCTTAATTTACAAGTGAATGGGCAGACGAGAGCGATGATGCCTTCGATGATGACCCAACAGTTGCTCGAGGCGACAGATGAGGAGGTATGCGGAGACACCAACTCTTGACCTATTTGTCTTTTTGACTGAGCTTTATAATGAACATCTACTATCATGAATAAAATGTGGTTTATCTATTTATTATTTTTTTTTTAAAAAAAAACTACTACTATCATTTATCAAGAAGAGCCGAAGGACTAAAATTTTTTAAGTTTTAAAATTCTCTATCTGCATTATTACTTTTACAGAAACAACAAAAAATAAAATCTTTATGCTCAAATGAACTTATGTCTCTTTGGCATCATCCCTAAATTTTCTAATATAAAACAAGAGTTAAACATAAGGAGTGGTTGTGATGTTTGTTTTTGGTGCTTAGGCACAGGAGGGAATTTCAATATAATTTTTTTTGTATTGTTTCATTAATAATGATGGGGTTTGAAGCCAACCGAGACTATATGGCTTTCATTTTTATTTGTTTGCACTTTGTATTTTCACAACCTATATTAACTTTTTTTTCATTTGGTGCACGAATTTCAAAATAAAATCTTTATATAATTAAAAACTAACTAGAAAGTTAAATTAAAATTTTCAAATTACATGATTTCCTAAAAGTTCTTTTCAAAATTTATCATTTAAAAAATTACAAACGTCAAAATATGCTCTTAATGTTGCGTATTAGTTTATTAAGCTATAAAGAAAAAGTCACTCAGATTATTTAGATTACGTTCATTTGACTTTCTACTCCAAAGATTTGTTTGACAAATGTAGATTTAAACGATTACTCTTCTTTTAGATAAAAGTCAGGAAATAAACTTTCTCCAAAATAAAATATCACATGGTATAATGGATAAAAGAACAAAAATAATTTATTCACCTTTCTTTTAAAAAATAAAAGTTAAATGTGATTTTTCTCAAATATAACAAAGTCCAAATGATTTTTTTTTTTTTTTTTTTTGACAAAGACGACAAGCATCTTCCGAAAGTTAAGAGTACTAAATTTCTCTAGCATATATCTCTCACCTTGTGGTTGTGGAGATTAAAATCTAGATTTATCCCATCGATAAATTTCTCTACACGAGAGAGCACGTCTGCGATAAGAGAGGTTGTCCTCAAATGAATTATCTATCATTATATTTCCTTTCTTTTAACTTTCAACATAGTTGGTACCCATGAGTTACTTAAAGGGAATATTGCTCATTTTATTATAATTTGAGAAAGATAAAAGCAAATGTTTATTGAATAAGTGAGTGGCTTGTGACTTAGAGAAATCAACTTTCTAAGATTTGGTTCTTTATGCCCTCTTGGCCCACATAAGATGCAGGGATATTGCTAGAGTTGAAATTCCCTTTCTAATTCCTTGCAGAGGTTATTTACAAAAAAATCCTTACTATTATTTTAAATATATAAATGTTAAATTAAAAATTTATTTGTATGAGAAATGAGAATATTTATTTGTTTTTCTTAGATATTATATTTTATTATTTTGAGTATATATCATTCTTACATGTTGATACTTTTTCATATACAACTAACATAGATCTCAAAATTATTTAATAGTTGTATTTAGAATATGTTTTTTATATTATATGAGATCTAAAAACGGCACTGAGATATGATCTATCAGACCAGGGGTCCAAATTTTGGATAAAATAAAATTATTTTCATGGGATTTATTTATGTACATATTTTATCAAAGTATAGAATGAAACGTAGCCAAGTCAAATATATGTTTAATTTATTTTATCTGAAAAAAATATAAAAATAATAGTTTAGTTTCTCTCTCTAGAAAAAAAAAAACAAAAAAAAGAAGGTAAGCGCCAGGCCGCATCAACTCAACCTGAAATTTTTTTTCTAGCCCGCCGCGCACTAAGTGGGCCCCAAGCGCACTGGCTCTTCTCTGTTTTAAGCTTTTGTCGGCCCTATGGGGCCCACCACAGTCTCCTCTCTCTCTCTCTCTCTTTCCGTCCATCCACATGTGTGGCCTCGCTACATCGCGCGTGCCATGTCATTGGTCACACGTGTGTAATGGTACTCACACACACATACAGGGGGCTAAGCCGAACCATGAAACAGCTATGGACAAATGTCTCACAGCAAATGGAATATTTAAAAACAAAAAAACAACACCAACTTGAAGACTAGAAAGTGTATCATCTCATGGCACCAACTCTCTCTCTCTCTTTCTCTCTCTAGATATGAATATCAATAGGAACATGAATGAAAGCCATCCAAAAATCCAGAGCTGAGAATAACCAAAGAAGAAGAAGAAGAAGAAGAAGAAGCAGATAGATAGGTAGCTTGTTTGTTCTTCTTCTAGCTCCATCTTTCATCATCTCTCAAGAAGCTGTGAAACCTTTCATGGATACTGCTCAGTGGCCTCAGGTATATATGTGATCCATAATTCAGGATCATCTTCTTTCTAATTCCATCTGTCTTTCTGTGTATGTATCTCTGCAAAAGAGAGAGAGAGAGAGAGATGGGGAGAGAGAGAGAGAGAGAGAGAGATAAAGCTATGGGTTTGGCCTTTTTCATGTTGTCACAACCCCCATAGCCTTAGCTTTAATCCTTGAAAGCAGCACAACCTTTTTCATTTTCCCTTCCCCTTTTTCCCTTTTCCTTTTTATCATCTTTTTCCAGGCTTATGCAAAAAGCAGTGGGCATGAAAAAGGCTTTCTTTGCTTTTGTTCTTGTGTTGTGATGGATGTTGTGCAAAGTGTGATTTCTCTTTCATCTTTTCTTGGTGTGCAAACCATAATATAACACCTTCCTCTCCTGTTGTCTTGTTGATCTTATCAAGTAGTACTCCTCTTGTTGTTTGATAGCTAGCTAGCTAAGAAGATCAAGATGATGATGTGGTGGTGTTTCTCAGGGGATAGGGTTGGTGAAGCCCATGGAGGAGTTCCTTGGGAGCAGTACCAGCTCCAACACTGCAACCAGCACCATCAACAGCTCAAGACCAGCAGGAGCAGCAGCAGCAATGGAGAGGAGGGCAAGGCCTCAGAAGGAGCAGGCACTCAACTGCCCAAGGTGCAACTCCACCAACACAAAGTTCTGCTACTACAACAACTACAGCCTGACACAGCCCAGATACTTTTGCAAGACCTGCAGAAGGTACTGGACTGAAGGTGGCTCTCTCAGGAATGTCCCTGTTGGTGGTGGCTCAAGAAAGAACAAGAGAACCTCCTCCTCCACCACCACCACCACAACCTCCAGCACCTCCACCTCCTCAGTCTTACCCTCCATCTCCACCACCACCACCACCTCTCAACCTTCATCATCTCTCTCAACCATCAAGTTCCATCAAGGACAAGACCTCAACTTAGGCTTCACACACCCACCAACTATACCAGAGTTTGGTGAGCTCCCAAACATGGACAGTGGTGGCAATAGTACCAACCCATCCACTGCTCTTTCAGCAGTGGAGTTGCTGAGGAGTGGGATGTCTGGCAGGGGACTCAGCCCTTTCATTCATATGCCTATGTCTATGCCTGAGGGTGGTGCAGTGGCCTTTGCACCTAGTTTTGGTATGCATCATGACTTCAGGCCTCCCACTTTGAACTTCCCTCTGGTTGATGGTGGTGCTGGTGCTAATGATCAGTATGGTGGCATGCAAGGAGTGCAGGAGAATGCTGGGAGGTTATTGTTTCCATTTGAGGATTTAAGGCAGGTGCCTTCAGGAACTGTTGCTGATCAGAGTGGTCATGATGGAGGTGATCATCCTCCTTCTTTCTGGAATGGCATGATTGGTGGTGGTGGTGGCGGTGGTGGTGCAGGAGGAGGAGGAGGAGGATGGTAACATGCATGAAGAAAGGAAAGAAAAAAAAAAAAAACATATATGACTTTAGTTTGGATTTTCTTCAAGACTAACAGCAAAAGAAGATACATGGAGCTAGCCTCACTTCTCTATAAACCTTTCTTCATTTCTTCATTTCCATATGGAAATGTGAAGCTCCTTTTTAGGGTTGGCTTCAAGAGGAACTTAATTAACTACTTGGTATGGAGGTGGCAGTGTTTTTTCTCTTACCTTTTTTTTTTTTGTTCTCTTCTATCATGCAGGGTGGCTAACATGGAAGATAACCAATTCCTTTTAGGTATTGCACCATAGCTGCTAGAGGAGTGAAGGATGAGGCATCCATGTGTTTAGTTAATATATGTTGTTGTGGGTTTGGAATAATGTCCATGTTCTTTTCCTTTTCCATCAGTGTGTGCAAACCTTAGAGAAAAAAAGATGAAATTAATTAATTTCATCTTTTGTTTATTTAAATTATCAAACAAGGGCTTGATGAGTGTATTATGAATTTAACCTTTCATTCTCTTTCATTCTTTCTTCATCTGTTGTTCTGTTAGATATATATAATTTAATCATCCTCTAGCTATCAGGGTTGATATGTCATGGTTCATCCTCAACAAAGATTCTTCCAGCCATGAAAGCACCACCACATGAGGAGTAGTTCTCAATCAACAAAGCAAACAGGTAAGCCCACACTAACTCATACATACTTCACATGCTATTATATTTATATATTCATCAACATCATCATCATCATCTTCTTCTTCTTCTTCTTCTTCTTCTTCTTCTTCTTCTTCTTCTTCTTCTTGGCTTTATCTCTTCATGCATGAAGTGGAATAGTGGGCAGTGATGGATGATGGGAATGGAGACCAGTTCTACCTGCCAAACCTAAAGTTTACCTAATGATTCCTGGATCCACTCAAATGCCATTTCCATGAATGATTACCTCTGCTTTGCCACCCCCCCATGCCTGCCTTTCTTTTTATAAGACTTGCTGGCCAGTTCTCCTTCCCATACATTCATCCCTTTCTTGGAGGAAGTGGGGACACACCCCTCACAAACATTCCCCTGGGGATCATAGTTGAGGTATATATTTAATACTCTTATTAGTTATTACTATACTATAAACTCTCCCACTTTCCCTAATGCTTAATTACCACCATATATACATACCCTTCATTCCTTATTATAATTAATTAATCTTGTGTTAGACCTTGATGTGAAACCATACTATATATAAACTCTCATTTCCTTGTTTACACCTCTTCCTTTCTCTTTGCTTTTATGGCTCCTCTTTTTCATATCCCTTTGCTTCAGACAAACCATAGAGGTAGAGGAACACCATTAATGGTCATGTCCTCATATATGATCTCTCCACTTCTATATATCATCACATGCATAACAGTGTTCTAGTGCCTCCATAGAGAAAGAAAGAAGAAATATTAATTACATGGTTATGGAACTAGCTACTAGGCAACAAGAGGCCCACCAATCTAACAAACTAAGAAGAGAATGAGTGGAAAACCATATATGAAAAGTTTAGCTTCACCAGAAGAAATGAATCAAATTCATATCTTGGGTCTTGTCTCATTTAGCTTTTAGCACTACCACCATTCATCATATGGCTCATCCATATGCATGCTGCATGCATGCATGCAGCTAAAACTCACACTCATTTTACTTTGGAGCTAGTGCTTGACCTCTGCCACCTTTCTCTTCTCTCATATATATAAGGTACTTTGGCACCATTTGGCTTTTTCCTGTTCTTCATGTAAGCACAAACTAGTCTATTCCCCATGCAGACACATGAGGGTTCTGGTGCACCCATTGAAGATACATGAAGCTTAGGAACTAGTACTTCATGACTGAATCATCTGAGACTACTGAGAAAAAACCAGGTCTGAGTGAAAGAAGGAATATCAAATGAGGAAGAGACCAAAACAATAGAGCCATAACATTCACATATTCCAAGAACCACTACTCCTTCACCCACTAGAACCAAAAATCAAAGTACTGAAACTCAAAGATCTCACTGTTTGGCTATTAGAGGACTCTTCCTCACTGTGTCTTCTTGTGCTATTAATTATTTGATGTTCTCTTTTAATCTTTATTTAATTACCCAAGTGGAAAATGTGTATTTCTTTTTTGGAATAAATCAAAAAAAACATATGAAGAGCTTAGCTTAGTTCTGATAAGTGTGTTTCTTGATCAAGTGATGTTCTCAATGTTAAATGGTTGTGTCCTTATCTAAAAATAAAACAAGCAGATGATGCAACCTCTCTGTTTATATACATATAAGCATCTTTTAAGGTGCTGTTGTGTTTATGGTGTGTTTGTTTAGTTTGAGTTAATTGTGAAAATTATGACATGGAAATGGTTTTTTCCTTTTTTCTTTTTTTATAAATTTGTTTATGATCATAACTTTATTAGGGAGAATATATTTTTATAGGGAACAAAATTTTATTTTATTTCTGTACTTTGGATTATTTTTTTTTTAAAAGTGCCGATATGTTTAGCATGTATTAGCAAATGGCCCTCACTCAGGACTTTTTAAAAAACAATACATCGGATAATCATAACTTGTGTCATTAATTTAACAACTGCTACAACGTGATCACTATTTAAAATGTGTTGTTCTGAATAGTTGCTATGATTTTTTAAAGTTAAAAAATCTAAAATTTTAAGAAAATTGAAAATATGTACGGATCTAATTTTCTATTTTTTTTAAATTTTAAAATTAAAATTATTTATAATCGATTTACTCTCGTTTAGTAACATAGACGGATTCCTAATGGTGCTTAATTTTTTTTGCATGATTTTACATTGTAAAAAATGTTTCTATACTTGCCCTCAAACACATTTGATCACACCATATTTAGATAGAGACTAATCTCTATTATTATCTAGCTATTTATAAAAAATGGTAAGTGAATGAATAAATAATATTTAATGATTCAATTTCCCATAATTTTTAAAGTAATGGTATATATAGTATAGTTTAAAGACAAAGTTAGGTGGCTATCATTAATCAAATGTGGACCTTAAGGTTGATAATTCCCACATTGAAGAGATACACACTCTTGGATGAGTACAATTAATGTTGTCCTATAGTTGGCCTTTGACATGATAGTTATCTGATCCGAATTAACTATATAAAATGAACAAATGGTGGTAATTAGTACTTAAAAATGCTGATTTTAATATTAATTAAATAAAAAATGATCTCCACTAGTGTCACCATTAAGTTATTGTCTTAGAGTAGGACAAAACTACAAGAGGGCCCAAGTTTGATGTTAAACAATGTCTTTCTTGATATTTTAATTTATTAGAAGATTTTAGATTTTCCTATTTAGTTTTATATAAATAATTGTAATATATTTTTTTAATGACAAGTTATCCAAATATCTAGTTTTATACTTGAAATATTACAAATCATAAATAATCTCATAGCATTTAACTAGCAAATGACCCTTCACATTACTCAAGGTTTAAAAAAACAAATTTTATAGAATGTGATTGTTTAGAAAGTATATATTAAAATTAAATCCATCATATCTCAGTTTCAATAAACTTGAAATCAATATCAGTAAAACAAAATTTAAATCAGTTTCAACAAATTTTAAATTTTAAAATAATTTCAACAAATCCTAAATTTTAAAATCAATGTTTTTAATGATTCCATCACATACCTATCAAGCTTCATATATTGATCAGCACCGCTCCTGTGACATGTACTGGCGAATCATTCATTATGGAGGTCTTTTGAAAGGTTGGTTATATTATTTTATAATTAAAAATTTGAAAAAATTTCAAAATCTTAATCTATTTTTTTTAAAATAACATATGTTAGTAACATAGATAAATAATTTTTAAAATAAAAAAAATAAAATTATAAAAAAAATCTGAAATCCCAACCTAATTTTCTTATGTTTTTAAAAAAATTTAAAATTAAAATTATCTATATACTCCCACTTAGTAATATAATAGATTAATATTATATAAATAAATTTTTAATACAAAATATAATAAATATATATTTTTTGTTTATAATAAAAAAAAACACAACATATTCACTAGTCTCCCTTAATTTTAAAAGCTATACATAATAAAATTAGTTTATTCGAACCAAATGAAATAAATAAAAGAATGAGAAGCAACCAATATATACAACAAGACTTTAAGATTAAAAAACAAAAAGCACATCAAATTCAGAGTAAATCAGGTTCTACAGATCATTGAAGAGAGAAAAGAAGTTATAGAAGAAAAACACAACATCACTTCTAGTTTCTTACATGGAACCTGTGTCAGAACAGATAAAACATGGAGACAGTATACAAACCATCTTCCATTTACCAAAAGCAGCAACACAACACCACTTCTAGTTTCTTACAGTTCTCTATACATGCATCAGGAAACATCTACTAGTAAGGCTTACAGGTACTTCACTGGATGTCTGAAACCTCATCTGGTGTGACATAGATATCGGGTGTTTAATCGGGAGGGAAATCGAACTGGATATCTGCCCATTGTGTTGCCTTTGCTAGTCCGCATTGATTCCGAAGATGCGGACCTTGTGCATGTTAGGGAACTTGGCTATCACCAGAACGATGACGGCGAATGTGTTGAGGAAAAGCCATGGATTCTGATAGTCGGTTGTGTGTGAGGCAATCAGGTATCTGGAAGAAGAAACATGATCTTTATCAGAGAGCACTTTCTACAATTCAGACATTGTAACTTGTATCACATGATTTTTTGAGAAATACTAGTGAAAACCTAATCATGGTTCAGAGATGACAAATACTATTTGAAGGTTCTTAGTGAAGTTCATAGCAGTTAAATGTTTCATCATCTTAGAGGCAAAAAAACTAGTGATAAACATACATTCATATCTTTGACTATTGTTAATTAATATACTTTCATGAAAGCAATGCCAAAGGAAAAAGGAGAAAAAGAACTGCATTTGTTCCATTGAAAATTTACACCCCGCTCATTAGTTCTTTCCAAACCTTCACTCCTCCCTCAAACTATCAACATATTGCTTGAGCTATTTAATGCAATTTCTAAAGTCCTCTGATACCATTGCAATAGTCAACCACATGATGTTTAAAAAATTCCACTACCAATAAATCAAGTATATTTATCCCTTGAGGGTATAATGTTTATCCACAACAGTATAGTAGAATTATCATGCTGCAATTCTTTTAGAAAATATTCTTCACAAACAGAGTACATCCACTGCTTCCACAAATTCCAGTATACTAGTATGGCACTATAGACCTGAGTCTATGCAAATAATTATTGAAACACATATTACTATACATATTATAATCCAGTCTAACAGGCAACTAGGGCATACTTGTTTGCAGATATATTCTGAATAATTTATATAGCTGATAGAACAATTGTGTTTCATAACCAGTTTCTTGATTTATTTGCAAATAGGGAGGGTCTCTTGCTTCAAAACATTTCAGGTTATTCTTAGGATTTCAGGTTGGTTTAGATTGGAACAGGCCAACTCAAATAATGGCTAGGTTTCATAACAACTGGAACAAATATAGCCTATTAATTTTTTTTTTTTTTTTTTTTTGACCACGCGCTCGAGGATAAGTCAAAGGTAGGACGGGAGACAGTGGCTCTCCAGTCAGGATAAACCTGACCCTCTCAAGCCCACGTGAGGTTTCAACCGCACGCGCGATGTAGGCCACCCCTTGCTGGGTGTGCTACATCACTGCCTCCTTGCAACTCTGTCACAGCGGGGAGTCGAACCGAGGTTCTTCCCCCATGCGCAGAGGACCTTTGCCGCTAGACCCGAAGGCCTTTGGCTATAGCCTATTAATTTCACTACAAACAATCTGTCAAAGTTTGAAGTACAATCAATTTATCTAGGAGCACAGGATCAGTAGAATCCAATCAAGATTACGCTGAGGCCATATTTTATCGTGCACTAACAAAGATCAAATGTTCATTAAAATGCAACCAACTACGCAGGTTAGAGAGATTGGTAAGACCTCAATCTACGCTACCACTCAAGGGGAAAGAGGGTCTGTGAGGTATACCACGTAAATGAGGTTCTTGAGAAAGCATTACACATTCAGTTTTAGCAAAAGGTTACAATTAACTACCATCCCATGCACTACATAGAATCCTAAATGACATAAAAGCCATGCCATAATCCAGAAGTAACAGCTATGCACAAGCTCACGCCCAAGCCCAGCTATTAATAAAAACTTGCATAGATAAACCTAGGCCAGACATTATAAAAGCAAAAATTGATGCAACTCTATGAAGGAATAGTTTATCTAAAGTGAGAGAAAAGGGAATACAAAGAGACAGATCAAGCATGATTTCTTATTATGCAAATAAGGTGGTCATTGCAAAATGTTAAATTTATACCTTTATACTATCCTTTAGTTAAAAAGGAGAACCTCTTGCTGGTACCTTTAGCCAACACAGAGAACCTCTTAAAAGTTTCCTTGAATTTCATTTTAAGCATTGAAGTAGTACACATACAACATCAAGAAAGTTAAGAAAACTCAACAGAAAAGCATTTTCTATAGAAATTACTTTGTATGCTCTACCATAATCAGCATATGAAGATGTCACACAATAGGATGAAGAGAATATCAAATCAAAAGGACCATGTAAGAACAACATTTTAAGCAAAGTAGTACACTTACAACATCAAGAAAGTTCAGAAAACTCAACAGAAAAGCATTTCCTATAGAAATTACTTTGTATGCTCTACCATAATCAGCATATGAAGATGTCATACAATAGCATGAAGAGAATATCAAATCGAAAGGGCCATGTAAGAACTTCATTTTAAGCATTGAAGTAGTACACATACAACATCAAGAAAGTTCAGAAAACACAACAGAAAAGCATTTTCTATAGAAATTACTTTGCACGCTCTACCATAATCTGCATACTGAGAATCTGAGATGTCACACAATAGCATGAAGAGAATATCAAATCAAAAGGACATCGTAAGTACTTCATTTTAAGCATTCAAGTAGTACACATACAATATCAAGAAAGTTCAGAAAACTCAACAGAAGCATTTTCTATAGAAATTACTTTGTATGCTCTACACCATAATCAGCATATGGAGATGTCACACAATAGCATGAAGAGAATATCAAATCAAAAGGACCATGTAAGAACTTCATTTTCAGCATTGAAGTAGTACACATACAACATCAAGAAAGTTCATAAAACTCAACAGAAAAGTATTTTCTATAGAAATTACTTAGTATGCTCTACCATAATCAGCATATGGAGATGTCACACAATGGCATGAAGAGAATATCAAATCAAAAGGACCATGTAAGAATTCCTTTATTCAGTGTTCAATCCATCAGTTCAATAGCATCTGGCTTGTGAAGCACTGCAACCAAGAATAATAAAATAGGGAAGTCAATTAAAGGAATACTCACAAGACAACAGGTACAACAGTCAAAAACTTTCTATTCCGTGTGAGCTGCTTGCCATTGTCAATCTGTTCCCACCATGTCAAGGTATTGTAGATGCCCTGGTCTTCAGCAAAAGGAGTTCCTTTTTTCCAATGGAAAAAGTAATAGGTGACCTGAAACACCAAAGTGTCATACTCTAAAGAAAAATAAAGAAAAGAAAAAGAAAAAGAAAAAGAAAAAGAAAGTGCAGTGAAAGTCAATATGAATTATGAGGAGCACCAAGAATTAGAGAAAACAAAATCAGACTACTTTAGTTTATTCACATGCACTTTGTGATTAACAATACAAAATACTTCCTATAGCAAAAAGGGTAAGTCCATTCCTAGTTGACTATCAGATTGAGGAAACAAAAAACCAGCTAGAGCTGTGGCAGGAACACTGTTAACAACTCCCAGAATCACAACAATAAAAGATGATATAACTGTGAAGTACTAATTATTTGTTTCCCTGTAGCTTGGACATGTATTGTTTCAACTTAATTTTACATGAATGAAAGCTAAAATAGCGCAATTTTGAAGTTAAGATTAAACATTGAACTGATTCAATAGGTGTCTTGAAATCAAGGTGATACAGTATTTAAGGGCAAAAGTCCAGGACTCCAATTTAGAAAAATTTAAGTAGAGCAAATAAAAATTTCAGATCTTTCAAGTGTCAAATTGTCAGCCCACAGAATCTGAATATAAGTGCCATAAAAACTAATCTCACACAGGAAGTACGTCACATCACAGTATACAGTCTACAAGATAGTCCTCCACAAAAGGAGGGACAAGCACAAAACCAAATATAAGAAAATTGTAAATTATGAGCAATTGGGAAGCAGATAAGATATTGCCTCTACACAATGGAATAAGGGACAAAGGCAAAAGGGACAAATGCAGAAAGAAGCAAGTCATCCAAATCAGAACCTAGAGTAACCAAAAGGAAGTGCAAGGTTTCCTAAGTCACTCAATTAGATTTTTCCTTAATTTGATAAATTTCTACAGAACAAAATTAAAGTCAACAGTGACACGAAAGTAAGATCAAATACCACAACATTTTCATTTAATTCACTAAAAGATCAGAGCTTCAATTCACAGGAGTGAATGGTGTTGAAATCAACATCTCAACTCCGTCATTGAAGATAGGTATTTTCAAATCTAAAGATAAGTCTACAGAAAAGCTATCTTGATCCACAAACATCTTGATGCTCTCATCACACTTGCGGACAGCGAAGCAAACAAGAAACTCATGAAACCACCGATCAAGCAATCCGGGTGTAGTTATTTAACAGGAGGAAAAAAAGACAAAACAAAAAACAAACATGAATCCCACTTCTCCAAAATCACACATGACCACCTTCTTCTCCCCCAATCATCGCATAAATCTAAACCCATACATCCCTAATGCACATCCTAATTACGAACGTAATTAATCAATTTCCAACACAGGCTCCCCAAAGATCAAATCTTTCGTCAATTCCACGCTATACATGAACATATCAGTCTAAAAAAAATCTCATTTTTATGAAAACCATTGAAAAGAAAAAATCAATCCAACCTCGCAAAAATCACATCTTTCCTCCAGAATCCATCCAAAACCGACGAAATCACGAAAACCCTCGCCTCAACCCAATAAATCAACAACAAAAAAAAGGGGGGGCAAGGTGGATAAGAATCGGATCATACAACAAAGTGGAAGAGGTTGACAAGGGTCCAGGCTTTTCCAGGGTTGCACCCAAAGACGGAGAGGACGAGAAGCCAAGAGAAGAAGAGGATGAGGATGTAGGTTGTCCACACGCCCGGATACATGAACCACTCGGTGTTCTTGTTCAGATCCGGCGGCGGCATCGTCTCCACGTAGAGCTTCGCCATCTCTCCCCCTTGCTCTCGCTTACGCTCTCCACTCCTGAAGGACTCCCGGCTTGAAACAAGTATATGAGAAAGCTTTATATATAGAAGAAGAGAAGAGAAGAGAAGAGAAGCGAAGAGAAGAAGGTTCAAAGAAGAGGGGCCGGGGACGAAGAGAAGAGGTTGGGGACGGGTGACGAGGATCGGTCAAAGCGCAACTCTGTGGACTTTTCTCTTCTCTTTGCTTTCGACTTAATAATGTCATTAATATATTAATCACATTCATTAACTCTTCCAACTATTGATATTTTCACACTCTATTTTTCATTAAATTATAATCACACTCCTCTAATCATTGTCAAAATCCAATTCTTCCATAAAAATAATTATTTAAACATCATTACTTTTCATAATTTTAATATAAAAGTTATATGAATTATTTAAATTGTTATAATATATTAAAATCATAATTAATTGTGCTTCTATCTTGACTTGATCTACATTAGAAATTAGAATGTCCTTCAAAGTCATATGTCTAAAAGCAAGCTAGAAATATCAAATATTTTTAATTCATTGTCACCTCTTGCTTTGCCCTCATTACCATACGAACTATTAGCGTATGTGGACCGTTGAATCGTTGATCGGACGGTGTAGGGTGAGGGAGAAGGCGTCTTCTTCTAGAAGTTGGACTTCGTGTTTGGAGTTAATACGTACTCACTCACTCCCATGTTACACGGACCAAGTTGCGAGTAATTCATTTTAGCATATTATATATTAAAAAAATAAAATAAGATACCCTTTGAAAGGATCCGCTGTGATTTCTCTAACAGCAAAGAAAATTTTAGAGTTAAGGAAATATGCACATTGTTTCAGTTTAACAATATATAATAAAAAAAGAATAGATATATGGCATAAGAAATTCGTTAGTTACTTACATAATCTATACATAGATAGTTTAAGTAAAGAGCCCGATTAACTAAGACAAATCCGAGCATAAAAAGTGCATGTAGTTGAAGTCAAAATAGGTGGCTATATGTATAGTATGTAGTTTGACTTTCTGGAAAACTTAAAATAGCAAGATGCTAGTATTGATGATTTCCACTGGTTTTCAATGAGTTGGCGACCCACAACCGACCATTAATTGAATTCAATCTGCAGAGCTTCGCTCTGTTTCTTTTATTAGCTTTAGCTGTGAAATGTTGATGCTTTTGTTTTTTGCTAGCATTAAGTGTGATGATATATATATATATATATATACACATATTAGTGCCTTTGATATATTATTTTAAAAATAAATCAACGCAACATGTAATAAAATTTAAAACTCCTAAATATAAGTTGATACAGGTAAAACGGTAAACCTTCATGATAATGACATGTGACACATAGAAAATGTCGATATATGGCATCCTTGAAGGAAGCCAAGAGAGACACTCTTTTTCATGCTTATCCTAAGAGGAAACTTTGGATATTCAGGCAAGCCAAGTGAGACACGGAACTCAAGGATTGACATGGGAGGTGAAGCACGGGACCCGAAGAAATAAGAGGGGTTGATCTCTTTATAGGGGGAGGATGACAGAAGGAGGCTGGATTTTTCCCTTGATGCATGGCCTTTATTTCTCCCGAATGAAGCTTTCCATGGCCTTTTTCTAATAAGAGCTCTAAGCTCAAGCACCATAATGAACTCTCTTCCTCTCCATGTATGAAGCCTCTCTATCTCGAGGAGAGCTCTAATCTCCATGGTAATCTCCATGGTTGTTTCTAAGGCCGCCCCTCCATGTTGATGTGAGCTCTAGCTCCATGGTCACTTTGTTAATCTCTCCCAGGTGAAGCTTGTTCGAGGTCCAAGGTCCAAGGTCCAAGCTCCTCTTCATAGCTCCTCTTACTCATAATTCATGAAGTTATTGTTTGTATATCTCAATTTTAAGATTGTTTATGTATATACAACCATCTCAATGGCCATCTATGGAGTCTTGTAATTAATCCTTATTCAGTGGATTACTCCCGTAGTTGGAGGTTTGAAATCCGTGGTTTTTTCCCTAGAATTATAAAAGAGTGTTCCGTCAAATTTAAATTTTAACTGTTGGTTTAAATTGGGGTTAATTTTTAAGAGATACTGATTTTAGCACTGACATAAATATAGAGGAGTTCAACTTATTTTTTACATCCTGAAAAAATAATATAAAATATGAATTAACTTTAAAAGAAAAATCAGTTAAATTCTGAAAACTATTCCTTTTTATCTTTTGAAAGCATGGGAACTCTGAAAGAAAGAGAGAACCAAAATGGGCACATTAGCGTCTGCTTGTATGGCGCCTCTCTTCGCTCCTCCCAATAAACGTTCTCATCTTCGCGCCTCCACAACATCACTCCATAATCCCAATCCACGTTCGAAGACGCAAAACGTCGAACACCTTCATGCATTGCTTCAGGACTCGCCACCTAGCTCAGCTCACTATGCATCTGCGCTCCAATCCTGCAATTGCCTTCATCTCGGAAGGCAAATACATGCTCATGTAATCAAGTGTGAGTTCTCTAATCACCATGAGTTCCTGGGCACCAAGCTGCTGCTCATGTATGGCAGGTGTGGCGGGTTTGATGATGCTTGTTTACTGTTTGATAGAATGCCTCTGAGAAATGTATATACTTGGACGGGTATTCTTGGTGTCTGCGTTGAGCGTGGGGTTTTCAGGAAGGCTCTTATGTTGTTTGGAGAACTGTTAATGGATGGTGTTGGTTTGGAGTTCTTTGTATTTCCTGTTGCTTTGAAAGCTTGTGCAGGCCATGGTGTGTTAGGAATGGGGAGAGAATTACATGGTTTTGTTGCAAAATGTGGTTTTTTATCCAATGTGTATGTGGGCAATGCGTTGATAGACATGTATGGAAAGTGTGGAGTTCCAGATGAGGCTATGAAGGTGTTCGATGGGATGTCTGAGAGGGATTGTGTTTCTTGGAACTCGGTGATCAGTGGTTGCGCAGCCAATGGAATGGTTTTTGATGCATTGGAGTACTTGAACAGTATGGAATTGGTGGATAAACTGAAGCCCAATCTTGTTTCTTGGAGTGCAGCTATTGGAGGTTTTGCGCAGAATGGTTATGATGAAGAGGCACTTGAACTATTATATCAAATGGTAGAGTCGAATGTGAAGCCAAATGCTCAGACCTTTGCGAGCATCCTGCCAGTTTGTGCTAGATTGGAAGCACTTGAGTTGGGCAAGGAGATTCATGGTTATGTAATGAGGCATGGACTGTTTTCCAATTCTTTTGCTGTTAATGGGTTGATTGATGTTTACCGCCGATGCAATGATATGAGAAGTGCTCTTGAGATCTTCTTGAGGTCCTTGGAGAGAAATCTAGTCTCCTACAATACGATGATTGTTGGCTATTGTGAGAACGGTGAATTGCACAAAGCCAAGGAGCTCTTTGAACGTATGGAGCTTGATAAAATAAAGAGGGACACAATTTCATGGAGCTCATTGATTTCAGGATATTGTGATAATGACAAGTTCAGTGAAGCGCTTGAGATGTTCAGAGTCATGCAAGTGGACGATGGGATTGAAGCTGATTCCTTCACATTAGGTAGCACTGCTGGTGCTTGTGCGGCCTTGGCTGCAGTTAGGCAGGGTAAGGAGATTCATGCACATGCAATTCGTAGAGGCTTATATTCAAATAAATTCATAAGCTGTGCACTTGTGGACATGTACTTTAAATGCCATGAATCAGAGGCTGCAGAGGTGGTTTTCTATGACACAACCGAGAGGAATACTGTGACATGGAACATATTGATTTCTAGTTATGCCCATGCGAATCAAATAAACTGTATGCATGAGTCGCTTTCTCTAATGCATAAAGAGGGATTTGAGCCTAATATCTACACTTGGAATGGGATTGTGGCAGGTTTAATGGAGAATGCTCACAATGAATTGGCATTCAAATTTTTTTCTGAAATGCAAACTTCAGAAACAAAGCCCGATGTATTTACTATCGGAATGATCTTAACAATTTGCTCGAGGTTGATCTCCCTTGAAAGAGGGAAACAAACTCATGCATATGCAATCAGATGTGGTTACGAAAGGGACGTGCATATTGGTGCAGCTCTCGTAGACATGTATGCGAAATGTGGGAGTATAAGACTAGCGAAATATGCCTTTGACAGAATAACACATCATAATTTGGTTTCTTTCAATACCATGCTTTCAGGATATGCAATGCATGGCCTTGGGGACGATGGACTCACTCTCTTCCATCAAATGCTGGCGGATGGCTTCACACCAGATGCGATCACCTTCATTTCCATATTATCATCATGTGTTCATAATGGTTCGGTTAAAGAGGGCCACCAATACTTTAATATGATGACAAGTTATGGCATAAAACCAGAATTGCAGCATTATACTTGCATGATCGATCTCCTGAGTCGTTCTGGTCAGCTTATTGAAGCATATGATCTCATCCGGAGAATGCCAATGGAACCTGATGTTGTAGTGTGGAGTGCATTGCTCGGTGGATGTGTGATTCATCGCAATGTCAGACTTGGGGAGATTGCAGCGAAAAGGCTAATTGAGTTGGATGATAATAACACTTCTAATTATGTTTTGTTAGCGAATTTGTATGGCATTGTTCAGAGACAGGATGATTTAACCAGAACAAGACAGATTATGAAAGAAAAGGCGATGAACAAGAGCCCCGGGTGTAGTTGGATTGAGAACAAGGGACAAGTTCATCTATTTCTTGCTAATGATGCATCTCACAAACAAGCAGATGCAATATATGACACACTGGAGATATTGAACTCACATATGAGAATGCAACATGACTTGCTTGTAATTAATACCTCTTTCATCAGTTAAATAAAGAATGTTAGTTTTAATTTGATTTTTATGTTGGACTAAAATCATCTAATATAATTTGAATGAAAATAATATATTTTAAAAATGAATGAAATTCAATTATATAAACTCAAAAATAGTTATTAATTTGGAAAAGTAATAATCTAATAATAAAAAAAAACAAATTATTTCAAGAGAGTTCTAAATCACTTGTTAGCCCTGATTTCAAGCTTTCCAAGGGGGTAACGAGAAAAACCCCCAAAAAGCTGCCAAACTGCAACTTCATCTCGATGCCAATCATCGACTTCCATTTCTCCAACTCCTCTCAAATCCCTAGTTTCCGCGAAAATTTTCTTTGCAATTGTTTGATTGATTCTTTGCAATTGTCATTTCAATTCTATATATATATATATATATATATATATATATATATATATATTTTTTATGTTTGCAAATATTTTGGAGTGTTTATGATTTGAAGGTGGGGTTTCATGGGGGTTATCATCTTGCAACCGGCAGCGATTCTCATGGTGGAAAGCAAGTGCTTTGAGATGCAGCATCATCATCAGGTTTCTTTGTGGGGGAGAGCAACTGAGCTTCATTCACGGCCCGGGTTTTTGCGGGAATTGAGGTATATATTCTCATTCACGCACTTCTTGTTTTCTTCTTCTTCGTCTTCTTTAGTATCGTTTTTGACATGATTTGATTTAGAGTGATAAATTTCTTGGTGTTTATGCTCTGGAGCAAATTAATATAGGATGAATAAAAATGAAGAATTTGACTGGTTTTGTGTTGATTCTTGAATGGAGATATTCAGGCGCAAATTTAATTGGTTTTGGTGTAAATTGTACTGTTTGCTATGGAGATTGTACATCTAAATGAGGGTTTAAAAATCAAGAATACAAGAATTCGTAATTTTTTTGCTGTGACGGTGAGCTAGAAGCCTAGAACTAGTTAGTTTTAATTTCTTCAAGAAATGACAGATAAGGCACAGTACCATTGCTGATGAATAGCCAAACAAAGAGTTAATTCCTGGCACTTCCAATTTCTGATCCTAAATCCCCTTTTTTCGTGTTTCCAAAAGGGTCTTTTATCTGAGTTAGGTTTAGTCATGAGAGAAGGATGTTGATTCCTTCACATTTTGTGAGAATGAGTGGAGAACCCTTTATAATGACAACACATTATGAAAAAAATTTAGATAAGTTGTTTATGACTTTCCCAGAGCTTATTATCAGTCTTCTTTAGATATCAATTTAGAAGAGAGAAATGGCGAGCCTTTGCATTGGACACTGGTGAACCCTCAAATAGTGGTGGTCAAGATGACGCCAATGGAGATAATGCCGGGCTTGGCAGGACAAGGCTAAGCACAATAGTACGAGCTGCTGCAGCACAGCTTCTACAAAAGCTTAATGCGGCTAGGAAGAACTTCCCCATGAAAATATTTCTTCTCCTTTTGGGTTTTTACACAGCTAATGCTTTGGCCACAATCCTCGGTCAGACTGGAGACTGGGATGTGCTCGTCGCTGGTATTGTGGTAGCTGCCATTGAGGGCATCGGCATGCTCATGTATAGAAGGACCTCCAGAATGCCTGTTGGTAGATTGCAGTCTTTGGTGGTGATGGTGAACTACTGGAAAGCCGGTGTTTGCTTAGGCCTCTTTGTCGATGCCTTTAAACTGGGTAGTTGAGGAGTAAGTGCATAATGTTTCCTCTCAACGGCCATTAGACCTGTTTCAAATTTGTTGAGATTGATCTTGCAAAGACGGTGAACGATAAATTTCCATTGGATTTGAGTGCTCAGCAGACGGTAGATGCCCACAATGCACTTGGGTGCTATTTAGTCTGAAGCTCTTGTAAAAGATAGAATTTTTTCCCCTGAATACAACTATACAAGTATTTGCGCGTAATTGGTGATATTGCGCTATTGATTAGAGTTCTTGTTTTTACACACTTTACTGCCAACCGGGATTGATCTTCTGAGACTTATTGTATGCATAACTGACTCATTTATGAGGCCAGAGTTCTTTATTCTCCCAAGTTGTTTCTCCAGTGAAATCACTAGTGATTCAACAGAGGATGGATGTTAATGTACTTTTATAAGTTCATTGCTAATTACAGGAGATTGTCTCACATGTTTGTGCATGATTCTTTCCAACTGATAGTTACATCAAATTCATCAGAAAAAAAAAAATCCAAATCACATTATTTTCTTTTAGACTTAAGTTATAGAAATATTTTTTAAAATTTCACTGTAAATTATCTCAAATGAGACATGTTTGGTCTGTATTAGTTTATCTCATCTAAAAAATTCATTAGTTTTGATGATTTACAGCAGGATTTTTCTTTAGATACTTGGAGGGTGTTTTGCATGTAAACCCATGCAAAATGTCACGATTGTGTTTATATACGCAAAATGAATTTGATTACAAGTGTTATCTATGATTTAGATGTTCGATGAACTTGTTCTAATATTGTGCCCAATGATACAAGACGTTTGGTATGATACTGTATTACATGATGAACTTGTTCTGCTAATGTGCGCAATAATACATGATGTTTGGTATGATACTGTATTACATGAGCTCAAACTATAACTGATAATGCTCAGACCGATGGAAAAAAGAGGTTCAGGCATATAGATTCACACGAGTTTTTTTTTTAAAAAAAAACAAAGAATGAAAAAACTTTAGAAAAACCTAAACAGCATCTTCGCATCCATGACTATGATACACATTGATGCATGAAGGGTAATGATCTCATGCATGAGTAATTGTGGGCAGGCACTAATGTATGAGAATATATGAGCAATGAGCACTGCTGTTTTAGTTTCATCATCTTTCATCAAACACAGGGAGCAGGTCAAAAAACAAGTGATTATGTTGTGGGGGCTTTGCAAACTAAAATGGACTTCTCTATGGACAACATGAGAGCTTCCCCACATTTCAGCCTGCCTATTATTACTATTCATACCAAACATTATGGGGTTCGTAGACTAAGCAATCACCTCTGCATTCCAGCTCCAATATTCACCATAATTTTTTTCATAATGGGATGCAAATTGCACCAATTTATTGCAGGGAATTATGCACTAATGTTCACTTTCTTCTTTAGATACCCCACATTACATGATAATGTATACTTTTTGTCCCTAGTTCACAAATGAGCGGTTTTCATCCCTATTCATTTTTTTTCTTTGAAATTTTTAGATCAATGCAATTTTTTCAAGGGCTAAAATAAATTTATAGATATAGTTCAGAGACCCAAAAATATAGGAAAAAATGGCTTTTATTTTGGTGCTGAAGAAGAGAGGAGATTTGATTTAGGGGGTACACTGTGGCTCTGCAGAGGAAGTGAGAGAGACAGAGAAGGGCATTAAGTTTGTGAATTGTGTATGAATTGGCATGATGAAAGGAAGTCTCTTCTAGAGCCCTGAGGAGACAAATTCATGATCCTCCATGTTGGGAATATTAGGGACACCTTTTTTTTTTCTAGCCACAGCTGGTGTTCTTTTTTCATTCATTTTGTTTTTCATTACCTCTTCATCTCTTTCCCAATTGTGTTGAGGAATGTCTTGATAGACAAAGGGACCAATTGGCCACTTGTATTTGGACTAAGTTTCAAATATTAATTCTTTTAGTCGGGATTTTCGGTTCGAGCTTTATTATCTCATTGCATCTCAATCTTAAAATCTAATGTTATTTATTCTGAACATTTCTAATGTGGTTCTTGAAATCAATTCGGTAAAATACTCGAGAATTGGCCATCCATATAAATGAATAATAATAACAATGTAAGAATCATTTGCTAGATATTTGGGAATAATGCCAAGTGGCCCCAAACTTATTCTTTGATCTCTCATGCAATAGTTTGATAGGAGCAATTATTCAAATTAACATGCATGGCTACCAATTACTCACCCTTGAAGTTTGTTTGAGATTATATCCTGTGATTAATTATATTGTGGGTGATACAAATCAACTACATGCAAGTGTCTGTTACCAGGCTCCTACTGTCAAAAAAAAAAAAAAACTACATGCAAGTAGGAAAAAGTGCTCAAATACATATCTAGTATCACTTCAACATTGTAAATGCTTTCTTTCTCCTCAAAGCTAAGTTCCTCAATTGTATCTCCAAAACAAAGAACATGAAGTAGAAGATAACAAAAATGACAGAAAGATGAACACCCCACGAGGGATTCAAAGGACAAGCACAACCACACGGAACAAACTCAACGTCTTCTGCTAGAGTTTGCCAACGCATACTACGCCTCATCCTACATGTATAGGAGGATTCTTCCGGAGTAAAATTTCAACGTCTTTGAACATCTTTAAGTAGGAACGCATAATCGCTGTGTGAGTGGAGAACCAACCGAGATCACCTGTCATCCTGAACATTTTAGGATGATAAATAGAAAAACAAGACTTTTGGTTGTGTTTGACCTTGTGATGGATGGGAATGCAATGCATGATGGAAAGGCAACACTTCTAGAGCCCTGGGGGGACAAAACTCTCAGGCCTTGATGCCAGGAATAATGGGAACACTTGTGCTTGTAGCTGCAAGTGTTGGGTCCCTAGAGAAGGAGAGATAGAAAGAGAAGAAAAAGGAAGGAGGACACTAGAAAACTTTCTTTAATAGAGTGTCAATGATATGGGAGCAGGGATGATTGGATTAGCAAGAAGGGGAATAATCACTTGGGTGGGCACTAATGATTTCTGGAAAGTGAGGAGGTGCTGAAATGGGAGCAAAACAAGGCATGGATTGGAGTCTTGTGAATGTTGAGTCAGGGTTTTTATTGGGTTTAAATGGAATGAAGATTAATTGGTGTTTCAAGTCAAGATTCTTACAGTAGTACTCCTCTTTTATCTCTTCAGTTTTAAGGCAAGTGTTTTGTGCACACAACTGTCATGGACATCCATTATGGGAAATCATGCCGCCTCCTAAACTTTATTTATGTGGTCCTTGTGCACAATCCCAACTTAGTCCTACTAAAACACTGAATACCATCACATCTTTCAATTTATACATATTTCAATCAAAGTAGTAGTGGGATTACTGATATATATATATATATATATATATATATATATATATATATATACCAACCGCCTCTTGACCTATTGGTGGTACTGGATCCCTTGTGTAAAGGTTCATTGATTCGGACAAACCCAGATTCGAACCCTCACGACCACAAGGTGAGGACATGCATGCACGGATGTTGTGTTGTTCGCTGCTAACTTTTCTTATAGGGGTGCTTGTTGTCTTTATCAAAAAAATTGATATATCAATATATCTGAAGTGATTGGAAATAGGAGAAAAATACTTTTTTGGTTTTATTTTCTGTTGAAGTGAGAGATAACAGAAGTGAGAAGTGGGCGAAAGTGAACTTTTATATATCAAAGTCTATTTCGTAAATTTTGAAAATTGCAAAATCAAAGTTTACCTTAACCAAAAATATAGAAGTGCGAATAACTGAAGTGAGGAAAATCAGCCCACTGATGATTTTCTAGCCGTTTTCGGTGAAATGAAAGCTTTCACTAGAGTAGTATCCGGATGAATGATATATAGAAAATTCTTATTTTTTATTTTTTGAAGGGGAGCCTTGGCACAACGGTAAAGTTGTTGTCATGTGACCAGGAGGTCACTGGTTTTAGTCGTGGAAACAGCCTCTTGCAAAAAAAGCAAGATAAGGTTGCGTCTGATAGGCTAATGGTCCGACTCTTCCTGGACCCGTCACGAGGCTTTGTTACGAATGCCTTTTTCATATCTTACTGCGGTATCATAAGCCTTTAGATACTTGGAACTTTGGTATTTCTTTTTCTATGAAATAAAACTTTTAACAAGCCAAGTTTGAGGTGAGCCACGTGCCCACATGTTTTTGGTCAGGCCCACTCAACCAGCTTACAACCTTTCTACCCCTAATTATGTATTTGAGGACACTCATGTTATCTTCCAATTTTATGTTCCCTTTCTAATTATATACTGTGAAAAAGAAACCAATTCAGGGCCCTTTCACATTATAATCACTAGTGACACAATCGGGTTATATATATATATTATTAATCATTGTACCAATATCAGCTTGAATATATATATGTTTTTACTCTAAATTTAATGTCATTATTTAGTCATTATAAATATTTATTTCAAAATTATTTTTTAAAAAGATAGAAAGTTTGGACTCGCTTAATGGCAAAGATCCCACCGTCCAGCACCATATCCGGGAAAATATACTCTCATGATCCCCCAATTAAATCATGAGAAAAGGAATCCAAGAAAAAAGAAAAACACATATAAATGAGAGGAGTCACTTTTTTGGGTGTTTTTTCTCGGTGAGAAAACCGTTGGGTTTAAATAAACACCGGCCATTAGCCGCCCATCATCTCTGGAAATCTCTCACTGTAAAAGAGACCCGAAAAGGTGACCCCGGCATCTGACATCATAACGGCCCCGTTAATGGTTCCCGCCTTATAAATAACAGAAAACCGCCATCCCGTCCAAAGAGCCGGTTCCAGCTTTAGAGAAAGCTCGCCAGGGTTTGTTTCCTCGAGATCCGCGCGCGGGACGCCATGGCGCCGGAGCTCGGTGAAGCACTTCGAAGCCTTTGTCGCCGCCATGGCTGGACTTATGCTGTTCTCTGGGGCTCAGATCCCAGAGATCCAAGGTGAGTAGAGGCTCTTTTTTGCTCCCTTTCTTTCTCTATCTCTCTCTAGAGCCTTTGGTTTGGTTATACTCTTATCTTTTGATTTTTTGGCTCGTTTGGATGTTTTATGGAGTGATGGGCCAAACTAAGTTGAGTTTTTGCTCCATTTGTGTGCTGGATTTGATTGTTTTCTTGTTCTTTTATGTTCTTCTCCACTTGTCCCAAATGTAAGAGATGGGGTAAAAAGTTTTTTATTTTTGGATTTTTCTATTGTTGTTGAGCTATTGCGTTTGATTTGTATAAAAATAACAATTTTCTTTTTTGCTACTTTGTTTTTCGTTCCAAGATGCTGCTGAAGGGAAAGACATCACTTATTTATTTATTTACTTTTTTCAGTCAAATTGTAAGATTGTTCTTTAGTGCTGCCAATTTCTCAGTTAATTTTGTGCATGGAATGGTTGGTAGTTTTAGCCTGTCAAGTGGATGGGAGTGAAAATTTTATTTACTTCAACAGTTTGTGAACTCTAGTAATAGTTAGTGTTCAGAACCTTCAATGTTGAAATGCCTCGTAGTTCCATGGTTTAATTAAGAATTTCCAAGTATAGTGGGTTGGAGAGTGTAGTGCTCATATGATGTTTTATGACAAACAACATTACAACTGGACTCTGATGTGCGGCATTATCAAATTTATCATGAGAAGTATGATTTAATGGTTCTTGGTATTGATTTCTATAACAGGTTGCTGATTATGAAGGATAACTGCTGTGAAAAGGAGCAGACTAGGATGATGATTGATGAGATGCGCAATCAGGTCCACATAATTGGGAAAGGGTATGACCATTGCAAATTGTTCTTCTTTTCCAGAGTTTAAGCTTTATTTGAATTATTTCTATTTCTGTGCATGGGATGGATTTGTTTTTGCATGTATGTCTGTCTATCTGTGTATCTGTCTGCACACACCCACACCCACACCCACACCCACACCCACACTCACACATTCAGGTGCTTGATTAACTTGTTTAAAAGCAAAACTAATAGAAAGTAGCTATTAGTGTAAGTGGGTAAACCACAAAATATATTAAAGTGAGACATTAGCTGTTATCCTCTTTAAAAGCAAAACTAATTTACCTTTTTGTCTTCTTGCATGTACCACAAATCCAATCCCCCATCATGCTCTATAGCAGTCATGCAATTCCCTTTGTTTTTGGCCTTTCTACCTCTTATTCTTTTTTTTGTCTTAGTGGGGATGTGTTTATTTCTAACTTGGCTTTTGAGCTTCCATATAAGAGTCATTCAGATAACTGTACTAGTTCAATGAGGCTTTTACTTCACATATCTACCTGTAACTAATTTGCTACGTACCATTCTTCTACCTAGATAATTATGTGTTATGCCTTGTTTTCAGAAGCATAGGGGTGGCTGCTCTAAGTGGAAGGCATCAATGGATATATTCTGATACCTATCCTGCAGAATTAAACTCACAAGGCCCAAATGACAAGTTAGAAGTTTTGCAGGTATAGCTAATATTTAACTCCTTTTGGCAGCAGTAGAAATTGTCATTTTCTGGAATATGATTATTTGCATCGCATTTGTATGTAAATTTTCTTTGTTAGATTTTTTGGGGCAAACTTTGAAATCTAGCTAAGGTTTCACTTAATTGTCGAAGAACTTCATTCTTTACACTTTGAACCAATTCTTACGATTTGAACTTGTGAATGCATGAGCCCACTATGATATCTCTTACACCAGTTGCGCAAGGCATCAAGAAAGCAACATTTCCTTGGATGCATATGATTTGACAACATAGACAAAATTTATAATGCAGTGTCAAGTCTTCACCCTTACAAAGTGAGCTCTGTTCTTGAAGAGCTCTGAAGGCTTCCTCCAGATGATATGTCTATTATAATGGCTATATACTTTGGTTCCTTATTATGTCAAGGTCATCTTCTAGTGTGATGTATAATTATTTAATATTTAGGTAAGTATTTTGGAGGAATGTAGAGAAGATTTGATGCTTATAAGCTACAACAATGAAGAATATTGTTATTTTATTTAATCCACTTTTTTCTTTAAATCTGATATTCTGACGAGTTTCTTCTAAAAAACAATGAATGTTAATGTAGTTGATATCTTCATTCCATGCGATGGTGTGTTGTATCTAATCACTTAATGGTGATGAATGAGCATTATGTTTTTTTTTGCTTGACCATAAATTTTTCTTTCAGGGTAATTCTCAGTGGCAGCATCAGTTTTCAGCTGGAATAGAGGTCTGTAGTCAATTATCTCTTGTATGCATATTGACTCTCGAAATGTGAAGATTGAATGATAATAATTGGATCTTTTCTGCAGCCCTATAATATGTGTTTTTGTATTATTTTTTATTTGTTTAACAGTCACTGACTGTAGGATTTAATCTGCAGACAATTGTCATCATCTCGCTCCCCTCTTTTGGTGTACTTGAATGTGGTTCAAATGAAAAGGTTAGCAATTGTTATTTTTCTGAGGAACACTTTTCAGGACTTCTTTTCAATTTTCAGGTTTTGCTTTCACGTTCAGTTATGATTTTCAGGGCTTAGTCCCTCATTTACCCTAATTTGTTGAAGTCTAGGAATTTCAATTTTCTTAAGGACTTACAATTCATTAGTTTATTTGGTAGATAGCTTACCATCAATTATTGTCTTCAGATAACTGAAAGTATGGAGTTCATAGATCAAGTTGCACATTTATTTCAGCAGCTTGAGAGTATGAGAGGGCTTCTATGTGCGGATATTCCTCAATCTATGGATATTCACAACAAATCTCCTGCCCCCGCTTCTGGAAATTCCTCAGATGTCACTTGTTCATATTACAATGTAATCAATTCCTTGCATGATGAAAGCTGCAACGAGCCAATGGCAACAACACTTCTTTCAAACTCATCTCTTAATTCTTCTAGTGGCCTCTCACAGAAATTTGAGCATACCAAGCAATCTCAAGAAATTGGTAGGATGAATCTTCAAAGATCGGACATGCCAGTAATCTCTCATTCAACATGCATAGCCAAAGGTGTCAATAACCAAATTCAGGAACCTACCCCCTTCTTTAGGAACTCATCCAATTGCATCAGAAAACCTGGCCAAGGAGCTGCTGCTGACTATGCTGAGCAGCAAGTATTTTTTTCACCGAACTCTCTCGTAACACCTGCATCATGTGTTCCTAACAATCCAGAGCTTATTCGCTCAAGGACAGATAAATGGCCAACAATCCTTCTTACTAGTCAGAGACAGTTACCTGGTATTGGAATTCAATCTTTTTCAAGTATGTCTTCAAGGAATTCCTCTTCCTCTGTTACTCATATAAATGATTTTTATACTGGAGGCCCGTCTTTGCCTTATACCACGTTTAATTCACCTGGTATGGTGTTCAATACGAAACCTTCTGATCTTAGCAGATCTTGCCTTCATGACGTAGATACATTGCTAGACACGTCTCATTCTTCTTCAACATTTATTCCAATGGTTGCACCTGATATATCTACTGATAAATCTTCTGTATTAAGATCCCTTGCTCCGGAGCTTCCAAATTGCTTTGTTTCTCAAGTTTCAACTTCTGGTCATGCTACATTTGGTGATTCTAAAGAGAATGAAACTCTTAATGCAGACAGTCTGGCCAATCAACCACCTGAAGACGTAACTACATCTATGTCTCTGCCACCAAATGAGAATCAGCTGCATGTAACTTGTGCATCCTCTAATCTGGTTGGATTTGATTCTTTACCAAGTGGACTAGTTGATAACTCTGTTACAAGTGCATCGAACTCTTTGGATTCTGGTTGTGATGGAAAAAGGAATTTGTCAAATGCATCTTCTCAAATATTACCAGATAATGAGTTGTTCGATGTCATGGACTTGGATCTAAGCCCGGGTACTCTAGATCTGGAACATTGGGATGCTATCATACCGAGCAGTTGCACAAACTTGAGCAAAAGTGTCACAGAGTGCGTCTCAGACTTGGAAAAAGGATCTTTCCCTGAGTTTGGTGAACCACAGTTATTGGATGTGGATGTTGGAAATATCAATGTAGCACCTGCCCATTTTTCGGTTTCGTCTGATTTCTATGCTGCTCCTAATCCTAATTCTGAGTATCAAACATACAGAGATCATGCCCCACTGGCAGGCCTACCTTGTGTTGATTTCTCAGTGCCTGAATGCAACTTGGAGAAAATCATACACGGATCTCCAAAAGAAGCAACTTCAATGTCCCATAGCAGTTTGTGGATTGATGAAAGTTCTAGTATTAATGCTGAAAGTGCAGTTACTAATCATCCTAAAAAGTCTGAAGAAGGTGCAAAGGTTGCAAAGAGAAGGGCAAGACCGGGTGAAAGTTCTCGTCCAAGGCCGAAGGATCGCCAGCTTATTCAGGATAGAGTGAAGGAATTAAGGGAGATTGTTCCCAATGGCGCAAAGGTGCTCATCTATTTTAATTTTGTTATATTTGTTCAGATTATGATATTATGTCATTGTGTTCATTCATCATTCCTGAATGTTATTACAGTGTAGCATTGATGCCCTGTTGGATCGAACAATTAAATATATGCTTTTTATGCAAAGTGTGATGAAATATGCAGGCAAGCTTAGACAAGTTGATGAGCCAAAGGTAAGCTAACATTCAGCATTTGAAATCCTGTTTCCTTTCAGATGGGATGCAAATCTTTCATTTGATGAACTATATTATCTTTCCATGAATATTATTCCACCAGATGATTGGAGACAAGAGTGGTGTCATCCTGAAAGACAATTCCGGTGGTGGTGGCGGTGGCGCTACCTGGGCATTTGAAGTTGCTGGTCAGACCATGGTCTGTCCAATTATTGTTGAGGACCTTAACCCTCCTGGTCAGATGCTAATCGAGGTTATAATACTCTTCCTTTGCCTCTGTATTCTCTTGCTCACTATCTACTGGTTCTCAATTTTTTTTTCCTGCAGATGCTCTGCGAAGAGCACGGGTTCTTTCTTGAGATAGCCGACATTATCCGTGGATTTGGCTTGACGATACTGAAGGGAGTGATGGAGTCTTGTGATCGTAAAATATGGGCTCGATTTTTGGTTGAGGTAGTAAACTAAGATCAAGCATTTCCTCGCAGACATTCTCTTTTATGCTTAATCTCAGTTTTGCTGCAGGCAAACAAGGACCTCACTCGGATGGATATATTTCTTTCACTTGTCCAGCTTCTCCAACAAACAAACACTGTTCGATCTAGTGACCAGCTCTCGAAGGGTATCAACAAAGCTGCTTCAGAATTTACTATGAGCCAGCAGACCTCCATGCCAATTCCTGTTACTCTGGCTGATAGGTTGCAATGACCGAAAACTGATCGGTTTGTGAGTTGCCTCAAATAGGTTAGACTCACACAATGACCGGCATTGAGCCATCTTTAACCAAGGCAGACAGTGACATCCTTCGTGGATTTACCAACTTACATTGCTTCAGAGGAAACACAATCTCCTCGGAAAACTGGTGAATCTCATGGTTAAGCTTTGAACCCGATGATAGTTGGGGTAGAGCTACAAAGGCTCTCCCAGACTACACAGCCAGCATACACCATGGAATTCATCAATGATACTGCCGAAATGCTTGACCCACTGAAGGTTCTGAAGTACATACCAGCCAATCTCTAGTGCAAATGACTTGATTTTTGTAAGTCTGGATCATCTGAGATGGAAGACAACCTGATCACCTGATGGATAAGATAACCCAGTGCTTAAAAGTTTGCATAGATTCTTGCCTTGCTTTCGGAGAACAGTACATATCTGTTCGTTCATGGTCACTCTATAAAGATTTTCGGAAGAGTGATCGGTGAGTCATAATTTATAATTTTGCTCTCATGTATCTGTGAATGGAAAACATGAAATGCTGATGTAAATGTTGAGGATTGATGAAAAAAAAGGTCATGGTTGTTGCAAAGTCCTTGACCACTGTGATCATCTTCATTGTTGTCTTGAAATCTCTGGCAAATCAGCAAGAATGAAGTACCATTTGACAAATTTTGTTTCATAACTGTTGTATATATAAAGTTGAGAAGCCCATTTTTTCTCACAAGGGGTGGTTGGGTTCAAATCATGTCAGAGGTGTGTTTCTAATAGCTTGTTCATATTTATCAAAAAAAATATATATATATATATATTATATATATAGTTTAAGGATCTCAAAACCGACTCTAATTCTCAAGAAGAGCAGATCTCTATATCAACAACTTTTATCTACTACCCATACATTTCGGTCAGAGTTCATATAAGAAATTGTTAATCCACATGAGAAAATTTCCATTAATTCATCCCATGTTAGACCTCAAAATTATTTTGTTTAATAAAAAGCATACTAGATCCTTTATATGGTACAATCCCGACCAAACATCACATGTCTCTAATTAGATTTAGATAGGGTCAAACAAGCTACTTTTTGAAGAACCAACGAGCCAGGCCCAACATCCATGTCCATAGAGAAGCAGACAAGTAGGATTGGGAGGCCATGCATTCTCCCACTTATAACTCGACAACTCGGATTGCACCACATCATTTGTGACACTTAAATATCAATGAAAACGTTCACAAAAATAAGGAGATAACTTCACCATCAGTGCCACCCAAAGCTCTAAAAGATAAGCCAATAACACCACAATACCTTCCCTGATTTGGATCTATAACTAACATGATATGACTTCAATGTACTAAAGTTAAGGAGTTGATTTCCATATTTACATCCCTTCTCCGCTCTCTTTAAATTATTATGTTTGAAGATCGTTAGAAATCAAACAATAATCCCAGATTAATTATTGAAAAAAAATGCAGAGATTTAAGTAATAAACACATTTCCATTAATAATGGGTTATTTGGATTAAGCCTAAGAACAAAACTGTGTGGCTTAAAATGGATAATATCACACTAATGTGATAGTAGTTCTGACAGGTCCAACAAACTAAGTGTTCAATGATTGATAAAGTTACGCTTAAGTTTTTCTTTTTTCTTTTTTCCAACAAGTATATCGATATAGGATTTACATATCCACCCTAACTAAAGAAAAGGTTTTGTTTGATTATTAAAGGATAATAACAACAATACATTAATGTGATTAAACACACTAAAAAGAAAATTCACAATCAAATAAAAGAGATTCCATTGTACTGTAAAGTGCTATCTATCCAACCAAAGACTCAAGTCTGTAGTTCTTTTTGTTCCCCACAAATGACAAGTACCATTGGACACCTAAATATGACAAACAAAGCTTGAAATATTAATTAGTCCCCATCATAAAACTGTTGGGTGTCAAAGATAGTGCCACATCACTAGTAGTGGAGAAGTATAGGAGATTTATAAGACATGGACCCATCATTATATCACGCCCCGAACCTAGATGAGACGTCAACAAACCGGCCGCATGCGTGTGGGAATGGACCCCACTATATATGCAAGGCCTCATAACCTGTTCACACCTTCTAAAAATGCCTGAATAATATAAATTTTTTTAAAATAAAAATAAAAGTCAAATTCTAAGTTCATCATTCGAAGGCCACATAACACACGAAAAGGTCCTACAAAATACTTTGAACTTAATCCACATATTCAAGTTCAAGTTCAAAATATCAAACGAAAAACATTAATAACTGAGGTAGGGTTCCGGCGTTCTATCTACCCACAACTACCTACTCCTCGGGATCTGAAAAAAAAATTCCAGAGATTAATGAGCTTAGGAGCTCAGTAAGCATCCACTAAAAATAATGAACCACACAATGTTTTATATTATAAATAAAGCTGATTCATGGTAGGATAAAATAGTAAAAGAAACAATTTAGAAATAATTCAATAAATTCATAAGAAATACAATCTCCAAAAGTATCATAGAATCATATTATCAGAAAGTTTGTTTTATAACAAAATACTAGAGTCTCCCAAACTTTCTATGACCACTAATAACAGAAGGTTGTTATTATAACTGACAGCACGGGGAAACAGAAGGCTGCTATTGTGACCGACAACACGATAAAACAGAAGGTTGCTATTATAACCGACAGCACAGGTTGAACTAGTTCACAAACAAAACGTGTCGACACGGTCAATATATAACCCCCACTGACATGGGTCAAAACATAGACCGTTTGGAGACGTACACGAATATCAAAATGATTTTTGCGAAATAATAAACCATAGCAAACATAACATCTATGTCAGAAGGTGTTTCAGGCAAACAAATGTCAATAGTTCTAAATCCAAACATACATACATGGTTCAGTTTCGTACAGAAAATAGATCGATTACGGTTTCTTTGAAATATCAAATACAATCAATAAATAATTTAAATTATAATGAAAGTAATTTCTGTAAATAGGTAAGATAAAGAATACTTTGCTTAATTTAGGTGGAATACTTACCTGATTAAGTTCCAAAACAAATTTCCTAGTTTCCCACGAAAATTTCAAGCTTCCTTAAAAGGTCCTAAAAGAATAGAGAATCAATCCTATAAGATTCGGACACTCTAACTAAAATTTCTAAAATATGAGAATTCCTACAACCCAACCCAAAGCACTAGAGTTCAAAAGACTAAAACCGAGTAAATAAATAAAGAATAATTTAAAATACAAAAATCACTAAATAAATGATTCATTAATTAAAACAAACAAATAAATAAACAACCAAAAATAAATAATTGAGCAGACAAAAAGAAACAAATAGATATTTTTAAAGTTTTAAACAAGTAAATATCTAAGTAGATAACTAATTAAAATAATTATCATAACTCAAAATAGCTCCAACTTATAAAACACTATAATTCAAATTAAAAGTATCTAAATCAATTTAAATACAAAACCATTATAAATTAAAAAACTATAGGTATAAATCTATATCCAATTAAATCAATGAAATTAAAAAAAAAATGGATCAATAAATCAATATTTAATTTAAACATCTTTATAAACATTTGATTTCAAAACACAGATGATAGATGATAGTAACTCAAACAAAAACATTATCTCATTCATAAAACAAAAGCATCTAGAGATATCCAAGACACAGTGGAAACACCAAATCCCTTCCGCTTCTGATAAATTGAAAGAATATGATTAAATACATTGTTGGTCCCTGTACTATGCCCCAATGTTCATTTTCATCCCTGTACTTTAAAAATGTTCAATACGGTCCCTGTATTTTGCGTTTTTTGTTCAATACAGTCCCTAGGGCTGACGTGGCAGCCACGTGGCATACGAGCTGAATACATGAATATTTTATGCTGACGTGGCATCTGATGTGGCATGCTGACGTGGCACAGTAAATGAAATTTTAATATGTTAAATATTTCATGCTGGCGTGGCACAGTGATGTGGCATGCCACATCAGCATGCTGATGTGACATAGTGACGTGGCATGCCACGAGGAAATTCAAAAAAAATAAAAAAATAAAAAAACAAAACAAAAAATCTGGGTTCTTGCCACGTGTCAAAAAAAATTTTAAAAAAAATCTAAAAAATTAGAAAAAAAATCCAGGAGCTTGCCATGTGTCAAAAAAATAATAAAAAAATCTAAAAAATAAGAAAAAAACCAGGATTTTTCTAACAAATAAATAAATAACAGAAAAAAGGAAAAAAAATCCATGTTTTTTTATTTATTTTTATTTTTTTTAGACGTGGCTGCAAACTCCTTAACTTTCCTTTTTTTAGAATTTTTTTATTTTGTTGACACATGGCAAGCTCATGGAGTTTTTTTTTCTAATTTTTTAGATTTTTTTTTAAAAAAATTACACTTGGCAAGCACCCAGATTTTTTTTATTTTTTTAGATTTTTTTCTGAATTTTTTGGAATTTCTATTTTTTTGTTGCCACGTGGTATGCCACATCATCATGTTACATCACCTATCGCGTCAGCATGCTGATGTGGCATGCCACGTCACTGCCACATCAGTATGAAAGATTTAATATATTAAAATTCATTTACTGTGCCACGTCAGCATGCCACATCAGATGCCACGTCAGCATAAAATATTCATGTATTCAGCTCGTATGCCACGTGGCTGCCACGTCAGCCCTAGGGACTGTATTGAACAAAAAACGCAAAGTGCAGGGACCGTATTGAACATTTTTAAAGTACAGGGACGAAAATGAACATTGGGGCATAGTACAGGGACCAACAGTGTATTTAAGCCTTTAAAATACAATGAAATCAAAACCAGAAGTATGAACTAATTGAAATCAATCATAAATCAAAACCTAATAAATATATCAATATATAAAAGAAAAGCAACACCAATATACAAATCTATTAAACCTTAATCAAATTTAATATAAATCCCTACCATGAAATGAGAGAAATCTTAGATCTACCATTCTAACACTGATTCCAATAAAAATTTCATCTAGAACCAACTAGTATACATGGGAATAAATCGAGGGCTCACCTTGATGGCCTTCAGCGCAGGGTCTGGGCAACAGAGGGAGAGATCCACTAGAGAGAAAGAGGGAGAGGGAAAGAGAGAGAAGGAGAAAAAGAGAGCATGAAACAAAAATAAAACAGAGGCAGGGGTTTTCATTCTATTTAAATAATATTATAAGATCAATTTGCATAAAACCCCTCTAAGAATATATAATTATATTAAGGCTTTAAGTGGAGAGTTTTATTTATAAAATAATAATAATAAATATTTTTCTTTTGTAAAAAAAAATATCGGTGTCTTACACATTATTAGTGTGAGCTTTTTTGGATTAAATCCAAAAACAACACCATTTGTGCTTGACCCAAATGGGCAATATTACTCTAGTATGAAGATATGGGGTGCCCCGGTCCTAACAAAAGCAAAATGTTCTCTTCTTTTGTTTTTTTGAGAAAACTGAATAAACTACAACTTTAATTAATTAGATAACAAGCGTTACAATTTAATGTTGCATTCAGTCCTATGTCGACAGATTTTCAAAACAAACATAGCACAGGAACTTCATGTAACATTCTTCCGATCAGCATCTATCATTTCTCTTGGGTTCAGATCCCTAGGGTAAAGTGCAAACTCCCTTTGAAAAGAAATCTTTTTCTTGCAATCGACCTTATCCAAACACAGATACATCTATATACTATAGCATATTACTTTTTTCGGTTTGAGCTTCACTTGAGGAGCTCCATTAATGACCTTTCTTTCACTAGCTAGATGTTATATATATATATATATATGAACAAACACTGATAGGAAAGTTGCATAATTGGTGAAGGGACTGATCAAGACAATGGCAAAGATGTTAAGAAAGGTGGTGGGAGAAGGTGTGGAGAATAGGAGAGAAGAAGACCCTAGAAAGGTCATTCATGGCACCAAAGTAGGGTTGGCCATGACTTTGGTGTCTCTTTTGTGCTATACAAGGCCTTTGCTTTGTATGATGGTGTTGGTGGAGCTGCTATGTGGGCAGTGATGACTCTGCTGGTTGTCTTTGAGTTCACAGTTGGTATATATGTAACTTCAAAAACTAATGAAACTTTGTGTGTTTCATTTTTTTTTTATTAAGTGGATAAACCACAGTTTTATTTGTGTGTTACATATTTTAAAACCAAAGTTTAATACAATAAGTATTCAAACCCAAAGTTCATTTTTTTTTTGGGATAAATGTAGACAAGTCACTAGAAGTACACTATAGGCATGGTTTAAACCCTTTAGTCTCTCCTTATAAGAGAGAATAAGTTACCAACTAGTACAGTTTCATGTTCAATTAACTTATAACATCTATACATATTTACACAGACATTCTCTCTATTCAAA
Organism: Dioscorea zingiberensis; assembly: GCA_026586065.1. Lineage (NCBI taxonomy): Eukaryota > Viridiplantae > Streptophyta > Magnoliopsida > Dioscoreales > Dioscoreaceae > Dioscorea > Dioscorea zingiberensis. The sequence continues at coordinate 4,893,231 of CM048822.1, read as the reverse complement.
TGAATGACAGGAATTTAAGGCCTTGTTTGGCAATAGAATTAACCAAATGGAATTGGGTTGGCATGGGTTCCAATGCATCAATATTTTGAAATTTTTTGAAACTTTTTGTAGGGAACATTAAATATAATCCTTAATGAATGACATTATGGTCTTATAACCTGGTGGGTGACACATCAATTCCACCATTATATTACCCATATGATATATTTTAACCCCTAAAACTAAAACTCAATTATGAAAATTGGTGGGAATATGGCTGGCATTGGAACCCATGCCCAAGGCCTTATTATCATATTATGAAGTAAGCCTTGTTTGAGACTGAGCTCTATCTCTTCCAAAGTGCTGAGAGTGTTGGCAAGCTCCATCAAGTCAATAAGAAGGTCTCAGTACTGCATGGACTTGTTGGTTGGAGAGATGGAGAGTGAAGTGAAGGAACTTGAAGATAGAGAAACCGAGATCCATCCCTTGGCAAGCTAATGATCACCAAGAGATAAGGATTAATGTAATTAAGCTTGAAGGAAGCTTCATGTCTTTGATTAATAGAGGCAATGCATCTGATCACAGCAGCCTCTTTGTTGATCCAAGTGTCAACAAGGATCCATGAAGTGTCAAGAAGGATCCATGGAGTGGTTAATAAAGTCAGCTTCAATTGGCAGATATATAGAGCATGTTTTGATCTTGAAGAAACTCAACCAAACTTATTCGAAGCTGCTTCTTCTATGCCTATCATTGAACAAGTACGTGTAGCCTTTGATCTTTGCCATTTGGAAAGTAAGAGACATGTTAATTAAGAGTTAAAGATTAATGCATCTCTTGTCCTTTGATGATTATGCTTTTGTTTGTCAACAATGGTCAAAGTAGTCAGAAAAATCATGTAACAAATAATATTATTATGTGAGGCATCAAGGTTTATCTGAGGAAGCTTCACCTCCATGATTTTAAGGTGTATCTAAGGGAGGTTGTACTCATGAAAAGTACCACAAACCTTCATTTAATTTCCTCCGATCATCTGGCTACATTTCTGTATAGAATTTATAGCAACTCCTTCATTAAAGTTTCATTCATTGGAAGGTCTCAAGTTCCATGGCAAATCCTGAGAAGAAGGAAACTCATGAACTGAGAAAGACAATACATTGTATCAAAGTTGGCATAGCAATGACATTGGTATCACTCTACTACTACACCAATCCTTGGTCTAATATTAATTCTCAAGGAGCTGCAATGTGGGCTGTCATGACCGTCGTTGTTGTCTTCGAATTCACTGTAGGTAAGCCATGCCTTGAAATATATATATATATACTTCATCATTCTGTCTTACAAAAGAGAATGATCACTGTATGTTATAATTAGGATGTAATTATATGGTGTAGGTGGATGCCTATACAAAGGATTGAATAGAGCAGTTGCAACATTGATCGCCGGTTGTCTTGCTCTCGGAATTCATTGGATCGCAAGCTTATCAGGGGACAGATTTGAGCCTGTCATCCTTGGGCTATCAGTCTTTGTTCTTGGTGATTAAATTTCCAATGTTTCTATGATTTCATGTTCAGTACTTTTTTTCTTATAAATGTGGACAATCCATTAGAAATACGTTACTGACATGATTTGAACTCTCAACCTCTCGTTTCGAGAGGGAATTGATTAACCGACTTTCCTCATGTTCATTACTCTTTAATCCATTTTTTTTCTATTTCATTCTCAGCTTCAATTGCAACATTCTATCGATTCGTCACCTTCATCAAAGTCTGGTTTGATTACGGGGTGACAATATTCATCCTCACATTCAGCTTGATCGCGGTCTCCGGTTACAAACAGGATACATTGTTTACCTTGGCACAGCAGCGTTTGTACAACATTGGCATTGGTATCTTCATTTGTCTCTTGGTTTGTGTTCTTATTTGCCCAGTTTGGGCTGGAGAAGACCTTCACCTTCTCATCATTTGGAACATGGAGAAACTTGCCAATTCATTAGAAGGTCTATATATACATATATATATTTGATAAGTTTAATTCCTCTTCTCTTGATCTAACTATCAACCTAACTGCAGGTTGCATTGCTGAGTACTTCAAGGAGGGTGGAGTACTTCTAGCTGTTGATGAAGATCAGGAAGCAATAATACAAAGATCAGAAGGCTACAAACACATTCTTAGTTCAAAACCATCCGAAGATTCTTTGGTGAGATAGATTTTGAGACCATCTAACATGATATCAGAGCTAATGCATTATTTACTTATATTCCGACTGATCGATCTCCGTAGGCCATTTTAGCAAGATGGGAGCCTGGCCATGGGTGCTATGGTTTCAGACATCCATGGAATCAGTACCTCAAGATTGGAGCTGCAATGCGCCTTTGTGCTTACTGCTTGGAATCCCTTGCTGGTTGCATTGATTCACAAACTCAAGTACATCATGTTAATTAATTAACATACTTTTAAGCTTTTTCCATGGAGTTTATGAATAGAATTATAGATCTAAACCTTCACATATATATACCATTCAGGTACCCGAGTCTATGAAGAGGCATCTGAGTGAAGCTTGCATTAAACTGAGCACCAACTCCTCCAGAATCTTAAAAGAGTTGGCCAAATGTATCAAGTTCATGAAGAAGTCTAAGTACATTGACTTGCTGATAAGAGACCAGAACAATGCAGTTAAGGAGCTTGACAGGGCATTGAGATCTTTGCCACCAATGGAAGCTATGGAAAATTTCGGTTGTGTTTCCTTGTTAGAAGGCCGAGTTCTCATCACTGCCGCCTCGTTGTTGATTGAGATATCGGCAAGGATCATCGGAGTTGTTGAAGCTGTTAACCTCTTAGCAGAACAAGCATGTTTCAAGCCAGCCAAGGATCAGGTGGAAGATGAAGGCATGATCAGCTCCAAAACCTCTTTTGTAGTTACTCTGGGTCCTCAAGCTATTAGAACTATTGAAGAGGCTTGAGATTTCACTACAGTTAAAAAATTCATTGTTTAAAACTTGGCAGTTTCTCATCAGTGAACAACAAAAGAATGGCTTGAGATGATAGTGCGCATCTGGGAGTAAATGTATCTGGTGGAGTTGTTTTGAGATAATTAAAACTATTGTACGTTAATCTATTAATTAATACAGAAAAATCATGGCAGGTTTGACATATATACCATGGAAACTTGTTTTTGTATATTATATGAGAGATGAATTAAATAATTCAGTTCAGCTCTTGCAATATATAATTTAAATCAAAATATATCCAACATCATGATTTCTTTCTCATACATATCAAGGTAAAAAAAAATAATATCTAATTATGATTTATGATATGAGTAAATCCGGATAGACATGTGGCCTCATTTGGAGCATATGTGTGGTCGTATCCCGAGCGCCCATTTAACATGTAGGTTGATAAAATCAAAGCATGATAAAAGGTATAAGGGAGATAAGGGACAAAGGATAAGTACGTCAAGCAAGGTCTCAGACACAGAGGTGACAAGCACCTACCTTAACCAAAAGAGAGTAAGAGGAGGGAAAGCGAGGAGAATAGGGTATACAATTCCTTTTGGATTGAAACTTCTTCACCATCTCTAAGGTGGCGTTTGGTTATTTGGATTTGATTTAGCTATATCAGAACTTGAGTTACAGGTAGCTAGAAATCCAGTGTTTGGTTTGTTGTAACTTTAAACCCAACGTAACTTTAAATACACCAATGGATGTATTTGGTCTTACATCCAAATTGGGTGTAAGACCAAATACATCACTTGAATTACATCACATGCATAGGTTACAATGTAAAAACAAATACACAATATTATAATCATAATAAGTATAATCATATTATAATAATAATAATAATTATTATTATTATTATTGTTGTTGTTATTATTGTTGTTATTATTATTATTATTATCATTATTATTATTGTTATTGTTGTTATTATTATTATTGTTATTATTATTTTTATTGTTATGTATTTCAAGTTACAATGTAACTGCAAATCCACTGCATTTCCAGTTATATCTAACCAAACTCCACCTAAGTTTTCTTTCGCTGACTTGAACATCGGAGGTACATTTGGGCGGATCATTGACCTCCCTTACAACTAAACAAATCTTAACCATTGATGAAATTGAAGAACCTATGTTAATCTCAAGAAGGGAACGATTTTTGCCACAACAATTTGTAATTGTGATATAAATGGTGAAAAGATGATCTTTTGAAGTGATCTCTAATAATAAACGAAATATACTAATAACTGTCACAATTATATCAAAATATTTTCTTATCTGGCCCGTTTACAGCTACCGGGCGGTGATGAACCCAGACCCGATAAATATTTGGTGCGGATCCAAAGTCTCTGATCCGAACCGGGAAACGGGTAGCAGTTACACCGCTCGAAGATCCGCATCTGCACGCCATTCATCGCCGCTCCCTCTCGCCTGCTCTTCTTCTCTCGCGAAGCTTCTTCTCGAGAGTTCCAATGGAGAAGGAGGTGGTCGTCTCCGAGCCCAGTGGTTCCCTATCCTCCGATTCCAGGGCGGTCTGCCATGTGTATGCTCTTTCTCTACAGATCTCTTTTTCGATCCATCCATGTCCTAGACCTTGTCTCAATCTCCTCGTCCTGTCTGTTTGCAGGTGCCAGAAGCAGTTCTCTCAGTATACTTGCCCTAGATGCAACTCCCGATACTGTTCCCTTAACTGCTACAAGGTCGGTGATACGTCCATGGAAAGATTCTTGTGAATTTAGAGTGTAATGTTGTTTGCATATCATATGTTTGATGTTTTGCCGCAGAGGCATAGCACTCGCTGCACGGAGTCTTTCATGCGAGAGAATGTCATGGAGGAGCTGAAGCAGATACAACCGGATGATGAGACAAAGAGAAAGACGCTGGATATACTTAAACGGGTCCATTTGGAAGATGAGACGAGATTTGATGAAGAAGAAGAGGATGTTGATGCTATTGGTATGTATACTAGTTCATTCAGTTCAATCGTTTCCTCTTTTTTTTTTCTGATAATTCCACTGTTTTTGCAGAGTGGATCCATGTATTTATATTTGAGAATAGATTGAATATGTTGGATTGATAACCTTGGTAGAATGTATTAGTATAGCAATCCCAAACAATATAGGTCTCTCTTCCTATCAGCTTAGTTTATAGATTGGATTGATCCCATTTAACATAATGTGTAACCTGTATCAGTGAACAAGCATTCCTTTTCTCCATTATTTGACTGTTCTGGTGCTAGAGAGCATGTTAACTGGTATCAATAACTCCCTTTAAATTCCACTTGATACAACTTGTATGCAAAAGAGAGTTGTTTGCTGATTATTTTCATATGTGAGATCCTTCACACTTGTCCTGGTAAAGGATCAAGTTTGAACTACTTCAACTTGGGAATGCTCAATGCTAGTTATATTTCAGCTCTAATATTATCATATCTCTATGTGGTCGTTTGTCATTTTGTCCCTTTGCACTCCTTTTCTAACCTTGGAGCTTCTGAACCCTCTTTGGTGAAAAGATATAAAAACTGTAGTAGTTGAAGTCCATTGATTATTAAACCATTAATATGACTAAGTTTAGATTTCTGGCTTTTTTTGTTCATCTATCAGCAGAAGATCACTAATTGAATATTTAAACTTCCTTCATATATTTATTCGATCTTTGGTGATGTGTTTGCAGACTCCATGCTATCTGAGAAGACCATCCAGAAAGTTTTATCTGGTAATTCTTTTCTCAATTTTAATATTATAGTTATTAAGGACATTCTTCTTTCTTTCTTTCTTTCTTTTTTTTTTTTTTCTGAGCAGCACTTTGAGCAGGTGACTGCTCTTAAAAGTGTTCATAAACACTTCATTCATAAATAGAGACCCAATGTTTTGGTTTTACGGTTTGTATCACTGATTCTTTATTAGGGAATGAGGTTAGACTTGAAGATCTATCTCCTGAAGAAATCAAGCAATTCCAGAGAGCAGTAGCATCTGGAGAGCTAAGCAAGCTGATACAGCCTTGGACACCATGGTGGACAGCACCTTCTGCTAGAACCATATCTCTCAGTCAAGAAGGAAGCCAGCTGGTAATGCCTCTTAAAGAACATGAAGAAACAACGTTCTGTTCATCAAGTTCTTCAGGACAGGACTTCAGCCAGATCCCTGTTGGGCCTGAAAGTCCCCTACCACCACTTCATCAACTAAGCCGTATAGAACCATCTCCTCTTCTATCCATCCACTTGGTTGACATTCTATTTAGCTACTGCTTTACCCTTCGTCTGTATAACGGGGACTGGCAGTCTGATGCTCTAGGTGGAGCCTTTGTCGTCTTGAGCATATCAAAGGTCTTGGGTGATGATGGAAGGCCTGAGACTGTCGCAGAGGCACTGGGTGCATGCTTGGAGCAAGCATGCTCCTCCGTATACAGGCAATTTGGAGGCTTCACATTTGGGGTTGGTCTCATTGATGATATCCTCTGCCTGCTCTCACTAGGCAGTAATGCTCTTGTTTGCACACTCTGTGACCTTCAGAGACTCATTCAAACTGGTGAAAGAATGCTCAAGTCTGAAAAGATTGGCAAAGTCAAGCGAAGCAAGGACAGCCAGAAGTTGAAGTCTGCAGAGAGAAAAGTGTACTTCTTGATGTGTTGGGTTCATGAACAACCCGACGAGGTTTGGACATCATTGGCAAGCATTGTAGAGGTGGAGAAAGCTTCCATTTTGGCATCAAGTAATGGAGGTGAGCCTGTGAAGGCAGCAAGGAAGAGGGAACCAGAAGCAAAGGTTCTTATTGAGGAGGTTTAAGAGTCGCAGATGGATTGAGTTCTGCTATTCTGTTGTAATTAGTTTGATTGCTGTGTTACTGTTCAAGCATCTCAAACATATATACAGTTAAATCAAAAGTGGGAAGGTGAGCAAAGTTCATGAATGCATTGACTGGTATTCTAATTGCCATGGATTCCTCTGGTTGTTTCTAGAGGTGGTATCTAACAATGACAAGGCCATTGAAAGTTCAGCTATGCCTTCCATGTATTTTTGTGTCTTGTATTCTAACTAATGGCCTGGATTTTTTGTTGGAATAGTAATTGGCTCTTTTTTGACCAGGAATGGAAAATTATCCATCAGGCCTTTGTTTATTCTATCTTTTATTCCCCCTCACTTTTTTCTTAGAAAAATTGTACTAAATGTCTTTCATATCTTATTTATCTTATATTATTTTTTGGTTTATTGATCTACCGAAACCTTAATAACATGAAATTTTTATATAGTAAGTGTATAATAATAGTTATCCTAAGTTATATTATGCCTTTCTGTTGATTATTATTATTATGAGGGACTAAAAACTAATTTTCCAATAAAAAGAGGGAAATACTGAAAAAAAGAGCAAATACTATGATTTAGATAGAAGAGAGAGGGATGGGAACGAGAACGACATAATTCATTGTTCTCCTGCTCGGAAGAAGAGTAATGGCGGACCTAGGCCCGGGATCGGAGGACAAGGTCGCCTACTTCCAAGCCATCACCGGCATCGAAGACGCCGATCTCTGCTCCCAGATCCTCTCAGCCCATAACTGGGACCTCGAGCTCGCCATCTCCTCTCTCTCCTCCTCTCCCCCTACCTCCTCCATCGATCCCAATCCGTCGCAGCCCCTGATCCCCCGTCCTGCACCCCCGCCGCCGCCGCCTCCTGGCCTTGTGTGGAAGGTCGTCACCTTCCCCTTCTCCGTCGCCTCCTCCACCCTCTCGCTCTCCGCTCGGGTCGCCTCCGGCGTCCTCTCCCTCCTCGCACCTGTGCCTCCCACCGACCCCTCCCTCTCTGAGGCCTCCGCGTTCATCTCCTCCTTCCGTCGGGACTTCCCTGATGCCGCCTCCACCTCGCCTGATTTCGTCGCGGAGGGATTCATGGACGCGCTTCAGCGGTCGCAGCGAGAGTTCAAGTTGCTCTTTGTTTATCTCCACTCGCCGGATCACCCGGACGTGCCGGATTTCTGCCAGCGCTGCCTCTGCTCCGAGGCAGTGGCTTCGTTTGTCAATGAGAATTTTGTTTCTTGGGGTGGGAGTGTCAGAGGGAGTGAGGGGTTCAGGATGAGCAACAGCTTGAAAGCATCACGGTTCCCGTTTTGCGCTGTTGTCATGGCTTCCACCAACCAACGGATTGCCATTCTTACACAGGTGATGAGATCTTTGATTTTGACCCCTTTCGCTCACATTCATGCGTTGGAATTGATAGTATATTTTTCTAGCTCTATTGTAGTTTCCTAAACCAATTCCAGTAATAGGATCCTACTATCTTCATGATTGGATTCTTGGAGAAACACGATCTTGAATCAGTTTTAGATCCAAGGCAAAAGTAAAATTTTTTGTTTATTATATATTTCTAACTTTCTGAATATATTTCTACCATTGTCCATTTTAGGGGGTTTAGTGGGTAGCATAAGAAATAAGACATTTGAACTTCTTCTTTCTACAGTGACGATCTGAAAGACCTTTTATTATACACCTCCATCTCACTCCATAATGGGTTATTGTTAGTACTCACTTTTATCCCTAACTTGGTCAATTAATGAATCGTCCATTGTTTTTTTATGCATATTTTGAGTAAGGAAATATCCATATACAAGTTATGTAACTTGAGGGATGTCTTTTTAGTCAGTTGAGCATTACTCTTGTAACACTCCCTAATAATAGAAACAATGAAACAATACACCACTTGACCAAAACAGCTTGGAATCTTCTTTAAATGTAAACTTGTTATTTATAGAAGAAAAATTGGTGGAAGAATGATGGAAGGAAAGACTTTAGCTTTTAGATTTGGTGCATGGGGTAAGGTCACAAAGAATAATGAGCTAGCTATGTGATAAAAAAATGAACATGTGGCTACAAGCCTATCATATCCTTTTTAATACAAAGTGTGTTCAAACTTCTTTTGCCTTTGTGTCTTTCATCACATTACTAGAAGGTGTTTCATCATGTCTTCATGAGATATTATATCCTCAATACGAAAATACACCTTTATTTCAGTTCTGTGAAGTTAGACAAAATAGGTGTCAAGAATGGTCTTGATTATCACTAACATACTTGATTATTAACATTGCAAAATGCAATGGTGATTGGCTTGAAGAATGTAGTAGAAACAAACATTTGTCTTTTCTTGATTATTCAACTGACCGGTCTTTGGTTTATTTCTCATGTCACTGAAATCACCTTGTGTGAAAATGACTGGTAGAAAAGAAAATTCATGGTGCATACCACCGCAGATCATCACGCACTAACTTAAATATGTGTGCAAATTACTGATCTCTAATGTGACTAATTCAACAACATGGACCTATGTATACCATTTAAATCTTACTTTTATGTGATCATTGCAGCTAAAGTGACTGAAACCTCCATTTAAGATTAAAATTTCACCTTTTGATCAGCCACATTACTTTGGCCTCATCAAGAATCTACTTGTGCATCAAGTCATGGTTATCTATATCCTGTAATTGCATTCTTCGATTTCATTTGTGAATCATGTTTATGCCACAATAGTGTTGAAAGTTGGCTGCTCGATAACCTGTCTGGGTAACGCATGAAAAGATGATTCCAGAAGCTAGCATTATATAGCTTATCAATTCACTTTTCTAAGAGAAATAGAGAAGATACCAGTCAATCTGAATGGAAAAGACTTTTTCTTGCATGTTTAGACTATTCAAAGGTTTTTGACCTATTTAAAGTAGGATGTGATTGGATGGAGGGAATTTATTTGGAGATGTCTATATTCTAGTCTTTTCTGATTTTGCTTCGTAAACATACTTCTTTATGCAAAGGAAATTTGCATGCACTGTTTTTGCATGCTATTTGAATTTTGTTTATTTTCTTTTTTATCATTTTATAATAATAGATTGAGGGACCCAAATCTCCTGAAGAAATGATTGCAATGTTACAACGAGTGGTTGAAGAGTATGCTCCATCACTAGTTACAGCAAGGCTAGAGGCAGAAGAAAGGAGAAATAACATGCGCCTGAGAGAGGAACAAGATGCTGCATACAGAGCATCACTGGAAGCTGATCAGGTACTGTTCTACTTAGATTTTTATTTTATATTGCCTATATAAGTATCTTTCTTGATATAGTAGATGATGCATTTATATTTTTTGATCTTTCTGGGTTGTATAATTATTGTTATTTATCTGCCATATGTCAGGCGAGAGAACGTCAAAGGAAAGAAGAACAAGAGAGGTTGGAAAGAGAGGCTGCAGAAGCTGAGAGAAAATGCAAGGAAGAAGAAGAAGCTAGAGAAAGAGCGGCTCGCGAAGCCGCTGAGAGAGAAGCTGCTCTTGCTAAAAGACGCGAGGAGAAAGCTATGTCCCTTGGTATTGAACCTGACAAAGGACCTGATGTCACTCGAGTAAGTCCCTTATATTCAACTTCTTACCTTAATCTTCAAGATTTTTGGTATTTTTAATTCCAATTTGCTTATCTTGATTTTATTTTATTTTTTATTTTTTGGATTTTACTAGTTCTATAATATTTTATTTCTGCTAAAAATAAAATATCATAAATGCTAAAAATATTATGTAGCATGTGTTTTGCCTTCTATAAACGTATTTATTTTGCTTGTTCACCATTGTTGAGCAATGTTCTAAACGCAGTAAGCATTATCCAAGTTAAAGCTTATGAGCCAGATATGAAATCGCGGGTGATTGACTGAGGTAGAGTATGGAATTGTGGGAGTTTAGGATCGATAGAGGGTTAGGAATAATGACAGTTTAACTAATTTTAACTTATGTGACTTCACCACCAGATGCTCAACTACAGCAGTATTCATGGTAAACAAATAGTTGGAGGCCTAGAGGAATGGATAATGCTTTTATTTTAGTTTCTGATTGATGAGATTCATGAGAAGATTATATTAAGAAGATATGATGTATTGGCAAGTAAAATCTCATTCTATTGCTTCAAAGAAAGTCTCATAACAGTATTAAATTTCATTTTCTATTCCTTGAAAGAAGAGATGGGTGAAATGATGATCAGCTTGATTTGTTGAATTTGCTAATGTGAGTTGTAAGTCTGTTTTTGTATTTAAGTCCTCTTAAGAGTTATGAGATTTCTCTTCTTTATTGCCAATCCTGTGATGTGAATACTCATTCTACATTTTGACGGTTCAGTTAGTGCATGATGTGTCTATGATAAATTCTACATTCATAATTAAGTACATGATTTTTGTTGCTTGAGGGCTTGTGCTCATCGAAATTTAGTATGAGAAGGATGATTTCCTATATGTCTGCTTTTTTTTTTGAAGGGCATAAAAATACTCTTAACAACTAGGTCGCACACTCTAGGTTATCCATCTGCCCTTCTCTGTATCAGCACATGCTTCTGGATGAGCAAGATGCATCCTTTTTTTTTCATAGTAGACAATTCGTGGTATCCTGTCATTATACTCTTCAAAAACCTACATGCAACTCTGTGGAGACTGATCCCAATACTGTTGAAAATGCAATTGCTATCAGGTACTCATCCGATTCCCGACGGGTGAGCGGAAGGAAAGGAGGTTCCATTGTTCTGCGACAATCAAATCTTTATACGATTATGTCGATTCATTGGATTGTTTGAACGCAGAAAAATACTTCCTAGTTTCAAGCTATCCCCGCGTCTCTTATGGTCCCGAAAAGTACTCACAGACATTAATGGAAGCCGGGTTGCACCCACAGGGAAGTCTTTTCGTTGAGGTGGAGTCATGAGAGTTCCCATTTTGAACTGCTTTAGGATCCTGTTCTTCAAACCTGAAAAATTTGATATAATTTGTAAATTTTCTTTATAAATTATGATCTCCACTCTGAAACAGGATATGGTTGCATACATTCTTTTTTTAAAGTTAGGCGTGTGATTACCATCAAATGTTAACGGAGTATTTTGTTTAAACATTTATATGTCTGTTTTTTAAAAGGATCCCCTGTGACATTGTCAATAAGAAAGACAGAGTTCAAAAGAATGATTAAACTTCTGTATGGTTATAGTTATAACATCATTCTAATTTTAGAATGTTAATTGTGTTTCTCCTGATGTGTTTTTAAAAATCAAAGCTATATGTAAGGATTTAAGAAGCACAATAAAAAAATTATATTATGAGAAGATCTATAATAAAAATTTCCTCATAGAAATGTTATTGTACTGGCGTCGCCCGGGTTCGAACCGGAGACCTTCAGTGTGTTAGACTGACGTGATAACCAACTACACCACGACACCATTTGTGCAAAGTTTTATGGATTTATTTCAAAGTATATGTTATGTATTTAATCATGTTTCTCACGGAGAATTTGATTTCACTTATTTTACGTGCATTTCCTTTTTTTCTTATTTTTTTTTTTACAAAGGCCGACAAGCGCCCACTGAAAGTAAAGGATGGACAACTTGGCTCCCTGCGCACGTGCCCTCACCTTATTGTCAAGGGGGTTCGAATTAGAGATGGGAAGCGTAACCGATTGAATCAATACTGATTGACTTAAGATGATTTGGTAGAGTTAAAAAAGTTGATTTTCTGATAAATAATTATTTAGTTTGGTTACTATCGAGCCGATCCGAATGTTAAATATAAATATAATATTCATTTCATTTCATAGACTGGTTAAAAGATATGGTTTGTGGTTGTGAATTCTTAAATTGATAAAATAATATTTAAATTTTGATTTAAATAATTAGATAAGAATCTTATTATAAGATTAATGATTATTGTCTTTAATTTTCTAATCTCTAAGCATGATGGTTTATATGAAAATGTTAGCTTTTACTGGCTTTATAGATTTGATAAAAATTCAAGATATATTTTTTAAAATTATTTTTAATCTAATTCAATTTAAGAGAGGTTCATGTAGAGTGGGGCACGGGCCGGTTAACCGGGCCCGGCGGGCCCGACCCACCGGTTCCGGGCCGGCAAAATCCGGACCCGGAACCGGCCCGGGGTATAGGGTCAACCCGCCGGGCCGGGTTGACCGGACCGGCGGGTCACGGGTCACCCTGGGGTGACCTGAAGCCCGCCACCTAATAGAACCGTGGTTTGCCCAACCCACGGTTAACCTACGGCCACGTTTTTAAATTTTTTTAATTTTTTTTTTTATAAAATATATAAATATATATTAAAAATAGTAAAAAAATTGAAAAAATGTTAAAAAAACTATGATATTTTGAAAACCATAAAATTAATTATCTGACTCTGACATAGAGGAAATCGGGCACAAAACCCACACGGGCCTGGGCCTACAAATAAAAATTTGGGCGCCGCCTTCGAAAGCATGCCCCGGCCGCCATGGCCAGCGCTCGGCCAGGCGCGTGGTCAAGCGCCAAGGCCGCTGCATGTTGAGTATGCTGAGTATGTGGAGTCTGATGGATGCCTCGACGACCTTGACCACGACGCTTGCGGGAGTCCGAGGGCGCGAGCGCCATGGGTCTCACGCCTTGGCCAAATGGGGTCAAGGCGGCGCCTGGGTTTTCACGCACCAAGCAAATTCTTTGTAGGCCCATATAAGTGTTGAAAGTGCCCGATGAGTTATATCCTTACACTGCATCCGCAGGGGACACGGAACCCATGTCAAGTGAGAGTCAGGATCACCTCTTCGCTTAAGGATTAAATGTTTGAATAATTAGTGTAGGATAATGTTTAAAAACTTGAAAAAAATTGAAAAAAAAAATTTAAAAAAAATTTAACAAAAACCCCATCCCAGCTGGGTTGACCCGTCAACTTGGGAGGGTTGAACCGGCGGTCAACCACGGGTCACTGAGTTGGGAGAACCCCAACCCAGAAACCGCCCGCCATCAGAAGGGCGATTCCATGAGTCTGCCCGGCCGGGTCGATTGACCCTACGGGTTTTGCGCCGGTTCCGTAGGGCCAAAACCCGGCCCGTGCCCCCCTCTAGGTTCATGAGCTCTTAGACTTTTATGATTCTTTATAGCATGATATATTTAGAATAAAAATTTAAGATAATTTTTTTAAAATTCAAGATAAATTGCTAAAAAAAATATCCTTAATCTAATTCAATTTAAGGGAGGTTTTAGATGAAAATTCAAGATAAATTGTTTAAAAAAAAGTTTATCTTTAATCTAATTGGATTTCATGAGCTAGATAAATTGTTTAAGAAAAAAATTATCCTTAAAGATTCAGTAAACTACAATTAAAACCAATTTTCGGTTCAACTGAGTGTTGATTATCAATCGGTTGGTTTAAGATTTCTCAAAATCACAAAACTTCGGTCGGTAGTGATTCACACCCTTCGGTTCGGTAACCTAACACTCTCGAATCTGGGATTATCCCAACCAATGAAGCCCTACACAAGTGATCCGGTACCAAAAGGAGAGGTTGTTAATTATTTTAACAGCATTTCAATTTTAGAGATGAGCATCCTCTTTCACATCTTTCTAACTAAAACCCAAAACTAAATCTAATTTTAGATTAAAAATTACATAGATGCCTGAATCAGACTAACAAAATATACTCCTCCATATAGCCATTATTCATTTGCCAGCTCCTTTACCATTTATAAACAATTAAGAAATTTCAGACTAACAAAATAAAAAAAAAAACCATAAATGACAAGTTAGCAACCAATTGATTCCCTCTGACTTGAGATGCTTCTCCGGATCCAGACCAACTTGGTTGAACCAAGACTCACCCGTGCTCACACGCCACGCTCGGTGAATTTATAAATTAACCCTCATATTTATCTAAACTAAGAAAAAAAACCCTCGCTCTCTCTCTCTCTCTCTCACCTCTCCACCGAACACCTGTTCGATCTCTCCTCCTCTTTCGACACCTTCCCCCTTGGGCCCTCCTCCAAATCTAGGGTTTCGTTTCATCTCATCTCCCTATCTCCATCTCCTCCATCTCCTCTCCGTTCATGCTTCCGATTCTCATTCTCGTCTTTTAGGGTCTGGGTGCGTCCGGCGGCTCCCAGACTCTCTCTCTTTCTCTTTCGCCTCTTAGCAGAGAAGGGGCAGCGGCGGTGGTCATGGAGATCGTCGCATTGGTGGGAGAATGAATAGCCTTATCCGTGGCATCGAGGGCTCGATCATGAATCTGGGCTCGCTCATGGCCGTCCCCGCCGTCGAATGCCGGTTTCGCCTGCGATCGGCATTCGATTCCTTCTCCGTTGCCTCTGAGTCCTTCTCTGAATCGCGTCGCCGGAGCCGTATGATCGGAGAAGTGGCTGCGGGTTCTCTGCGGGCTTGAGGGAGAAGAGCTGCACTCTGTGGCCTTCCCCTTCTCTTTGCTTTTCTTCTCTTCCTGTTCGTTTTTCTTTTGGCTTGGGAGAAAGTTTGTTCCTTTGTGCTTTGCTAACTTGTAGATTTCATAGATATGGATTCCTCTAGATATGATTGTGGCTCCGATGCGGAGCACGAGGAAATCGATCCTACCGGGCGCTATATCCGGGTATTTCTTTTCTTTTCTTTTCTTTTCTTTTCTTTGTAAAAAATCATTCTTTTCATTTTGTGTTGATTCTGATTTGATATTTTTTTTTCATGTTCCTAAATTCAATTCTTTTTGGTTTGTTTGCTTGGTTTATCAGTACAAAGAGGTATTAGGGAAGGGTGCCTTCAAGACAGTGTATGCTTTAATTGAATGGCTCTCTTGTTTCATTTAAAATCTTGTTTTTATTGCCAAAAGTGCATATTATGATTTGGTACCCTTAATTCTATGTTGTTCATAGTTATAAGGCGTTTGATGAGATTGATGGGATTGAAGTTGCATGGAACCAAGTGAGGATTGATGAAGTATTGCAATCACCGGTAAACCTGGAGAGATTGTACTCTGAAGTTCATTTGTTGAAGTCTTTGAAACATGAGAACATCATCAAATTTTATAGCTCATGGGTGGATGATCAAATGAAGACAATTAACATTATCACTGAGCTCTTTACCTCTGGAAGCTTGAGGCAGTAGGTTTTCTACAAAGTTATCTTCCTCATACCCATAGATCTGTCACAATTGATTTACTTATGGATGTGAGTTCCGTTGGTGTAGATACTGTAGGAAGCACAAGAGTGTGGATATCAAGGCGGTTAAGAATTGGGCAAGGCAAATTCTTCGAGGATTAGAATTTCTTCATGGTCACAATCCACCTATTCTTCACAGAGATTTGAAATGTGACAATATCTTTGTCAATGGAAATCAAGGTGAAGTTAAAATTGGGGACTTAGGGTTGGCTATTGTCATGCAACAACCTACCGCCCGCAGTGTGATTGGTAAATTATCATTATGATTCTCATTTTCTCTTAAGGACTTAATCATGTGTTCACCCATGCCTGGATATATTTTACAAATTGGTGACTTTTAGGTACCCCTGAGTTCATGGCCCCTGAGCTCTATGAAGAAGAGTATAATGAACTTGTAGACATTTATTCCTTTGGAATGTGTATGTTGGAGATGGTGACACTTGAATATCCATATCATGAGTGCAAAAATACAGCTCAAATTTACAAGAAAGTTACTTCTGTAAGTTTTTACATGATGAAATATCTTATAACAAAATATTGTATCTGTATTTATTACTAAAATATTTTTCAAATGTTTTTTTGCAGGGGATAAAGCCTGCATCACTTGCTAAAGTAACTGATAGTCAAGTCAAACAGTTCATTGAGAAATGCCTTGCTCCCGCTTCTGAGAGATTGCCGGCCAAAGAGCTCTTAAAAGATCCATTTCTTCAGCACAATGTTCCCAAGGAGAATGCTCATGAAATTGTTCAGACATCAAATACTACTAAGACTTCTTCAATTGGTTTGAGAAGTCCAAACTCATCATTATCCATGGATGTAGATTCCAACTACAAGCTGCTTCCTCCAATCAATGCCCCAGGGAGAAATGGAACTCCACCTGTCCAATCTTTGGAATTTTCAAGGACATACCTGAATGATGAATATAGATTGAAGGCCGATAAGGTGGATGAGAACTCAATCTACCTAGTTCTGCGGATCACTGACTCTTCTGGTGAGTGCACCTTAACTGGCTTTAACTTGGTGTATGCCATTGTTTTTTCCCCTTATGTATCTATACTTCTATGAACTGCAGGTCGAGCAAAAAATATTCATTTTCAGTTTTTCCTAGATACTGATACAGCTATGTCAGTTGCTGGTGAGATGATTGAAGAACTTAAGTTGTCGCATTATGATGTGATCTTCATAGCTGACTTTATTGATTATTTGATCATGAAACTTGTGCCTGGTTGGAGGCCTTCAACTGATTGTTCTTCTTGCGGGACTATGAGCCCATGTAAGGCGCACAGGGCGTGTCTAAACAGTGAATTCTCAGTTCCTTGCAATAGTCCAACTCAGACAGGGTTTGAGGCTACCTCTGATATGAATTTGAATTACTCTGTTGAGGAATCTGTGCAGTTCCTTGAAGATGATTCATTCAAGAAGGTTGATATCTTCAATCAGGAGGAAGATCAAGATTCTCAAGGGTCAGCTTTATCATTTCTCTTTGCTGAAAGCTGCAAGAGCTTAAGCGGTTATGCAAGTGATATTGACATGGCAGTTGTTGATTCCTTTGGCTGTAAAGCAGAAGATGATAATGGGAGCACTGCAGATAACCTATTTTTAGATGGAGATGAAGAAGATGCCCTCAAACAGGAGCTCGAAATGATAGAAGCACAATATGAACGATGGTTTTACGAGTTATCTAAGATGCGCCAGGAGGCTTTGGAGAATGCTAGGAAGAGGTGGTTGGCAAAAAAGAGAAATGCTTGATTTCTTCCTTATGTTCTTCTACTAAACATTCTTTCTTTCTTTTTTTTCTTTTTTAATTTTTTTGTTCTCTTTTTATGGATTGTTTTTCTCATTCTGGTATGTGGATATATAATCAATGATGAAATCTTTCCATCATCAGTGTACAAGGAGATAGTTGCCTATCCTACTCAATATATGACAACCATCTATAGAGGTTTTCCCCTGTATTCTGGTTCATGGTTGGTTGTGTTATATTCATAAGATTTTGGTTATTTTCTGCCTGAAAAATTTGAAACTACTTGTCATGTTTCTGAAAATTAAAAACATCTGAATTTATGCCACTTCCTTTAGTATCAAGATGTAAATAAGGAAGAAGGGCAGGCAAAACCAGGCAAAAACGGGCAATTCCAGTTCATCTCAAGATCATTTTCTTACTAAAATAAAATCCACAACATGGACAAACCCAACAAGCTGTTAAAATTTACAAGCAGTTCACAAGCTGAAATTCATAGGCGTGACCAAACTGACTGATCGGTATGTATGATCAGAAGGAACGACTAAATGGCAAACAAGAGCGTGTTAGTCTTCTCGCCAATCATGCTTACATTTGTCGTTGCAACATGTGTAGAATGTAGTCATTGGCTCATCTGCAGATCTAATTTGCATTTGCCTGAAATATGCTTCTCCATGATGGCACCTTGGGCAGGTTGCTGTAGGAGGAAATAAGTGAATATATCAGAATCAGATTGTAAAGTAGCTGACATTTTAGAACCAATTTATAACAAAAAAGCAAGACATATGCCAAGAGTACAAGACAATCTAGTCAATCCCTTGTAATCAACCTTGCTCTTTAAACTCCCAAAAGAGGAAAATCACCATCATTTCTTTTTAAAGAACATATGAAAGTAGCTCAGCTCCAAACATTAAGATTAATATGTCTGTCCATGTTTCGTTTTTCCATTAATACTGGAACATGTATGAAAAGTTAAGAGTCCAAATTAAAAATTTAATTGCCACCACCATCAGATTCTGTATAAAATGCCTAAAAAGAATATTCTCAATCACTAGACATCAGAAGTTAGCTGGACAGTGTTTATAAACCAATAGGACAAAGAATCATGGAAAGCTAGACATAATCATATCTGTTTACAACCTTATCTAAACAGTGAGTGTTTCCCATATGTCCAACTGATGTGTAATCCTTTTCAAATGGTGTTCATAACTTCCATTCAAGTCATATTCTGGATCTAGATCAAAAACCATATACACAAACATGATGGGAACTGGACAACCAATAAGCACAAAGTTTATTTCAACAGTAGGATGCAAAAATAGAATTTGTCATGATATATTATGAGCATTATTAGGATGTGAAGGTAAATGACACACAGAAAATACATGGATCAGGACATGAGAGCATAAATTAAGTACAAGACAAATGGAAAAAAGGTTAATGAGATATCCAAAAAAGGGCCATGATAAATTGAAGTTTCAAATACAAATTTAAAAGGTGAAAAAATTTCAGACAAACTGCAAGAATGGGGACAAAAGAGTTCTATTAAGAGTACTTTTGGCTCAGAAACCCTGTTGATAGGAAAATCATTATTTACCTCACCTCTAGATACTCAGTATAAGACTAGTGAAAAAAGGTGTTGATTTCGGCATCTGTTGTATGCACAAAGAGGCCTGATAAACAACAGGCTCACATACAAATTTCAAAGGTAATTTTTTTATTTCAAAAAAAGGCTAAAATTTTGGGGGAAAAAGTTAAAAGAGTCCCTGTTAGAGTTACATTATGGAGATAAAAGATACTTCTGTTTCAAGTACTTTAGCTCAGATACAGAATTGACTGGCAAAGCATTATTTATCTCATCTATATTTGAGAGGTTTACATCGGCCTAGTATTCTTTAAACAGAATTTGAGGCAAAAAACATCAACTCTTAACTGTTTATAAAGCTAGAAAGAATGAGTGATGAAAATGATAGAGCGCCGCTCATAAGGATAACAGTAGGTTGTGAGAAGTGTGTCAACAACTTTTCATATGAACAACAAAATTAAATGTGGCTAGACCTTTAAAAGAACTAAATGAAGAAAAAATATAACCTCTATAGCTTGGCTGTTGTAAACAATTTTACAAAAACAAGCAGAGATCTGGTTGCATAGACATAAAGATCTCAGGAACCAAGGCAACCTCTGTCTAGTCCTCAAGATTAAAAGGCTGAATGGTCCATGAATTAGCTATGGTAATAACAAAGATCCAATCCAACAATCAATGCAAAATCTACATGAATCTATTATCAAATGAAGTTCACAATGCGGCTTCAATTCATCTTTCATATGGCCATTTCACAATGATCACTAGATACAACCACAAAGTCTTCACCTTTAGCTAATGAACGCCTCCCAAATTGAAAACTATAACACCAAGAGATGATTTTGTTTAAGATTAAAAGGCTGAGTGGTCCATGAATTAGCTATGGTAATAACAAAGATCCTATGCAACAATCAATGCAAAATATACATGAATCTATTATCAAATGAAGTTCACAATGCGGCTTCAATTCATCTTTCATATGGTCATTCACAATGATCACTAGATACAACCACAAAGTCTTCACCTTTAGCTAATGAACGCCTCTCAAATTGAAAACTATAGCACCAAGAGATGATTTTGAAACAATTAAGTTTGTGGATAAAACAATCACCTTGAGTCTTGGGGGCGAATTCCATGGCTTTGTCACCACTAAAGATGGGCTCCATCTCCCTCTTCACCAGGCGTTCCTTCTTCACGATCTGCAACGATTTCCATACGGTAAAACAATCAATAGTGAAGAATAACAACCCAATCAAAAGATCAAAAAGATTGGAAAGAGAGATATTTATATACCTTGCCAGAAATAGGGCAAACGTATGGACAGGTTGGGCAGAAGAGCCTCAGCCGCCTGCCCATGCTCGCCGGCTCTATCTGTAGCAACATCCCGCACGTCGGGCAGAACTCCATACCTTCTCCGAGCTCCTGAGCTCTCGTCAATGGCCGCCTCTCTCCCTCTCTTTCTCTCTCCCTGGTGTGGAGAGTGGAGTGCTCCTCTCACGTGCATCTCACGTGCATCATCCCGCGGTTATTTACATTTATATTTTTATTCTTAACCATTTATTAAATTTATTTTTTTCTTATAATGTCAATCCAAAACAACACTAGGGTTAAAATACCAAATTAACAATTTTATGAAAAATTATTTTAAATCATTTAAATAATGTAAAACTATATAGAGAAAATTAAAACACATTGAAATCCATCTTCACAACTTTCACCTTTGCCAAGGAATACCTTTTGTCTATTTGTGTTACTTCCAATAATCCAACTTCAGTACCTTACATTACAACAATGTCACCATTTCACAAGAACAAAAATTAAAAAAAAATTTGAAAAATCCATGTCCAATAATGTTCAAATTCTCACCAATATGGCATGCTTCATAATTGTTATATATATATATATATATATTATAATTTTCTAAAAAAATTATTTGGAAATAACTGTAATATTACCAAAAGGTCCTTATTAGTTTGTTTAAAGTAGATAAAAAACCCACGGGAGTACTACAACATGTACTAATGGAAAAAAGAACCCAGTTTGAAACTATGCTGCACTATTTGTTGGATGAATTGACTCATTTGCCCATGGTGTACACATGCAGAGAAAGGCAGGAGGAAAGGGCAATTTGAAAATTAATTTAGAGGGCATATGCATTTTCCCGCGCGCAAAGTGAACGCAAACAGAGACGCAAATGAAAAGCAATTACCACGAAACACACACACTTTTCCGTGCACGAAGCTTCTCATTCCCATGCAATGCAATGCAATGCAATGCAACTTCTCAGAAGCTCTCAGTTCATCGATATAAACTATATGATATCTCTCTATATATACTCAAACGTCCCAATGTTCATCATCATTCATGGTATTTATATATCTTTTTGAAAGAAAAAAAAGAAAAGATAGTATATAGTGAGAGAGAATTAAACATCAATATTCATGGCAACAGAAGATCATCAAGAACAGTCATTGGAATATGAAGATCTTTTGCCGGCGATGGCGGAGAGGATGGAGGCGGAGGAGTTCATCTCGGAGCTGTGCGGAGGGTTTAGGCTGCTGGCGGACCCGGTTAGAGGGCTGATAACGCCGGAGAGTCTGAGGAGGAACGCGGCGTTGCTGGGAGTGATAGGAGAGATGAGCTCGGGTGATGCGGCGGCGATGGTGAAAGAAGGGGATTTGGATGGAGATGGTGCGCTGAATGAGACTGAGTTTTGTGTGCTGATGGTGAGGCTGAGTCCGAGTATGATGGGGAATGCTGAGGCTTGGCTTGATAAAGCCATTGCTAGAGAACTCGCTAATAAGCCTTCTTCTTCTTCTTCTTCTTCTGTTTGAGACTTGAGTGGTGTTCTTTGGCATTGTATGCACTTGCATTTGCATGCATGTTGTGCTCTTTTTTAATGCAATGGTTTCGTTTTGTTATTTTCATCAATTTTTTGCTGTTCTTTTTTTTCTGTTTGGAATTCTGATTTATTTATTTTTCTGTTTCTATGTTTTAATTTGGTGTTCTTGTTGTTGGAATGCTTTGGGATTAATGCATGTCTGAAGTATCCTATGTAATGTAACTCATTAGCATGTGTTCTGAATGCTTTTTTTTTTAAAAAAAAAATGGATAAACCATTATTGTTTTATTGATACTATTCAATGAGTGTTACAGTTCCGGATTACATAAGTTATTATTCTAAAGTACGGAATGGAAACACCCTATGAAGGCCTCTTGAAAGGTGCATGATGTTCTAAGGTTTAGGCTTAGTAGTCCCAAAAATAGAGAGGGGGATATATAGCGTTTAAACAGGTTTAAATTTTTTCTTCTTTTCTCTCATAAAAGAAACCTCACTGATCATACTAAAAAGATATTTTTTTAAACAGGTTTATCCATTTTTTTTCAACAACAAAAACATAATTATATTTATTTTATTTTTTAAAAAAAATAGATAAACCACATTCATTAAATTAAGATGGAAGCAAATATCTTGTGGACTGTACATGTGTCATGGTAGGGTACGGTGTATAAGAAATGAGATGTACTAAAAAACTGCTAGATGCTTCTCTAGATGGAAGGGCCTACCTGTAACCCATCCTTTGTGGATTAAATTAATTTTACAATTTAATTAATTAAATCAATTTTTCTAATAATTAATATTTTAAAAAAAATAAATAAATATTATTTACTAATTAGAAAGAAATATATAATTTTATTTAAATTATTTATTTTAATTAAATTTGATTAAATCAAACTTTACTGTCAATTCGATTTTTTAAAAAATATCTCAAAAAATAGTCCTAAAGAGCAATTTTAACCAAACACCCCAGAAGAGTTTTGAAGAATCGTAATTTTAGAATTTGTTGGTGCGAAATTCTGATCAAACTCCAAATTCGACCAACATTTGAATTTGTATTTGAAAGGGAAAGGAGAAGAATCAGAAAATCAAGGAAAAGAACTCCAAAAAACAGAGAACACCCAAGAATTAACATGGAAAACCCCAAAAATGGGGAAAAACCACGATCATCTCCATGAGAGATGGAATCCACTAGATCTTTCTTCATGATTACAAGATAGAACTCCATTGATGAGCTCCAAAAAGAGAGAAAGAAAATAGAGGTGGAGAAGAAGGAGGAGAAGATGATGGGAGCTCAGCTCTCCAGCGGAGCAGGGCTTCGCCAACACTTTAATTCTTCGGGCCAATCGGGAAGGGGGTATTTATAGTGGTCCTGGAGGTCAGGTGAGGCTTGGGGAGCAAGCCACTCAATTTGAGCACGTGGGTACCAACTCAGCACTCTAGGTCAGCATCCTTCTAGATGCTTCTAGATTCCAGTCGGGCGCGCAGAATCCGCTTAACTAACTCAGAATCGCATAAATCATTTCCCAACCGACTAACCGACCGAAGCTTCTAGAAGATTCTAAGAGACTCTCACGGAGAGGTCGCAGGAGGAGGGGTCAGCACTGGGGTAACACTTGCTCATGAAGCATGATGAGGCTCGGGAGGACTCCCAAGCATTTGGGGTATTTTCTAAGGTAGGAGGAGCTCGTACCTTGGTGCGTGAGGGGTTTTGGGAGGTCTGTCATATGTCCGCATGTAGTTGATCGCTTGGGCTTAATTCTTGATAATTCTCAACCCTATCATCGGGCCCCCTCTAGTATGCTTGGCGGCGAAGTCCGGTGATGAGCTAACAAATTTCGTGGAGTCATTTGGCTTAGTAGAGCTAAGCATATAAGAGAATAACCGAGCTACTCTAAGAATTCCGTTGTTTTCTCTGGAGGTCCTAGGCCTTTGTCGCCAGCCTTTAAGTAAGGACTTTAGCAAGTGAGAACAATGGAAGAGTAGTTCCTCCACTATAAGAGAAAGAGTAGCTTCGGCCTTGAAAGAAGAGTAGCTCTTCCGATTTCACTTGGTCTTCATCAAGGACTTTAACAAGTGAGATTTAACTCTCATGGAGCTACTCGCCATAAGAGTAGTAATGGAAGAGTAGCTCAAGCTACTTCCTATATAAGAGGACTTTTAGTAAGTGCAGATTTTACTGGGCCTTCAATAAGCGACTTTTGCAAGCTTAGATTTCACTTGGCCTTCTCACATAAGGACTTTGTGCTCATCCAACAAGGAAGCTTCTCAAGGTGCCATAAAAGAAGAGTAGCTCCTGGCTAAGCTGCTCGCCACGACTGAGAGTTTTTCAAATAAGCCGCTCGCCATGATGTGGGAAGCTCTTCGCCATACTCGAGAGAGCCGCTCGCCATTACTTTAGGCCTTGGAGGAAGTTCGGCCTCGCATGGGATAGCTCGACCTCGCATAAAAAGAGCTCAAAATGAGGGGTTTATGTAAAAATAGGCTCTCTTGGAGCATTTCTGTTAAATAAAATTTTGAGAGAGGAACTCTCTTGGAGATGATCTCTCTTGAGCCCCCGTGGAGTTGAACTCTCTTAAAGATGTGCTCTCGGGACCTCTATGGGAGTTGAACCTCTTGGAGATTTATCTCTTGGAGCCCCCATGGAGTTGAACCTCTTGAGATGATCTCTTGGGGCCTCCATGGAGTTGAACTCTTGAGATATCTCTATTGGAGTTTCCATAGAGTTGAACCTCTTGGAGACGCATCTCTTTTGAGTCTCCATGGGGTTGAGCTCTCGAGATGACCTCTTTTTTGATCCCTCCATGGAGTTGGTCGACCTTGGCCTTAGAACTCGCATGGGGTCGGGTTCACCTTCGAGCCCTATATGAATGAAAGGGAGAGGGAGAGAGAGAAGCCATACCTTCATTGGAGCTCTTTCTCTCTTGAAGCTTGGAGCTCTTCCTCAAGGGGTACTCTCCTCTCTTCTAGAGCATTCTCTTCTTCCTTTGAGCCTCCATGGAATTCTCGCCATGGATGTTGTTGGAGCCGGAATTCTATTCGAGACCCGCCTTCAATCTCCGGTTGCCTTGCATGGCTTCGTTTGATCGCCACGTAAGGCTTCAAAAATGTTGGTGCGAATTGATCAAACTCCAAATTCACCAACATTTGAATTTGTATTTGAAAAAGGTGAAAGAGAAGAATCAAAAATCAAGGAAAAGAACTCCAAAAACAGAGAGAATACCTAGGAATTAACGTGGAAAACCCAAAAAATGTAAACTACCGAGCCCCTCTCATGGAGGCGAAATCCACTAGCTCTCCTTCAGATCTACAAAGTAGAGCTCCATTGATGAGCTCTAAAGAAAGAAAATAGAGGAGGAGAAGATGATGGGAGCTCAGCTCTCCAACGGAGTAAGGCTTCGCCAACACTTCAAATGATTATTGTTGAACTGGGGGAATGGGGTATTTATAGGGTCTAGAGGCTAGGGTGAGGCTTGGAGAGCAAGCCACTCAATTTGAGCACTGCATGCCAAGGCGCCTCCACCAACAAATCCAAATTTTAGCATCCTTCTAGGGGATGTTTCTAGACCTGTCAGTCAAGCCAGAATCGCTCTTAACCGCCTCAGAACTGCCTAACTGATTTGAGCTTCTAGAAGATTCTGGAAGAGGCTGCAAGAGGAGGGGTTGCACTGGGGGCAGCTAGCTTGCTCTGGCGTATGGTGATGAGGTGCTCGGGGAGGACCTCGGCATTTGGGATATTTTCCGAGGTGGGAGGAGCTCGGCACCTTAAGAGGGGAGGAGCTCAAAGACCTTGGGGTGTAAGGGGTTTTGGGAGGTCCTCACATGCATGTCCCCATGTAGTTGATTGTTTGGACGACTCCTTGCAATCTCAACCCTATCAGAATTGAAACTCTAGTTTAAAATTGAGACCCTATATCAAATTTTTTTCAAAAAAATTAAAAATTAAATTTATAAGAAATTCTGAAAGGAAGAAAAAACTTTAATATTGTTTAGGAAAAATATTCTTACAATATTTCATATTCTTTGAAAACTTAAGGCGTGGGGGAGACTTCAATCAGATATATGTAACAATTAGTAAATTGGGGAGTTTTATGCAAATACACAAAACTTTGTAGAAGTATATTATATTTTAAATTATATAAAAAATATAATAAATTGTTACTTATGAAAGTTGTGGAAAGGAAAGAATGAAAGAATACAAACCAAAACAAATTTTATATATTTGGCTGTGACCTTCCAAAACAACCGAGGGTAATTGTTTTACTCTCGAATTTTTAGAAAGAAAGTTTTAGTTGGAACAAAAATACTTTATAAAAAAATATATTATGTTGGTGTCAATAATCCGCACGTCCTTGGGATCGGAACGAATTAGGATCAACAAGTAGAATTTGATGGAGATCAATGAGCTTCAATTCGCTCGGAAGGAAAATGATCAGTTACAAACGATGGCTATGGATGAGCGTTGTCTTCAGAGGCAATGTGCTCTTCTCCAAAGCTCGATCCTACAAAGAAGGTCCAATAATCTATCCCCTAACTCTCTGCCCATCGAGTCAATGATCTTGTTTGAAGGTGGAGAAAAAGGAGAAGAGAGATGAAAGAAATCTCAATAAGAGTCTTCTTCAACATATTAGAGAAACAAAGAGAATTTCACGAATGGTTTGAGAGTTGATTTGATATTTCTATAGATATTCTTTTATACCCTTTGAAAGATGGTTAGCTTTTAATTAGGAGCGCCTTCTAGAAGTTGGCTAGTTCAACGCCAACTCACTCAAAGCCTTTTGACGTCGTTGGGCAACTCAGAGTCCTTTGGCGCCCTTAGGAAGCCTCTCGCAACCATTAGATAGTTATTTGGTTATTTTTTTTTTATATATAAATGTGGACAAACCACTGGAAGCACACCATAAGTATGGTTTGAATCCTCAATCTCTTATTATGAAAAAAAATTGAATTACCAATTTTCCTTGCGAAGATTAATAATTATTTAGTTACTTTTAGTGGCTTTTTTAAATCCAATGCACAGCCATGATATAATGAATTATTGTTGAATTTTGGAGTAAACTTCAAAATTATAATTATTCCATATAGTATAAGTCATGATATTTGGCCCACTTCACGGCCCAAACTTTGATAATTAGTTAATTTAATTAAAATATTTATTTAAATAATTAGTGTTGGCAAATGGCAAGTTTTCCGCTTATATAAATCCTCCAGCCTTCTGCTATCGCCGCCGCAGCCACCACCGTCAGGCCGCCATGGACACCCAACCCGCCATGGATGTCGACGATATCTCGTCACTGAAGGAGATGCGCGCGCAGCTGGAGGAGGCTATGGACGCCCGCCGCCTCTCCCAGCAGGGCCTTATCGCCTCCCTCCACACCCTCGTCCCCGACCTAGTCTCCTCCCTCGATCTCTCTCTCCGCCTCATCTCCGCCATTAACCAGCGACCCTTTTCTCCCACCCCATCTCCCACCGATCCCCAGCCACTCACCCCCCGCCGCCGGCCCCATCCCGATTCCCAGTCCCTCTCCCGCTCCCGCCCCAAACCCTCCTCATCCGAGCCCCATACTCAACCCCCCACCTCCCCTTCCTCTGATCGCCTCGCCCTCGTGCGCACCGCCGTCGCCGTCTGCCTCCTTGAACTCGTCCCCTTCTTCGAGCTCGATTCTGCCGCCCTTCTCCGCCGCTTGGAGAGCGATAGCTCCTCGGCGACGCCGGCGGAGCGGGCGGCTCTGAGGGAGCTGGGTGGCGACCTCGGTCCTATATCCGCAGTTGGGACCGCTCTCCGTTGCATTGCGGCTGAGACTGGTGCCGTCCAGCTGGAGGAGTTCTCGCTTAGCGGGAGATCGATGCTTATGATCTGGACCATTGATCGGAACAAGCTACTCAAGGAACTCCCTGAGACCTCACAACACCCCCCAACGCCGGCCCCTTCGACTACGGTTCAAGAACCGGTGAACCCCAGCGATGGGAGCAATCATAGCCAGGCTTCGCCCATGGTGCCGCGGGGGCCGCCAGAGATGTGGATGAGGACACCGGACCATCATATGCCGGGCTTATCCCCAATGTTTCCCGGAGGCGGTTCGGCGGCGAGAGGGATGGGTTTGATGGGGCCTAGGGCGATGTTTTCACCACACCCCCGGACCCTCTTGGGGCCGTCGGCACCGATGGGCGGGCCGAGTCCCGCCCAGCCGAAGGCAAAGTCGGATGATGATGATATGAAGGATCTTGAGGCATTGCTGAATAAAAAGACTTATAGAGAGTCGCAGAAGACAAAGACTGGTGAGGAGCTTCTTGATCTGATTCACAGGCCAACGGCAAGGGAAACTGCAGTTCATCAAAAGGTTTGAAGAGCTTTTGACTTATTTTCAGCTCTTGTTTCATTTAATTTACTATCAAATTTATGCTGTGGTTTGAACATTTTGATGATATAGCCTTTTTAAGCCCCTCTCAGTAGTTATATGAATTTGCTTGTTAAGACCTAGCAATATTGCCACTTTTTCTTTTCATACTTATAATACTAGTGAATATTGATCTCCTAAGCTTTGCCCTTTGGTGCTGTGTCATGCAATGGCTCTTAATTTTGGAAGGAGATCTATCAAAGTGCAAGAAAAAAACCAAAATTTTCATTCAATTCTACTTGTCTGCACATGTAATTATGTCCTTCAAAGTTTGAAATATTTGCCAGCCTGTGTTTGCTATTATGCATCTGAAAGGAACTGGTTAGGTTTGCTTGATGCATGCTGCATTGTCGTATCTTCTAAATTTTCTTTCATAGTCATATGCCTGAGTTTTGAATTATCTTTGTAGCCTCTAGAATGAGTTGCTATATTATGTAGAAGTTCATTTGTAGCTTTTGTTTGTCTTCCATAAGCGATATCAAATTTTGTTCAATTATGCATAAGGCTCAAATGCAATTCCTTCACATTTAAGTTATGCTTTATATTCTGGTGTTGATGGCAATTATGCCTCATAACATGAAATGCATGTTGTTGAATGTTAAAAGTTTTAGTGAACTTTCTAAAATCTGCCATCTTTATGTGGTTCAAGTGAATACAGTCTCTCTACTGTCGACACTTCTAAAATCTTTAAGAACCTTACTTGACAAGTTGCTCTTCACTAAATGAGGCTGCTGATCTAGTTGGTAGCTGGTCTGTTTCCTCCATGGCTGCATCACTAACATTGGTAATTTATCTTCTCAGTTTAAATCAAAGGGTGGTTCTCAGCTGAAAATTTACTGTTTACATTTAACCAAAGAAGATTGTCGGCGCCAAAATGGTTCCTACATTGCTTGTGATAAGGTACATATTTCCAAACTTCTAGAATTTAATTTTGATCATGACAGTAGAACTTTAATCGGACATGCTTATAATTCTACTGATGTGGAAGAATGGCTTGGTTTTAGATATTTCAAAAGAATTTTTGGGAGTTGGTGGATCCAGGGTATATAGGTACATGCACATTGCATCTAGATGAACAAAGAAGGAATTGTGAGAGTTTCACCAAAAGATGAAATTTGGCACATTGTGCCAGTTTTAGATTATTTGGCACCTTTGCAGTCCACCTTCGAGAAAGAAGGAATTTGATCTTCAACTCCTATTGCTCTTTAAAGCCTGCTTAACTGGAAGCCATAATAATACTTATTCACTTTGTAGTACTCATCTTCTACACTTGTCAAAGTTGTGGGAAGGTTGCTCATGTGTAAGCAAAGCCAAGACTCTGGGTCAATGATTTATGTTACTCATGCATCAACTTAAGTTTTAAGTTCGTCTATTATGCAAACCTTGTCCTTTTTCTTGTTAATTGTCACTGCAAAATGATTTCTCTTTAAAGTCCTAACTCCTAAGAGTTCCATTTGGTTGCAGATAGCAGTCATACTCTCAATTTAGAACATTTTAACTATTAAAAGATAACTCTAGAGTCATATTATGGTCCTTAAAGTTGGCCTCACTTGAATTCATATGCTCTCTTTCAGGTCCACTACAAGCGCATAATTGCTCCTCACACAGACACTAATTTAGGCGATTGCTCTTTCCTAGATACTTGCCGCCACACTAAGGTTTATTTTCTCTTGGTTTGCTATTTTACAATTACCTTTATTGGTATTGCCATCTTGATTGTTTTATCTGGGGACAGACCTGCAAGTATGTTCATTATGAATATGACCCAACACCAGACTACTTACCTCCGATGATGATGGGAGCTGCCAATCTGCCTCCAAAACCAATAAAACCTCAACGTGCTGAATACTGTTCGGAAGTAGAGCTGGGGGAACCTCAGTGGATCAACTGTGACATTCGCAACTTTAGAATGGATATCTTGGGACAGTTTGGAGTCATCATGGCTGATCCACCATGGGACATACATATGGAGTTGCCATATGGAACAATGGCTGATGATGAAATGAGAAATCTCAATGTACCAGCACTGCAGACTGATGGCCTGATTTTTCTCTGGGTCACTGGCCGTGCAATGGAACTCGGACGTGATTGGTAAGCATCCATTTCTCACAGCATGTGTGTTAGAGTGACTACTTTCATTAGGGTGATTGATAATAACCACAAGTCCAAAATTTGTTTGGTGTTGAGCCTTGTCTATGCAGATGGTTGCATATTAGCCATATCAGCCATCAATATGCTTTGAAGCTACATGGATATCTATTGTAGCCATGCCTTCCTTCTATCCAAGTATCAGACAAGCTTAAGGGTGCCATTATGTAGAATCAACATATACTAGATAACTGTTGTTTGTGCCTTCCTCCATGAAATGAATATTGACTTTTCATTTGGTTGTTTGACTGTTCTGATTGTTGTGATGCACTTACAATATTATTTAGATTGATTTGATCTTGGACATTTTGTGATTTATGCATCAGCCTAGAGCTCTGGGGTTACAAGCGTGTTGAAGAGATTATTTGGGTCAAGACCAATCAGCTTCAAAGAATTATTAGAACTGGTCGTACAGGTCACTGGCTCAATCATAGTAAAGAACACTGCCTTGTTGGTATAAAAGGGAACCCAGAGGTAAACAGAAACATCGACACAGATGTCATTGTTGCTGAAGTTCGTGAAACAAGCCGAAAACCAGATGAGGTAACTTGTCAACTAATTTATTTGTTTTATGTTGGGAGGATTTAGTTGGAACTTTTTAATCTGATTACTTCTATGCTGGGTTGTATGTCTTTTCATGCTGCACTTACTATATGAAAGAAAATTGCATTTGATCTCTTTCATTCTATTTCCTGGGCTTATGTAATGTGTCTACCCTATTAGAAGTGCAGACCTCTAACCATGAAATCAGCCTAAGGTTCACCATTGTCCCATACTCCTCCTTGCATCATTGTTCTTGCATTATCATAAATGTTTGCATCCTTACTCTTTGTTTTCTTGTTAAGGACTCCTGATGGCACTTTTAACCTTGAAACCTTTTTTTATTTTTCTTTACAAGGAAACATTCGATGTGGTTCTATCACCATTTCCTGTTTTTTATCATTCCTTTTCTTTCCTTTATTTCCATATCTTCTCCTCATGATGATTATTTTCACAAAATCAGAAAAATTTGTGTATGTATTCAGGTGAGTACAGTCAATTTTAAATCCTTAATTTTGTGTAGTGCATCATCAACTCATAATTTTTGGAAGCTCAATATGCATACATATCTACATGCTTAGTGTTTCTCAAGCATTTAGTGTTATTTCTCGGTATGCATCCCCATGCTTCAATTCTAACATTAATCCCTGCTTTCCTTTCAGATGTACCCCTTGCTTGAGAGGATAAGCCCCAGGACAAGAAAACTTGAACTGTTTGCTCGGATGCACAATACACATGCAGGGTATGCCCTAATCATTTCATCTTTCCTGGTCCCAACTGTATGTATGGACATTTTTTAGATTATTCTGCCAAAATGAAGTTACCCATCTCTTCTTCTACATACTTGATATAATGATAAATTATCCATGTCTAATAATTTCAGCTATCCTTTTTTTTTGTTTAACCAATCATCTCCTGCAGGTGGCTTTCACTAGGAAACCAATTGAATGGTGTAAGGTTGGTAGATGATGGCCTGAGAGCAAGGTTCAAGGCTGCTTATCCAGACGTGGAGGTACAACCACCTTCACCTCCAAGGGCAACATCTGCCATGGATTCAGATCTAAATGCTTCCCAGATGAGAAGCCCCTTTGTGGCCACAGACACAAAGGAACAGCCACTGCAATCCGGGGAACCTACACCATCAACCGGCTATGCATCTGAAGGAAAGCCAATGGACATCGAAAATACCAGTTAGAGAGAGTTCATTCATATATAGGCTTCACTTGGTTCTCATGTGTTTTGCTGTTTTTCCCTGCATGTTGTAACTGCAATATGTTGTTGCGCTAGGAAACGATTCTTCAATCTTTTTATCCAACCAGATTAACTATTATTGATTGTTTTACATTTTTCTCAAACAAGATTGACCAGGAGCACACCTATGATCACCACCGTCCAGGTAGCAGCCACAGCCATCCTCACCGGAGCTGCCGCTGACCTCTCCGCCGCAGCGGCACTGGGCCCGAAGATGGTGGGATAAGCTGAAGAAGAGCTGGGCGACATTGCGGGGCCAAGACCAGCAGCATCAGCAGCACCATTCCCAGCTGGCGGAAAGAAGGCCCCATTGGCCATAGACACTGCAACCTCCAGCTTCTGGTTCTTCTGGCAATGCCCAGGGACTCCACTGGTGAAGTAGTATCTACCAGGCTTAGTGATGTTGAAGATTGAATTCCCATCATTCATCTTCAATATAGGGTCAGCAATGCTGCAGCTGTTGAACGCCTGCTGTGTCACCTGGATCACTGAGTCCTGACTCGGTGGGTAGAGGAACACTGCAATGCAGCAAGTTGCAACCATATATCATTATATAAATGCATCTTTTTCATTCATGAAATTAACTCATGATGTTAGTAATGGGGAGTGGAGAACTCACAGAGGGAATCACCGATCTGGAATTGGTGGCGCTGAGACCAGTAGGAGTAGACATGAGAGTTGGAGGATGGTGGCACGCCCCATGAGTCCAGATCCCCAACTTTGTAATGATAACTCAGGGCAGTGTGGGTGTTGATGAGAAGTAGAAGGAATAGCACCAGGAATGCAGTAGATATCTGGGGAGACTCCATGCTTTCTTGCTTGCTTGCTTGCTTGCTTGCTTGCTTGCTTTCTTTTGGGATAAATGGAGGTTAGAGAAAGAGAGAAGAAGCGGTGGG
The DNA here is from genome assembly GCA_026586065.1 of Dioscorea zingiberensis. NCBI lineage: Eukaryota > Viridiplantae > Streptophyta > Magnoliopsida > Dioscoreales > Dioscoreaceae > Dioscorea > Dioscorea zingiberensis. The sequence goes on along the minus strand of CM048822.1, from coordinate 4,859,909 downwards.
GAACTATAGAGTTTGTATTAGGGTTTGACAAGTGGCCTTTTGTGTTGGAGTTGATGAATTATTTTAATATGAGCGGTGAGTGAGTGTGCACTGGATTTTCTTGGCAGCAACTAGCAAGGGAGTCTATTATTTCGTTGGGGAGCATTAGCACGTGGGACAGGTGGACTGATACGTGACTCCAGGCAAACCATGTTAAAGGTTCTTCTTCTTCTTGCCAAGGTGGCTGGAGGAAGCAATTGGGCTGGCTGGGCTGAAGTTTTGAAGCTTCAATTTAACCCTTTAGCAGTTTTTTTGTCTTTTGTTTAGATAGCTTGATACAAGCTCTTACCTGTCAAATAAAAAAAAAAAAGGTTCTTCTTCTTCAAGATATATAATAACCCCACCAACAGCCACAAAGGTTACCAACAACCCTTGGGTCTATTGGTATCTGGGTCCTTACTAAGGGTTTTGTCTCATAGCAGGCAAGCATTCGAATCGTGGGTGAGGGCTTTTATCTGAGTGTTGTCCAGAGGTGTGAGATGAAAAGTCTGTCGCTTGAGCATTATTTTCTTCCGTCACTGGTTGAACAGAGGTCGATGCATAGGGGTGTATTCGAGCCGAGCCGAGCTTTCGTGTGTTCAGGCTCGGCTCGCGACTAAAACGAAGAGCTCAAGCTCGGCTCGTGGCTTGAATCGAGCCCAAAACTTCTGTTCAAGCTCGACTCGTTTGAAGAATTACAGTTCGCGAGCTTGTTCATCAATACTAATCTTTGCATCCACCCAAATGTTTTTAATATATATATATATATATATATATATATATATATATATATATATATGTTGATGCCAAAAACTGGTCCACCTCACACTTTGGCTACTATCGCCTCGTGATCTGGCCTCAGCCTTCGACAAACGGTTAAAATTTATAGTTGGTGTGACGCTACTTACCGCATGAGGGACGCGAGGGAACACCTGGAACTCCGATCGGAATTACCCATTGACGAACACTGTAAAAAGAAGAGGCGTTGATCGAATTGGGCCTTCGCCGGATTTAACTCCGATGCTTAAGTCGTAAATCTTAGATTAGACAGCTTCTTTGTATCTTGAGATCCCCCTTTCTTCTACTACTGTTCCCCTTTTATGGCACCTTAGAGGCGGTTTTGGAAAGACGGTGGAGTAAGGCGGTAAATGAGAAAATATAAGGTGGCAGGAAAATATCTTGAGAGGCGGTGAGGTAAGGCGGTGAGTTAAAATATCTTCTAAGGCGGTAGGAAAATATCTGCTGCCTAACGTGTAGGTGCCACGTGGGTAAAATAGAGTAAATATCTGCCTACTGTAGCGAGTGGATACCCACTGTAGAGGCGTTAGATATTTATTCCTCTTTTTCCACCTCACGCCTTGTATAAGAGGGTTGCTATAATTCCGACGGACTTGTTCATAAGATTGAATCCTCACGTTATTTGCCGAACGGAATTGTGTAAATATTGCCATGTGGCCAAAGAAACACGGTCTTGTTTGTGACAGGTGGTCTTTTAGGTCAATGACACATGTCTTACCAAATATATCCGTAACAATATATATATATATATATATATATATATATATATATATATACGAGCTTGTTCGCGAGCTTGTTTATCAATACTAATCTTTACATCCACCCAAATATTTTTAGTACATATATAAACGAGCTCATAAACGAGCTTACAAACAAGCCTATAAACGAGTTTGTTCACGAGTCTAAATAAGCCGAGTTTTCTTCTGCTCAAGTTTGGTTCGTTTATTAATCGAGCTTGAAATTGAAGCTCAAGCTTGACTCGTTTTCAATACGAGTTGAACACGAACGAGCTCTTATCGAGTCGAACACCGAGCCGCTCATGAACGGCTCGGCTTAAATATACCCCTATCGATGCATGCCCATTGTCCTAACTTAGCGGAGTCACTCTGACCACCACTCTGCTTGGTCAAAAAAAAAAAAACAAAAAAAACAACCACAAAGGTTCAAACCACTATGATAACAATGGAACACAGCAGAATGAGAAATTGGGAGCTTGACTCTATCTACACAGATTGCTTACATGGCCTTCAGCTGATCAAAAATGGTTCAGCTTCAACTTCTGAGAACCTTCAAGGACCTATTCAAACACTTTTTGGTGGAGCACCCTGCAGTGGAATTGAAATATTGTCCGAGAGAAATCAACTTAGTGGCTGATGCCTTAGCCAAGTATGCCATGAACAACACAGGGATCTTATTTCATAGGGGTTATGATAAGCCCAGGTGGCTTGAAGACACCCTTACTTCAGTTGGTTTACAGTTTGCTTAGCTTTGTCACTGTTAACCTTATTTTTAAGTTTTTGTTATAGTTAGCTTGTACTAGCTTTTTTCTATAAAAAATAAAACAATCATAAAAATCTATTGATATTATGGTCCCTTGTTAAATGATGGATAATAATCTTCTGGAAGTTCCGAGATAGAACCCCCTCCCTTATAAGGTGAGGATCAGGTGAACGGATCTCTGTCGAGCCTCTGTGCTCCCACACTACCGAATCTATACACGTCCATTGACGTCCTTCATGGGTGCTTGTTGCCTTAATTAAAAAAAAAACATATATAATACCCCCTAAAAGAAATTACATATATATTTGCATAATTTTTTTTTTTAAAATTTTTATGTTTTGAGATGATATACATGACTTTTCTTTGTGGTTATAATGTCTGCTCTTTCCTTTTAGATTTATTGGTGTTAGATGGAACATTATGTTGAACGATCTAATTATACTTATCTATTCAAATATGACTATTAATTATTTTTAGATAATTGGGATGGATGATTACACATTTTTTTGGGACGTAAGAGCCAACTGGCTAGGCCAGCGGCTAATAAGAACCACGCAGCGCCGGGTTGAATCCTACAATTTCGCCGTGCACAGGCATTCGCCACAGTAGTGGCCCTCAGCGTGACTCGAACCCGCGACGGAGTGGGAGTCACGCGACCTGTTTGACGCTCGGCTGAGATGTCTTTGTCGATGATTACACATTTTGAAAGGAAAACGGAAAACCCACCAAGACCAACCAGCTGCCTCTCAAGCTTCTTCAGATCCACATCCGGATCTGGATCCGAGAGTTTAGCAGCTCCGAATCCGAATTACCCATGGCGGCAGAGAGTTTTCCACTAACGACCAACTGTAACACGTGGCCAGATCAGATGGTCAAATAACGGAGAGGAAACGAACTCGTCTCAAGAAAACTAGCAACTAGAGATAAGAGAGATTGGGAATGAAAGCATGCTCTGAAGACAAACTAAAAAGTTATGGTGCGATTGCCAGGGGAGCTATGCCTCAAGATCTTCCACTTTTTGGATCATCAAACTCTTGCAACTTCCATCCAAGGTCAGTCACTCCCAATCAGTCTTTTTCTTTTGTTTTTAGATCTGTTTCTGTTTCAATTCTAGATTAACGATAATATTGTTTTTGTTAGATGTATGTTCAAGATTGTTTATAGAATTATAAGGATGTATGGAAGTCTTGGGACTTACGGATGGGTTTGATTCAACCAAACGATATCAAATTTACTAAATTAATATAGATCTTCTGGTTTGAACACTGAAAATTTAGATGGGTTATACATGGAGTTGAAGATGATTAAACAAGGGTGTTAGGGTGAAGCACTCTTAATTCCCAGACAATAAGAATTAAAACAGAGAAGGATAGTAGAGGAAGAGGAAGAGGAGGAAGGAGGGGAGAAGGAGACAGAAGGAAAGAGAAGGGGAGGATTTGAGTGATAACTGCTTGCCTTCCACGTCTTGCATTGTAACTAATATAGAGTCATACATAACTACCTTCTGCTCCACTAACGCATTTCGTCGAACACGTGACGTGCGTTCCTTTACCACTACTCCACGATCTCTCTCCCTAACAGAAAGATTCGTGTAATTACATCAAGGATAACTATTGAATTAACTACATAGTTAACTACTAATGCAACACAAATTCCCAGCAAGCTATGCGATGAAATCGGCCAGATGTGCTGGCCTCCGCCTGATGCGTGAGCTCCTTGTTGGTTCTCCATTGTTGGTGCTGTTCACTCCACTATCGTCTATGTTGGCATCATAGGGTTTGATGGTAGTTTGCAGGAAATGGAAGGCATTGGCCTCAGATGATTCATTATGGTATGGTTTGTTCATGAAGAGATGGGGAGAAGATAGTGCATCATTCTATGCACCACAAGGTACCAAATCCTGGAAGGATGTGTATATAGTGCAAGACAGATGTGATCGTTATGGAGTGTGAGTTCATCTGTTCATCTGTTCATCTGTTCATCTGTTCATCAGTTGTCTGCTTTGTTGATTAATAAAGCAAGAGAGACTAGGATTTTAATTAGTTAACAGCTCAAGTTTATTAAATATTGTTTAGGGGTTTGAAGATAATCAGAGAAGGCAGTGATTACTATCTCATTCATCAAGGTGAAATTGAAAGGTATTTAGGAGGGTCATCGGTGCGAGACGGGAATGGTGGGCAACAACAGTGTTTGGAGTCAGGTATTTCTGACAGAATTCTGTTCTTGATTGGGGATTTAGAAGTTGCTTGTGCCGATGCTAAACGCATTAGAATGTGATTACTATTCTTAAATTTCTACTTTGTGTATAGGGGTTAAATCCTATGTTTATTGTATCAAATTTATGCATCTAATGAAGTTGAGAGAAAGGTGATGGAATTCTTGTGTTGCCATGTCTGTTGGACAATGATATCAATTTAACATAGATGAGAAGTCAGAGATTCACTTCTCTGTTAAGCATATCAATATATTGATTTGATTGCTGGAATTTGTTTATCAGTTATCTCCTGGCAATATACAAATTTCACAGCAGCAATCAGGCCAATTCCATGCATGAATACAATTTTGGGATAAACCAGGCTCATATGAAAGAACAAAAACACAGACTATTATTATGGAAATGGCTGTAATTTGATGTTTTCAAGCTTAAAATTAAATACATCATATGCTTTTAGGAAATGCATGTTTCCGTAGATGTTCATAAAAAGAAAATGTAGGACAATCAAGTCCAAGTTAGATCAAGATAGGAAGACAGAACAATCAAAAATAAGGTAAAACTAAAAAAGAGATTTGCATACACACACACAAGTATCTCCTGAAGAAGTCAGACGAGGAATTTAAACCCAAGGAATCATCCTTGGATTTGGAGTAGATTTCTGGTTTTGCACGGATGAAATTAGGAATTCTTCCTCCTCCAGTGAAGAATAATATCAGAGCTATCATATTATGGCAGCTAACAACGTGAAGGGTAATTGTAACTTGTGCAAGATTTTCAACTCTCGTATGTTCTGTTCATTCGGTATTCAATGGTTCAGTCTCGATATCCCTCTCCTGTGTCTCTGCAAAGAATCAAATCAACAATGAAGTTCAACAAGAACATCAAATACCTTCTTTGAGGACAAAAGGTGACCAAATAGCTTCTAGATATCAACAGTATATATATATATATATTTTTTTTGTATTAATGTCACCAAAAATCTTCACATGTAGCAAGTATTACAAGGATGGGATCAAGATCATATATGGATATCAAGAAATGACCAATTTGGTTCTTGATCTCATGTATGGGTGTAGTAGAGAATTGGAAGGGAAGTAAATGTATGTAGTAATATAGTATAGCTAGAGTGATAAGAGCCATAAGTCATTTCAGAAGTCTAGCAGATTCAACTGCTCAAAAACAAGTTTCTTAGGTGTGCAATTAGAAGTTTTGTCAAAGTGATTTGAACCTTCCAATATGTGGCTCCTATATTTATTATTCTTGTCAAATTGGAGCCAATTCATATTCTGAAGTTCTCAACATTTCCCGTGAATTGATAATTAGTGATCAATATTGTTATAAAAGGGTCATAGATATGATCAAGATTTCCTCCCAGTTTATGATGTTTATGCCCCAAACTACCTAGTCAAATATATCACTAATTTCCTATAAAGCAGATGTGATTTAAAGATCGGAAAAGAAAAAAAGGAAAACAGAAAAAAAGAACTAAAAATTAGGATTTATAAGGAAGCTTGAAAAGGACAAACACACTGATGAAAGCTCAAGTAAGCATGTCAAGGTCTTACTTGATCTGTAGCTCTCAGCAACTCCCATCAGCCGTCTCTGCAGAAGTGCAGCCACGAACAGGAATATAGAGCACATGCCGAACATCACAGTCATGGGGAAAGCATTCACCTACAATAAATATGTATAATAAAAAAAAATCAGCTAGCAGTAAGTGAACTGCATTGTTGAGAAAAGACGAACATGAAAAAAATCACACTTTTGGATAACGAGACACAACCACAACAGCATGGAACACTCTTCAATCTTACAGATCTCATAGTATATCAATGTTGAAAGAACATAAGCACAATCAGAAAAGGCAGTGAAACAGATTGACTCACATTGTAAAGCACAATGCACACAAATATGTTGAGTGGAATACGGAAGAAATTCATGATTGTGCTCCTAGCTTCCTCAGGAATATATTGGGACCTCATCTTCATTATGGATGGCCAAAAGATACCAACACATGCCTCAAAGGTACAGAAGCCAAAGAGCTGGATACAACCTCCAAAAGAGATGCTCCCGCCCTTTTCAGTTGAAGGTGCTACTAAGAACTGCATTAAATAAGAAAATAGATCAAATACAAGGGATCATTTAATGGAAAAAGGCTCAAAACAATAGTCATGAAATAGTATTACATTTGTGATAACAGGGAGGAGGAAAGTGAAGGCAGAGATTGCAAAAACAATCTGCATGTAACTCTCTACTTTAAGTATGGGACGAGCCATCAGTCGTGATGCAATGGAGCTCCCTAACATGGACGACAACATGAACGTGGAAAAAATGAAACCATGAGGAATATCCTCCTCATTCGGACTTAAAGCAGGAGTCCAGAGAAACACAAAGGTATACATAGAGCCCTCGAACAGGGATTGTATGGCCCCAAGCAAAGCAATCTTCTCATCTGAGTAAGCACAAAACTATCAGATTGAGCCGATTAAATCATCAGCTGAAAGCCTGACTAAAAAGCCAAAAATGTACACGCATACCATTAGCAATGGCCATTGCAGCAACCTTAAATTGGGCAAGAAGGTCCTTGCTTTCAGAAGGGTCTCCATAATTCTCACCCCATGATGACAAGATGATTGCCATACCAATCGCAAGGAAGCATGCGGCCGCATCAAAAGGAGCCACGGGACCAAAGCCCAAGTTATCAGCAAGTAAGTTGGCAAACAACCCAGCTACAATAGCAATCAGACCATTCCCAAGAAATATAGCCTTGGAGAAAGTCAAGGACAGCCATTGTGGTTCAAAACCTCTCTGCAAACATTATATTTGAAGTGAGTGACTCAGGATTTACAGAGACTTACAAAGCTAAAAAACACAGCTGATTGTTCACCTTATTGTGTTCAGCAACAAGCCAGGATTCAAAGGCTGAGAACAAGAGAGAGGTGGCAATCCCTCCCAGAATACGTCCAACCATCAACACCTTATACTCGGGAGAATGCTTAGTAATACAACTCAGGATGTAAGTTATACAATAGGTAACACAAGCCTTCTTCCGGCCCCTGCATTCATTTCATTTCCTCCAAAGAAAGTTAGCAAGGTTGAATGATTTGACAAAAGAAAAGAGATGGAGGAGGACAAAGTCTCACTCACTGTTTGTCAGCCAGGGATCCAACAATAGTTCCAAACACCATAGAAGACCCAAATCCAGCGATAAAGAGGCGTCCGATATCTCCCTTTCCAAAACCATACTGGCTATACAGGAAGTAGACATAGGGACCCTGCAACCAGTCCCCAGCTAAAGCCAAGAAACGAAGAACACAGTCAGAACAAGAAAAACAAAAACTCCGATTTTTCACCATTAGATGAAAAAGAACAAATCTTGAATGCTCGAAACTTCACAATAATTGGATCTCTCGAAAACTCAATGTCATTCTCAAGCAACACAAGAGGTATCATACTATTCCAACACAATAGATTTATCAAGATCTACCAGTCCTTGAAGAACATCATCAGATCTACGTAAAATGAAAACGATAAAGAAACAAAACCCAGACCAGATCTGGAGCTCCAATGCGAGATCCGAAGAGAAAACAAGAATGAGATCCAGGAGAAGTAGGGATTGAGAGAAACGGACCCATCATGAGGGAGTAGACGACGAGGTAGTTGTTCTTGAAGGAATTGAAGGCGGAGGAGGTGACCACCCGGTCCTTGCTCGACTTGCTTAGCTCCAGCAAAGCCACCACCATAGCGAGCCCGCCGAAAACCAAGTAGTAGAACACCTCCATTGATGAACCACGCTCGTCACTCGCCCTGTGCCTGCTGTGTTTGTGTGTGTGTGTGTGTGTGTGTGAAAGAGGGAGAAACTGTGTATAAATAGAGCTTTAATTGTTTGTTAGTGAGTGGTTATAAGGATTAAAGGGTGCCATTTTACACTGCTAATAATGTCTTGATAATGATTAAGAGGTTTTTATCAATGGTTTGATTCTTTTTTGAGATGTGGAAGTTGGGATAAGTTTGGATTTTGTTAATTTCATGAATAATGATGTTAAGTTAAGCTCAGGGGAAAAAACTAAAAAGGGTAAGATTTTAGATCAAATCCTTTTATTTGGTTTTTGAATTCAAGAAAAGTTTTTAAGCATAAATTTCTGAAAATTCATATTTGGTATATAATTTAAAGCCACAATATTTATATTTTCAATTAAAACTATTTTTAGCATTAAAGAAATGAAATATTTTCAGTAATTAAAAATTAAACCTTAAATTTAGATGTTGAAAATATTTTCAATGATCATAAAACCTCAACACCGGCCCAAACATACCCTATGAGATATGGGACAACATCCCATTCATTCAAAAGAAAGATGACGAAAAAAATAGAGTTTTTTATTTATCACTCCCTTCAAAGATAGCTAAATCACTTGTCATCCCCTCACTTTTCAATAATATCACATAATTATTTTTTATTTTTAATTTACTTGTCACCCCCTTACTTAGAAATAGAATTTTATTTTTCAAAAATATACTAAAGGCTTCATCAATTTAAGAACCCAAATAGGACATGAAGGAGAGTGGAATGTGAGTGGCATGCATGAAGTTTGGCCAGCCTCTACTCAGGTCTGCGATCAACTTGGTATTCAAAGGGGCCACGAGCTTTATAAAAATACCGCTGTAGAAAGAGAATGTGCCCGTCTTCAATGTGTGCAATGGATACTAACAAGTCAACAGGCAATTCAAATACTAAATAATTGGAAGCAAACAATTTGTTGTGCTAGAACCTCACCTACAGGAGAAACGGGACCAATTTTCCTCATAAACATGGGCAGGATTTTAAGAGAATATACTATTCCTGAAAAGAAGAAATTGAGAGGTCCATTTTGCCAAATTCCTAATCCTTGATGATTGATCACCACATAATATAATATACATGTTCTTTGAGAAAAAAAGAATAAGTAAACAACTAATGGCAGGTTGGGCGGAATGACATCGATTTCTGATAAAGATGAAATTATATTTAACGGACTATCAATGAGTTGGAGTTCAGTGAAGTAGGCTTACCATGATAGTAAATGAGCCTGAAAGGATATCAACCTCAGATCAGGGGATCTGAATTAAAAACAATTGATCAGATATATTAGTACATTGCATTTCAATAAATAATTTTGGAAAGTCATTGCAAACAGGAGGAAGCATGGCAACAAGCAAAATGTGCTCAAATAGCTGTGCCAAAACTCTTAAACCATATTTCTTCAATTGTAGATAATCAATGAGGTCAAAACTTCAGAGAAGCTCTTGCCATGGCGAGGGCTCCTTCGTATGTATGATTTCCGCCAATGAATCCACTCATATGAACGAAGACACAACCAGGGATACCAGACTCCCTTGATAGCTCATCATCTCGTAGGCCCCTCCAAGGACTGGGAAGAGGCTTTCGACTCTCGAATTTTTCTGGAGATATTGCAACTGCTTGTACCCGCCAATTTTCGCTTCTGTCATCCTTCAAGTGAAATCAAGCAACGATGAGAATATAGGTATGGTGGCATCATGCTTGTACTTCAGAATAGTGCATATAATTGTAGTAATTGAACATTAAATCTATTTTTGAATTCCATCCAAACCACTGCTCCCTCTCTCTCACCTGTTCCCTATGCCAAACCTAATTACAATCTATATAGGATGTACCATACCCATAAACAGATTCCATCCTAGCATAGCTGAATAATGAAATATATCTGACTCTTGATAATGGTGACTAAAATCAAGATGAACCAACACAAATTCATAGTTTGAAATGCCTTACAAACCTGCTAGAAAAATAATTAACCTCAGGAGAAAACCCCACATGGACTCTGCAAGACTCAGTAATACAATTTAGAAGAATACTTTTCTATCTTTCAAAATCTGCACCACATAGAAATGACTGCTAATCCTAAAACAAGGCTGTATGTTTAGTCGAATCAGTCAGATTGATGATGCTAACTAAGTGGATTATTCTTTAGCAGTTATTAGGGTCTCATTATATCATCCTAATCCACCTATACTGTCAGATGCCCTACTCAGTAGTAGGCCATCACATACCCTAATCTAGAGAAGAATTAGTTCAGATTTGTGTAGTAGAATAAAATAAAATAATGATAAGTATTAGCATGGCTACTGATACACTATCTGACTAAAGAAAGAAGTACCTTCAATATTATGACAGAAAGACAACCTCACCTGGTAAATGACATATTTGATAGAAGGATCAATCTTCAGCTCCCCTTCAAGCTCAAACAAATGCAGTTTCCACTGAAAAGGATAATTGAAAGTGAACAAAAGACAACCCAGGAACCATGAGAAGTGAATCTAGACAACCAGTACGAATTAGTGCTTCAGGTTTCAACAAACTAAAGGGATTTGTAATGCAGCAAGCATGCACAACAAGGACACCTACAGCCACATTGCACACATAGCATTGCATGGACAAGAATGTTGGAGAATCAGATTCAGACACATTGAAGGGTTGACAATATAAAATTTGTTATTAAAGTATAACGGTGATGCATCAGAAAGCATGCATTTATATGAAAATTGTTTTTGCTAGGAAACATGAGTGTATACTTCATTTTCCTCCGTATATACATACTCAAGATTTTAAAGAGACAGAAATGCCTAAAATGCAACTTCACTTGAGAAAAGATGTGATAAAGGTTCCTCTTCTTTTCTAAAAGAGATGATGCTAACTTCCATGGGACACTAGAAAAAGGAGCTGAGAAGTTGCATATGGACTCGAGATGTATTTATGGCACGTAACATATTTGGCAATATAAACAATATAAACTTCAACTGTATGTCAAAAACTAGTGACAAATACCAAAGGCACAGAAGCGAATTATTTTAATTTTGAAACTCAAAGAACTTTTACAAAATTATACTTCAACCTACACCAACTTAAATAAGCTCTAAGGTTATACATACCGGGCAAAATTGATTCAGAAGCATTATTTCTCCACTGGGATCAATATCTCCTCTTGACTTTAGACACTCAATAACTATGGACCGTGCAGGCAACCATGATTTAGCATGAAAGCGAACATTCTGGCAATATACAACAAACATAAATATAACAACAAATTATCTTTAAAATCTGCAGTATCCAAGAATAATCTTTTTCCATGAAAATTATCATAACAACAGGTTATTTATAAAAATTCAAAAACAAGTATTAATTCAGAACCATGTAGTACATTACCGCCAAAAACTCACTGCCAGCAAGTATCATAGCTTGTTGGAAAGCAGCATTTTCCTTCTCCGCTGATTGATCTGGGTCCATCCAGTCCAAATTAAGCCGCCCAACTCGTGAAGACAGGTGGGTGTTATTCACATACTTAGGAGGCTGATCAGTGTCATATTGATTGATCCCATTATCAATACAATCAATTGCCTGTTGCCAGAAGAAAAAAAAAACACAAATAATTCTTTGATTAACTAACATCTTAAGACAAAGAACTAACGAATTCTTGACAAAATCAATAAACATAGCAAATTGCTTGAATTTTAAAACGAAAAAGTAGTGCAGGATTTACAAAGAAATTATCTTCGTATACTTGACAAGCTTCTTGGTTTTAATCATCTTTATGTATTTGCACAGTCTTAGAATTGGCAAAATAAATAGTGACCATCCGCATTGCATCATTTCAGTTCAATGTTGCAAACAAAACTATTATGATATAGCAAATACAAGTGCATAATATTGCAAACATTCAATAGACTAGTAACAAAAAGAGTAAGAAGTAAAAACTCAAAGTTAACAAATTCAGACTCTTAGTTTCACAGAAAATCATAATTTAATGCTTTAATAAAAGAAAACCTAAGAAATTAGGTCAATTTTTTAAGCTGTTTTAAACATATTTACGCTGCTTCAGGAGAACATAACCATAGGTCTGTTTCTAGCCCTTGGGCATAAGTATTCAGTTTCCTTTGAATATAAACCTCGGTAAGGATTTCATAAAGAAACTAAGGGAGAATATATTTATAAAGATATGACACCTTGAGGCATAATAAATACAGAATGTTTGCCCTTTGCCACTCATGAGAGTCTGGCCAAGAAATGCCAACATAGGCCACATACTTACAACATTCTAAGTTGTATGCATATAATTGGCTCTGATGCATGAAGAAAGCACAATTCAATAAAGATACATAAGAGAGGTTCCCAAGACAGTCCATGACACAATAATACCATGAAAAAGGAAATTCCACCTTGATGTTATAATAAGTGTGAAACCTAAACTAATTGTCTGCCTCAAAATGATAGCTGATGGCAGTATAAGGAAAGTAAAAGAAAGAGACATCACCCGAGAGTTGCCAAGGAAATCAAACAACCTTTTTTTGTGACCTGAACTGGCATCAAAGGAAACTATAGGGGTTTGAAAGGACAATTAAATTTGTATTGACAAGAAAACTATGAACCCTCTAATTTGAAATCTCTGAGACCAAGCTGAGAGTCTTGCTAGAGCGGCAATAAATGGGAAAAGCTAGCTGGGAATGTCAGTTTTTATGCTTTGGGTAACTACCTGCCATTTTCTCTTCGCTACTAATAGATTCAACAATTAGAGAAGCCTTTGGGAGTTTCCACCTAAATACATTAGTTTTGTAAAAAAACTTCTGGATTCTCGAGGGGACCTTACATTAGCATCCAATATTATAAAGCTCTCAGTCTTTCCGTGCAAATATACATACTATATGTCTACAACCAAGTCAAATAAAAGCAAGAAAATTGGCATGAAAGGAATCAACAAAACCAACTGAAGAAGCATGTACAAGATAAAAAAAACCAATACAATTAATTGTAGTGCAAATAACAATGTGCGTTCTGGCGAAATGACTCAATCAAACAGCTAGGAAGGTAAGTGATACCTCAACAAAGTTTTTATAGACGGCGAGAAATAAACGGTTTACATCTTCATGGGTCTCATCAAGCTGAAGCTCCTTTGCGATTATCTCTCTACCGTAATGCTACAATTAGAAAGACGGGATTAAATAACTGGATGAATCAGAATGATCCAAAATGAGTTCATAAAGTGTCTCTACAACATCAAATCAACTACCTAGGACATGAGATTTTCACTCGACAGATGAAGAAAAACTTCTGAGCTAAACAAATTTATGCCACCATTCAACATATTCTTATCAATCTTATAATTAGAATTATTTTTTGCATAAAACTCATTTAATAAGTTCTGCAAGAAAAGTTAATAAGAGGCAGAAAATGCATGTAGTTACAATGGAAGAATTGATATGGATAATCCTAAGTTAAAACATCCTAAAAAGAAAATGGGTGGATAACAATTGTTCAATGAATCAATCAACTTTAGGATGTCTGAATGAATTTGAATATGTGCTGTTCTTTCCCCAAAATCCATCATATATTCATGGAAATTATTCAAAAATGCACGCACACATAATGAAGCATCACAATCCTTCTCTGATGTACACTGTCCAAAAATAATGCCGTGTTAATGAAAAATCACAGTGTATCACCAAAGTGACAAACAAGTATCACTAAATATAAATCTTCAAGGTTCCTTCTTTTAACACCATCACAGAATCTTATCAACATGCATGATCCATAAACCCCAGCATCCATATTATCAAGTCATTATTAGTAAAATCATATCCAAATCCATAGCAGAAATGTAGCAGATGGTTTGGTCATATAAACTCTATTTTGAGTTGGAAACATCAGTTACCTTGTATATAAGCCCAGCACTGCTTAGTTTAGAGTTGAACCCATGTCCAAAAACTTCACCAAAGCCTTTCTGGTGATGATCATAACGATCTTGGCTAGGATCATACACACCTCCTACATCAAGAACGGCATCCAGTGTATCCAGCAGCTGGAGACATACGGCCAGAATGAAGTTATCACCTTACTTTTTAAAATTCTTACATTATTTGTTTTATACTTAAAACTATTGGGAAGATCCATGTTTTTTCTTTCCTAACTTTCATAAACCATTTTTTTTCTTTCTTTGAAAACTCCTAAAACTCAAACAAAAAAAAAATTACTTTTCAAATTTTTTTTTTCAAGTTCCTTATAAATAGTTTTAAAAAAAAGAAGGTAGTTTTCACAATATCGGTAACAAAAAGACTTATCTTTCAAGAAACACATCAAGATAAAGGCTTTGCAGCAATCATTTTAGAATCAAACATTATCACTCAAATTGTCTCCATAAAACAACTAACACTATATCACCACGATAAACTAAGATTAAGAAAAGCAATTTATTCCTAAATCAATTGACCTAGTATGACTTCTAAGATTATTAGTTCACTTGTTGATACCACTATCAAAGAAACACATTTCCTTATAAAAAATCCCAATATTTCTCATTGTCACTGTCGTTATTCTAGGCTAACAATACCATGGAAACCACCATTACTCCAGCTCCGTACAAGAATACACAAAATGGAACATTCCACTAAACCCTAAACCCTAAAACAAGAGCTAACTACTATGAGAAGACACCAAAAAGAATCCAAGAAGAAAGATCGGCTACCTGCGAGTCTCGAGTGCGGATGATTTCAGCGCCGGAGAACTTGGAGGTGAGGCGGATCATGAAGCAGCCAAGAGCCTCATCGCAGTGGAAGCTCCCATTGTGGGTGCCGACGCGCTTCAAGCTCGGGGCCGGGGACCCTGTGGAGAAGGGCATGACCCTGCTAGGGCTCCTCGAAGCCGCCGCCATTGACAAGCTCCGGCTCCGAAGCGCAACCAGGCAGTGACCCCAGCGCCGAATCCCAAACATAACCGCCGGGATTCACCCCATTTTGCAAGATTTATACGGCTTTATATCTGGATTTGGGCCTTAATGGGCCACATTTAATTACTGGGCCGGTCCATATAGGGTCGTGTAGACTGGGCCGAGTTACAGGTGTGTTTGTTTCATGTGATTAAATAGGTGTGATACCGCCAAAAACCTCTTGATCTAGCGGCATAGGTCCTTTGCATAAAAGATTCGGCCCACGGAAGTCCCGGAGTCGAATCCCCGCTGAAGTAAGATGAGAGCGCAGTGTGTACGTCACCCAGTGGGGTAGTCCACGCAGACATGCAAATATTCTTCGTGTTGGCTTGTAGTAGACCGAGAAAAAAAAATGTGTGATACCCATATTAGTGAAACTGAACCCCCTCCATGTCCTTAGAACCCTTGTAAGCTCTTTTCTCTTCATCAACAAAATTTCCTTATTTCTTTCTAGTTGTCTAGCTTCTTAATCCATTTTCCTCTACTCATTTTTAAGAAATCAAGAAGTTTAGGTTGACTTAGTCCTTTCACAGAATTGAGAGTATATTAAGTATATATTAAGTGACGCACATGAGTAGTAAGAAAAGATCCAGGACAAACTATTTCTTAGTATTTATTATATGTTATTTGGTTTTGTTAGCTTTGCATATCATCTTTCATTATATAAATAAAAACATAAAATGAAATTTAATCCAATAGAATTTGATTAGGTAATTTCACCTTTCTCTCTCCATTAAATTAACACACACAAGCTTTTTTTAATATATTTTCAAAGGTTTTCTGGTTACTCAAATAAAAATTCAAATATCATTTTTTATGATTTTGACAATTAGTGAATATTAAAAACAGTTGAGTTTATCCCCAAAAAAATGAGAATCTTATTTATTAATTTATTTTCTTCATGTATATATTTAAGTAGAAATTTTACATAGACAAAGTTGTAATAGTGAAATTTTAATTATGTAAAAACTAATTTTTTTATTATTTTTAGATTTTATTTACACATGAATCACATGACACGGCAACTTTATGATAAACTGATATTATGTTTATACTAAAATAAAATTATAGAGATTTGACCATTATTCTAAGTAGAATTCCAATTGTTGAAGTTGATATAAAAATAAAATAAATTTTAAAAAACTTTTTATCTTCTCTTAAAATGTCTCATCCATCGAAATTTGGTTGGCTAGTTTCCATCTTCCACAGAAAGTGCTTATTATGACTTCAAAGTCCACTCCTTTGGCTTTTGGAAAAGCAAAACATACTCCCAAAGCTCTTTCTTTCTATTATTCAGTTTGTTTTTAACCAAAGTTTGTGAAAATTAATGTTTATTTTTCCCACTTTTGTGGTCTTAGTACAAAAGTAGGATCTAATTGATTAGATGAGCATTCATGCTGCATCACATATTCTCTTTGCTTTCTTGGCATGGAATGAAGCTTTTGACATTAGCTTATATATAATAAAAAGAAAGTTGTGCTTTATTTTTTTATCTAAATGGATGAGGCCATAATCAACCATGTCCATGCAATCCTTGTAAAGTGTAACCAATCCACAAACATTGTGAATCCTTCTAAACTTTATGGGTGGTTCTTCTTTTCTTCATTTAAATTTATTTTATTTTATTTCAGATGGACAACATTAACCAATTAAACAATAATAAAATAACTGTGAACATGATAAACTAGAGCAAGAATATACCATCTAGCAAATGTTAATATCATTGTGATGCAATGAAGCTCATGACCTACAAGTGTTCCCCACCAGATTCTAGAAACTGATATGCTACCTAACAAAGCTTCTTATTTTGATACAATTGAATTAATTAATTTGATTGCCAGAATGAAGTCTTTTTCTGCAGATTGTTTAATCTCAGTTATTCTTTCACAAGTTTCTTGCTGCACTATGAACTCAATAAACTAAAATCTTCAGTGGAAGTAATGATGCAATCTGCACTATCATATTTATAAGTTGTATATCTGAAGAACAAGATATATAATGGTTTGTACTGATGATTCATGCAGTAGTACTAACTCTGAACATTGTCTAAAACTTTAAACTGAAAAGCTAGTAAGCTTCTGGTTAATTTTCTCCTTATCTATTACTTTTTCTACATTCTTTCTTTGGTGTTATTTTGTTGTCAATGTGGGCCATAACTCCTTGAAAATTGTGATCATAATCACTCTATATATCTCTAAAGCTTTTCCATAAATTTATTATTCTTAAAGGCACCATAACTCCATTGTACTAGACCTGCATTAGAAGCTCATTTACTGCTACTTAGACAAATGAAAAAGAACACACAGAGAGTTCTCAGACCATTCTGAAGATTTGATTTCAGTTCTTGCCTTTTTCAGGTTATGAAATCATGAAGGACCTTCTGCTTTATTTTTCAATAGTTTTGAATGAAATCTTGGCCATGAATTGAGAGTAGTGGTTCTGCTTGATCTTTCTGTCTTTTGTTTGGAAAAGGACCAGTCACCATGATTTCATGATGTTCTTCTTATTTCTATGGATTCTTTTAACTATCTTAAGTGTTTGTATCTTGGATTAGTACTTCAGACTCTTTCTAACTCACACATCTATAACAAGAAGCATTTAACCAAAAGATATTCCAACTGAAAGCTTTTATCTGATTTGTTTGATTGATAAAGAAATATTGGAGCATCTAGCTAGCTTCTTGGAATAAAATTCAAATACCATAGGCTAAAAATCTTGTTAGGTGAAATATTATAGAATTAATTTTTTGTTTAACTTTCTTTGATGGGATAGATAGTCAAGATAAAATCAAACTTACTAATAATTAATAAATAAATAAAAATTTAACATGCCAGCATGCTAAGGTGTCTCATCTATTGTTTTGTTAATGTATAGTATGTTGGAATTGAATCTCTTCTCTACTTAAAAAATTAGTATAGTTGTTTATTCGACTTCTTTTTTTTTTGTTTTTTTTTTGGACTAAGGTGACAAGCGCATGGGGCCCAGACATAAAGCATACTCGAGCTCGATCCTGGATTCTTCCCAAGAGAGCGGAACCCCTTAGCAAAGGCGCCATGTACCAATATAATAGGCCTTCATGAGTGTTGGTTTTTTTTTTTCCTAAAATATTTTAGAAATAGCAAAGAGAATGAGTATGAGAAACTTTTGAGAGAAAGAAAGGGACTTGTTTCAAAGATTCAAACTTCCTAAAAAGTGTTGAATTCTCTCTCTGACTTCTGTTCCAAATGTTTGAACAGCATGTATTATTCATATTCTTTGAATTGGTAAAGGATTACACATTCCATGAAAAAATTTGGAAACTAAAAAAGAAAAGAAAAGAAAATAGAGGAATTTTATTTTGAGTAAACAATCCAAAGACTTGCACTGAACCATAATCTAATGTTTTGAGTTAACACGTTAATGGTTGGTCGACATGGAATCCATTAAATTTATTCATCATTTCATTATAAAAAATTGTTTTGTTTTTTTATAGTTTTTTTATGAGAATTTAAAAAATCTTGGGATTGAACAAGTTAAGAATGGTCCCCAAATTCCAAATTGAAAAAAAACAAAGGGAGAGCATCCTCTGCAAAGCTCATGGCTTTCCAATTGGACACTCACTATCTATTACACAACATTCATGAGAGACACACACTCAGAGGATGTACTCACTAAGCCCAACATGATCAACTGGGACCAGCTAACTTTAATTTGTTAGCCGAAAAATGTACACTCTCATCTAGATCCAATTTTCTAACTTTCATGATACTCAATACTAAAAATAAAATAATAATAATAATAATAATAATAATAATAATAATAATAATAATAATAATAATAATAATTAAGGATTTAAATTTTAGGGTTTAGTTATGGTCAGAGCTTGTTTTTTGGGACATAAGAGCCAGGCGGTCAGCCCCGCCTAGCTAGGATTACCCACGGGCGTGAATCGACGCGGGATCGAGCCCCAGCACACGGGATTTTTTGGTTTCTATACCCTCCACGTGCCTGGAAAGACTCGCCTCACGCCAACCCCCTCAGCGCATCCTCGAACCCGGGTGGGTGTCGAGGAGCGCAACCGGTTTACCATTCGGCCACTAGGGCTTCGGTTATGGTCAGAGCTTGTTCTTGGCTAATGGATCAAGAACACTAGTACAACACTATACATATACATGTTCCTTTGGTTAGATATCTTGCTGGTTCCATTTATGTTAGTGTGCATGTTCTTTACAACAACAACAACTAACCCTTAATTTCATACTAGACGGGGTCGGCTATATGGATTCTCTATTTTCATGTCACTCTGTCAAGAACAAGATCTTGCTCAATATCTAAGATACGTAGATCCTTAGACACGACATCTCTCCACGTAATCCTAGACCTATCTCTACCATTTTTCTATCTTCTATTGCTAAACTATCACATTTATTTAGTTCGAACCAGGGCACTTGAGGGTCTACGACGCACATGTCCAAACCATCTTAAATGACATTCTTTTATTTTATCTTCAATTGGTGTAACATGCACTTTCTTGTCAGATGTGTTCATTTCTAATCTTATCCAATTTTGTATGATCACCCATCCACCTTAACATCCTCATTGCTATGAATATATTGAACTTTAGTTGCCCAGAACTCGCTTCCATATAGCATGATTGGTCGAATTGTCGTTCTATAAAACTTTCACTTTACTTTGTTAGGCATCTTCTTATCACATAACACACCCCCGACACTTCTCAATTACAACCATCATCCTATTATCATGGAAAATAAAACCTAGATATTTAAAATGGTTATACTTAGGTATTACCACCCCACCTAATTTTACTTTTCATCAATCTCTCATACTTAGACTAAAATTACAATACATACATTATATTTTACTTCTATTTAGTCTAAAGCCTCTACTTTCAAAAATATTTCCCCACAGTTTAATTTATGATTAACTTTATCTCTAGTCTCATCAAATAGGATAATATCATATGCAAATAACATACACATGAGTTGTCATTTTGGATACAACTAATTAATTCATTAGTGTGCAAGTTCTTTATTTATATAAATTACCCTATGTTTGACCTCCAAAATTATACATCTGAAAATAAAAATAAAATATATTTTTATATCGTGATCAAATTAATATAAAATAAATAAATTTAATAATTATTTATATATATATATATTTAAATTAGCCGACAAACGACCAATGAGATATTCAAAAGAACGGGCACAGCTGCACAGAGCAATCTCAACATTCTGCACACGTAAAATAGTGGTACCGTTAGGTCAAGAGACCTTTGGTAAATTAGCATTATTATTATTTGATAAATTTGTCATATACAAGTATACTTCAAAACCGTTTAATGAGAGTTTGTGTAAGTTTTGGAGAATTATGGAAGTGGTTCTCCAAACTCTAGAGGTATCTAATTACAATTCTAATTCACTTTATATTTTTTTTCCATTGTGCAGGGGGAAAAATATAGTAAATTAAAATCACAGAATTACATGACTTTCTCATTAATGAAAACTATCTATATCTCTCAATTTTTGAAATGGAGTGTGGAACTTAGAAAATTACAACTTTGAATTAGAACATACAGTCCAAAATAAACTTCTTGAATCAGGATATAAAAAAAATTATATATATATATATTAAATTCATTACCTAGCCCGACTCAAACGGCAGTCGGTAAAGGCAAATCAAGTCCGTTTATGGCTGAGTATTTGCCAAAAAATACAACCAGAAGATTCTAAACCATAACATCATTAAAATTCAGCAAGTGAAATTTGGTAAAGACTCCTCAAATCCTGTGACGGGTGTGGCTTTCCCAAAAAATCAATATTAATTACTTTTATAAAATAAACATGGCATTTTTAAATTAAAATTTTATAAAAGTTATGGTTGTACTTGTGTATAGATCATTCTCTTCTGTCTTTTTTTGTTTTTCATTAAATGAAAATTCACAGGTATATATAATATATATAATAACACACCATATCAACTCAAATGGAAATCCACGCTGTCTCCATTCAATTAGCCAGACCAAACACAAAATCATCATGTGAATCAATAATCACATAATTAATTAATTAATTAATTAATTAATCAATCCTCATAAACTCTCCTTCCTCTCCACATCCTCTTGTTTCCAAAACCTTCTAAGCTTCTCATATACGTGTGTGTGTGCGGCTTCCATCTCCTTGCCCCCTTCTTTGACCCCATCCAAAGGACCAAAGCCGGCCAGCGCCGTCTCTTACCATTCATTCATCAACCTCTCCTCTTAAAAAAAAACCCTTCCTTTATGCTCTCCTTCTCTCATACCTTCATCAGTACTCCTTATCTCTTTCCTTCTTCTCCGCCATGAGAGGACTCTCTGAAGCTCCTCTCTCCGCCATCCTCCACGTCCTCCTCTTCCTCCTCTTCTTGAGAATCCTCTTCTCTCTCAAGTCCCTCCTCTACCTTCTCTCCCGCTTCTGGCGTTGGCTCGAAGATCAAACCCAAGTTTATCAATACTACTCCATACCTCGCTTCGCCTCCGATGGCTTCCATGAAAACCAGCTCTTCCGCAAGGCCTCGTCCTACATCAGCGCTCTTCCCTCCCTCGAAGACTCCGACAGAATCAACCTCTACTCCTCCGCCCGCAACGATTTCCACCTCCACCTCGGCGCGCCAGGACACTCTGTTTCAGATCAATACCTCGGCGCGCGGCTTTCATGGAGTTTAGACACCTCGCCGGAGCAGCGTTTCATTCTGAAGCTCCGCCGACAGGACCGGCGCCGAGTGCTCCGGCCGTACTTGCAGCAAGTTGAAGCCTTGGCGGACGAGATCGAGCTCCGGCGAAGGGAGACGAAGCTGTTCACTCATTGTAGTACAGGGTGGAGGTCGGTGCCGTTCACCCACCCGGCGACGCTCGACACGGTGGTCATGGACGCCGAGGTGAAGAACCGGGTGAGGTCCGACCTCGAGTCCTTCATCAAGGGCCGCGCGTACTACCACCGTCTCGGGCGAGTCTGGCGCCGGAGCTATCTCCTCCACGGCCCTCCCGGCACCGGCAAGTCCAGCTTCGTCGCCGCCATGGCTAAGTTCTTGTGCTACGATATATACGACTTCGATCTCTCGAGGTTCTCCGATGTTTCCGAGATGAGGGCGTTTCTCCTGCAGACGACCCCGAGGTCGCTGATCCTCGTGGAGGATCTCGACCGCCATCTCTCGGAGGAGAAGCTCGCCGTCGCGCTCCCCGGCGTGTTGAACTTCATGGATGGGGTTTTCTCTTGTTCTGGGGAAGAGAGGGTGATGGTGGTGACCATGACGGCGCCTCCGCGGGACTCGGCGGTGATGCGGCCGGGGAGGGTTGACGTCCACGTCCACTTCCCGATGTGCGACTTCGGCGCGTTCAAGACGCTGGCGAGCAGCTACCTGGGCCTCAAAGACCACAAGCTTTACCCGCAGGTCGAGGAGGTCTTCCAGAGCGGCGCGCGGCTCAGCCCGGCCGAGGTCGGCGAGATCATGCTCGCCAACCGCGCGTCGCCCAGCAGAGCTCTCAAGTCCGTCATCAACGCGCTCCAGCAATCGTCCTCGTCGTCGGGGAGCAGCGGGAGGTTGACCACCTCCGCCACGCGCCGACTCAGCGACAGCGCCTCCACCGATGCCCTCCCGGAGTCCGGAGAGTTGGCTTGCGGCGTCGGCGGCGGGCTCGGTTTCGGGAAAGACGTCACCTTGCGGGAGTTTCGCAAGCTCTACGGCCTCATCAAGCGGAGCACCAGCAAGAAAGAAGGTGTGCTCACCGTGGAGGCCGCCGCCGCCGCCGCGGCCGCGGCGGCGGCAGCCAATGCCGGAGACAAAGATACCCCTAAGATTCTTTAGTTAGACTAGACATTACTCTGTTTCTGTTTCATTAGTCTGTTGATCCAAAGTGTTTTTCATTATTTTCATTTCATTTTTTTTTTCCTCATTTGAAGTTCTTAGACTTGAAAAAAAAAAGTTCATATATCTAAAAATGTAAAGAAATTATACTTGTGTTATGAATCCTTGTGTCATTTGGAATGCATGTGAAATCTGAGTGAGAAGTGACAGTTGATAGATGGAAACATCCAACAAGAGCTTTCATGAAATCAGTTAAATGAAAGTTAGTGAAAGACATGAAGAAAGAGAAGAAGAGACAGAGCATCTCTGCCTGCCTGCCTGCCTCTAAATCTAAAGTAAGTAACTGAAGGTTTTGGATGTTTGTGTTCATGCTCCTCATCTCATGTACTTCAAAGCCTGTCCTTTGCCTAAAGATGCCTCCTCCTCAGTCCTCTACTCTGTAAAAAGAGATGCTCAAATTCTGAGTAAATTAATTGTCCACACTTTGGTTCATATGATCATCCTGTGAATCTCTTACATTTAACAGTTTTATTTATAATTTAGATTGTTTTTTTCTTTTAGAATCTGTCCATAAATTGGAGTATTTCATCATTTAAATAAAGAAGATGTTTTCTCTAGAATCGGTACGGTTTAACCTGAACATCTAACATCTTGGCTGGCTCCAATCATAGAGAGAGGTCATCTTCATTGTTTTTTTTGGTAAGGATTCTCAGTCAAATTGACAATTCAAAACTAACGTTAGTTCAATATAAATTGATTTATATTCATTCTTTCAAAGAAAACTAAATTTTATATATATATAATCACACCTTCTTTTAATACCATATGGCATGATTTAACATAAAGTATTAAGATACCATCATGATTTAACATAAAGTATTAAGATACCAAAGGCCTCTTGGCTGCGGTATCATTACTACTTTTCATCTGAGTAGTGCATTCGATCCTCCATTTCGCATTGAGGTAGTAATGATTCTCTTAAGAGGTCGTGGCAGCGTTGAAACTGTTTTGCTGTGCGTGTCTTTTTAAATCACGAGGATCGGTACATCATTCCGCTTATACACGTCATTGATTTCTCATGTAGGGGCGTTTATCATCTTTGTCAATAATAATAATAATAATATAATGTATGTGTAAATTGGTTAAATCACACGTTTGATATATTTTTAAGGGAAATTCAAACATTCATTTTTAAATTATAAAAAATCAATGCAATAAGAATGAATAATGTGTTTGTTGTGATTAATTCCTCACCCTTGACATATAGTTGAAGATATCATTCAACACCTCTAATTAATGTTAATTTCTTACCGTGTATAGCATAGTCAAAGATAATACTTCAAAGTTCCCCAAGGGGCAACATAAACTTTCTTTTTTCATTTATGTGGTCAAGAGACAACTTAATTAATAGTTTCATGAAACACCCTCTATACTTTAACTTTAGATTATAATTAACTTGAAAGAAAGAACACAAATATATTGGAATAGATATCACTTTCATGTTGTTTTTCTTAGCTTTTATGTTTCATAAATAAAGAAATATCAGTATTACATCATAGAGTAAATTGACTGCTTCTAGAGTCATTTAATTTTTATTTATATTTTTTGGTTGTAAATTTGATGTCGGTTGGTTGACAATTCAAATCATATTTTGACCCAATTCAATAATGACCGATTCAAAATTTAATATATTAATTATATAATAGATAAATAAATTTAAACTTGTTTGACAATATATAGACATATAATAATTTATTTTAAATGTATTATTAATAAGTTATCTATAATTTTTTGAGTTATTTTTATCTGAATTCATTTATATCTAACACAAAAGCCTTGGAAGTTGGAACTCTTCTCGAGTTCACAATTTTGTGTAAAATTAACAACCTTAAACGAGCAAGTTGACTGTTTCTAGAGTCATATGGCATTTTTAAGCATTTAAATGAATAAAATAGTTAGGTGGCATCATGCATACATACTTAACTACCTGGGACCAGGATGTTTCACGCGGCCATTATTTTAATGTCCTATGATAGATTATAAAACATACTTATTACTTGTTGGTGTAATGGTTCGCTCTTTCTTAGAATTCGAGTGGATCTTGATTAACGAGAAAGATGAATTATAAATGATAAAAAAAATTTGGTGGATTTTGATGGAGATGTCGATTATGATTAGTGATCCTCTTTCTTCTTTCCGTCACTCCACCAGATCAAAGACTTCGATATGGGATTCAAGGTGAGGGTGCAGGGCTCGAATCTGTTCCATGCATGAGTTGTTGAATCCGTCGACTCTGTACACACCCTTTAAATCCTTCCGGAGTGATTGTCATCTTATTAAAATATATATATATATATATATATATATATATATATATAAATAATGAACTATTGGTCCCTGGTATTGTTTGTTTTTTTCTTTGGAGTCCTTTGAGGGGTGTATAGGAGTTTAGTGTAATAATGTTTTAGGTGTGTGTTTTGGGTGAAAAATAGTATTAAATAGTATCAATGACTAATAAATAATTTCCCCAACTACCAACTTGGATTTTAATGTTGCCAAATTGGCAAAAACAAAAAAACTTAATGAAGAATATAATTTGTCAAATAGCCGCAAAGAATGACGGATAGAAATCACGACTAATTATATTCAAAGTTTATAAATTAAAAAAAGTAGAAGAAAAGAATACAGGTGTGAGTTGGTGTTATAAAGGATTGTTGCTTATTAAGAGCAATGACTCTTTCCAACTATTTTTTTGTCATACTTTTTCATAGTCCAAAGTCCCTACTCCGGCCACCTATCTTTCTTTGCTTCATTAATTATGGTTGGTGGTTGCATCTAATAATTCTCTATTATTAGTATATAATAATAGATATTCATGCAAACTAAGGGCTTGCTTGGGAGGGGTGAAGGAAGGTTTCATAAAGTAAGGTAAGGTAAGATAGGGTAAGGTAATAGAAGGTTTTGGAACCATATCTTGTTTGGATGGAAGTAAGGTAAAAAGAGGTTTTTAAACCTTGTGGTGTTTGGTTTGAAGGTAATGGGAGTTAAGGTTTTGTGCTAACATTACCAAAATACCCTTTGAATAGATAATTTAATATTTTATAGGAGTTTGAATTTATTGTGTTCTATATATTGATATTTAATTAATATTTAATGTTATATGATAATATATTAGATTATTTAATAATATATTTTAATTAAATATTTAATATTTAATTAATATTTAATGTTATATTTTAATTAAATATTAAATATTTGATTAATATTTAATGTTATATGATAATATATTAGATTATTTAATAATATATTTTAATTAAATATTAAATATTTGATTAATATTTAATGTTATATGATAATATATTAGATTATTTAATCATATATTTTAATTAAATAATTAATATTTAATTAATATTTAATGTTATATGATAATATATTAAGTTATTTAATGTTATATATTAATTAAATATTAAATATTTAATTAATATTTAATGTTATATGATAATATATTAGATTATTTAATAATATATTTTAATTAAATATTTAATATGTAATTAATATTTAATGTTATTTATTAATTAAATATTAAATATTTGATTAATATTTAATGTTATATGATAATATATTAGATTATTTAATAATATTTTTTAATTAAATATTTAATATTTAATTAATATTTAATGTTATATGATAATATATTAAATTATTTAATGTTATATATTAAAGCCTAAGGGCATTTTGGTAAACTTAAAAAAGTAAACCTCCAAAAACCTCCGATTTGGAGGGTTGAGAAAATGGAGGTTTTCAACCCTCCATTTACCTCCAAAAACCTTACCCTCCCCCAAAACCCTCCATCCAAGCATGGGTTCATAGAGAACCTTACCTCCAAAAACCTCCATTTACCTCCATCCAAGCAGGCCCTAAGAAACATAGAGCGGCTAGTTTTTTACATAAGTATCTATGAAAAAGAGGCTTTTTTGAATTTCTTTTTTCTTTTTTTGTAAATCTTTGCGAGTCTAATTGGTCAAATGTAAGACCTAATCGCTATTAGTGTCTAATTGGTCAAATGACTCAAATGTGACACCTAATCGTTGTTATAGATTAAGTACAATCCTAAATTGGTTAAAATTAGATGACATGTTACGGTTCGAATAAGAGGCTTCAATGCAACATATGGAATGTGTTTTAGTTATTGTAATAATTAATAATTTTATATAGGTTTAAGTGAATGAATTTAAATTTAAAAATTTTTAATTTGTTAAATTAAATTTCATTAGTGAATCAAATTACCTACTTGGTTTTTTTATATATATTTGAAGAGCTATAATTAATTAGCTAACAATTACATTTCAGTGCGAGTTATTGGGCACATGCCTTGCTCCATAGTGGTACTTTCTTTTATTTTCTTTTATTTTCTTTTTTTTTTGACTAAGGGGATAAACCCCATTATATCAAGGTAGGGCGCGCATTGTATCACGGGTTTCACCGAGGGCACGTCGGGTCCGACCGCCATCCTTTCACCGTGACCACCGATCCCACACAGAGTTATCCGTGTGCGCGTGGACCACACCCACTGGGTGACACACGCAATACGCGCTCACCCCGTCGCAGAGGAGATTCGAACTTGATTCTACATCTCGTACGCGGGGGACCTTTGCCGTTCGGCTGTGAAGCCTTTGGCGTGGTACTTTCTTTAAGCCTTTGGTTTTCATGTCCCGTCCATCAGTCCATTAGTTGACCAACAGTCATATTCATGTAATCTGAATTCATATTAATGATGTAAGGTTTACTTTGGATAGGCATATCGTATATTTGTGGGTCTTAATTGATTGATACAAGTATTCCTTATTGGTTCACTAATCTTTATGTTGTCCCTAATTATTTTTCTTATGTTTAATAAACCCTTTATATGTTCAAGAATCAAGATACCCTATCATATTTGTAGTTATCCTAGATGTTTGGATTCCCATATTTACTCTTTATCAGTTTCACCCATATTTTGTCAGTGTTGTTAAGCAATTTCATTATCTGTTTGGTGAGTTGCGCTGTCTTCATTGTTTTCATATTTTTAACTCTCTAGTCAATGAGGTGAACATTTCTATTACCACAACTATTCCTCTAGATAAATCTCCTTACCAGTTTGTTCAGATGGGAACAATTCAATAAGGGGAGACTTTGCTTGTTCAACTTTGCAACACTTCAATGGAGAATAAACAATTTGATGACTTTGCATGCATGCACTGTTGATAATTATGGAGTCCAAACATTAATTGTTGTAATTGGTTGGACTTGCCCTCCATTTGACTTGCAAATGCAACATGCTATGTATATTATATATTATGTAATATGATTACAAAATCAATTAAAATAAAACAGTGCATGCATACATACACCATTGATTTCTTTTTTAAAAAATTATTAATATATGTATAACATATATAACTCCAATATATGTTACTCATATTTCTAAGCATCAACAATCAATTTAACATATGGGGTGGAACCTTTCGATCATGGCCATAATTTAGAGCACTTGGCTAGAAAGAAACCATCGATGCTTTCATAACAAACAACGCGTTTGTTCTGGTATGATTCAATGGATCACTTTCTTATTAATTGCCTGGTTCGAAGCAACTGCCGACACCAAGCAACTAAAGCTAAGACAGATGGAATCCATCGCTCGCAAATGCCTGGCTTTTGATCAGGGGGGACCGATGCAAGCACTGAGGAACCGGGGGGATGATTTTGAAGACGAGTCATCAGGGCAAGATGGTCAAGAATAGTCTGCAGGGCTGATTTAAAAAAAAAAAAAAAAAAAAAAAAGGAGGGGAGGTTTGGGCTGACTATGTACCAACCGTTTAGGGTTTACTTTTCTTATCAATGAATAAATAAATATGGTTTATCCACTGTAATAAAAAAAAAACAGTCAATTTATTCAGCCAAAGTAACAGTATCCTGACATTAATAAAAGAATGCAGTGAAAATAAATCTTCTCAATGTGAAACTAAACTTCCAAAAATTCAATTAATCAAATCCTCCAAGCAATGCAGGTGGCAAATATTATTAAAGTTGGAAACTTGTACATTGAATAAATGACAATCTGCAAACATTGAAATCAAACTATTTATTCACAGGAAATAATACAATAGGGTGGTGAAGATAGTTCCTCTACTTTTTGAGGCTTACTTGAGATACAGAAGATGGTAAGCATCCGAGACAGGAGAAAAGAACAGGTCAAACACTTGACCATATGTGCATCAAACTACAAACAATCAACAAATTAAAGTTGGTGTTTTCAGTTGGAAATAAACAGCAGAAAGGTATAATTTTGCCAATGAGCAACTGATTTTAGATTCGCAACATGGCGATGGTTTAAAATTCTATTGCCCAGATAGTGTCATCATGGCATCAGCTGCTCCAAAATTCTTGATGCTTGCTCAAGTCATCTGCAGTGTCTCACTGGTAGTCTCTGAGATGTATATCTGAAGCATCTGAAAAGCGGAATTATCACTTTCTTGTATTTTAAACAAGTGTAAAACTTGCTGCTTTGTCCCTTCTAACTCTGGGCATTTTTGTTGTTTACTTGATCTTCATGTAATCTGTTCTGCAATGCACTGAGTTCTGGAATTTAGGCTTCCTCCTCTTTTATCTCTTCTTCTCGGCTACAGAAATTTAGCTGTTGTTCTAACTGAAAATGAAGGGAAGAGGTAATAAAACAATGTCCAAAAAAAACTAGTTATTTGCAGAATGTTATTGAACATAATAATATATCTGCCAAAGATCAGATCCCAAAGTCATCAAGTTTTGCTTAATACCATCTTAATAGATAAATGTGGAGTAGTATGAAGTCCAACAGGGTGTAATTTGATTGTTGAAGAATAAATAAAATGGAAAGAAACGATTAAAATAATGGAAATAATGAAAGAAAAGACAAAATTTTATTGACATGTTTTTCTTTCATTTGTTTATCCATCACATATCAAGCAAACATAAGAGAAATTTTCCTTATTCTTTTCTTTTTATCTTTCACCTCAGTTCAAGAAGTCTAAATAATAGATTTTATAGTAGCATATCAAGAAATAACCTCACTAAGTTCTGTGACATGTTCATCCTCCAAATGTTTCAAGGATTTATATACTAAATGCAAGAACCCAAGAACTAAAATCAATGAAAAGAATGACAAAAAGCAAGATGTTGCATCATTATCAAATTAGTGTCTGGAAGAAACAAATGACCAGAGGAATTGCAACAAACCTGAATATGTTTCTGCTTTTCTGCAGTCAATTCATCAGTTAGACTGTTCATCCTGCATGAAGAAAATGACTACAACTCTAAAAAATTCTACTTTGTACATCAGAAACAAAAAAAAAAGGTAGGACTAATTCTTAATTTGATAGTCATTAATATTTTCTTAATATTGAAAAGAAATGAAGCTCAATGGCTTAGGTAAGCGACCATAACCACCCATTCCCATGTAGTGATGAGACAAATATTTTTAGTAAGATCTCTTCTCCCTATCAAATTATCTTCATTCTCCACTTCAAATTTTATCTCATCCTTTGTAGATTTTGAGAAGAAAGATAAGAGAAAAAAAAAATTATTGTATTGGCTTTTCAAAGAAATAGAAGCTCTAAAAAAAACGGAAAAACAATATTTTTCATAAGCTAGTGGTTTGTAGCTTCTGGAAAAAAAAAAAATTTTTGAAGAAGCTATTTTGGAAAATATTAATTACCAAAACACCCTAATGAAAACAAAGAAAGACAAAGGTTTTGGGTTTTGAGATCATATAATTACAAAAACGCTCTTATGATCATACAATTACCAAAACTTCCCAACTATAAAAGTACTTCTGAATTAACATATCTAAATACAAAATATCCAGAAGCCCTTAACTTACTCTAAAAAACCATTTTTTCAAAAGTACTTTTATCCATCTGGAAAAAAAAAAAAACTTTTTTCATAAGCCAATCCAAACGAGGCCCAAGGATTATTGTCAAAAACTAATCAAAATCATTAAATTAGGAAGGTAACAATGGTTTACACATTGGTTGAGGCATCCAAATGTACATGTTGGTCTGGCATGTTTGGATCCTGAGTCAAACACTGCTGCAAGCAGATTATGATCTGTTTTGTGGCACATATATAAAAAGGCTAGGGAAGAAGGAAAGAGAGTTAAATAGCTAACCCCATGTATGAGTGTTCTGTTATGGCACAGAAAACATGGAAACATCAACATACAAACATGTAGCTCTGATTCTCTGGCTAAAAACAGTTTCTCTCAACTAGTTCTTATGTTATTTTTATAAACACTTCCAAACTGCTCCAAATGTGATTCACAAAAGATAAATTGGCCAACCTGGCTTCAAGTTCTGCAATCTGGACAAGCAATAGACGCTCCCTTTCAGTTGTTGCTGTTTCAACCTGTAAATACAAGCTTAAGTCTTACTTGCTCAGTAGCTCATAAATTTCTCTACTGCTTAATTAGTAGCGAGAACAATAAAACATACAAATCTAATCCTAAAGATGGAATAATTTGAGACAACGAATACTTACATTAATATCAAAATCCGGATTGAATACTTGAGGAGGCATTCCAGGTTGGAGAGCTGCATAACATTCAGTGTACTTCATACAGACGTCAACAATAATGTCACTAAAATGGGGAGAGATCAAAACTAACCATCAACTGTATCATTTTGTTGGATGTTATTTAACAAGTTCATGATGATATCCTGAGTTTAAAAAAAAAAGTATAAGAATGGATGATTATCAAAGCCTTAAAAAATTGTTTAAAAAATAAAGCTATACTTGTTGAAATGAAGTCTGCTGAAAAAGATTCTGAAGGTGAGGCATGAGAACAGATGCTGGAAGCAAGCCGTTGTTAATTTCCTTTGGATGCTGACAGTTAGGCTGAAATAACAATGTAGTCAAGATACTGATAATAGTTTGGCATAAGAGCTATATGAAGAGAAAACCCAATAAAACCATATGATAAAAATCATTAGAAATATGGAAGAGAGAAAATTAATAATTTCATTATGAATATGCCAAAAAAATATTTGCTCTGTTTAACAAAATTCTGTAAAATTAGCCGACCCCATCTCGTATGGGATTAAGGCTTAGTTGTAGTTGTTGTTGTAATAAAATTCTGTAAAATCAACAAACTGCCTCCATATGTCTAACTTTGTCTGCATACAGAATTATTCATTCCAACAAGCTCAATCACATGGAACTGGACATTGAAGTTCTCAAAAGGTAAGGCACAACATTGATTTCGGCTCCTTCCTAAGTGGCACACATTCTAGATGTAGATTATATAAGAATAACTAAAGAAATGAGAAAATTCCACATACCACTTGCTTACTGGGTATAAGCCAGTCACCCACACTGTTTGATTTTCTTAGTGAGGTTCCCTGAGAAGTCTCCATCTTAGAAAGCATTGACAAAGGAAACTATTTGGAAAACAAGATGTACTGAAGACCACAAACCTGAGGTGACTTTCGTGAAGCTGTACTTGAAGGAATGTCCTGAAAGGCATATGTGTTAACTACAGAAAAAATTTGTATGGCTTTAAAGGACAGAACCTAACCTTAACAAGATCAACATGTTCAGATGTAACTGAGAAGCGGCCTTTTATTTGCACAACGTTGCCTTTCGATTTGTCATCTGATGAATCTCCATATCCTATAAGAATGAAATAAAATCAGCTTTTATGTCTCCATGTAGCATAAGAGATTTGCTTGCAAGTTGCAAAGGCTGTAGAATAACATCATCATAAGGCTTTGGCTCATGTAATAAAATGAGTTTTGAATACCTAATCACCAAAGGATCATAATTAACAGAAAAGATCAAAGCTGAATTTGCAACATATTGACATGGTAAGGTTTGACATATGTTCTAATTCTGTTACCTCCGGATGAGCGAATGGGAGCAGATAAACTGTTTGCAGAAGCACGAGTTGGAAGCATCAACGGACCACTAAGGTTAGGACCTTTCCGCCCATCTCGTTTTTGTTTCTCTGATGCTAGTGGACTTTCACTTTCAAACCTGCACAGAGAATTCTGATGCTTCTCAGTTTTGCAATAGGAAAGTCGCGAACTTTTTAAAACATCTCATTGGAAATGTGTACGTTTTTATTTTTCAATTGATCTACATGGTTCTTTTAAAGGAAAAGCTTTTTGGTTCACTAATAAAAGCAATCTGTTCATTATAAAAAACTTTTACTACATTAAAAGTGTTAATACAAGAATTGTGTATACTAGAAAACAAGGAGGAAAGCAACCCTGAAATCAAATTTTTTGTGAGAGAAGCTATATCTAGAACTTGATTAACCTCACAAATTAGCTAGTTACTGAACCACAGCTTCTCATATCACTCCTAGGAAGAAAGGTGGATAGCAATTTAATACACTCTATGAGGTGGAACCAAAGCTGCACAAACAAATATATGTACTGTGCAGTGAATTCATAACTAATGAAAGTGTGCATGGTGATAGGAGTCACTCAGTCATTGCATAAGTATTAGAACTACCATTTGGAGAGTAGGTTGAAAGTTCTTGAAATGTCACACTTAAAGATTCGAACAAGGGAAAAAATAACTCAAACCCACGGCCAGATATTCAGATTAACATTTGATATGTAATGAAAACATTAAAAACAAAAGAATACAGAACCTCTCAGAATTACGGCTCTTTTCTGCCAATGAGTTACCGCGTACACTAGAAGGTAAAAGAGGACCACTGTAAGTTTGGTGCCTTCTCCCAACTTCATTCTTCCAGTAGCATGGTTCAAAGTTTGGTTTTGTTGTTGATGGTTTTGAATCATATTTTAACCTGTTTTCATTCCCATTTAACATTTCTTGATTTCTAGAATCTACAATATCAATATCTGAAATTTCATTTTTTGTACTTGAGCACCTAGCCCCTGACTCTTCAGCAACACAGATATTTCCCCTGCATAAAGGCAGGCAAGGAAACATATAAGACCTGATGAACAAATAAAAATAAAACTAAAGCCACTAACATGATGTGGAAATCATGTTGCACATTAACTTAGATGATGTGAAATAAAACAGATGATACAAAACCTTCAAGAATGCCATAAAAATACATTAAAATTTAAGTCCATCAGGTAAGATGGCCATGCTCAAAGTAATATATGACTTCATCAAGAAGACAACTCTGAAAATCAAAATAACCAATTGCTTGGCCTATATGGAATTGAAAAAGGATAACAAGCAGAAACTTGTTTAATCCCAATTCTTTCAGGGATCAGGTCTCAGAAGTATCAACTATCAAGTGTGTTTGTGAGAAGAGTATTTAAATTAACATCAAATTTGAAATTGAGATCACATATTATTGAAATTTTCAAAGTCCATAAATTACAAATCCATGTATTTCCATTAGGATTTAAATCATAATAAGAATATTAAAATGCATTGTATTGAATAATCTTGTAAATCATAGGATGGTATGTGATTTTTCTAACATGGGCATGGCTGAACACAGACCAGGTCATGGCTTCCAAGTATATATGACCAGCACTAACAGGGTATATTCATCTAGAATGGTACTTTAACACCCAAGATTGACCTGAATATTGTTCAAACTAGAAAAGTAAAAGATGGGCACAAACCACAATCACAAAATACCAAATCTGCATTCATTTCCTTAGGCACGGCAAACCCAGACATGGACTGCTGTATGCATAAGTAGCAAATAAATTCAAAGTTCTGGTTTATGTATATATAAATAATTGTAATTGACTAGACCAAATCTAGATCTCTGAGATAGCTTGCCTATATTCATTCTCACTAGCAAATGTTGATTTCCCGAGACCAGATCCAGAACTGGATGAATTCTGCAAATAGTTAAAGAGCTGGTATAAAAATCTCTTCCATGAGCAAAAAAGGGAGAAAAAACAGTGTGGGGCAGAAAAGTATAAACCTTATTGCTAACAAACAAATTTGAACCTGCATCATCCTCTTTTAGCCCAGGAAGGTCTTCATCATCTTGAATCTATATGAAAATAACAAGAAAAATAAATCCAACTCCAAAGCTCTAGAAGCAAAAATAGATAATAAGATAAAGGTAGAAGTTTATATATATATATATATTTGAAAGGATGGAAAGGGTTTGCTGATACCAGTGATGCTTGGGCTTTCAAATCTTCGACATCAAAGTTCCATGCACTAACACCCCTTTGGTATTCACTCTGTTACAGGAAACATATGATAAATGAAAAGAAAAAGATTAGACTTTTAACCACCTTTTCCACACCACCTGCATATAATAAGTTTCCTACTCATCTTTTCACACCAAACACAACAACATAGGTGTATAAGGTGTGCATGATTAGACTTGATATTCAAACAGGTTTTTCTTGCAGAACTAGAGAAACTTCAGTCTTCTACCATTCCATGGATACAATTCTCAAATTGTAAAGTTAGACACCATATCACAAAAAAATCAATAACTTCCATGCTTTCAGTCAAATTGCACAGGCCTACATTCTCAAAATCATAGATATAAAAGGAACCAATGTCATATACACTCAATTGGGACATGTGAACTCCAACATGAATAAGTTAGAGATATAAAGTAGTCCCATACTCTCATTTGATACATTAGAAGTAGAATGAAAAAGGTAAAGTTCCAGTAGTGCATTACATGGATTTTACATGACCTATTATTTAAATAGAATGGTATTCATATATTAAACACTACAGCAAGAAGAGAATTCAAGCACACTAATCTATCTCACTATTTTAACTAATATTGGTGCCTAGGTTTAACAATTACAGCAAGAAATAGATTTAACAACTTCAGCTTTATTCTGCTCACATGGCTTCTTATTGACCTTGTTGATTTACCAGGCACATATCCTGCAATGATAAGCTTCCTTACCATGCAGTATTAACATGTCACTCATAAAGGTAAGTATGAACAATATAATGAGTTCACTCAGTTTGAGTATTAAAAGAAAGCAAGGAGATCTAAAGTAATAGCCATGAAGAAGCTACAGAATCAAACAAAAGGTCTACTTCACCAATCAGCACGGTTGCAAAGCATAGGGTAACACTAACATGTGATAATGCTTCCTGTTCTGCTGAAGGCATTTTCTTGAGAGCTAACTGAGCAGCATCTTTTAGCTGTAAAATAAAAGAAAAGCTTCAATACAATTAGATTTAGAACCACAAAGAATATAAGAAAAGGATGAAATTGACATGGTTGCTGACCTGGAGAGCCTTTACACGATCCGAAAGCGGTGGCAGGCCAACAAGAAGTTTTTTCACAGTCAGCTCTGGAGGTTTTGAGTTTTTGAAAAATGAGTGTTTCAACAATTTCTCTGCAGTTGGCCTCTTTGTTGGATCTTTCACCAAGCACATAGCAACCATTTCTTTAAAAGACTGATAAACAACTGGAAATTCTAAGTTAGAAAAGGTATAACAGGCACATGCAATGAACAGTTACATATGCTAAAATTTTCACGGAAACGAAATGATTTGTAACTAGATAGATGATGTGTATCATAAAGTTGAGCCTTGCAAACATATGAATAATCTCATATTCTGAATAGTTTTCTAAGCCAGAAAAGAAAAACAGAAATACCTTTGAAAACTTTTTGTCTCGCTCATAATCAAGTCCAGGAGGAGCATTTTGGAGGGTCATCAGTAGAACCTGTTAAATGCAAATCACTCATACTTTATATTCAGCCTAGAAGTCCTGCTAATAAGTGGAGAGACCAATACTTAATAAAAATTCACTTAATTAACTGACATGGCATTATTAATTATCTCTAATAGAATATTCATAGAAGTGGCAGGAAAAATCAGAAAACTCAAGCTCATGTTGGTTGTAAGCAGTAGAATTTTCTTGCAAGAAACAAACAGTTTTAAGTGATTTCCTATATGAAGCACACAGAGCTCCCACAGAAGTTAAGAATGGGATATGTACATAATATTCTTATCTTCATTAAAAGCTAGACTGCCGTAAATCTTAGAGACATTATCAAATACTCAAGGTATAATACCGATTGTGATGCAAACTTATGACTCTGAAATTGTTTTTATCAAATTTGCACTGCATTTTTTTAATGTTTTGGTTTTCCATCTGATACAAAGTAATTGTTTCAAGAGCAAACTATGGCATAGAAGTGATCAAGACCTGAAAAAATAGGCCCAAAACAATTATTCTTCCAAGTAACTAACTATAAAAAAGTGTTAAACCATGAGGTATACTGGAATTTGCAGCAACCAATGGAGTAAAATCGCATGCTATTGTATAAAAAAAGGTGCGTGTTGCTTGCAGACATATCAAGCAAAACAATATTGCATAATATCAAAATATCAAACTATCTCGAATAGTCACCTTCATCGGGGGATATTTCGAAAAAGGAGCATGACCATGGGCTAACTCCAAAGCAGTTATTCCAAATGACCAAATATCAGCTCTGTAAAAAAGCAGAGGAAAAAAACACTGAGGTTATCAACTCATAAGCAATGTCACAACAATTCATTTAAACAAACAATATAGATAAGTCCTTATCCTACTATTTGTTCAACTAATATAGCAAGCACAATGCTATTTCACATGATAACTGGGCAAATCCATTTTGACAAGCAATATTGGTATATTTTACCATGTTGTTCAAATAATATAGTATATAAAGGGCTCTTTCACATAATAGCTGGGAAAGGCCTTCAAGGCAACCATAAAAGTTATTAAGCAAAAGAGTAAACGCCTGTTGATATGCTGCCATGTGTATCAGGTTACCATGTAGGTGCGTAATTTGTTTCAGGGATGTCTTGTATTCATATGTTACAATTGAGAGCCTTCTAAAGGATACTACACTTCTCTGATTCAACCAAGAAATAGACGCTTGGTGCATAACTAACACGTAAGCACAAACTTCAGAAAATCTAAAGCAGGGAGACGGGAATTGACACACTGCTGTTGACAAAGAAAAGGTTTGTGTGGTAGACTAGATTCTGCAAGTGCCTGATAAAACTCACTTGAAATCATATCCACTTCCAGGCTGTAAGACCTCTGGAGCCATCCTGCGACATGGAATTTTAGTAAATTGTGGAGTTCAAAACATGCTTACACAAGTATCAGAACGGAAACACTTTACAGAGCATAACTGATGTTCACTAAAAGTATATCTCACCAGCATGGAGTCCCTACAAATGTATTTCTTGCACGCTGCCTGTCACCTTTATCAAACATGCAAGCTGAAACACCAAAGTCACCGAGCTTTACCACCCCGGAACTATCTAGAAGGATATTACCAGCCTGAAGAAACAGATTGAATTAGGAAGCAATAATAATAATAATAATCAAACCAACCAAAATAATATGCTAAATTCAAAATTTAACCTTGACATCACGGTGTATATGCCCATGTTTATGAAGGTAATCCAAAGCCTTAAGAGTCTCCTTTAGGATAGATCCAATGACAGGCTCCTCAAATCCGTCTGGATAAGATATCTTCATCAAATGCAAACATGAACCCTCTTTCATGAATGGCATGACAACCCAGAGGCAGCTGTCAACAACAAACGAGCAGTATGCCTGTATTATATTGGGGTGGTCTATTAAACTCATTGTCCGAGCCTCCCTTCGGATGTCATCCTACAAAGTAAGCCACTCATTCAGATCAATCGCATAAATTCCAGCAGAAAAAAAAAAAACACAAGCACATGTACCCAGATAAAAATTTTGAAAAACACAATTGATTTTCATTTTCTAAAACAAAAGTAATCCAAACATAATTTGAAATATTTCGATTTAACTGGTGGTATGTGCTTGACTTGGAAACCTACACCGTTTAGAAGAAAGGTTGATTTCTGGAGAGAACACTGTTAGCTGTACATAATATATACATACCATATATACATGTATATGTATAATTTCATTCCTGAAATACAAGTATTCTCTCTTTGGGCTCGCCTCTAACAAACACCAACCAGATCTAATCTAAGTGCTCATGAAACTGCACGATAACTACATCTGCAACATGTCTCTTTTCAGACCCAAATCAAATCCAAACTTACCAGCTGCCCAGCATGAATTTTTGCATAGAATCATCAACGAAATCTTATTCTAAGCAATCCAATCAATTACGAGATTCACAAAGATATCTAACATTTATAAAGTGATTCACTAATGATACTAAAGCAAATGGCTTGTGGGGACCATGTGTTAAGTACAGTCTAGTCCATGCTGATCAAGTTCTCCAGGACGCACACAAACCAAATTCCAATTGTCTTTTACCCACACTTATTTTCCTGGAAAAGATCATCAGTGAATCCAATCTGAAAAACTAAGACTAGAGGTAAAATTATCCAATTTGTATTAGATATTGCACTGTACTGACAACTTAGTCAGGATTCAAAATCTTCTCAATTTGTTGCCTGTCTTCAGTTCTGCCTGCCTGGATAAAATTTTGGATGCAGTTACCCTAATTCCAAGATTAGGAGACTGAAACCAAAGAAGAGGGTTTATAAAGAAAAGCAGTATAATAGCAATCTACAATCCTATAATTCCAACATGCAATTGTCTTTCCCAAGTTTTCTTCTTTGCCGACATGAACTCTACTCACTATATGAGATGAAATCATAACAGAAGGCAGAACACACAACTCAAAGTTCTCCAATAATTGAAATCATATAAGCATGAGAACCGGCTGCGATCAAAAGTGCAGATTCACCATGAAACGCAGAACAATTTAAGGTAATAAACTCAGAACAGAATAGTCGGACATTTAACCCTACTGATGAAAAAAAGATCCAAAATTTCCACATGAAGAACAACGATAGATAGATCCGTATGAAGAAAAGAAAGAAATAAAACCTAGAAAAATAAACAGGGAAGAAGAAAGACAGACCAGATTATTGTTGCAACGATCGAGATCCAGGCACTTGACGGCGACGATATCGTTGGAGGGCACATAGATCGCTTGATAGACCGTGGCGCTGGCGCCATAGCCGATCTCCTCGAGCAACCTGTAGTCCGCCGGCGACACAGAGTAGCTCTCTCTCCTCCCCATCTCCTTCTCCTCCCGCCGTCGGGAACGCAAGCTTCGAAAGCTCAGACAAAGAAACATCGAGACCAAAGGATCAGAAGAAGGGGTCGCTGGTGGGGTATGTGGGGTCTACCGCAAGATGGACACGTGTCAAAATATTTGCGGCGTAGGCGTACTTGGTTGGGCTGCTGGTCGGGTCGGGGGATCTTTTCGGTTCCTGATAGATCCGGTGCCGTACTAACCGTGGACCGAAAGAGATGGACATTTAACCCGAAACCCGATGTTCTTTCTCGCCCGAAACGGGTTCGGGTTAGCCACTTTACTGCTCATGAGCTAAATGCTCCACTTGACTGCTATTAATATGATTTTTATACGGGATGATCCGATCCACTTTGCTTTTGATTTGATTCAGGAGCACCTGCAGAGCAAGCTCTAGTGTTGGTTGGGGGAATTTTTGGTTTCATGTAATTTAAAATACTGAATTTTTAAAAACTAATGTTTAGTTAGAGGAATTTTAAAACTCAATATTTTGAATTACATCAAAATTGGATGTAATTCATGATTAATCTAAAATTCAAAATTTAGATTTAATGTCGATAATCTTGTTTATAATGATATCTATAATATTATTTTCTTATCTTGTAATTTATAAGATATCATATAATTTAATTTTGATGAAAAAATATATAATATGAATGTTATTTGTGATCAAAATAATTAATAAAATACAAATATATACTAGATGATAAGTTCATTCATGCAAAAGAGGGTAATTATATCTTTTAAATACATCCAACCAAACACTAGTTTTTTAAATCTAGATTTTTAAATCCTTCCAACCAAATGGAAAATTTTATAATCTAGATCTCCAAATACATCTAACCAAGAACACATGTTGTATTTTGAAAATCAAATATTTACAAATATATTATAACTGGAAATGTTGGGTTTCAGAAAATCAAAAGTATGTATCATATACATGGCACAACAAAAAAATTAAAATTTTCAAAACCCTACCCCAAACGGCTCTAGCTATGTTTATCAAAATACAAGCAAACAAGGTTGAAGACCATGTACCTTTTGATGTCCAGATCCGCAGAAGCAACCTCAAATGATCTTCCACACAAGGTACTAGGTGGAAGTTCTTTAGAGGATTTTGGAGAAAAGAGAAAAAAGTTATTGATCTATATCAATTGCTAAGAGGTGGTGTCTCTTTTCTGGCTTGAAATATCATATATTTATAGGCTTAGATTAAGGTTTGTTTCGAATTGGGTCTTTGATTGAACCCCAAATTAAATTTAGCTTACAATTTAATCAAATTTGAC
The DNA here is from genome assembly GCA_026586065.1 of Dioscorea zingiberensis. Lineage (NCBI taxonomy): Eukaryota > Viridiplantae > Streptophyta > Magnoliopsida > Dioscoreales > Dioscoreaceae > Dioscorea > Dioscorea zingiberensis. The sequence continues at coordinate 4,818,415 of CM048822.1, read as the reverse complement.
TCTTACAATCAAATTCGACTTCCAAGCAAATTTGACTTATAATCAAATTCGACATACAATCAAATTTGTTTTATAATTAAATTCATCTTACAATCAAATTTGACTTATAATCAAATTCGATTTACAATCTTTCTCTTCCTTTTAATTCTCTGGTTTGAGGATCTATTCCCAAACACCCGTTTTATACCTCATTGATATCTTCTATGCTGTGACCCATTAGGTTCCCGGTTATGTTGGTCATTCATAATCAACCATTGATTACAATATATCATGAGTGGCATCTAGCAATACATCATGACCCCCAATTGACTGGATTGTCAGGTGGTCTGACTTAGAACCCTTCAGCAGCCAATGTTATTGTGCAACTTGTCCTTTACCATCTTATACCAACTTGGTTTGGAGTATGGCTTATGTATCAACTCTCACTAGACTGACTATGTCACACCTAGCCCAAGTATTAGTTCCTCATCCTATGGGATCCATTACTCAAAACTTATGTCATCGAATACCATCTTCATTACAAGTTACTCTAGCTAGAGATTCCTGAGCAATGACCTGACAAGTGGCCATAGGTATACTCTCTTTCTATCACGAGTAGTAAATCCTTTGCTGGTTACCCAAATATATTCAAATACTTCAAAGCTGTACCCAATCACCACCCTGTACGTACCCCTGAAGGGAAATGTAGGAATGACGTCAAAGCACAGGATCCATATCCAAGATAACTTGCGTTCCTCAATTCTAAGGATATTTGCACCATTGCTGGAATGAAATCTTGGCTGACATTTTAATAGGATAACCATGTGAAAGACTCATGGTAGGTCATCTAATGAACTTGTTACCCTTAGCAAGCATCCACATGTTCACTCAAAACATCTCCATGCTTCCGACTTGTGAAAACAATTGTTTGATCGGATCAAGGAGCATAACATGTGCTAATCTTGTTGGATCAATGATATCCCGTGGATATTTATATACGTACATAATTACACATGATAGAAATCTCACATTATAATCTTTATCATAATTTTCTTTATGTTATGTGTTGTATGATAGACTTCATTAATTAGATTTAAGATCTTGTATTATAGTAAACATTCAAATAATAAAGAAACATTTTATCAAATAATTAAATTTGTACATAAATTACCAAAGGTGATTGTCTTAAGAGCACATCTCCAATAAGAAATTCATGTATTTGAAATTATATCCAACGAAACGCTTAATTTTATCCAGGAAATTAAAAAAATTGGGTTAATTAAGATTTACTAAAAAAGCATTTATAATTTTTGAAATTTATTTTCCAAAAAATGATTTCTTATATTTGATTTCAACCTCTCCATTCATACTAAATTAATCATTCCGAGAAAATAAAATGGGAAAAAAAATTAAATAAGGCGTTTCCTCCTCAGGCCGGAAGAAGCCCGGGAAACCAAAAAGCCAACTCCTAAACACATGACCCAGATCCCCACATCCACCGCCCATCTCACCCCCTCCACCTCCACCCCACAATCCACACCGTCCATCTCCTTCAAATCCTCACCGTCTGATTCCACCATCTCCCACCCTTCATCATCCTCCCCACCGCAACAGCAGCAATCGCAACCGTCCGTTTCCTCCGGGATCTCCTCCAATCTCGAACAGAACCATCTCCTCCTCGGCTTCGCGCCCATCTCCACCCTCTCTGCCATCATCGCCCCATTCTCTCCGGCGACGCGAATCTCCACCGCCGCCACCCCCGCGACCTCCCCCTCTTCCCCACCCCTGCACTCCATCTCCCACTCACCTTCGCACCGCCGGAAAACCCCCTTCAATAGTTTCTCATCACCGAGTAATGTCTCGAAGCGGGCGCCATCGGAAACGAGCACGCGATCGGTGCTAACGAACACCGCCTCCCCCGGGACCCGCTCCACCGACCTTGCGCGGTGTAGCGCCAGGAACGCCGGCTTCTCAGCTCGAATCTTGGCGCCGTTGACCTCGAGCTTGTTCCCATCGATCCTCGGTAGGTAAACGAGGGTTAAACTCTCCGGAAGCGGCCGGGAGGCGGCGAGCTTGTCGCCGATGAGGAGGCGGAGAAAGAAGGCGCGAATCTTGAGGCGAGGAGGTGCCGTGCGCTTACCGATTTCGGTCGTCGATCGGCACATCTCTAGGGTTTGCGGAGAGGACGAAGGGGAGATTCAAGGATATATAGGAATAGATGGATTCGAGTGGAAATCGGGGGGCTTGACGGGAAAACAGGAGGCCGAGCAGCTTCTTTCTTGTTTCCACAGTGAGGGTATGCTTCTCCAGAGGACGAGGATAAGTTATGTCTAAATTGACAAGTGTCGGAGTATGATTTGGTGGTTTTGGGAAGGGTCGAGTGAGATGGGGCCATGTGTGCGGTCTTCGATAAGTTAAGTTTGTGAAGGTATTCGAATGGGAAAACAGGGGGAGCGCCGTGAGAGGATGGGCCGCACGCGGTTTGGGCCCGTATTTTGGGTTTTGACTGGTAGTAGCCAAGCTGGAAGAGTTGGCTTTGGATTCTTGCAAATGGAATGCGGTTGGGTTGCGTTGGGTGACGTTTAAACTCTTGTTTGGAAGTAGTATGCGTGCAAAAATAGCACCGAATGTATTAAAAAATTAAATATATATATATATATATATATAGATATATATAGATAAATATAGATGTGGTTCACCCGGAGCGTGCACGTGGCTTAATCCTAAACATCCACACAATTGACACAAGTTCACAGCCCAGACACTCCCTCGACAAGTGAGAGGTCACAAAAATAAAAAAAAGGATATCTGACATTGAGGGAATAGCCGCCGACCCTGAGGAGGAAACATAAGAAAAAGGAAAGCAAGTCCGATTGAGTAATCAGATCTTTGACTTAGAAACCACTTCTCCCCCATCTTTAAACTCACACTAATTTGGATGTCGGAGCTGCCTCAGGGCAGAAGGCTCGCCCCCTCTCAGCTCTATTCTTTTTGCAGATCACCGACGGATTAGAAGAGCTCTTAGTCGTCTTCTCCATCTATTGCTAACGTCTCTCACCACCACAATCTTAATTGTTGACCAAGAACCGGTGTTGATCTCAAAGAGAATATATATATATAAATATAGGTGTGTTAGGGTCAGGTTGGCCGCATTTGCAGCCGGCCCGACTTGTGATTGCACGCTCGGGTTGGGCCAAGGGCCGCCCGAGGCCCGGCCCGAGCCGCTGTCTCACAAGTCGGGCCAAGTGCGGCCGGCCTGACCCTAACACGCCTCGCTCTCTCTCTCTCTCTCTCTCTCTCTCTCTATATATATATATATATATATATATATATATATATATACATTTTGTACAAATAAATGTAAATTTGTAAAATTTAGCAGCAGAAAGGAACACATGCATTGCAACTACTTGTACCCTCACAAACCACCTCTTGTGAAAAAGACTGAATGAGAAAGATTTCAAAAAATACATATTTTGACAACAACCAATAGAAAAATTACAAAAAATTAAGGAAGTTACAACATTAGTTTTCATAAAAGCAATACAAATGTAAGAAAATTCCTAGATTTCCTGTATAAAAACTTCAGTAAATCCACAGAATAATACTACACAAACAATATACTGTGAGCAAGAAGCTTTTGCTTGTTTTTGTTCCAAGTATGAATTACATGCTACCTAGACCACATCTTTGTTTTGTCTTGATCCTTGCCAGTCCTGCTGTGAGAGAAGAGCTTTTGTGTTGTACTACTAACCTTTGACGCCCTTGTAATTCTACCAAAAGCTTTTGCAGGATCTATTTTCCTGGACTTATTCATATCACTCACAGTTGCTGTCTTTCTCTCCATAGCTATTGGCAAGCTAACTCGATTCTCTGATTCACCATTTGCTCCACTTCTCAGTTCTCTCTTGCGTTTGATCTCGTGGAGAGACTCTGTGCCTCTGAGCAAGATAGAACTCTGTCCAATTGATGCTCTGTTGGTAGTGTCTGAACATCTGAGGATCTGAGGATCAATTTCACTTGCTGAACTCTCTCTGGATGGTGGTACAGCTTTGATGTCATCAGCAGTCTTCAATAGTATCATGGATTCTGACTGCTGCTCTCTTTCTATCAGCTTGCATTCAAGCTCCAGAACCTGCATGTCATTAAAAAAGGATTACAAGAAGATGATTCCTCAAGCTTGGAAGAATGTCTAAATGCCAAATGACAAGACCTTTTGTTCGAGATTCATTTCGGTTCGGAGTTTCTCTTTGAGCTGGAGTTCAAGTACCTTATACTGCACAATAGATTGATACATCAGTACTTGTAAACTCTGCCTGAAGAGTGCTCTCATGTTGGTTGAGAAATACCTTCTGTTCAGCCATGGATTCAGAGTGTAGTTTTTCCTTCAATTTGTTTTCAAGTTCCCTAACCTGTATCAGAGCAGAAACAGTGACGTTCGGTACAAAACTTAATACCAAGCCTTTTTTTTTTCTTCTGAAAAAGACTATAGACCTTTTGTTGAAGTATCAGTAATTCAGAGTGTTGCTGTTCTTTCATCTTGTTCTCCAATTCCTTGACCTAAATGGCATAAAGGTTATAAATAATTATGAATATATCATGTGTTAAGAAGAGATGACAAGTGTGTGATGTAATACCTTCTGCTGAAGGGTCATACACAATTCTTCCTTTCCCTTCAATTTCTCTGAAAGTTGCCATTGTTGTCTTTCTGAAAAGTTTTGTAGCTCAACCTTTGACTCAAGTTGTCCTTCAAGTTCTTTGTTCTTCAGGACAAATGTGAAAAATCAATGGTGAATGATTTACCAAATCTGATATAAATAAGAAGATGATCGTGAACAATTTCGCTCAGCATACCTTTTCTTGTAGATTTCTGCAAAGCTGATCTTTTCCTCTTAGTTTGTTCTCCAAGTTTTGACAGTTCTCTTCTAACTTCCGGATGGACTCATCTTTAATTCTGGATTCTTGCCTCACTTTTTCAAGCTTCAGAAAAACAAAGAAAGAACAAGGAATGGTGATTTAGTTACTGATGGACATTATGGAATCTACATTGTACATTTAGGCTCCTTGATTACCATCTGTTTAATCTTTTGAAGTTCAACTGGATCAATCTGCTTCTTTGCAGGACCCAATTCTATTCCTCTAACTCGAGATGCAAAGTTCAAAGAGCTTAGTGTTTCACCCATATCATTCTCAGAGGGGCTGATTTGTACAAACATCAGTGTTTTTGAATCACCACCTGCATAGGGAAAGTGTGCATAACTAAATTTAGTACAAAGCAGAAATTGCAGAGCATCATAAGTAAATTGTGACAAGCATCCTGACAATATTTGGTATATAGTTGAACACTTGGAAACTTATAAAATAAATACCTAATGAATCTTGCAACAAATGAGTCAACTTGGAATTCCTGAAAGAACATAAGAGGACATCAATCAACTAGGGAAATAACCAGAATGAATGACTCCATGATGGTAAAGAAATTAGCAGCAAAACCTATAAGGGACATGGCTGCTTTTGGCTGCAAGAGCCGAAATAACATCTCCAAGAGCCGAAAGAGATCTGTTAATGTTCTGAGCTTCTTTAAGCCTTTCTCCCTGAACATCTGTCTTTGCAAGCCTCTCACTTCCAGCCAAATCCACAAGCCAAAGCTTGCTTCTTGTACACTCTCCATTCATCAAATTTTTTGCTTTCACCATTATACAAAGCATACTGAATTCACAAAGACAAGGAGAACTCAGCTGGCTGAACTGAAGAACTATGTAAGCAATTATAACAGTGCTAGTCATCTACAAACCAGTGAGATCGGCTGCTATGCTCATTTACGTTGTTGGAACCAACTGCTCGTGCATTGCTTCCAGCCTGCAGAACATCCCACACCTCCTTTATATTTTCAACTTTAGCCTCTACAATCCCAGGTACATGATGAAACCCTTCAGCTGCTTGCCTCACCTCCAGCCTAGACAAAACAGCAAGATGATGCTTCACCTTCGATCAGTGAAGAAGAAATATGCTTCATATAAACAATTCCAAGGAAGGAATAATCCACTTACTTCTTAGAAGATGGGGATGTAGCTAACAAATCTCTTATTTGCTCATTGTAAACTTCAAGAACACTAACAGAGATGCTGTAGGAAATAGATTCCTTCCTCTCTGCGGCAATTTTGAACAACTCTTCTAAGGTTCTATAATTCACTCCTCTGTTTTGCTCAGTACCCTCCATTGTGAAAGTTTTGCCAGTCCCAGTCTGTCCATAGGCAAAAATGCAGACATTGTATCCATCTAAAACCGATGCGACCAAAGGGGAAGCATCCGCATACACATCACCTGTTCAAGAAGAGTAGTAATACCACATTGTTACACAGAAACAACTGCTTCAAGCTATGAAGAGGGAATACCCAGTTCCTCTTTAGGTGTGTGTGTGTGTGTGTGTGTGTGTGTGTGTGTGTGATTATGGGTTTATGAATCAAGAGAAGAGGATAGACAACTATATAATTAGAGATCAAGGGTGTGGAGAGCTCAACTAAACAACCAGTGTATATTCGAATAAAATCATTCACTGTACAATTGGCCTACATGAAAAACTATCTTAGAATGCTAAGCATCCTCATAGGTTAAACAGAGCACAGTATGTACTAAAAAGTTCAACGTTACTGTATACATACCTTGACCATCCCTTGGAGCATAAACTCGGTCAAATTTGAAGGTTCTCTTTGTAGATCCACCAGTCAAGATCCCAATATCGCCATCCTTAGCTCCATCAAAATCTACTATAGTTGTGTAACCAGATGAGACCTCTTCCTTGCTTAAAGGGCGGCACCTACAGAATACCCGGATGTTCCCTGAAACAAGAAATGGAAAAGGTTAATAATCACATCTTCATAATCAAGGGTTAGCATAGCATTTAAAAGAGAGTACAAAAGAGGCCATGCCTTTCATCTCCTGGACTTGGTTATATAACCTTTTCCTCCTGGCTAACTCCTCACTGTACTTGATTTTAAGGTCCTCACACTGAGCAACTGCAAATTTAAAGCTGTCACTAAACGGAATAGTTATAGAATACCTTGTTGTAGAGAATTTAGTAGATTTACCCAAAGTCTCAACTCCGGTAAGCATTTTGTTCAAATCAGGAATTGAACTGGCACATTCATGAGCCTCCTGAGAAAGTTGGGTGTGCTCTTGTTTCATAGCCTACGAGTAAACACAAATGAAATACTGAAGTAAATTCTGATCATGCTGAAAATATAAAAACACACATTTTTAATGTAAAACTTAATTGGATTAATTGAAAACACTAGAATATCACCTTAATTTTCCCTTCTAAGTCATCAATTGCACCAACCCACAGCTTCTTATCATGTTCATACCTTCCAGAAACAAGTCTAAAATTGTCTGTATGTCTTTCGACAGCTTGCTCTGAGGGCAAAAGAAATGAAAGTATTAAGATGCATTCAGTAGTTACAAGGAAATGCAATGCTAAGTCCTTGTCTTAGTGCCCACCCAATGTTTCAGTCTGGAATAGCTTGTTGTCTAGGTCCATTCTAAGTTGCTCTAGCTGCTCGTTTGCGGATGTTAGCAACATCCAAGCTTGATGGCACTCATCGTTTTTCAATTTATATTGACTAGTAAGTTCCTGAATCTTCTTCTCATACCTTGATGTAAGTTTCATACTGAAACTCTGAACTCTGCTCTGCAAAAGATGAGCACTGGCCAAGTAAGATCATGACATGTCAAAATATAAATAAAAGACATTGATATGTGCAATGTGTTTCTGACCTGAGTTGGAGAAACTATGATTTCAGAAGCACAATTGTTACAAATTTGATTCTCAAGCCCCCCTGCAGGTGCTGGTGCTGGTGCTGGTGTTATAAAAAGAAAAAAGATACAGGATGAAACTATTTCTCATTTAGACTTGCAAATATAGAAGAAAAGAATACATCTTTACCAGATGATATTGGTGCATTTCTAATGCAGATGCCGCAAACCATTGGTGGCCCACTAATTCCTTTGAAGGTAATAACAACAACATCATCTTTTGCAACAGAAATTCTGACATCAACCAATTGCAGGGGCTTATTAGCTCCAACGATGGCATAGATATCCATTCCAGACAAAATCTGGATACAAATATCAATAAAGTTCATTTCAGAAAGACAGTGAAATAATCAACGAAATAAAAGTGTGAAACATTTTGGCAATAGCATCTGTTGTTCTTGCCTTTTCTTCTTGAAGGAAAACATCAAACACCCTAATCCCCTTAGGCCCATTAGTGTAAACAATCTCAGCAAAATGCAAATCTATAGAATAGTCCCCAGGATCGAGATTGTTGAATGTGTAGCAGAAGTTTCCATATCGTACAGACTGATACAAACATGAATAGTCACCACCTTCAATTATCTTCTCATCAGAAGAGATAATGTCTCCTCCTTCAAAAAAGGAATCGCCCTGAAAATTTATTTGGTGGCTCTGCCCTTTAATTACATCCCCTCCAGCATTCACAACCATTACAATATCATCTGCTATTCAAAGCAAGAAATGATTGACACGAACATCAGTGAAAGAAAAATGAAGAAACTAGTGTACTGCAATATTGATTATTGACAGCAGAACCATTGAGAACAAAGTAAATAACTTAAATGAGAAACAAGCAAAATTTAGCATTCACTAACATTTTGCAGAACCATCTGCATTAACAAGAGGTTTTCAAAATGAAAACTTTTAGAAAAACACCACAAACACAAACATACAGAGCTATAACTAATACAACGAAAATTACCAAAAAAAGGTATAAAATAATTCAAGAATGGTGGTTTGAACCATGAAACTTAAATTTCAAGAAATGAGATTCTCATAACAAAAACCTAAAATTTCGGACCTAAAACATTTCAAATTAGCTAAGGGAAGTCATAAAGAACCCTTCTAGGCAGCTCAAACAACTTCAAGATCAAAAATCAAACCCCAAATTTTGGTAAAATAATACATATAAACCCCAAACCAAACCCAACCCTAATAACTGCAGTCTCTAATAGCCAAAATCCACCTTAATCTTTTCATGAATAAGATGCAACTTCCCACTGAACCACGTCACTTCTCACTTTTCGAGCAAAACCCAAATTAAAACGTCAAGAAAATCCAAAACTCACAGGAGCTCAACAATGGAAAAAGAAAATAAACCTCTGCAATCCGCCTCCCTTAGCCCCGAAAGAACCAGCCTAGATCCCGGAAAGCACAGCATCGAATCAAAACAGTCTTGCATCGAATCCCCAGCATCTGAAATTCCTCGCAGGATCGGCGAAGAGTCCTTCACGTTAAGGGGACCATCATCCATCCAAACACTGTGAGCTATGGAGCCAGAACCTAGGGTTTCGAGGGTCTCCTCCATGAATCTGATGTGAGTGAGAGAGAGAGAGAGAGAGAGAGAGAGAGAGAAGAGGGTTCTTTGTCAGTTTCGTTTTTCTCCTTTGCTGCTGATGAGCTTGGTTCAAATTTGAAAATTAAGACCGTTGGCGACAGGAAAGGTATGGACCTAATCATGGGGGCCCATATATTGTTTTAAAGGCCCTTTCTAAGGGCCCATGCATGTTTAGGAGCCCATCAAAATAATTAATAAATAAATCAAAGATTTTGGATAATTAAGACACATGATAAAATTTAACGATAGATGGACCTACTCTTTGTCTACAACTAGGGCTGTAAACGGGCCGAGTTTGATCGGGCTGAGCCTAGCTCGAATTCGGCTCGAAATAGCCTAGCTCGAGCTCGAGCTCGAAATTAGCTCGAATAAGTTTGCTCATTTCGATTATAATTTCAAAAGTTCATTCTACTGAAAGTTTCGAAATTAAAAACTTAATTATAATTTTTAAATCTCAGATTTAATTTTAAATTTAAAACTTATTTATAAATTAAATTTTTTATATTATATATTATATGCCAATACTAAATATTAAATATTTTATTCATATATTATAATATTTATTAGTTTTTACTAATTTTATTAATTTTTATTACTTTTTTTAATAATATTTACATTATATATTAATATATTAATATTAAATTTCGAGCTTTCGAAATTTTTCGATCGATTTCGGCTTTCGAAATTAATTTCGAGCTCGAAATTGAAGCTCGAGCTCGAAAGCTCAAAATTCTGAGCCGAACTCGAGCTTTTACCGAGTCGATCTCGAACTGCTCACGAACAGCTTGATCATTTGACAGCCCTATCTACAACAAACCTTCTTTTTTTTCTTTAACTAATGATTTTTTGGAATAAAAAAAAAAGTAGCATTAGAGTTGTTTAATTATAAGTGTATTTTCTATTTGTATTTCCAAATTTTTTTTATATTAAAAGCAACTGTTAGAAAGTAGGATTCATTAGGATGCTATTAATCCCGACGTAACTTCCCAAATTGCTCTCCCAAATCTAATCCCGATAGTTGGATTTGACGTATTGATAATCCTGAGGAGAGTTGAACGGTTCACGTCATTCGAGAAGTTTTTTCGGAATGAATAGCATTATTCTTACAAAATACAAACCATAAGATATTGGTAATCAATTCTATAAAGTAGAATTAATTAGAAAAATTTAATGCTCATTTTATTTTAATCTCAAGGAGGTATAAGATGTTGACCAAACTAGAATTTGATGTTGCACAATAAAAAATAAAAAATAAAAACTGAGTTTATTGAAACAAATGAAAATAAAAATACTTGAGAATGATTTTTTTGGACAATTTTTTCAAAAGTTAAACTTTCACAATGAGAGTTGGCTAATATATTCCCTCTCCCATGAAAGGTTGTGGGTTTGAACTTACTCTTCTAGTAGCTTGTCAATAAAAAAAAAAATAAATAAATAAATAAATAAACCTATCTGCATGATAGGCACCAATGGAACTGAAGGTTCATTCTCAACAACCATATAGGGTGGTCCTCATCAACACTTTTTCTTCTGAAAGGAACATAACACTCTGTATTATTCACCAACAGTTTGATGATAAAGAAGAACAAGCAAGCAATCCATCTTTAAATATGGAATCACATATTACTGTTCATTTGCAGGTGATGTTGATACCAAGACCGTCTTGCTTGTGTATCTCTTACACCAGGAATAAGAATCCAGTTTTAAAGCAAAGATCAGGATGAATTTGTTTGAAGCACCATTTCAAAAGTTTGAGAACTTTATCCCCCTTTTGAATTGATATGTGAATTTCATTTTAATTCATAAAATTTAATCTCAATCTCAAACTTATGTTTTTCCAGTATCAGTCACCACTATCCACCAGTTTCCAACATTAAAACTTGTGTTGTTGAACACAAAGTATTTTAAAAATTGCAATTTTGTTAATTAATTTTTCTGGTTGATGTTTATTTTACATCTCAAATCATTAGTCACACCAACATATATTTACAAAATAATTTTTAACAATAAACATATATATATATATATATATATATATATATATATATATATATATATATATATATATATAACATGATAGTAGATCGGTAGGACTACTTTCATTTATTTACGCCTCCGATTTACTTACAGATTTTTGAAATCCAACCTATGGATGGAAAGACATCAAAAAATGTAAGATGTCGATTTTCATACAATTTCGGAAAACTTATAGGGCCTTCATATCAACAGTTGAAATATTGAACCGATAAGTTTTCTATAAATTTTCACTGCTAAGATTTAAGACTCTACAAAGCTCCTCAAATTGTATTTAAAATCGGCTTTATTTTTCAATGCTCTTTCCATATAATGAATTTCTTCAAAATACTACGCAATGAGCCAAATAAGCGATCAGAATAAATAAAGATAATCCTACACTGTATAAGATCGACGTATATATATATATATATATATATATATATATATATATATATATTCTCTTCTTGTCAACTCTGTGCTTGTCAAGTTGTCATTGTATTATTAACAAATTATATATTTTAATATTTTTCATGAGTTTTTAGAGCACAAGCAAGGGAGGTCAAAAGGTGGGGAGGAGGGAATCACCAGCGAGTGCCAACCTTTTCTCTTCCCCACAATTTGCAGTACATGCAATGTTAACTGTACTTAAAGGCAGTACATTCTTAGATTTGATTTCTGGCTTACAACCCAAGAGGAGTACTTTGATTATTTGCATTTAAATTGTTCATTTGAGTTGGAGTTGGTTATTGATTTGAAGCTGTTGCTGTTCATCAGATTTCTCATTGGTTTCAAGGTTTGTTTTCTCATGTTGGTGAGCTCTGGGTTTAATCAATTCTTTTCCAAAGTTTGTTTTTTTTAGTGTTTGATTGAAAAAGTTGGGATTTTTAAGAATGGAGGATCGAGAGGAAAGGAAGGAGATTGAGAAAGGTGAGGACTTGGAGGTCCAGGAGAAGGAAAGAGAAGCTGAGGATTGGAAGAAGATCCCTCCATGGTCCAAACAGCTGACGGTGAGGGGCATGGTGGCGAGCATCGCCATCGGCATCATGTACAGTGTTATAGTGATGAAGCTCAACCTCACCACTGGCCTTGTTCCGACGCTCAACGTCTCTGCGGCGCTCTTGGCCTTCGTCTTCCTTCGGACATGGACTAAGTTAGCCAGGAAGATTGGGATCATCTCCACGCCATTCACTCGGCAAGAGAACACTGTTGTTCAGACTTGTGCTGTTGCTTGTTATAGCATTGCTGTTGGGGGTCTGAGACTTTGAAAGACTTCATTTTGCCTGTCAAATGTTTGATTGAATTACTTTGCCGTTGAGTGATGGTGTTTGTGGTTGTGTTTGCAGGTGGATTTGGGTCTTATCTTTTGGGATTGAACAAGAAGACTTATGAACAGGCAGGGGACACAGAGGGGAATGCACCAGGGAGCTATAAGGAGCCTGAAATGGGTTGGATGACTGGCTTCCTCTTCACTGTTAGTTTTGTTGGTCTTCTGGCTTTGGTTCCTCTCAGGAAGGTAATTGATTTTTTTTTCCTTGGTTTTCAATTGTTTAACTTTAGAAAAGTTGCTGCTTATCTGGAAGTGATAGTGAATGGTTTTGCATTTTTTGTTCTTGTTTCTAGAAAATTTTACAGTGATCCTGATTATCAGATCTAAAAAGATTGATAATTCAGGAATTAATTTTCATTCTATCCTAGAATTCTATTAAGGTAATAATAGTAATCATAGGCCATGAATGACACTATTTACATAAAACAGAAACTATTATTTGGAGAAGTTTAATGGTAGTATAGAATATTTTAGTGAGGTATTTCTAATTGATCCTTTGAACTTGCATCATACTCTATCCAATTGGAGGAAATAACAAGGACATTCACTTAGGTGACGTCGCTCTTGAATTTTAAAGACGAATATTGCAAAGTAATCTACAGTTGACAATGACTTCAGATAATGCTAATTAAGCCATATTCATTCACTCCCTTGCATTCATGTCTCAGCAGCATCAAACTTGCATTCATGTCTACATGTTGATATGAAACAAAGAGTTGAAAGGTTTCTCTATCTTCCTTTACTCATATTTGTCTCAAATTTTGTTTGTTTTTCGAGTCCACATCGTGCTTTCAATCATAATAATGATTGATTTGTCTAATACATTCAGAACATCAAAGTCCAAAGAGCCAAATTTTAACTATTGCATATTTCTTGATATTATATGAATTATTCTTTAATCTTCTCCATTCTCCAGATAATGATAATTGACTACAAGTTAACTTATCCAAGCGGAACAGCTACTGCTGTTCTCATCAATGGATTCCACTCTCCTGATGGGGACAAAATGGCAAAGTATGTCTACTGGAAGAAAGAAAAATGAATTAAAAACCACATGAGTTCGGCTCACGAAAACTAGTTTTCTACTTCCTTTCCAGGAAGCAGGTCCATGGATTTGCAAAGTATTTCACAATCAGCTTCCTCTGGAGTTTCTTCCAGTGGTTCTTCTCCGGGGGAGATGGTTGTGGATTCTCTCAATTCCCTACTTTTGGATTAAAAGCTTGGAAACAAACGTATATTTTCAAAATTCTTCTCTTCAATCTGTTAACCTTCCAATATGTTATATTCAAATCATTTGACGGGTTTGGTTTAAAATCTTGCATGCAGATTTTTCTTTGATTTCAGCCTGACTTACGTTGGAGCAGGAATGATTTGCTCCCATCTGGTTAATCTTTCTCTTCTTCTTGGAGCAGTGCTTTCTTGGGGAGTAATGTGGCCTCTTATAAGTGAACTTAAAGGGGATTGGTACCCTGATACTTTACCAGAAAGCAGCATGAGAAGCTTGCAAGGCTACAAGGTGTTAAAAATGAAAAAATGAAAGAAGGGATTCAATTCACTTGTTGAATTGGAGGTTCATTATTGAAATTACTAGTTACTTGTATACTTGTTCTTGCCACAGGTTTTCATCTCAATAGCACTCATTCTAGGAGATGGCCTCTACAATTTCTTTAAAACCTTTTATTTATCTGCAAGGAGCATCCATACTAGATCCAAATGCAAATTCCTCAAAACAGGTAAAGAGACCACTAGGGCCAAAACATTCTCCGGAAATATTCCACTCACAAACACTAATTCAATTTTGAATCACACAGTGATAGATGAAGACAAAGCATACAATGATCTCAAGCGCAATGAGCTTTTCTCAAGAGAGACCATTCCTTTATGGCTAGCATGCACAGGCTACGTCTTCTTCACTGTAGTTTCTGTCATTACGATACCACTGATGTTTTCTCAGATGAAGTGGTACTATGTCATTGCAGCATACATCCTTGCTCCAGCACTAGGCTTCTGCAATGCTTATGGTGCCGGTCTCACAGACATGAACATGGCCTACAACTATGGAAAAGTGTCTTTATACATTCTTGCAGCATGGGCAGGAAAAGACTCCGGAGTTGTTGCAGGTCTTGTTGGCTGCGGATTAATCAAATCAGTAGTCTCTATATCTGCAGACCTGATGCATGATTTCAAGACTGGCCATCTAACTATGACATCCCCTCGATCAATGCTTCTAAGCCAAGCCATTGGAACAGCGATAGGATGTGTCGTGGCACCTCTAACCTTCTTCCTTTTCTACAAAGCGTTCGATGTTGGGAATCCCGAAGGAAGTTTCAAGGCTCCGTATGCTTTGATCTACCGAAACATGGCAATTCTCGGTGTTGAGGGCTTCTCTGCTCTCCCACATCACTGCTTGCAGCTTTGTTATGGATTCTTTGGCTTTGCTGTTGCAGCTAATACGATGAGAGACCTTTTCCCGGCCAAGTATGGTAGATGGGTGCCTTTGCCAATGGCCATGGCTGTGCCATTCTTGGTCGGCGGTAGCTTCGCAATCGATATGTGTGCTGGCAGCTTAATTGTGTTTGCTTGGGACTATCTTGATAGCAATAAGGCTAATTTTATGGTGCCCGCAGTTGCTTCAGGCTTGATTTGCGGTGATGGCCTATGGATTCTTCCTTCTTCCTTGCTTGCGCTAGCGAAAGTTAATCCTCCGATATGCATGAGGTTTGTGTCAACTTAAGTTCAGAAGATGAAGATGAGGTGCATCCTCTTACAGAGATAATTCCATCAGGAAGTACAACAATAAAGAAGGTTCGAACTTGATGTTCAGTAAAAGAATTCGGAGATGGGCTTCAAGAAGAGTTGCTAATTCCATGTTAGGAAAGCAGCTCGAGAACTAGCCCGTATGGTAAGTAGATTAATTGTAGTAAAGTAATTAAGTACATTGTTCTTACTATCAAAAAACAAACAAAAAAATACAGAAAAGTATATCTATGTTATACATATATAGTTTGTTGTTTTGCTTATCTAGTTCTCCGGTGATGTATCAATTAGCAATTTTAACTGATTGAATAGTCTACTAAAGACTTACATTGACCTTGATTGGTCAAACTCTGCTAGTCTTTCTTTATTAAAAGATTTGGAAGCTAAACATTTCTGATTAGGATAGCAATAGAATGACAATGTAAAATTACAAACTTCGATGACATAGCATATGCTAACATCAGTTTAATTCTGATCCATGATATCATTTGCTTATCTTGTATTTGGATAAAAACAACAGCACATTACACAAGTTCAAACTTTAGATGCCATCTAATTCTTAATTTTTCATTATTTGTAGTACTTCAGTTCCAAAGTCAAGCTGTCCACTTCTCTGAAAATATCAACACTCAATTTTGATTGCTGCTAATCAACCAATTATACTCTTGAAATGTCATAGACCATGGACTGAATCAGATTAATTTTTGTAATAAGTCATGTGGGTATTACAATTTCATTGGAATTGAAAATTATCAAAGATTCATGTGATGTGCTTGCCGTCATTCTCTAATTTTTTTAATTTTTTTTCTTTATTCAATTCTTTGTTTTGAAGGATGAAGATGATGGGAACTCCATATCCTTCATTTTTTACTTTTCCTTTCATTTCATGGATGTGGACTCAGTAAGTTATCATTCACCCTCCCATATTCTCATCCCTCTTAATTAACTTAATAGATATATAATATTAATTGTTAAATCATTTAATCAAATATTAATTATTAATTATTAAAGATGATTAGATGAATTTTAAATTTTTAATAATACCTATCATCAAGAGTTTTTTATTATTTTGACTCTAAATGTTTTTAAAATATTATTATTTAAAAATTAAGATTATTATTAATTATTAAATTAATAACAATTAAATAGTTTATTACTCTTTTATGTTTATATTATTTAGCATATAATAATATATAATATAAGTTATTAAATTATATTATATAGGTGCCTTGATTCGAAAATGTGATAGTTTAATAATAAAAGATAAGAAGAATGATAGAGGTAGAGATAGTGTTTAAGGACCTAAGTATATCATATATTGAGTTGTATCCGTATCTTACCTTTGAACATAGAAACAAAGAATTCATATAGCCAACCCCATCTAGTATGGAATTAAGGCTTAGTTATTGTTGTATAATTTATTAAATTAATTATATTTAAGATTACTTAGTATATTACTTTATCTAATTAAGTATTTTAAGTTATATCATATAATATTATATTATGTTTTAAAAGTTGATTAATATTAATATTAATATTTTATATTTTTATTTTATATTTTAATTATGATATTATTAATATATAATATAACTTACTGTATAAAAAAAACCATAGATACTAAATACCAAAATTTTTCACACCCCTTCTTTTCCTATCACCCTATATCCAAAAACAGTCAATTAAAACTTATATCCATGTATATTCACATACTTGAATATCCTCATCGTGTGAATGAGTATTTACAACTAAATAAACACTTTTTTTAAAAAAAAATATGAATAAATCATCAGAAATACACCATTGGTATGGTTTGAACCTCAACTTCCCCTTGTGAGAGAGAATGTTGTGAGAGAGAATGAGTTATGAAAGTTGGTAAATAAACAAACACCCTTAAAATCATTAATTTTCTTCATATGTATTACATTTTTTGCAAATTTCTTTCTCTTCTTTTATTAGTGATATTTGAGCTTGTCCAAATTTTCTCTCATCCCTACAAACTATTTATCTCAATCATAAACTTTGTATTATTTTGGTTAGAACTAATGTAAGAATTTGCCTGGAGTTTTTTATTCTTCTTTTAAAAACCATTTCAAAGGTTGCATGAATTATCTTTTTGAAAAGGAGGTTGCATGAATTATCATCAATTGTCATTAGAGAAGATTCCCTCCTCTTTCACTCTTTGCAGTCAATGTCTGAAGTTTTTATACTGTGTTGTGTGGGCCAAAGCCAGTTCATTCATGCAAACTTCAGTCTCTATTTTGGAATTTCAAGTCATTATTTAAAACAAATATCTCATATTTTTACATTTTTTATTTTAAAAACAATCTTCTAAATTTATAAAACCTACAGCTTAAGATTAATCAGACTCTTGGCCTCTTAGTACTAGATTCCTGCATATGATGTGCTCTCTCGGACGAATCAAGTTCAAACCCCACTCACTTGAAGGCTCATGTATGTTGAGGTGACTCCGTACATGTGCCCATCCCTTACTTCCTTTGTGGGGGCACTTATCGTATTTGACAAAAAAAATTAGACATTAAAAAAAATCACTTTAAAATATATGTGACAGATAACTGCAGTGCAGGGTAGGTTTTTTTGTACTTTTTTATAACATCATTTGTGAATGACATCCAATCACTTTTGGCCATAACTTTTGTCATTCGCTGAACACTTCCAAAATTTAATCTCTTTCAGTTTATAAATATTTTTAGAATGTTTGGTACTTGATCCTAATTTTTAAGGATATCAGGATGATTTATTATTATATAAAAACATTTTCCCCTTTTTTTGACTAATAATAATTAACCATAAATAAAACCTGGACTGATGAAATCCCAGAATCCTATTTATTAACACTACAAATACCCAATCACTACAACACCATAATAAAAATTATCAGACACCAATTAATCATCCCCAATTTCCCACTCCGAATCTCAATTTACAAATCATCCCCAAATCCCTAATTCCCTTCAATCTTCACTCAATCCAAGAAGCCAGTCTTCTCAAAGACGGCATTCCTAACTTTTCTCAGATCCCGCCCTTTCAGCGTCCTCCCCGCGCCCTCGAACACCGAGAACGTCGTCGCGTGCGACCTCGCCACTATCACGTGCGGCGGCACCATCTCCTCCTCGTCCTCCTCCTCTTCTCTTTGCTTATACTCGCCCCAGTCCTCGCCCCACTCATCCGTCGCCACTCTCGTCCTCCCCCTTGGCCAGACCGGCACGTTTACCGGCGCCGACCCGTACAACGACCTCCCGATCCCGCCACCGCCGGCACCGATCTCCCCCGACCTCGCGGCCGGCGCCGGAACCGGTGCGGCCCTGCGGACCATCGGCCCGTCGTCGCCCGCCGCGAGGAGGGCGGATAGGCCGATCGCCTCGTGGGGGAAAGGGCCGCGGCGGCGGCGGTCGCCGGGGGAGTAGGAGCGATCGCGTACCTCGGAGGGGATCGGAGGGGAGGATGAAGGGGAGGAATGATCGGAGGAGGACCAGACGACGTCGCTCTCGTCGAGCTCGAGGGGATCGGAGTCCGGTTGCTTCAAGAGGCCGAGGAATCGGAGGGAGCTCTTGGGCCGGTACGGCGCCGGAGGTATCCTCACCTTCGCGGTGTGGTTCTCCGCCATCGGCGAGGTGAGTCACCGAACGATCTCCTTCCTCTTTCTCTTCTCTTCGTTGCGATGCCGCCTTTGCTGGTTGTTTTATAGAAGGGACGAGGGTTGTTGGGGTGGGCTAGGGTGATCCGCAGGCACAGCGGACCGTGATGACGCCAAGGGGGGCGCTGGGGAATAGGAATCTATACTGCCACGTGTGGGTCCGAGGATCTCGGTGGAAGTGACGTCAGGTGGGACCCGCATTGCTTCTCTGATTTCGTATGGAATGTAGAACACCGAACAGCATAGTTTGCATATAAGCTTAAGGCACGGTAGTGATAGATTAGCTGCTAGCATGCATGTAGACAAAAAGAGTTTTTATGTCAAAACAAAATAAATATGATAATTTTATTCTATATTTTAATATTAATATCATACTTCTTTTGGGATTATTAAATTTATATTTAAAATTATCATGGATTATATATATACAA
This sequence comes from Dioscorea zingiberensis, assembly GCA_026586065.1. Classification (NCBI taxonomy): domain Eukaryota; kingdom Viridiplantae; phylum Streptophyta; class Magnoliopsida; order Dioscoreales; family Dioscoreaceae; genus Dioscorea; species Dioscorea zingiberensis. The sequence continues at coordinate 4,798,841 of CM048822.1, read as the reverse complement.
ATACATGCTATTTGGGGCACAATTGCCTCTCTAGATTAAAATAATCTTGAGTTGATATGAATATTAGTAGCAGTATTTTGTGTCTACTGTCTAATAATTTTGTCGGTTATAAATGTGTTATGTTATTATATCTTAATAAGATATATTAGAATATTTTTTATTATTATTCCAATTCCCCTATGTTCTATAATTATTTACTACAATTGGGTTCTAACTTAAGATGAGCAATTTTCTTGTACCATTAATATATTCAAGATCTTTAAAAAAAAATCTATTATATATATAACATAACAACCTTGTACAAAAAATAAGATTGAGTAGGCAGGCTTTACTTCCTAAGGTGGCTCTGAAGCCCAAGTTAATAAGGGATCTTACTTGAACGAAAAATCTCTAAAAGGGGTGAGAAAGAGAGCTTAATTTTTCAAATACATTCTCCCTTAGTTTTTTTCCTTTTTTTTGTCTCTGATCTTTCAAGTCGGTTGTTGTCTCATTATTATCAGGACCTGTTTAAATTAGGGACTTGTGCCACTTGTATGAACATTCTTGATAGAGCCATGCGTGCGTTTTGGGTGAGGCCACATGGGTGTTTAGATTTAGAGCGCATCACTAATGTTCTATATATATTTTGATATATTAATTTATATATTTGTATGTATATCATTATTTAAATTTAATTTAACAATAAAAGTAAACTAACAAATGGCCCTTATATTGTTCATGACTTTCATAAAAATAATGGTGACTAATGTGAGTACTGATTTAAAATGTGTTAGTTATGATTTTTAAAATTAAAAAATCTAAAAAAAATTATTAAAAATATGAATCAATTTTTTTGGTTTTTAAAAATTTTTAAATTAAAAATTATTTATAATCTATTTACTTTCATTTAATAATATAGATAGATTTAAATGAAATATATATAGGTTTTTAGAGTGGGGGTATAGAAGAGAGTGAGGTTAAGATCAAGTGGTGGGGAGAAAAATTGAAGTTGGTCGCATGTCAATTGTTGTGGAGGCACATAGTGAGATAAGTTGATTAGCCATTGGTTGTGTGATACATAGAGGCTAGGAAAATGCCAAAACAAAGCTGTTCTGCTTTTTGTTGCTATTCAATGGATTGGCCGCGGACAAAGGAACAGTAAAAGCCAGATGAATAAATTATAGTTTTCTTCTTCTACTTCTAGTAGTGTTCTCTACTATGTTTTATTTCTTATCTTCACGTGTTCGTTTGCAATTCAAGTGTGGGCGGCTGGCTGGCTGGCTGGCTGGCTCAGCACTGGTACTTTAATTGAAAGAAATTGTCTGGGTTTGATGAATCAGTGAGCGTGCTTTAGTTATTAGCCAGGTCAATATGGTGCAATTAGGCCAATCAACATCTAATGCGTGTTTTTAGTTGTTTGAGCCTTCTTCAAGTATATTTTCTTAAAATTTTGTGTAATTTTATTGTTATTTTTTTTTAAAGTACGTTAAATAGTTTTTTTTTTGTTTATTTCAAAATTGATTCTCAGTTTAAATAATTTTTTTAATAGCATATGTTTATTTATGATAAGATGAAAAATAAAAAAAATTTATTATTTACATGAAGCATGATATTTTTTCTTTTAGAAAAGTGAATAAATCATAATTTATTTATGATAATAATAAGAATTACAGTAAGGGTTACAAAAATCATCCTGATTGATATATATATATATATATATATATATATATTAGAACATTAGGAACTATTGTAACATTTGTCCATACAAACATTAACCTTCCTCCTGAGTTTCATTACCTCTGGATCTTTGTGAGGTGTTCATTGTGAAGTACATACTCCTGTATTCACGATAGGATAAATTAGAATATATTTGTTATGATATAGTATTTTTTTTTTATAATAATATAAAAACTAATACTAACATGAACAAACAAGTGTTGACATAGAAACACGTCGGTTTATTTGCATGTTTTTTTTCTTAAGGAAAGGTATTAAAAATGTTAAATTTTCAAGTTCAATGAATCAGGGCTTATGGTTGAGAACGTTCCTGGATGAATCATGAACATGAGACTCCCAATGATTTGCTTAGATTCTAAGTGCGAAAGGGTAGGGTCCCATGGGGCCATTAGCCTGCACTCTGTGAGGTTGGCGGTGTGTGTCGACACCTCATAATACCATCCATTATTTTGATAACGGGGGACACTGACACAAGACTGCTAGCGTGGACCCCATGTCTCTTGACTCGCGGATTTCATGCCTTCTTTGTTCTGTTCCTCAATAATTCTCTCTCATTGTTACATTATCTCTTGCTTTATTTTTAATTTATTGATTACTTCTACAGATGCATGAATAGGACACTGAAGTTTTGTCCACTTTCTATTTGTTATATGGTGTTGTTATTTGTTAATGCTTAAAATTCTTGTTGTTTTATTTTATGAACTATGGTCATGGCCCACATCCCACTGATTAACATCTTTCAATTCCTGTGGTCTTTTGGGCATCTCCTTTATGGTCAGAGGATGCTCCTATGACCACCGCAAAGCTCAGTGAGCTAAAGAGCATCATTCGTAGCTTTTTCTGTGCCCTGCTTTCATTGTTCTCCAAAATCTAATAGAAAGAGATAGATAGGTTTTGTTCCCATGATGGCACCACTACCACTTGTTCATAGCTTTTGCCATATTTATTCAGAGTTGTGAGGTTTCAATTCCTCTCCCATCTGTTTAACTTGTTCATCTACATTTGCACATTGTTTGTCTGTCCATCTAAGTAAGATATGAAACCAACGGCTTCTTGGCCTATTGGTGCCGGGTCTCTTATGTAAGATTTCATTGATTATGACAAACCCAATTTCGAACTCTCACGATCATAAAGTAAAGGCACGCATACAGAGAGTCACATTGTCCGCCACTGACTTTTGAGTGGTGCTTGTCACCTTCGTAAAATATATATATATATATATATATATATATATATATATATATATGAAGACAACAGCTAGATTTGATTTTCCATTTCCGGATAGTTTTAATGCATTATATAAATTGTTACTTGTCGAACAATAGTGATACAATAACCGCAACGTTTAAAATCATAATAATATAAAGAAGCAAGGGTATGTAAACCTACAATTCCAACATCTAATTTTATGTGTGTTTCTTAGTGTAGTTATTCACCTATTCCCCTTCTCATGAGTATTGAATTCTATGAACCACCAATTAACATGCCCATACTCGCACGCGTGCAGTCGTCACTTGATGGCTTATGTGCCTTATTTTAGATGTACTTTGTTTGAGAGTTGAGTGCATATGCATTGGACTTTTCTAGTGGAGGCATCATATGTTTGCATATCTTTTTTTTTATTTTTTTTTGTTATAGGATTTCAACAACCCAATGAAGTACATAAACAATGTTCAATTGATATATATCACATATTCTTTGCACCTTGATTTGTGCGTGCAACAGGTACCACTCTTTTTTTTCTTTCCTTCTTTTCTTAGTTATTATTATTATTATTATTATTTTGGAAGATTTGATGGTTGCTGGTTTGCTGATGGCTGCATGACTTTGGAATTCCTTGGATGGTAGTGGGGGAATAGGATAGGCCAGCCAATGGCAGCAAACAGGGGCACAAGTGGGTACTGATTTTCATTGAAAGAATCTCTCTATCATATGGCTACATTAATTGGAACAAGGCTATTCATCGCGTCAGGTGAAATCCAATCAAGTCAAGTCTGATAGAAACGGATGAGTCTTTTGCCTTTCTGTTTGTTTGTTCGCTGATATCTAATCGTGAATATTGTAGCCCTGTGGAAGAAGTGTCGATGTTTTAGGTCTATTATTGTCCTAAATTTTGTCAACAATGTCAAGTTATACACTGTCACAATTAAACTAATAAAAAAAAACAGAACAGTTGCCTTTTTTCGTCAGTGTTAAAAGCATAAATTCTTCATTCTTGTAATTTTACAATGGAAACAATAATTTACTGAAAGGCACTCATAAAAGTTTATTATTGACAAGTTCTTTGATTAATAACTACACAATCAGTATACAACAGGATGGTGCAAAAATATGAATCAAACCATGATAAAACATAAGGGAAACAAGAGATGCAGGCTGGCAACAAAAAAAAAAAAACATTTTCTGTCTAATTTCAGATAATCCTGCAAAATCAACCGGTTATTACACCAGCAAGAACATCAGTCTTTCCCCTTGCGAAAATGGTGTAGACAAGGCGAATAGCATCCAGCCATCCATCAAGAGCTTCCCAAGTATCGGCCACCTGACAGTAGAACAGTAGATAAATAGCAGCTTATGCATGTTTTACTAGGAGTAGTGGTCTCCTAGATAAACCGAAGAAACATAAATTCTGTTTACAAACAAAGGAAACACATTTGATATTAACTTAGGAATGGAATCAAAATTGATAAAAGTGTCGGAATGACATAACATGAAGCTATGTGTAGGACGGATGTTTATAAGTGTCATGGCTTTGGTTAAAATTACAACTATGTTTTTTGTCAGGCAGAATGAAGGTAAAAATAAATTATACAAAAAAGGAAAAACAGGAAAAAAAAACCATAATGATAGGGGAACCTTTCAAAGGTGACAAGCCTACAACATTAAGATCATATATTGAAACAATACAGCATAAAACTCTCAAAGCAAAACTTCATCAAGCCTAACACATAAAAGGTCTATTTATTGACCTAGTTCTGACTACTAATCTGTCACCCAAGGATGATAGGGCTGTCTACCTAGAAGAGGGGAAAACAATCTAAAATTGGACGAGGGACACTACACCAAGACCACGTAAAGTGTCTCATGAGGCAAATAGGCTTTCAGAATATATCATTTAAAGAAATAGCACAAGGTAGTTGTACATCCAAGTGTTCCCTTACCAAATCCAAAATTTAGGGAAGACATTGCCACTTGAAAAGAGAAAAAGGAAAGAGTCAATAAAAATAAAGGATAAGGGAATCATTTGCAAGGTTCAGTGTACTTAAAAAGACTTTACTGAAAATAAACAACCAGAGGCACAATGTGTAAAATATTTGAGGGATGTCTTTACCAAGTACACAGGTCCTTGAACTGTATCTATGCAGAGGCCTGCACCTGGCGGTAGAGTGAGATCTGCACAGGCTGATACTGAAACAATATCTGGGACATCAACTTTAACCAGTGATTTATCCATGGTTGCAGACGATTGTAATCTCTGCGGGCTCTGTGAGATAGGCTTATCAGCCTTACTGACCTGAAAATAGAAATTTCAACACCTCAATAAAAATTTAAGTGGTAATGGTAACTTTCCTTCTGTGTAGCATCAGTAACTTTCCTTCTGTCGGCTATTACTAGCGAGGTTTTGCTGTAATGGCAACTAGAGCCCTGTTTCCATACATGTTTTCACAGCTAATGATCCAATGATGAGCATGATTATGGCATTTAGAGTTGGATATTATGGTGGCTGGACCAAATAAGAAAAGACATAAAATACATCTAATGGTTTTGGTCCAAGGTGAATCCTAGAGTGAAGCAAATCTATAACCTACATAGAAGAGAAGTATAATCTTTTATGTAAATAAAATGCTTGGTGTAAAAATCAAGAAGAAAAATATAGTGAAACAAAAGATCCATTGCAAGTTGGTCATGAGTCAGGTTAGCAATCTGACCTGTTGAAGTCCTTCATGATTTAAAATAAATTGGGATCTCTCCCAATCTGTATGAGGTGCAATTGGATTCCTTGCAGGTGGTGCAATTAAGTATCCCACTTTAAGGTAGGGCAGGGGTAGCTGCAAAGTAAACTACTGAATCAATAACAGAAATAATTAAATTTGTCATCAGCTAAATTAAGAGTTAGATGGCAGAAAGAATTCAACAGCATTTAAGGTCAAAAAAATTGCTTCACATGTGAGCTAATAAGTATAACCAAATAGATCTTTAATACACAAGAAAAATAAGGAGAATAACTTATAAGGTGAACTGAAGAAATTCAATTATGTAATGAATTTAATAGATGAACATTTGTTGAAGCATTTACTATTCAAAAATAGCTACACTAGCTGAGCATCTTTGTTAACTTATTCAACAATAACATGTAAGTGCCACATAAGTTCCTCCTTTCTGTCAGGCTTAACACTGGGTTTTAAAATTCTAACATGAAAAATATACTAAAATGTGAAGAACATTTAGAGATAGAAATCAGATAAATGGCTGTGAATTTGTTCTCAGCCAACACTATATGGTTCAAATTATAGATATTGTAGGAGTCTTACCAAACATGCAGACATATCTTGGGCATAGGAAGCAATGGATGATTATTTCCACAATTACTTGTATATTTGACATTTATTTACACTAATTAGTAGCCTTCTCAAAATGACAAAAGGTGAATGCATAAAAAGATATCCTTTAAGAAATCAGCAATCCTAGTAGTAGAACTGACCATAGAACGAACCAATCTCAAAGCACTGCGATACACCTGCATGCATGTGAAAAAAGATGGATATTAGATTCTCAGCACAGTATAACATATAGAAGTAACAAAGCAATATAAACTTGTTTTTTGAGGTACTTTTTATATATTGCATCTGATGATAAAGATAGATAGCACAAAAAGAACTAAAATAAACAACATCAGAACATTTTGATTGTTAACAAGAAACATGTCCCTATTATTATCCAAGACTACCAATTTGTCATGGTAAACATGCCATAATTGGCTTAAAAGAAACAGTACTTTTGGAAACATAATTCTTAGTAGACCATAGAGAATACAGGACCAGGGAATCAGGAAGAAGGGAAAAGACAAATTGGAGGAATGGAAAGTTTTCTGCCTTAGAATAGAAGCCCCAGAATCAAAACCAGCCATCAAGATCATAGTGACTTGAAGATTTGTGAATCATCTACTCAATCATTTATGTATTAGAAAAAAAAAATACAGCTCACCATAGACCCCACCCTGTTTTGTCATAAACATCATAGGTGAACATCAAATTTAAAGTGAACTTAAGGTGATCAATATTGTAAAAACCAGAATATTCTACCTTAGTATGTTTGGGAAAGCAAACTGCACCATATACGCTTCAAAAAAATTTAAGATGCAAGGAGTTAATAGAACAGAGAAGATACATGCAGAATTCATGTTTCTTACTGAGTAATTTGGTTTCAAAGCATGAGCAGCTGCAATATAAATGGCTGACTGACTGTAAAGCTCATCTGGAGATATCTCTTTCGCATTTATCGGCCTTCCAGATCTTAATGTGTCCTCTGCTAAGCCATACTGTTTGGACATTAAACATGATAATTACGGAAAGAAAAGTAACTTAGGGCCACTTCTCTGGGTCTTTGCTGTTATTATTATGAACAAATAAATAACCGAAATTTAAAAGAGCACATATAAATAGCCGACTGACTTGCTCTAAGAATGACTAACCAGAACTGTCCCAAGGTTGTAAATTGCCCGATGAAAATCAAACTGAAGCTGGATCGCAGCACGGAACTGCTCCAATAATTGAAATGGGATGAAAATCAATCCTTAAATGAATACTTTGAGTAATATGGGGAAATTTTCATGTAAACTATTTGTGTCAGCCATCCAGTTAATTCAGTTCTGACATTTCATAGTTTTACCTTACTTATCGCTGTCTTTACGATTGTCTGCTTCTCCCGAACAGGAACAATAGCACTGAGTTCCTGTTTTAATGTTTTAAAATCAACACTTGTGATAAACAACTAAAAGACTGGTAAAATCTTAAATCATAGAAAGTCCAACAAATATTCTAAATGATTGAAGCTTGAAATCGAGATGTATGAGAATACACATACCTGCAGAGCAAGTCCCCAGTTGTTCAATGCCTGGAAACAAGAAACAAGAATAATGAGTTCAGAATATCCATTAAACATACCAATTCATTTCTAGCAAGAGTAAGGAGTGAGAAAAATATATTCCTATTAGCATGGATGACAAAAAAGACAGGCGAGGAGGATACTTAAAGAGGATAGCCATGTACATCGTAGAAACCAAAGGATCATCATGAGTACAATGTAAGAACTCCTTGCAGCATACCTGAGGACTGTTCCAGTTGAGCTGAACTGCTTTCTCATAATTTCTTGTTGCCTGCATAGGAGAAATTAGGGTATTTGCCTCAAAAAAAAAAAAAAAGACCCTCAAGATATGCATCCCAGATATAACGACAATCATAAGCTGATTGATCAAACCTAATCATAAGTCATAGCTTCACTTTTCAATCTTCTAATGACCGAACCACTTTGAGAAAAATTCTAAAAACCCACAAGACCATAAAATATTCAGCATATAATAACAATGCAATTGATTGCTGAAACAAAAACGCTGTCAGAATTTATACAGTGCCTTTGTCAGCTAGCATCCTTCAAGACTATAACTTTAAAATCTATAAATTTGTTAATAACAAGACAAGTATCTCTATCTTTCCTGGCCGCCAAAGTCTATCTTCACCACAGTTTGTTATGAACAATAAGTTTGGCATCTCATTTCTGAATCACAGCATATAATCAATTAATTAATAACCAACTAATAACAGACCATAAGCTTAATTTTGAAACACAGATTATGGACTGTGCTCCTACCAAAGCCATGAGCATTAAAATTATCAAAATATGTAAAGGTCATGTAGGGTACCTGCTTCCACAGATCTTCTGCTTCTTTAGTGCGACCACGCATTTTTGCCCGATCAGATATAGCAATAGCCCAATTATAAAATGCCTAAAATAAAAAAAAAGACCGTGTATCAGCTACTAAGTGCATTAGGAATTGAACTGTCGGCAGATACATGTAATGACTTGCTAGTGATACTTGACCAAGGGAAATAGGTGCCTAAGTCCCTTATGAAACTGTGAAACAAAATAAATAATTCATGTTGTTAAGTATAGAAGTTAGGTGGCTGAACCTAAAATAACGAACTACAGCAAATAGTGTTATATTGTCACTTAGATGAGAACCCAAAAACCTAGTTGAGCACTCAATGGGATGAAGAAATGAGGCTAAGACTCAGCATGAATTGATTCAACAAGAAGATGTGCCTTTGATGATATACAGAAAGAAGAGAGGTGCGAAGAAGCCCAAGAAACATTATATTTGACATTTCTAGTAGTCTCACAGCAGAACCTTCAATAACACCAAGATCAAGTTCTAACATTATTGAACATGTAGGAAAATGGCCAACAACAACAAAGTAAAAAACCTAGCAATGAAGCTGGCTAAAGAAATGTTGCTAACCACAACCCTTCCATAACTAGATCTGGAGACTTATATAGAAGGTATCATAAGAGGGGAAATATTCTGTAGCGACAACAAGTATTTGTTGAAGTCCATGCATGGCATGTTTAACAAAATTGCTAACTTTCTACCCTGTCTTTTTATGGGTTTGATTACACTAACATTACCTTGTATCTACCATTCTAGCCAATCAACCCAAGGATAGTCTCTTTACATGGTGGAGGAGATGTAGATAGCTTGTAGGGAGAATCAAAAACATGATTTGAGGAGTATTGGACCTTAATCACGCGTGAAAGAAGCTCCCATCAACCCAGAATATCCAGAAAAAAGAAACTGTTGAATTTGTTGGCGATTAAAAAACTGGCATAAGAGATTCTTTGGAGAACCAAATGATCAAGCTTTTGATTTTTCAAATTGCACTTCTTTATTACAAGAAAGATATATTTGATGACCAAAAATTGATTAGGAAATATCAATTGCACAAATATCAATAAGAAAAAAAATGCAATGGCTTTTACTTTTTTAAATTCCATTGGAAAATTCCCAGGTACTTTTCAACATTGTCCCTGGCAGTTCAATGTGGGATTCAAAATTTCAAATTGGCTCCCAATTTATAAACTACCTTAAAAAAATAATCTCTCTTGTACTACTCATAGTGTTAACAGTTAGCTCAAATATGTTAATCTAAAAAAAGAGATGAAATTGGGCCAGTGCTGTTTTGGAACTTATCCAAATGAAGTATACTTATGAGAGAGAATAAGATCTTGGCTCATGAATTTACAGTGCAAGGTTCTTATATTTGAAATTAAATCAGTATGAAGGGTATTTACTGTGATAAGAATGTCAGCAAGCCCAAGAATATAATGTTATAAAGCTAGAGTTAATAAATATGTAAGAACAATTAAAAACAGATTCTACAAGGCCATCCTAGATTTCCACTTTAGTATTGCCAATGCCATTTCCCTGACCAGATCAATTTCAAATCCAATAGTTCCAATACATGTTAAATAATTTTTGTGTGACAAGAAACTAGCGGTTAATGACAGAGTCACACCAAAAAAAAGTGAAATTTTCATTGTGATAAACCAATAGAAATCACTGACAAAACAATGAACGAGGAACTCACATCATGAAGAGTAGGGCAAAGTCGTGTTGCCTCATCATATTTTTTGCAAGCCTCCTCAAGTAAAGCGTCTTTTGAAGGTGAGCTAGAATCTGGATTAACATTGTCTGCACTCTCCTGCATGCATTAAAAACATAAAGGAACTTGTAATTCAATTACCTTTCAAGTTATGAGCCAAAGCTTCTATAACGAGAAAAAAGAAACAAAAAAAGAGCAAATAAACAAACATAGATGGTTCTTTTCTGCATTCAATTGTGTGAAGCACAAAAGTGATATAAAGAGCAGGGAGTGGTTTCCATACAATGTTGGGTCTTATCATGGCATATATAAGAACTCTGAATTCACACTGAAAAGATACACAATGTAAATCTTTCACATTCTTATCATAAAAACTGTTCATTGGACTAACCAGTATTACCCATGGAGTATCACAGTACCAAATTTGCACAAAAGAGCATACAAAATGAAAATGTGTGGCATTCTTATCACAAAAAGTGTCTCTTGTAATGGAGGAACAGTCAACAAACACAAACCTGAAGAACCAACGCCCAATTATAATAAGCATCATAGTCTTCGGGGTTTCTCTCAATAGCAGTAGCATACCTACAATATTTAATCGAGGTTTCACAAGGATGAAAGAGAAATAAATCTAAGCATCAAATATATGACTATTGCATTAAGAAAAGAAAAAAAATCCATTGCACCCTTGACCTTTAAAACTGACAATGCTAAAATCAACATTAAATGAAGACTTCTTTAGTCAGAATTAATTAGATACCTAGAGGATAAAAAATGATTGCTGGTCATGCGATAGTGAATGAACTCTCACTAGAAAACCTAAAAGTGACAGACACAAGTAAGTCTATTTTGGGGGTTCTAAATGCAAATTACATATTTCAAGCCCCAAACAATATAATTGATAGTAAGAGTTTCTAAGGAGTATATATGTAAGACAATTATTAGAATTTTTCATCATATGTCCGTTAATAGAAGGATCAAGCTAGTTAATTTAACAGTGTATACGTATTATTGCATTGTGTCTCTAATCATATGAATTTGTTTTATAGAAATTTAAGGTCAACAGAGAAGTAGGAAGCACGTGTCAATAATTTCAATGAGGTTGCAATTTGTAACTCATATTCTCCACCAAACAAGTCATAATAACAAATGCTGCCATTTACATTGAAAGTCTATGCGACTTAATTTAAACATATAAAATACAGCAAAGAAATTAACCACAAGAAGAGAGATCATATCCAAACCACATAATCAAACCTTCTAGCAGCAAAAGTAAGAATACGCTGGCGAGAGCGACCTTCCTCATCTACTCCAGTAACATTGTTGATCAAGTCCATGGCAGTTTCAGTCTGGTTAACATATTGTTGGTGCAAAGCATCATGGCTGAAAGGAAAACAAAAAGATAAATTGGAGGGCTGTCTAAGTTCCAGTGAGAGAGAATTAAATTGTATATGGTCTATCCACTTAAAAATAAAATTAAAAAGGAGATGATTGATTTAGGATTATAGCATCTTTTACTTTGAGAAAACAAATAGCAAATGAAATAACACATTATTCATTCCATAACATAAACAAGAGAGAAGATAATGAATCGAGAATGTGATTTTAAATAGAGTTCCGATCAATCTAGTAGGTCATGCAATAGCAACTTTGCAATCAAGGTTTTTTACACTGAATAAATACAAATCTAATCTAATACACTGAAGACTACTAAAACCAAATGCTTCAGAGTTCAGACACAACAAATTCTTCTGAAGACTACTAAAACCAAATGCTTCAGAGTTCAGACACAACAAATTCTTTTCTCTGTTGTTCTTGAAAGCGAACCCTATGTCATGCTTCTAATTAGTACACGACAAAATCACACTATATCTACCTTAACAGCCTAAAAAATCCTAAAGGATGCTTTTCATCTAAAACTGCTCTTATTTACGATCCAGATTATCTCTTCATGCAAAGGGGAAACAAATGCTTAGTGATTCCAGTATCAAAAGCCAAGACTAAATTCTCCGAAAAAAAGGAAAACTCTCAGAGCAAGAGAATCTAAACTCAGTTCTACAAGACCCAGTATGATCACTAACTTGTAAGACAACCCCGCGTCCGTCCTGCTCCCATCGACCGCGGCATCGCTGGCACGATTCGCTCCCGCGGACCCGGACCCCTCCTCGACGGATCCCTTCTCCCCATCCTTGAGCTCGTTGAGGAGCTCTCTCATTGTGAAGGTGCGGTTGCCTTCGCCGTTAGACAGCCCGGGACTCGCCGTGGATGGATCCTTATCCGGATCCACCACGGATCCGACGCCGGAATCTTCTTCAGTGGCTACCGCCGCCGCATCCGATGCCGGCTCACTGCCGTTCTGGAGCTCGGATGTCTCATCGTTTCCTGGCTCCCTCTCCTCCATGAGATTTCCAGCGGCTTGAGGTGATCGCTAGGGTTTTGATCCTTGGAGGAGACGGAGCGGATCTGGAGCAAAGCCAAGATCAAGGAAAAAATATATTCTTATTATTATTCTACTTGAGTGAGATTTAAAATAATTAAAAGCATTTACTTTTGACATTTATTATGATTCTACTTTTAATATTGCTAAAATTAATTAATTAGTTAACATTTTTTAGGTATATTTTTCCATTTTGGAGTTTTAAAATTACCCGGTAAAAAAAAACACATAATTACCCACCAAACATGGAAGTTTATCTCCAATGATCAGAGCATGGAGATGGTTGGCTACTATTTGGAAGTTGTTCCATTTTAAGGAGGTTTTGAAGCACAACCAAACTAAGGATTGTTGGTTTATCATCTTTGAAAATGTTCTTGTTTTTCTTTTTTTATAATTTTTATTTATTTTTTAATAAATATAGATAAACCACAAAAAATACATCAGTGATGTAATTTAAATCTTGAACCTCTTTTTATGAAAGTAAATGAGCTAACTAACTTTCCATGAGGGACTTGGTACTACTTTTTATATGATTTCGATTGAGTTTATAATTATTGGCAGAGTCAATATTACATTTTGTATGATTTCTACTGTGTTTAGAATTATTCTAACTTTTGTTTCTTTTTTATGATATTCTTGTTGGTTGTAATGTAATATTATGTAAAGTGTGAAGTTTTAGGATTACCTTGAAATCATGTGCAGTAATGTAGTTCAGATGTTCCAATAATCTCAATTGATTATAGTTGAGTGTAAGGGTTAATGTGGAGGAAAAAGGGATTTATTGGTGAGGAAGTACGGTCTCCTAGCAATTTGTATGTCCATTTTTGCATGATTTTTCACTGACCATGTCCAACGGGTTCATATTATATAAGTTATTTTTTTCTCAAGTACTGTTGGGTTTTATTAGATCACCTTAACTACTCAGATCACATGTAAGATGGTTGGATGGAGTTGTATGTCAGGACTGGGGCTTTGTACCATGTCTTATATGATCTATAAAGTTTGGCTGCATTAATAAGAGTGTCAACGGGTTCCATATGTTGGAGGTCTCGGTTTCAATTTCCTGGCCCCGGAATTCGGGTGAGCATAACCTTGAGTCGAGTTTACTCCTCAAGCTTGTACGCACACGGTGAGGGGTTAAAGACGATTGAGTGAGTTTACTCCTCAGAACCCATGACCACGTCTCTGTTTATGGCCTAGGAAAAAAAGTGTCATCACAAACTCTAAATTTATCCCTTTCAAACTTTATGCCTTCTAATAAAGGTGATTAAGGGAGAAGGATCAAGATATCATTCCACCAGTGCTAATTTGGGATTGATTGAAACTCTGCTTCTGCAATCTGTTTCATGACATGCAACTTGTCAACACTGATAGACCATTGAGAAATATTGCAAAAATAAAACACTAACATGTTATTCTCTGTATTTTATCACAGTCCTTAACAGGCCTCTAACTATTGAAGTAATAAAACAAAATAAAGGTAAACAGCCAGAGCATTTAGATCTTGTCATGAAGAGTGACTACTAGATCATGAGCATCGTCAAGCAGTTTCCACACATCCAATTGCCCTGCCATGCTATTGCACTCTCTGATAATCTCGTCCATGCTGCTGTACTTCTCAATGATGAGCTTCCTCCTCTGAAGAACACTTGCTGCAATAGCATATAAGAGCAAATCCTCGGTTGGCGGGGCTTGTGACCTAATCCTCCCCCATGCCGACTTCCCAATACCTGCCCGGATTGCTGCCTGGTCTGCCCACATTACCTCCCATAAACACACTGTTTGCTCGAATGTCAGCTCCCTCCGGAACAGCACCACCACCATCCTATACACAAAAAAGCAGTCCTCTGCTTGAAGCTTCTCCAAATGCCTGTACAAGTGTATGTCCTTGCACTTGATAATCTTCGACACAATGCTCAACTGCCTCCGAATTCCCACTTCATCAAGCCTGAAGTTGTGCCGAGCTTTCTTCATGAACCCGACAAAGCACCAAAAAGCCTCATCATCTTTATCCATCACAGTGAGTATGGGGGTCAGCAGATCACTCATTCCTTGGCAATAACCAATCTCCGGGTCATAGAGTGCATAGGCCTCAAGCACTGCAACTAACCGAGCAGCATGGTATATTCTGGTTGGCTCCAGGTGGTCATAATCTTTTAATCCAACAGCCAAGGCAGCCTGCTGAGCTACATCCTCTGAAACTGTAGCTTGGGTTGTGGAATAGGTAACCCACTCGAGATTGGCTCGGATTGCATCTAAATGGATGATCCGCCGCCAGGTTTCAAAATCCTCAGCTGTTTTCTTTGATTTGCAAGTGTCACCATCATCTGAAGTAGGTTTCATGCCTTCTTGATCATTCTCTATGTCAGCTCCTGCGAGAGAAGAGATCTGCATGGTTTCCATTTCAACTTCAATGGATGATTCACTGTCAGAAGTTTCTGTCTCCCTCGGAGATGAATCAACATGTGTAACTCCACTCTTCTCTTCATCTTCTTCCATGTGACATGAGTTAGTTTCAGAGGTTTCCTCATTATGGGGTAGACCAGTAGCACTGTCAACCATGCCATCTATCTCATTTGAAAGGGGTGGAGTGGCACTACTTAAGTTCTCAGAGCTAGAAGATTCAGAACCATCAATAGAAGTAGGGCACTCTACATTACCAACTTCACCTATCTCTTTCAGTTGCTTAGCACAGTGCTCTACAAGCTTGCAGCATCGACGTCTTAGTTTCTCATACTCTTTTCTGTATAAAAGAAAGGAGCCATTAGGATGTGAACTCTCTACAACATTTGCAGGATAAACACTAAGAGACAGAATATAAAGATACCATTCTTCTTGGTTTTATTTGGAAATACAGTTGCAACTGGCGAACACTAATACAAAAGTAAGTAATCCACTAATGGCAAAAGTGCCGCAAAACTAGCAGTATACCATTTTTTTTGGGAATAAACTTTATTAATCTTAATTGATAGCAAATGGTATTAATGGGAATCATGCAAGGAATGTGAACTAAATACAAAGTCCTTACCTATTCTTTATTCTGATGTCATTCCTCTCAGACTCTGAACTATTCAGATCATACCTGCAAAACATAAGAAACCAAATCAAAACAATGGAGAACCAGTTAGATGTCCAGGCATAGAGTCTGCTCAAATGTGTAGAAATCTTATTCTGCTCACATATATTTCATGATTAGTCTGAAATGAACTCAATAGTAAGAAAATCACATGAATAGATATTTGATAATCAGTAAAAGGAAGCCAGACTCCATGAAGAGATGCAAAAAAAACCGTATGGTACTGAAGATATTTTTCGTGCCCCTTAAGAAGGTATTCTCTACTCTAGATTGAGAGGCGATGAGGTAATATTTACAAATGCTACTACATAGAGATACAAGAGCTTTTACAGTGTGTCTACCAAAACCAATTCAAACAACTTACTCGGGTAACCCTTCCCTCAGAAAGATCCTCTTCCATGTACCCGAATATAGAAATGTAGATTACAAATAGACAATATTTATTATTAGCTTGTACTCAAAATACAGCAGAATATACACTTTCAGAGAAGAATAACTTTCACATATCCAGAGGATCATTTGTTGTTATATGCCGGTTTCATTTATGTCTCTAATCCTAACATGGGAATTTCAACTGTTACTTGCAATTTTAGATATGCACTGCAAGATACATCCTACTAGCTAATTAGATATATGCATGCATGTTTACGGCTGCAGGGCTTCTCACATGAGTTGTTAACCTTAAAAAATTTTCTTGATAAAATGTTCATTGAACTCCAAGAAAAAATCATTGAGCACATGTATTTCATTTCCAAATTTGGATCAGACAGAGCAAAATCAAAATAATAATATTGAATGATTTAATCTTTCAAAACTCGACAATATATGACTGTTGAACAAATCAGGATATTCTCTCTCTGAAATTACATTTATTCGAGGTAATTCAAATTAGATACACAAACAAAACCTAGGTGTCGATGAAACAGTGTTTGACATAACAACTGTTGTAGATGTCACTTATTAAATGGCCCTAGTATTCCCCAACTAGACCAATCTTATGCATCCAATCACTTGTAATACTTTCAAAAGCTACAATATCAGCCTCTTGACCTCAGTTACCAATACTTTTGAACTTAGAAACTATTAGAAAATAAATTACAACATACAAAAAAAATAATAAAAGGAAAAATGGTCATATCCTTTTCCTCCTATGCCTAAATACAATGCCAGAACTTTGCTGCCCAACCATCATATGAATATTGGTAATCATTAAAAACAACTAAATCATATAGAAACAAGATAACCAGATAGAAAGCTCACACTCCAAGAAGGAAAGGCCAAACTTCAGCCCTGATGCTTGGATCCACTCCCTATATCACAAACAAGTTGGTTAATTAATTATAACATTCCCAAAAGTAAGCAAAGAAAAAAGGTAAAGTTACTTACTCCACTGCGAACTTTTTTTAACAATTTCACTCCTCTGTCTCGTAACGTCCCATCTGGGTTGAAGAAACTGTTCCATTGCTGCCGAGAAAGCATGTGCTTCCTTTTCCTTCGAGACCATGGAGATCTAATACTACCTCTGAAAAAGACATAAAAAATACAATCAGCAAATGTAAATAATAACTGGAGTGTTGTGAAAAAAGGAGAGGAGGAGATAAAAGAACTCAACAAATTCTGCGAATATCAAGCAAATCAAACTCTATAAGTGGATAACTGAGAGCCAACAAAGAAGAAGGAACAGGAAGGAATTGACAACACTCTATTTATTGACCGGCATTGAGAAAAAGGGTAATACCGCAATGATGAGACGGAATTATCAAAAGGAAACCTTTTAGCTGCTGGAATATAATCAGTTACCATGCATACAAAGAGAAACCTTTCATCCAAGAACCTCCCCAAGAAGATAAAGAAATTTCTAAAGACAAGTCCATAATAAACAATATTACACAAGTTGTTCATGCCCGGACAGTGAATTGAACTAGTTCCAATATGATATACGCCACTATTATAGATGAAGGAATTTAGCAACCAAGGAATATAGAAACTAAAAGGAAATTCAACAGAGATCAGCATGACCAATATTCATGGGAATCCTTCCACGCACAAGACAAAGCCACATGACTAGTTCTCAAGAGTGAATTCACGAACATCCATTTTTTTTTCCAAAGGGAATCAAGTGAAATAGTTAGCAGCAACCTAACAGATGCCCGAGAATCGAAAAGATTTGCACATCAATCCTCAACAACTGGTTTCTGGATCTCAACAGCAAGAGATTTGAAAAGTCCGAGATCCATCACTCAAACATTAAACTTTAAACATGAATTTCGAAGAAGAGAAATAATGGAAGCATTAAGGCGAAGAAGACAAACACTATGGCACAACAGAAACCAGTCCCGAAGCAACAGAGAAGCGATAGGGGACAGGATCAAAATCGGATGAATGGATGGGGAGGACTCACCGGTCGGCCGCTGGTGAGGAGGAGGCGACAATGAGAAGCGACCGCAACGGGACCCATGACGACGAAGAAGTAGAAGAAGAAAGAGAAGAGCATGACGAGGATAAAGAGGAGGATGAGGGCGGAGACGATGAGGAGGTTTGGGATCGCCGGAGAGCTCTCATTTCTCCCCCTCAATTAACTCTCTAGCGATTTGCTCTCCAATGGAGATTACCTACGAGATCTGACGACGATGGCAGCGGCCAAGGCGATTCCGGCCATGGCCGTTACGCCCACCGCTATGCTCACATCCCAGCGACCTTGTCCTCCTCCCCCGCCGCCAACTCCTCCGCCCAAGCTACTCGCCGCCCGCTGCACCCACCCCCACATCGATTGCTCCCCCACCGATCAACCTCTTCTCTCTCTCTCCCTCCCTGAAGTGGAGACGACCTTGAATGGAGACGAGAGAGAGAGAGAGTGATGGCGTGGAGATGGGGGCTGCTCGACTTCTAGTTGTGTTGAACTTTACTTTTTCTCTCATGGGTTTATTATATATCTATATCTATCTAATTCTAACTAATTTAGAGAAAATTACAACGCACCCCTCTAAAATGTTTGTAATTATGTATGTACCCCTGTCAAAATATTAATAAAGATATTATTTGTAACAAAGAACAATATGATATGATTAATAGGGAAAATTGCATATATGCCCCTATAAAAGTATGTGTTTGCTTAAATATCCTGTAAAAACGATATTTGTTTTCTTACATGTGTAAAACATGTTTTATTGTTCAGTAGTGTTCTCATGGATTCAATTCAATAGGATGATATGACTTCTCGATAACAACATAAATTATTTCAAGATATGTGATTATAAGTTGATAGGGGTAAAAATAGTAAGACACGTGGCGTCCATCCAAACACCCACATCGTGAGGTCATAAGCGACCCCCAACACCGATCCCCAGACATCCCTTCGACCCCAGGGTATAATCACCCTCAAAATTCTAACTCTTCAATTCCCTTAGGCTCGAACCAATATACCCCTTATGGAACCCTACCCGCATGAGCTCAGCAGAACAGAAGACGAGGGAACGTTGCGCCAAACCGCCGCCCTTCCATGTATCCAAGTCAACCCGAACCGAGCCAATAATGGAAGAGTTCCCCCGACGCACTACCCAACCACGGCCAAAGGGAAATCTCGAGAAGCTTATAGAAGGAAAAATGGTTAGCACCAGATTAGAGCCGCCTTGAGCTGCAAGATAGGAAGTGGCTCGAGCCAAACACAACAAATTGGGTTGTAAGCATAAACTTGGAACCCAAGCTCCTTCCCGCCTATAAAAGAAGAAGAATATCACACTGAAAAAAGATCCTAGCTGAACTGCGGAGCCCTGCCACTCTGAAACCCTAACCCTCTCCTTCTCCTTCATATATCCAAGCTCTAAAGCTTCAGTCCACCCCCTCCTTTACTCTATTTGTACTGAAGGATGAATAGTAGATTTAGCTCTCATTGTTAGAGTGAACCCGTGGTTTTTCCCCGGTTTGAGAATTTTCCACGTTAAATTAGTGTTCATCTTTGTGTTTGTTTGTTTTTCTCCTTGATTTTCATTACTTTCTGAATCTCAATCTCAATACAAATTCAACCGTCAGAGTAAAATTTGGAGCAAAACTGATTTTCACCCTAACATAAGTTAATGTCACAGTTCTCGAAGAGAACATATCTCAAGGAGTCAAAGAACATATCTCAAGAAGAAGCCACGTCTCAGTTCTATAGATAATACCTATCATCAGTCACATTTACCTCCTATTAGAATTTTGAGTTTTAATTATAGTTTAAAAATAACTAAATTATTCTTATTTTTTACAGGAGTATTTAAGTAATTCTAAACATTTTTTAGAATATATTAGAAAAAACTCATTCTCAGTTTAGTAATTTCCCTCATTCCATCTGTTCGAGTCAACTTAATAGGAGTATGCAAGTATTTTTTATAAGATATTTAAATAATTTTAAATTTTTATAGAGATATGCAAATAAAAACCCAAAATTAATAAGATAATAGTAAAGGATTTTATTCTCATTGGTAATATTTAAGGTTGCTTTGTGGAGAAGCATGTGATTCACATTAATTGTGAGATAGAGATAGAAAGAGAGAGCGAGAGAGATATGCATAAATGTGGCCTTATAATCAATCATATTGACCCATGTTGAACCAATAATTCACTGACCGGTTCTTCTCAACCTCCCTTCATGGCATTATAGCATTCATCTCCATGCATGAACTTCTTGTCATTGAATTGTAGATTGTTAGAGGGAATATCTGAAAACACTTTGACATTATCATAAACACCAACATGAAAATTTAACCGTCAAAATAATTATTAAAAAAAATTCATCGGCCATGAAAAAGATAGTTTAAATATGAATTCAAACTGAATTTCACTAAAATAAAGAAGTTGTTGATCTTATGAAATTGAAACAGTACAAAAAATCACAATCACAATAGCAAAATCAACAACTAAAATACTTTAATCGGTGACCGACCTCTCTCATATGAGAATCAAGATATCCTCAAAAGAATCGTATTATAAAGATGATATTCTTCTCTCAATATTGTTACATAATTGAATGAAGATCATATGTTGAAAGTTGTAAGTAACTCATCACTTACATGTTTTGTTTAATATGACCATATAATTTGATAAATAAAATCCGACTAATGATATTTTTCAATTGTGATTTTTTATTTCAATTATTGCCTGATTTTATGTGATTATTGATGGGATGAATTGATTCAATTGAATGAGAACATATCAAATAACAAAAACAGATCATCTCTTACATATACAGTTTTTATGTAACATAATTATAATAATTGTTATTAATTTCACTAAAAGTAAGGTAATTTGTGAGTTTGGTATTTCAAATATAAAATTAGTTAATTTGGTAGAGTGTTCAAGGCAAACAGGGATAACATGATGGCAATAATCATCATTAATCATTAATATATAAAGGAGTTGGACCCCAATAAAAATCATGTTGTGAATGAGGGTCCATCACATGCCACCACATGCTTTTGCCTCCCACTATGGTACATAATCACTTTATTCAACATTTTACTTGTTTTTCAATAATAGGAAATTCATGCCATTTTTTGAGTTCTCATCAGCTATGCATAATATTGCTGAATTTATCACTACCTTATTTTATTTTATTTTAGGTATTTTTATTATTATTTGCATACATATATACCATAGGTGTTAGAGCCGCATTTGCGGACGACCTGACTTTAACACCCGAAACTAAACCAAAAAATAAAAATAAATAAAAACCCAACACCCCAGCCCACCCTTGATTGAGTGTTAGAGTGGGCGGGCAGCAAATGCGGTGCGGGCGGCCTGATTTTAACATATATATATATATATATATATATATATATATATATATATTAAGAACTTGTTGTTAGACATAGGATTATTGTAAAGGAGTGGAACCCTACAAGGTGCTAAGTTAGGTAGGATTCTATCATATTGAGAAAGAGAATGCTTTGGACTATTATAAGAGCAGCATGTTTTCATTTTTATTTTATTTATTTTTTTTATTTTATTGGACATATCATGATTGACACATTCAACACCATAAAATGCAATCTATATTTCGACAGAATAAATAAATATATAAATTTTTATGATCTCATGTAAACCAAGAAAAGGAAAGTGATGATAAATAGGATGTTTTAAACTATCAACACAAGGAATATATCAAAAGGAAAGTGATGATAAAAAAGCAATACATGTGATGAGAATCTTTTAACCTTAGATGTAGATAGAAGGGTCATTTTTCACATTATTGTTTAGATTTTTTTTTTAAAGAAATTCTAAGTCAAAATATTTGTTAAAATGATTATTGGGTTGTTTAGTGAGCAAAAACAGTCCTTCACTTGTTTGCTATAAAATTGGACTGCCACGAAGCAATATTGTATGTAAAATACTATTTTGCCCTGTATGAGGCACAGCACGGCCCACGGTCGGCTCACCGAATTTAGAAAAAATTTAAAGAAATCAAAATATATTTAAAAATTTCAAATAAAAAATCATAGAAAATCTCCAAAAAAATCATGAAAAATCCCCCAAAAAAATCCCAAAATAATCCCATAAAATTTACCAAAAATTTCCAAGATTCAAACATATATGTTTTATAGCTATTATAAGGTGTTTATATTTTATTTTTAGGGTTTAAAAAAGATTAAATAAGAAAAAAAACATGGCGGGCTAAGCTCTGCCGTCTACATGACAACATAGCTCAGTTAACACCTCTATTTTGCTTTATGATGGGGGCTCTATTGAGTAAAAATGTATTTTTAAGTTTTTATGAAATAAAAAGTAGAAAATTAAAACTCCGGTTATTGAAACAAAAATGATATTTCACAAGTTGTTTTACTCTAGAGTTAGCCCCAAAAGAAAGGTCGAAAACCCAGGCTCATCTCTTGGAAACAAAGCGACATTCCACCATACTTACACAACTTACTTTTTATCATATTCTGAGCCTTCCTCATCACTATTCTAACAAATATTTTGACTTTAGCGATAAAAAATAAAATAAAAAATAAAAAATGGGTATCCATGTAACATATATATATATATATTTTTTGACAAATATGACATGCGCTCCCAATGAAAGTCAAGGATGTGCAACATATGCAAAACCTGTTTGACGTAACTGCGCCCACACTTTGTAAGAGGAGGGATTCGATTCCAGGATCCGTTCATAAAGATTGAGACCCACCTCTTAGCAAAGGAACTTTGTACCAATAGATCATCATAATCGTTGGTAGGTAACATGTACTTTTCAAACGATGAAACCAATGCTCCATCCAAATAGACATGTTGCGCAAAAACTAGCATTGTTTCTATAAGATCCAATAAAAGGCATCCATCTTGTGGTGTTGCCTAAAAAATCATTAATTTGTTTGTTTTGAAAAAGTTGAAGCCCTTCCCTTTTTAATCTCTTGTATGTATTGCTGTCTCTCCTACTTGGATTTTTTCATGTAGGGTGGGTCACCGAGTTTTGTGCCATTTGGCTTGAATCTTAGAAATTGTCAAGAGGACGTCTCACCTGATTTTATGTTTACACACATGCTATTTAGTTCAAGATCCTTGCAAAAAAACTAAATAACATCATTGTCTCAGAGACTCAACACCCAAAACTAGATATCCATAAAACAAACACATGTTTTGAGAACCATTTGTGTTGGTCTGAGATGCCGAATCAACAACCTGGTCCTTCTATTTGCTCTTATGTGCTCTACGGCAACCTTCATCACTGTATAAGAACTCCTCACTCTTTACCATGAAGTTGCACTACAAACAACAAACCATAATGACTCAATCTCTTCTTCTTTCTCTTCTCTTGTTTGCTGTTTTCTTACTTTTGATGGCATTAATATTCAAGGGTTCAAAGAAAACAAACTTACCACCATCTCCACCAAAGCTACCACTCATTGGAAACCTCCATCAGCTTGGCCCTCAGCCTCACCTTGCTCTTCATGCACTGTCTAAGAAGTATGGCAAGTTTATCTCTCTCCAACTTGGACGTGTCCCTACACTCGTCGTCTCCTCGCCGGAGATTGCAATGGAGATAATGAAGACTCAAGATTCTATCTTCGCAAACCGACCGGCCTTTGATGTTGCCAAGAAGATCCTTTACGGTCCGAAAGATGTCGGTTTCTCACCTTATGGTGAATACTGGAGGCAAGCCAAGAAGATTTGTGTGCTTCACCTGTTGAGCAACAAGAAGGTGGAGTCTCTACGTCAAATAAGAGAAGAAGAAGTAGTTCATGTGGTAGATATGATCAGAAGGATGCAGTCATCCAAAGGGCCAGTTAACATGAGTGAGATCATGATAACTTATGCATATGATATTGCGTGTAGAGCTGTACTGGGGAAGAAGTACTCTGGGGAGGAAGAGGAGAACAAGGTCTGGAAGTTGACAAGGGAGAGCTCGGCTCTGTTCGGAGCTTTCAATGTTAGAGACTTCTTTCCGGGACTTGGATGGCTGAACTGGTTGACAGGGATGGATGCCAAGGTGGAGAGGCACTTCCAGGAGTGGGATGGATTTCTCAACCAAGTGATCCAACAGCATCAAGAGGGAAACAATGACCTGTTGAACACTTTGTTTTCCATCCAGAAGGATGAAACAAATGGCTTTGAGCTTGGCATGGATGAAATCAAGGGAATTCTCATGGTAATTGTCCAAAAATAGTAATTCGTCAAAACAAGTATATATAGCTAGTACTGTTCATGATCTCCATGTTTATCTTCTCGTAGGATATGCTGGGAGGCGGCACGGAGACATCGTTTGTTGTCATGGAGTGGGCAATGGCTGAACTTGTTAAGAGTCCGGAGAAGATGAACAGAGCACAGGAGGAGATAAGAAGGATTGTCTCAGAGAAAAAAACAGTGAAGGTGATCAGAGAGGAAGATACATATCGAATGAGTTACCTGAAAGCAGTGATAAAAGAGGTGTTGCGCTTGCATCCTCCATCTCCATTGTTGATGCCAAGAGAGTCCATGGAGGAAACCAGAATACAAGGTTACAACATCCCTGCCAAAACAAGAGTGATCATCAATGGCTGGGCTCTGGGGAGAGACCCTGAGTTGTGGAAAATGGCTGATGAGTTCCAACCTGAGAGGTTTCTGAGTGATAATGAAGTAGACTTCAAAGGACATGATTTCCATTACATTCCATTTGGATCAGGTAGAAGGATTTGTCCAGGAATTGGTTTTGCATTGAGCTCCATTGAATTACTGCTGGCCAATCTGCTGTATTGGTTTGATTGGAAGTTACCTGGGGAGAAGCAGCCCCAGGAGTTGGACATGTCTGAGGCATCTGGGCTCACAGTGTGTATGAAGAACCAACTGCTTCTCCATGCTGCACTGCATCAAGAATGAAGGGAGTAGCTCAATTAGTACCCAGGACAATCCAATAAAATAAACTTATTTTCAGAATATTGTCCTTGAATAGAATTATGTTCTATGATCCATTAATTACTTGAATCTCAGTCTGAACTTGTTTTACTATTCCAATGGAACCAATCCTAATAAATGGATGCTTGCTAGCTAAGGTTTGACAATCAGGTTAGCTAATTTTTATAATTAAAAAACCAAATATCAAATGGCCAGTTGAGGGTATGATAATCAATTATTTGGCTTGAAGAGAGGAATATTGGATTAATCTTGCAAGCCATAATAAGAATCTTATATTAATATAAGCTAAGAACTTCTGATTCCACAGAGAACTCTGCCTCAGTTATATGAGCACTTGGGGAGGAAAAAGAACATGAGTTGTTATCCATGAGAACATATATATGGCATCAAACTTGAGAGTTGGTACTATAACTGAAGCAGGTAAGCAGATATGAAGACAGAGAAAACAAATGTACTTCTTGTAGAAAAGTACTTACTATAATAGCTTGAAAATTAGAAAGAATTTGGCAAGACTAGACAAATCCAACCTGTTGTCACCAAGGGTGGTTATAAAAGTCACCATTCCCTCAACAGTCACAATCCTGAGTTAAAATTTGTTAATTAAATGTGATACAAGCAGAGCACAAAACAATGTGGCCCATAAAATGATATCCTTGAGATTACAAATCACAATATGACTCAAAACATTTTTAAATGAATAACACATCATATCAGCATTGTAAGAAATGTCCATACATGTTCATCAAGCAGGTGTAAGTGTGCTTCCAATTCAAATTGCTATGGGCTCAGGTTGCATTTTGCACAGGAAGGGTGTTTCAACCAGGGATTCCAATGGCTTTGAAATGCAGAAAGTCAAAAGCAGAGTGAATGCGGAGACTATCCGTCTCAGCAAATATCACAGGCCGGAAATTGATTTGAAGGCAAACAGAAGCATCTGTTGCAAGATAATAATCACAAATCTATTTCGACCATCTTCTGTCTGAACAAAGAGTATCAGCAGTCACTAAACTCAAAAGGCAGCTTAGAGCACCAGACTACTGTCATTGCTCAGTATATGTAGATCACGTATAAACAGTCTTAGCATTAGCTGAATAGAGCTTGCTTCCTCCACCAAATCGTTGCCTTAAGTCAACAGTAAGCATCCTGATGTGCCACCCACAGAATCCACTAGCTCTACAAGAAAAATGATTTAGCTAGGGTTATTCTTAAAGATTCTAAATCCCAGAGGACATTGATGATGCAACTCATGAAAACCTGGAAACCAGTCAAATTTGCAAATATGATAAGCAAATATACAATAAAAACTCCACAAAAATCAGTCAGAATAAAATGGCTTCAAAATGATTCATATCTAGCATTGAATAATAGATCCATGGGATGAACACAACCAAAACGATTAGAGAGCAAAATTGCTAGAGATCTGAGTTAGGATAATTATTGCCACTGGCTGTGTGTTCATAGCTCTTACCATTTAATAAAGTTCAGGAAAGGATGAGGTTAACCAGTCTGTTCAGAAAATCTTAAAACTAATCCATCAAAAACGATAGGAAGGAGAAACTTTTGAAATATGCAGCCTGTTGAGATAGGTTCAGAAGGTGGAACTATCATAAGCACACCACTCTTACGATTCAAAGTTCCCATAACAGTCAAAGAACTACCTTCCTTGATATACCTGTCAGTAAAAAGCAAAAAAAGTGCACTATTGGTGATAGAAAGTGAAACAATTAAAATCTAAATTTATTGTTTAGTATCAATAAAAAGAAAGAAAGTAGTAACTTCTTCAGTTAATAAATTTCAATACCCTTCTTCCAGCCGTAATAGACGAGCTTCAGCAGAAAGATGCCTCTCATCTAGCCAATTCTTTAGGGTAAGGGATAACTCTCTATTTAAGCTTGTAGTTTTGATGAGCATGTTCTCATAAACAAGGGGAAACACTTTGGAACTGTACCCTGCTTTCACCAATGCCCTGACACCTGATGTTGCATCTGTTATATAGAAGTCTGTAGTGAATCTCTGCAAGAGATTTATACAATGAGCACAACTGCACATGATAGGAATCCGACGAGATTCCTTGTGACCGTGAGACAAAAAAACAAGAACAAGCAAATAAGAAGGAAAGACAAATAATTTTTACGTGGTTCACCCCAGAATATGGGCTACATCCACGGCCTTGTTTTCACTAAATTCTCAGAATAATAAAAATTTACAAGATGGAACAATATAAAGGGAAAAAACCCTAATATAGTGAAAATACGAAAATACCCTTTGAAAATTTTCACCTCGAAGCTCCACCCTCGCACCCTGGCCTTGCAGACAGTATAATCAGGTTGGTGTCCAGTATAATTAGGCTCCACACAACTCAACAGCACATGGACCATTGGTAACCAAATGAACTTTAACAAGATAATAATTGCATAAAAAATGCATTAAGGCAAATTTTTAAAAATTAATTTGCATCGCTACAACTATTCTACCAAATTATCTGTTATAAAATTTAGCCGTGGGATAGGAATAGACAAGATTTAACAAGTTGTTTCAAGGTTCGAACTCAAGGATTTGACCATGTTGAGGATGTGGATCAAGCACCATTTGTTGGAAAATAAATGTGAATATAGATTATGCATAAGTTGTCTTATAATACCATAACCTTATTTTAACCTTGTCACGAAAACCTTATCTCAAAATGTAGAGCACCATTGCATTCTAACAGGTTTCTATTTAAAATGATTTAAATGGTCTACATCCAACGTGATAGAGTCAATACACACGCAAGCACAGGATCAAATCCGATTTACTTTACAGAAGGCAGAAATCTTAAATCAGCAAGTTGGCCTTTAGCCAAGCACCAAAATGTTCCTCTTGTATTTGAACTTATCTATATTATGCAATGAATTATTTGCAGATAACTAAATGAAATGAGAAAAGGAAATATTAACTTCATATTTTAAAGAAATTCTCTTCACACCTCTACATAGGCTAAATTCCAAGGGAAGCATTGACTGATAGCTTTTGCTGGCTTCCAACTAGGTTGCTTGTATTCATGCAACAGTGTTGATGTATAAACACAATGTCCAACCTTCTCATACGAAGCATCTAGAGAAATATCGGCACATGAAGCAACCTGGGTAAACAAAAATGACAGAAGCAGAGTAAGGTGATGCATTTTTAGTAAATCAAATGAAAGAACTAAGGAAAATAGAGTTAGTTTGAAAAATCAATATATCATAAAAAAGAAATAGTAGAGTTAGGCAGATGCATTAAAAGAAAACAAACTTCAGAGCAAAATCATAGTATACCTCTTTAAGTTACACTGTTGAAAACAACTTTTGAATATCTCAACTCAATGAAAGAGTATGTGATCCAATCACATCCAAATATTGAGTCCTTCTAACATAAAAATAGAGCATTAACACTACAAAAAATTATGTTTACCATGGTTATGCAACAACGGGAAGTAGCATATACATGTACCAAATGAAATCATAAAAAGGAAAAGAAACAAATTGGGAAAACATGATTCTGTAAACATTGAAACGACAATTGGACAAACTTTGACCATGCTTCCCAAAAATACTCTGTGAAATAAATACTACTGTTAATGCACTGAGATGTCTACAAACATGTTTCCTTCAGTGCATTCTACTACTTTTAATTAAAACTTTCTTTCTAATGTCATGAATTTCATTCATAAAAAATAAACCATCTTCAGCATATTTCTCTCCATTTTATGTTCTTTTAGTGCTCCAGTGACTGAGAGATTCTGGTTTTCTGGTGTCCCTTCTCCTTGGGCTGCATTAGATGATGACCAAGATTTAACACAGAAAGCAGGCAATTCCATGTCTCATATCTCATCTCTTGTTGCAAATTTGCCCACCCTGATAACCCTTTTACCTTTCCCCTAGAATCATAACCAACCAAGTGTTTGCTTCTCCCTACTATTCTTCCACTCCATCTCTCTAATTGCTAGAACTCACTGCCCCACACTCAATACGCTAAATCCATTCATCACTTGCTCTAGCTGCAACCATGTGGAAAAGGAACACTAATAATTAAAAATCCTAATACGAAACAAAGACCTTCACGAAAATCGGTAAACCTTTGAAGAAAGTATAGTCCATACTCAATCTCCAGTCGCGAAGCACTCACTGATGACAAATAAAACCTTTGCCAAACTCGGATACTTAAATCACAAGTTCAGATGAAATGGAAAGAGAACAGAAAGAACAAAAATGAGGGTTATATACGGATTTTACCCCGGTGATCTTCACGAGCTCGCCATCCTTGGCAGTGCGAAGGTCAGAGACCGGGAATCGATCGACAAAAGAGAGAACGGCAGCATTCCTCCGAAAGCTAGCCCCGTTCCAGGCGAGAAAGGCAGCGACGAGGGCGGAGATGAGAAGAATGGAGATGAAGAGGAGAGCGTTGTGGACGACGACGAGGATGAAGAGGGAGATGGCGAGGCCAGCGAGAAGTAGAGGGGCCAGGACGCAAGCGACGGGAGCCGGCACCGGGCCGCAGTCGCGGCGGCGAGGGGCGGCTGCGGCGGCGGAGAGGTCGTTCATGGGGACAGTGACCACTCACCGTGTTCTGGGAGTTCGTGACCTCGAGTTTTGTCCGGACTTGGGGTATAAGCGAAGCAAAAGAAAAGCAAGGCCGGTACCTGCACGTCTCCAACGGCTTACTTTAGTTTTATACAATTAAAATTTTTATTTTATATATATATTTCTCATGGATTGCAGGATTGTTATGTTATAATGCATTTTTTAATTAAAAAATATACTATATGGTTAACTAGATAACAATAACAATAATTCCAAAATAAAAATATTTTTTATTAAAAAAAAATTGGCTAACTCTTCCCATATAAAGTGAGAGGTTGATGGTTGGAGATGCACTATAAAAAAAAATCTAAAATCTAAATTAGTCCCTCTATTATACCAAATCAGTATTTTTGATCACTCTATTTATAATTTGAGTCTTGAATCCCTCTATTTTCACGATTGACAAATAACAATCTCCACCTTCATCAAATAGGCCTTTAAATATGCTATTAGGCACTGACACTTCTCAATCATGAAAATAAAAGTATCCCATGACTCAAATTATAATAGGGGACCAAAATAGTCGATTCGGTATAATAGAGAGATTAATTTGAGTATTACATTATAAAAATTATTTATTTATCTGTTAAAAAATAGGAAAAAAAATTCTTGTGACCAAAATTATTCGAGTATCTATGAAATTCCTTTTTCCTTCCCATTATGTTTTTAATTGATGCAGTTGTTTTATGTTGCACATGTCGTTGAGATAAAAATAATGTATCATTTTTTGAATTTTTGAAATAACTATTTTTTGTAAAACATTATTTAGGTTGTAGTTACATTATATATTTAATTGAATTCAAATTAAATTCAAGGCAATCTCAAACTCTCATCAGAGTTTGTCTAAAATCTTGATAATATACATAGTATGTATCATATATCTCAGGACTTTCAAAAAAATAACAACTATATACTAACAAATACTCATCGCTAATGATTTTTCATTAAAAAATATAATTTATGTTAATTAATAACTACTAAAAAGTGTCATTCCAAGTAGCTATGATTTTTAAAATTAAAAATTCTAAAATTCTAAATTCTAAAAAAATCAAAAGTAGGAACCTAATTTTCTGGGTTTTTTTTATAACATCTTATTAAAATGATCTATAATTGATTTATTCCCGCTTAGTAATAATATAGATAAATAGATCATTTTTTTTCAAATTCTAAGCCCGCCCTTTTGTTTTCGACTTTTCGGCTTGTTTCTTATATAATTGAACGGATTAGAATTTTTAAAGCATTTTTATACTAATTATTATAATATATATATTTTAAATCAAAATCTGATATATCAAATATAAATTGGATTATTGGCAAAAGAAACTAAGCTGGGGGATTTTAAGATTATTTATTTAATAAAAGTGGTTAAACAGTTAAACTACATTTATAGTTTTATTTATTTGAATATAAATAAAACTATGAGTTTTTTTAATAATAAATAATTGGGACTTAAGATCGAATCTAAGATCGAAGACGAGGGCGACGATCGTCAGGAGATGGATCCTTCTCTGCAGAACGTCGCCGGAAGCAACGGGGGCATATCCACCCCCGCCACCAACACGCCGACCCCCTCCACCACCGGTTCCGATGCCGGCGAGGACCAGAAGCAGTGCCTTGCCCAAGTGATCAACTCCATCGATAAGAACCTCGGCCTCCTACACCAGCTCCATCTCACCGTCTCCTCCTTCAACCTCGCCTCCCAGCTCCCCCTCATCCAACGCCTGTAATACAGCTCTAGGGTTTCTTTCCTTCTTTCCGATCGAATACTTTGATTGCTTCTAGGGTTTGATCGTGTCGGTTCGCAGGAACGCAGTAGTGACGGAGCTGGACACGATGCAGAAACTGGCGGAGAATTGCAACATACAGGTTCCCATGGAGGTTATCAAGTGAGCCTCCGCCTCGATTTCTAGGGTTTGGTGATGTCTGTTGTTAATGTTTTACGTTTTAGGGTTTTATTTGGGTTTATTGTTGTGTTGTGCTTTCAGTTTGATTGATGATGGGAAGAACCCAGACGAGTTCACCAGGGACGTGCTCAACAGTTGCATCGCAAGAAACCAGATCACCAAGGGCAAGACAGACGCTTTCAAGGTACTCCAATTGTTTATCCTGGTTTAATTTGTTATTTTGTGGAAGATGCATGCGTGTGTGTACAACTGCTAGTGGGTGGAGGATTTGATTAAGTTCCGTCTGTGCATACCTACTAAGACTGCTTTAATTGGAACACTAATGTCGGCCTGTTATTGTATGCTAATATATGCTAGCTGTAATTCATACAGTTGCAGGTAGGAAAATAAACCGAGTTCAGGGATGGCAATGTTGTAGGTCAAGGTGTCAAACGGGCCAGCACGGCCCGGCCCGGCACGGGCCCGCCGTGCTGGCCCCTCAAAACGTGCCGTGCCGGCACGGCACGGTGGCACAGGGACCCCGGCCCAGCACGGGGCACGGCCCGGTACACGGGTGGGCCGTGCCGTGCCGGGCCGGGCCGTGCCAGCCCGTAATCTTTTTATTTTTTTTAAAAAAAAACTGTTAAAATTTTATTAAAAATCAGAAAAAAGAAGAAAAAAAATCCAAAAATTTACTAAAAAAAAGGAAAAACATATTAAATATGGAAAACTTTTAAAATTTGTAAAAATTTACTTCAAGCCCAAATTTGAAGGCAAGAATATTGCTATAAATAAAAAAATATTTTAAACAATAAAAAAAATATTGCATGAGAAGTATATCTAGCGTGGGAAATATAAGATTTTTGGAAAAATATAAGTTGATTTTATAAGTAATTAATATAAGTTGATTATTATTTTACTTATTTAGATTTTAATAAATCTTATATATATATAGTATATATAAATGCACACATACGGTCCATTAATATAATATTAAATTTATTAATATTTATTTTTGAAATGGTGTTTTATTAGTAATTAATGACAACTTTTATTGTCTTATTTGTTGGTTTTATTTTAAATTATATTATATTAAATTCACAGTATTGTTAATATGATTTTATTCATAAAAATCTCATTTTTAGTTACCTTGTACGATTTAGTTTTATATTTATTGATTTATGGTTTTAATGTTAGTATGAATAATAAATTAAATATAAGTAATAATAATGATGTAAATCTATTGTAGCTTAGTAGTTAAGTTATTTGATAGAACTAAAAATAATGTAATTTTAAATTTAAATAATGTAACTGGATTTTTCTCAATAAGGATTTAATTGATTTGGCTAAACTTTAAATTTAAAGAATCTCTAGATCTAAATTCCTTATATTTAAATTTTTAGTTTGAGATAAGATTTGAATTAATCAAGTTACCAATATTTTAAATACCACTTTCCACTTAAAAATTAAATATAATATAATTTAAAATTTAAAATTAAAACAACCAATAAGGCAATAATTAAAACTTCTATTCATTACTAATAAAATGACCTAACATGCTAAATATAATATAATTTAAAATTTAAAATTTAAAATTAAACCAACCTGATATGGTAATAATTAAAATTTCTATTAAGTATTAATCTCTCTCTTCTCTAACACTAATTATAAGTTTTCAATAATTACTTCCTTTTCCAAAATACTAATTATATTCCTCATGCTTCCATTTTTGTGTGTATGCAAATATATATTTTAAAATTTTATAAAGTTTTTAAAAGTTTTCTTTTTGGGGGTTTTAAATTGTTTTTGGTTTATTTGAAATTTTTAATGATTTGATCAATTTCATTAAGTTTTAGAATTTTTATAAGTTTTCCATAGTTTATATTTTTTTTCT
Source organism: Dioscorea zingiberensis (assembly GCA_026586065.1). Taxonomy (NCBI): domain Eukaryota; kingdom Viridiplantae; phylum Streptophyta; class Magnoliopsida; order Dioscoreales; family Dioscoreaceae; genus Dioscorea; species Dioscorea zingiberensis. Next base: position 4,765,214 of record CM048822.1, on the reverse strand, counting down.
ATTTTTTGAAATTTTCTAGATATATTTCTGATTTTTCATGATTTTTTATGATTTTTTACTAAATTTTAATGTTTTTTTAAAAAAATAATGATCTCAGCCGTTGGATCATGATCCAACGGCTGAGATCAACCTGGCCGCGGGCCGTGCTTGTCGGCCCGCGTGCCGTGCTGGCCCGGCCCGGCGTGCCCGTGCCGGCCTGGCACGCGCGGGCCGCGGTTAGCTGGCCCAGCACGGGCCCGCAGACGGGCCGTGCACAGGCACGGCCCGTATGCTACAGTGTCCGGGCCGTGCCTAGCACGGCCCGTAACGGGCCGGGCCGTGCCGTGCCCGTGCCGGCCCGGCCCGTTTGACACCTTGAGTTGTAGGTATCCCAAAAAAGACCATTCCAAAATCAAAATCCATGATATTTTCTAAGCAAATCTGTCCCAAACCCCCTAAACTTAAGCCAAACTTATTAAATATTTCAAATAAAGTATCTAATCATATATATTTACAATCTTAATAGCATATTCATCTGGAAGAATCAAATAATGAGAATAAAAGATGATTCTTGTGTCAATTAACAAAAGAAAAGAAAAGAATAAAGCTGAAAAATTGAACTCAATTTCCAAATGTGAAGAAGATTGATATATTTTTTCTTTTTTTGAATCTTGAGTATGTCAAAATTAGGTTAAAATTTACTAATAATGATAGGAAAATAAGCGAGAATTAGTTTAAAATTTAAAATATTTAATTTATGGTATTTTATATGATGTAAGTGATTAAATATGAAGAATCAAGTATTCTACTATAAGCGAGGTACTTACATAATTAAATATAGTATTTGTGTTCCAGGTTTCATGGGTCTATGTCGGATAATCATTGGATATATACATAGGTTAGTTAGGTTAGTTTTGGGTAACCAGGGGTAAAGTTTGAAACTTGCCCTGTTTGAGTTTTAATTTGAATTTCAAATCCGTCCTAAACCCTAATAGTGTTTCCTAAATGGTTTTTTTTTTGAGTTTGTGTGAACTGTCTATCCGTCAAACCCTCAAAATTTGCCATCATAACTGAGTCAAATCTGCACTATGGAATTCCTTCCATATATTGTTTAAATAAATGAGGATTTATGATGTTTGATTTTCTACCGTTTTTGACCAAAAAGGTAGAAAATCAAACATCACTGTTTTGTCACTCTTTTAAGATGAGATTTTAATCATATGCAGTGTTGCTTTTGTCTCTCTCTCATTCACCGTATTTAGATCCCAATACTTAATTGGAAGCTATGGAGTTGGCTTCATAAACATACATATTCATCAAAGTGGCCTTTGGAAGCTACGGAGTTGGCTTCATAAACATGGATATTTATCAAGGTGGCCTGGACCAATTTGGTTTTAGATTTCCTGTACTGGACCAATTACAGTTTAAATGAATGGAGTTATGAACTTTGAAAGCCGAATCTATTTGGGATTATATCTCTCTCTTGAGGGGAATCCTCTTTTTCCCCTATCAGAATTGAGAACATTAAGTATTGTTCTTTTGTAAAGATCTAGAGAATCTGAAATTCTCATATGATGGCGATATATTGCTTGTGTTGGTAGTCACGAGCTTCTCAATTTCCTTTTCATCACTTTGAGGGTAATTTTAGTATGCAGCACTAAACTTTTTCGTTTTTCTGCATGTACTTGGTCATGTGAAACATGCATCCATAATTTTCAAAGTTGTCTAGTAATTGATACTATTTTATTTTTCATGCATTGACAATGCTCCCATACCACAAGACACGTTAATTATGTAGCTTTTCATATCATTGCAAACAAGCTTACATGGTTTCCTTTTAAACAATTTTTTTGGGCAATCCTTGCAATTATGACAACTTTCCATCTCATGATGTAGCTTTTAGCACATCTTCTAGTAGTTATTTTTAAATATAACCATCAAGATAAGCATATTGTTGAAGGCAGGCTTACTCTTTTCACTATCATCCAGTGCATTCATTGTTAAAGTGGTTTAGCATTTTTCCAATCCAATTGTGGTACTTTACTGTAAGTTAGTATATTGATCATTCTAAGATACTTTTCTTGTCATATTATGATTGTAGAGCTTAAGAAAGCACCTTTTGGAGGAACTTGAGCAAACATTTCCTGATGAAGTGGAAGCTTATAGGGAGATTCGTACATCCTCTGCTGCTGTAAGTTTCATAAAACTGCTATTTTTCTCATCTAATTTCTTGGATATTTTCTTATTAAAAATAATAACTCGTAAATGAGTTTGTTATTTTTAGCTGCCAATCTGGCTGGAATTTCTTTTTATCTCTGTTGTTATGTTGTCTATTAATGTATTGATCTGTGGACAGAGCTATCAATATATCAGAGAGAGGTTGAACACCTTGCTTGCATATCATCAGTCTCATTAGTGTGACAAAATTTGCATAATCTGGAAGCTTAATTTTGAGGTCTGATTCATGCATTTTAGCGGAAATATTACTAGTATGGGGTCAAAAAGAATGGCATGAATCTGGGTTAGCTGCATTAATATAAGCTAGGAGATTGCTTGCTCATACTTTTAAAGTGTGTACAAGTTCTCTATTAACCAAGCTGCGGCTTTTGTGTTAAAAAGATTGTATTGGAAGGAAATCACGAAAGGTTTTTGTTGATGTCTCATTTTGGGAACTGCGATGTTTTGGCATATGTTATCTCATTTGAAGCCTGCTTCGAATAGCTGGGCTTCCATTTTTTACCGTACAAGAAATTCACATCCTTACTTTATTACATCATCATCTCTGGTACACGTTTCATTTCTGATGTTTATATCACCAAGCAATCCACACCTTCAATCAGGCTAAGAATAGCACAAAAAACAAAGTGGAGCCAACATTCCTTTACAATAACTAACAATGCATGTTTTTCCTCGTCATGGAATTATTGAAATATTCTTTTTTTCATTTCCATAGCAAGAATATTGATATTTTTGCTCTGTGTGGAAATGCTGATTCTGGTTGGCTTCATATGGTTGAGGATCCTCGTTGAGTTAATGTTGATGGTGAGTAATTCTTAGATTGTATTAGCTGAGTCGGTTCATGTGCACTAACTCAACCAATAAAATGGGCTCTGCCCTTGAACTAATTTTTGGTTAGGTCGGTCAGCATATAGGCTAGTTCAATTTGAACTTTATCTCTGACATAAATTCCTGTCATAGAAATCTTGTGTGACAATAATAATTGATTTGTGTTAGTTCTGTCTTGTCTGGTCATTTTTGCTAAAGCAATTTTCTTATTTCACTTCTAGGAATCAAAAAGGATGGCTCACGCCCAGGGTATTTTCTCCAATGGAGATGTCAAAGTGAAGACAGAGCATTGATAGCTGTTATTTTGGTATTTGTCCTGTATGTACATTAGTGTTCAGGCTAAGTGAGTGTTTGGTGTCAGACTGTGATAGTAACTATTTAACTTTTCCTTTTTAAAACTATTAATCATATATCGTGTGGATATCCTTTTGTGTTTGTCATTTTATCAATTTATTATCCCATAATGTTCATTTTTTGGAAGATATTTGAGTATTCATTCCTCAGAAACTTTATGGGACCCATTGATTATACTATATATTGGTTGGCCTGAGAATTGAGGCATATCTTCATAACCAAGTTCTATCATGTTCTGGAAAATTTGGTCAAATTCTTTCTGGCGTCAGGTCAAAAGCCGGAACTTTTTTCTTTTTTCATGTAGACGAGGTTATTCAAATTATATTAGTGGCTTTGAATTTCTCTGGTTTCCAAAGGGTTCATATCATTAAATTATGTTCTACAAGGTTTTTTGTGTGTGTGTGTGGGGCATATCTTCATAACCGAGTTCTATCATGTTCTGGAAAATTTGGTTAAATACTTTCTGCCCTCAGGTCAAAAGTTGGAACTTTTTTCTTTTTTATGTAGATGAGATTATTCAAATTATATTAGTGGCTTTGAATTTCTTTAGTTTCCACAAAAGGTTCATATCATTAAATTATGGTCTACAACAGGGTCCTTTTTTTGTGTGTGTGTGTGTGTGTGTGTGTGTGTGTGTTTCCTTTGTTTTCTGGCGACCTGAAGCCATCCTACTAACTACTACTCTAGAACAAATTAAGCTGGAGCTGGAGACTCTTGTAGCTTATTTGGTGGAAATTACTGGAAACTGCCGGCTGTAGTCCTTCAGGTAAGTTATTTATATTCCAGTCTTGTTCATTTGCATTTCCAAAAGCATGCCGTCTTTCATATGGTTTTGAGGCTTTTAACTCTTTTTCTGTCCATTTCTAACGTCCAAGCTTCATTTTCATCAGCATGATGCTTTGGAAGAATCTTCATAGAGTAGATTTTGTAGAGTCTAATCAGATAAATATTTCATATAAATTTTCAGTGGATGGTAAATTTAATCCAGGCAAAGAGAAGGATGCATAATCATTTATTTTGATAAATGTTTCCTGTATTTTGATATGTGATTGCATATATAAGCATTTGGATTTGCAGCTAGAAGGGAGATTATTCTGTAGACTTTATTGCTGCATCAATTTGTCTAAAAGGAATTCCATACTTGTCAGTTTTGTATCAGTACTTATATTAACTTAAAATGATGGCAGTCTTGTAACTTGGTCAGAGATTCGAACAATAGCTTATGTGCAGGTGCAGCAAAGGTTTAAAGGGAGTAAAATGAGGACAGGGGCCCTTGGTTTCCTTGAGCTTGAGTTGATAATGGGAAATAGGAGAATTTATGAAGAGAAGTGGTTAGGAATTATTTGAATAGAGCTGTACATAAGAATGGATTTTAGAAGAATTTATAGAGCAAAAGACTATTTTTATACTCACTGTCACCTGAAGAATGAAAACCATTTTTCTTGATGGGAAATATAGTTTTTCTCTTTGATCTCAAGCAGCAGGCTTCGTGACATTGACATCTTCAAATGGTTACTAACACATTGGTGAAGAAACTTTTTAGGTGGTGAAGACATGATTATTGTCTCTAATTGATGACAATGGAAATTATCTCTATGATAGTGAAGAAATTTCACATGGACAATAATTTAATGACTGCAGGACTTACAAATGCTCATTAACATGATACACCAAAATAGAACAACAGGTAATAAGCACCTTCTTTTAATTATTTTGTGAGGGATATTGTATAATTAATTGCTGGATCTGAGAAGCATCATCCATTTTTTTAATGCATCTCTTGGTTGATCATGAAGCTGAGGAAAATTTTACCTGATAAATCATTCTTCTTGTTATTTTGAAATTTCAAGCCTTTATTCTAATTTCTTTTGTTACAGAAAGGACAGTGTTCTAACTTCACATAATCTTTGATCAAGTGCTTTGACCTAGGCTCATATTTTGCCAAAATAAAAGAAATGATGTTTCTTAAAGTTCCTTCTACTGATGGCAGTAGCCACAAAAGTAAAGATTTGATCTATTCCATTTTTGGCTGTTTGAGATTTTCTATACCAAGCCCTTTTGTCTATAATTTATAAGTTGGTGAATACATAAAAAGGAAGGTGGTAAGATGGTACAAGGCCTGAATATGAATTATGCCAATCATTATTACCGCAGCTGATGCCATGCTAACTGTATAGTTTTTGTTGTCATTTCTGGTAATCTCATTGTTGGGTTTAGTAATAGAAGTACAGGGAAAGTGTGGTTGACAGAATTTTGGGCTTTTCTATGGTTATCTGGCTGGAAGGATTTGTTACAATGATGTGAATGAAACTAGCATCATGATATCTTTGTCTCAAAGTGCTTATTGTAAACTGGTTTATGTTGGACTGTTCATGTAGTAGAATTGGTATAAAACGATAAAGGAAGATGTGATGAGGTTTTAAGAAAAATTTAGGCAATTGATGTGGAAATTGAGCCAATAACATGTTTAAATGGTATGAAGTTTATTGACAATCTAGAAGGACGCTGTAGTTGCAAGACTTGAAGAAAAACCTTTCATGACAGAAAGCACTTGTCATATGAACAGTGATGGTTATTATCATATTGTCGGGCCAGCAAGACTTGCCCTCCATTGTTGCATGCATGGTTGCTTATTTTGTTTCCAGCTATTTTAAAGATATTTCTCAGGTCCAATTCAACCATCTTTTGTTCTTCTTCCTTTGTAGACTTCTTAATCATATAAGCGGAAAGCATTTGTTAGGAAACACCTGTTCATTTTTATTAAATTGCTGACTTATTGTTTATTGAAGATCTTGCCTTGACAACGAATGCTGATCTTGTTTATGCTTTTCCAGTTAAAATATTTCATTTCCCTTTGGCAGGTTCAGTATTCTTAATACCATCTGATGCCATACCATATTTGACCTTATTATTATTATTAACCTTACACAGGAAGTAACAATCCTTTCGGAGATAACAGAATCAAAGGATGCTTTCTTTAAAGAGGTTGGTTTTGGTATGTCAGCTTTTAAACCATAGCATCAGGATTGTCATATCTGTTGGTGACTTTTCTGCAAGCTTTTTCCTCATTCCCACTCAATACATGCAGTTCATTACATTCTAACCCAGGCTCTTACATTCTTACATTGTGGACATTGTTTTACAGGTGGCTCTGTTATTTGATTCCGACAAACCAAGGTCTAGTGCTGATGGCCAAGGAGGGTGGCAGAACTGGAAAAAACACTTACACAAAGATTTCATGGAGCAGGTGTGATCTTAAAACAAACTATCCATTATGCTAATCATTCAGTCATAGGCCAAAATTCCCACCACTGCTGTTCTGGGAAATTAGTGCAGTCAAAGCAGCACTCTTGCTCGGTTGATGTCAAAGAGGTTGATGCAGGTGCTCCTACAAGCTCTATTTCATCCTGGTTACTGCAGTTCAGTCTTTTACCTTTTCCTTCTTCCTCTTCTTGAACAACCGGATATTCAAATCCTGAATCTGATCCTCTGCTTTGTTTTACAGCTTCTTTCCCCTTGCTATCTCCATTATCAGACTCACCTTCATTGCTGCTGTCGTCCCGTTGCTTGCCCAGTAACTCTGCCAGCTTCTGCAACTGTGCACAAAAATTGAAACAAGCTACCTGGAGGTTACTACAATGAAAAACTCAGACTTCACGAAAGTGGAATTAAACTATACTAACTCTACTCTTATCTCTACCTGTTTAACCAGTACTTGCTTCTCTTTCTTGAGAACTTCATAGCTGGAAAGAAGCTTATCATAATCCGATCTCATAGAGTTATATTCTCTCTCCAGCTGCTTGGACTTCCACCGCGCTCTTTTGTTCTGGAACCATATGGCGACCTGGCGAGGCTGCAGACCAAGCTCCCTGGCCAGCTGCAGCTTCTTTCTCGGCTCCAGCTTCGTCTGTGTCTCAAACATCGTCTCCAGGGACTTGATTTGCTGCTCGCTGAACCTCCTCTTCCTGTCATTCGCTTCCTTTATTCCAAGATCCAAAACAAATGGATCTCCTTCTTCCAACGTAGAGAACTGATCCTCGGTGCTCTCCATTTCAAGGTACTCAGAGATTCCTCCCTTTTCTTTTTAGAAACCTTCACCACCAGCACTTTGATTGGAGATTTATACTTGTCATCCGGCGAACTACATCTCTGTTGCTTGACAGCATCCCTATCTATCCCTTCTCTTCTCTCTCTCTCTCTCTCTCTCTCTAGGTGGCAAAGAGTCTTTGCTTTGCCTTTCTCTTCTCCCTGCCGTTCAGTTTCTCCCAACGAGCTCCTTAAAATGTTCTATACCAACTGACTAACATGGAATGTTATATTAGCCCGTTGGAAGCTTTTCAAGTATAGGCTCCCGCTAGTGGGGATTGATCCGCGAGACACCGTACCCGTCCAGGTGGCACCAAAACGAGCAATTTGGTCGGTCTCGCAAGCAACGACAAAAGACGCCAGGTATATAAAATTACTAAAATGGGAGATAATATTTAAATAACTAATAAATAAGAGGTGACGTGTGCGTGTTGAACCAATAATATCGATGGCGTGAAGGGATGTGTCAGCTCTGGACCATGTCGAATGGGGTTGAGACGCGTGTCCCTAGTTGTGGAAGAGGCCCCTAGGCCACGGACGTGGGTGGGGTTCTGTGTGCGCTACGTGGTGGTCGTGTGGAGTTTTGGCTACGGTGGCGGGGTCCGCATCGTGTTTGGTGCCGAGTCCCGTCGGATCTTGTGTCGGCCCCGGCCGTCCTCATCCTTTGCGGACACTGTGTTTGCTTCTCGGCTCTGCACTGTCTCCTTTGAGATCCGTGCTTATTTTGATCTTCTTAGTTAAACAGATATATATATGAGGTTTATGTTGTGGAGTTGAACCAATGGATAAGCTTGGAATGGTTAGATATTATGAGAGGAATTGAAAGACCCATCAGTCTGTGTTGCTTTCAGCTCACCATATCCATATTTCTTTTCTTTCTTTTTTAATTTAATTTAATTTAATTTTTTTCATCAGTCATTCATGAGCTATCAAAGTCAAGGGTTTTGCTGAATTTAATGGACTTTGCTGCCCCACAGAGGAGGGCATGGCTTCATCTGGATAGCTGAGAGGTTCTAGATTTCTCTCACGTTGCTGTCACTAAAGAAGGGCATATGGCTTCATCTGGATAACTGAGAGATTCTAGAGTATGAGAAGGTCTTAGCAAAGATTTCTCTCACGTTCCTGTCAATTCATTTGTCAATCTGAACACGAAGAGATTTATATGAAAAGAATGAGGTCCATCCATGATTACGGGAAGAAAAATGTGGAGATTGATTGGATTGGAAGAGAATTAGGTGAGCCAGCGATGCAGCATTATTTTGTAACGAAATATATAGCACAGGGATTTGGAATTTTTTTCTTTTTCTTTTGTCTTGGTCTAGTATTAAGGAATCTAACTAACTTTTGAAATGCATGGCTGATATCCTTCAGCTGTACGTGTTTGATTCGGTACTACTCAAACGTAGTTATGGTTATTAAAATGGGGCATTAAGGGTGGAGGACCAGATCAACTGGGGTATAAAAATTGAAGTTTAGTCCTTCAGGTTTTGAATGAGTGCATAATTAGGAAGCATTATGTCGAGGTTAGAATTTTGTTTGGATTGTTGGAGTGTTTAAAACTTTAACAAATATACCCATTCACCAACTTTCAGAAAGAATAAGTAAATCCTACCGTGGTTCACAATCACAGTACCGTGCGGGAGTATATAAATTGGGTATCTAATTTTTTTGGGTGCACATGTATATAAATTATGTGCGGGTTACACTCCACAGTATCATACCGTCATGGCAATGTAGAACACACCCAAAGAAAATTGGTCATATTTCCTCTCACAATTAGATGTTGAGGGTTACCAACAACCTTTTGGCTTATTGATATTGGTTCACAAGGGCATAGATGGTTGGAAAGAACCCTCATAACCATAAGGTGAGGGCATGCGTGTAGAGAGCCGTGTTGCCCTCCCTTGACTTTCACACAAGGGTCTTGTGGCCGTTGTAAAAAAAAAAAAGTAGATGTTAAAGGTTCAAATTATGTCTGTGATGTGTTTTTAGTGACTTATCCATATTTATATATATTGTTAGTGCTAAAATCGGTATCTCCTAGAGATTAACCCCGATTTAGACTAACGGTTGAGATTTATATTTAGGGGGACGTCAGATTTACGTGGAAACCCCCGTGAATCCGGGTAAAAAACCACAGGTCTCACTGAGGAGGCAATCCACTATATAGCAGTTGATTACAAGAATCTCCCTCTCAAGGTGTACAACATGTGCATCCTGGAGACCATGGAGGGAGCTCAGTATGAAGGTGTTCGATTTGGCTCGGCCTTGCCTTGATGTCAGTCGGCATTTCCTTGGAGTCAGTAGGTTTTAGCCTTGGAGTCAGTGGAAGGGAACTCTGTATGAGTTTAATGAAGAACTACCTTGGGGCTTTAGAGAAGACCTGAATGTCTTGGGGAAATCTTGAAGGCTTTGGAGAGAGTTGGCCATAGAACTTTAGCTTGGAGCTCATATGAGAGAAAGGCCAAGGAGAGCTTGCTTGGACCCATATCTTCTTCATACTTTGAATTCACTTGGAGTTATTTGCAGATGAGCATGTAGTTGGTCATGGATGACGCCATGAAAAGAGGCATTGAAGAACTCATGAAGATAGAGAAGCTCTCATGGAGTTGGAGAGTCACCCCCCCACCCCCCATTTTTTCCTTTTGCTTGACCTCTCCTTTTATAATGTGTTGGCCTCATAATAAGGAGCCCCCCGGGCTCCACCACTGTCAGAACATTCTTTTCTCTGTCTTCCTTATCTCCTTGGGTCCCGTGCCCCTCTTATTGTATGATTTTGAATACAGATTAAGAACCCCCCCTCTCTCCAGGGTCTTTGGTTGTATATATATAATTGTGTTGCAACAGGTGTATAAAATGAGAGATTTGAGGATATAGTTACAACAGAATTAGAATGGGTCAAAGAGGGATAAGTCAGAGAAGATACTCGGATACTCTTAACATTCCCATAAGCTCAGGAGGTTCATGAACCTGAGGCTTGGACTTGAGCAGAAAATCTTGGAAGACACAATCCTTTGGTGAGGAGATCGGCCAACTTGTAAATCACTGCAAGATGGTTGATGCGGAAATTCTACTTGATTGAGCTTTTCGCGTACAAAATGCACATCAATTTTCAATGTGTTTGCCGATGATGGAAGGCTGGATTGGATGCCATATGAGCAGCTCGATTATCACAAAGAAGCAAAGGGTGTCTTTGGTAAATGAGAAGTTTGAGGAATCTAAAAGATGAGATAAAGCGAGCATTTGAGAACTAAGAGATGCTAAAGCCACATGTACTCGGCTTCACAAGCTGGATGGAGGCGGTAGTTTGTTCTTGAACCCCAAGAGAGAAGGTTAGGGCCTAAGTAGGCAGCGTAACCTTGATAGTAGAGAGCGTCTGCTCGTCAGGGAGCCTTGTCGGCATTAAATTACCCAATTAAAGAAAAATTTGAAGATGAGTGAATTGAAGGCCATGAGTCAGCGAATACTTGACATATCGCTTGAGAATTCTCTTAGCGACAATCAAATGAGAAGTGGTTGGGACATGAAGCGAGACACTTTGATTGGCGGCATAAGTGATATCTAGTCTAGTGAGTGGATATTGAAGGCCCACCATCTGCGAGAATTGTGTAACATCGGCAAGTGGTGCACATCGTGAAGAGGACAATTCTGCGACGCAGGCGGAGAGTCTCGAATTGGTTTTATCCGGTCAAGACCAAGGGTTTCGAGGAGAGAGAGCATACTTGCGTTGAGAGAGATGAATGCCACTGCTTGTGAGTAAGACTTCAATACCAAGAAAGAAGTTGAGAGGACCCAGGATCTTTCATGCAAACATTGAAGAGTCTGTGGAGAAAATGCACTTTCTGGAAGGTAGTGTTAGAACTGTGACAAGAATGTCGTCCACATAGACTAACATAATGAGATGGAATCAATTGATTGAACAAACATGGGCGTCAAATGGACAAGCGAAAGCAATAAACTGATAGAAGAGGAGATCGATTGTACCCAAACGCGTGGGGCTTGTTTTGAACCTTTAATGGGGTGTGAACATGGTTTGGATGGGTAAGAATCAAAGAAGCTAGGAGGCTGCTCCCATATTGACAATTTAGATAAGTGACCCATGGAGAAGCGCATTTTGACATCAATTGTAAGTAATTCCCAATCAAAATTATTTGCACTTGTAAGTAAGAACAAGATGAATAGTGCTAGAGGGCCGGACAAGCGAGTTGAATGTCTGCATAATCAATGCAGTTGTTGATTGTAGCCTTTAGCGACCAAGCGGGCTTTGTATCTTTCAATACTACCATCGATTTTTGTTTGATCGATAGACCCATTTAAGCTAATAATATTTCATCGAGGGGCGTCAACTTTGGAACAAGAGTCCAGTATGTTGTTGTAGAAGAAGAGCATTGTACTCATCTCTGCATGGCGGTTTCCATTAATTTACAAGTTTGGCTTGAGAAAAATCAGTTAGTTCTTTTAGGAATGGTAGCTGTGAGGCGAGGAGGAATAGGATCTAGATAAAGAGAAAGACCTTTGGTTTTCAGTACCATCTTAATGTTCTTGTTATCATGGGTGAGGCAGATTAGGTACTTATTGGAAGAGTTGAGGAGGTACTAAGGAGGGGCGTTAGAAATCAAAGGTGAGTGGATTGAGACGAGTAGTAGAAGGAGAAGAAGAGGTAAGTGATGGAATACTGAGAACCGGGAGGAGTTGGAGATGAGGTAGGAGAGAAGAAATAGGTCGGGGAGAAGGCGAGAACGGTTTCAATAGGAGGAGAAGAAATAGGTGTAGGAAGATTGAGAACCAAGTACAATCTCAAGATGTGTTTTGAGCTGGAAAGGGCTTTGGAGTGAAGTGTGATGGAAGCTCGGTGTGAAAGGATTGAGACATGGTTGTGTAGAGATAGAAAGGGAAAAAATGTTGCTCATCAAAGAATGACATGTCTAGAGATAAACACGGCCAGAGACAGGATCCATACAAGCTGTAGCCTTTATAATGTGAATTGTATCCTAGAAGACCTGCTTATTTGCTTTTGAATTGGAGTTTTGTCAGTCCAAAGGGTGTCGGAGCCAAAGGAAGCATGACTGACCAAAGTTTTAAGGAATGGAGTAGTGGAAGCTTCTTAAGAAGAAAGAGAAGTTAAATGGGGGTGATCTGAATGGCATGGTAGGTAACCTATTTATGAGTGCTTTGTTAGAAAGGAATAATTCAAAAAATGCGGTAAATGGTAGGGCAAGAAGAGTTAATCGGTCTCCACCACATTGCAATGTTTTTCGTTCGGCTGACTCCATTACGCTGCGGAGTGCACGGCTGATTTACGATGGAAAATACCTTTACGATGAAAATGATCTTTGTAAAGTGTGTCCAATAAACTCACCACCAATGTCGATTGGAAAATTGAATTTGGGAATCAAATAAATTCTCAACCATGGATTGAAATATAGGAAAAATTGTAGCCACATCAGGACTTCTTTTTTTCATTTGGATAATACGCGAAAGCAGAGCTAAAACTATCACAAAGATGACATAATATTTGAAACCATCAATTGAGAGAAAAGTCTTTGAGTCCCCATACATCACAATGGATTGTATGAAGAGGAACAGTGCGTGCTTATTTAAATTAGGAAAAAGGGAACTTAGAAGATTTACCCAGTGACAAGCTCCATGGTTTTATTGAAGAGCATCTTGGAAATAGGAAGAACATTTGATAACTTTTGCAAGGTGCGCATAGATTAATGTCAGTACCGGTACCCAAAGATTTGAAGCTTGAATCATCTGCGGTACCTGCAAATCCATAACTCCTTCTTTGGAGGCTTTGGTATTGGGGGTAAGTCCACTTCAATTGGTCCTTGATGCAAGATTTTCAGTGCTCAAATCCTTAATTAGAAACCTCTTGGGGTAAATATAAAGCAACAATTATGATCATTTTGTGAAGCTGACAACGGATAATAATTTCTTTTCAAAGGCTGAGGACAGAAGGACATTTTGCAATTGAAACAGAACCGGAAGATAGGGGAAGAGAGCAGTGCAGGTTTGAGAATTTCAAGTCTGCTCCATTTGCCTACCATTTACTTGTTCATCACCATTTGTAAGTCACACTTGTTGTGGATCTCGGTTGCTTGCGGGACTCATATGATTTGTAGCGCGTGTCGAGGTACCAATTTTGATGGAAGGAGACCTGACCCATCAAGTTTGGATCACCCTTGCATCGGTGATCACGGGTCTTATACGTCTTTGGCATTCGGCAATTGAAGGCGGGCTTGATCCTTAACAAAAGATGCACGAGATCCATTGTTGAGTACTTCGCGCTAAGCCAAAACATTGGCTGTCCTTGCTATCTTGAGGAAACGGGTTGATGATGAAGATCTCACTCTTTGGATCACTTTCGGGTATGGTCACGATGCGATCCGTCGTCATTTGCCATTAATGCTCGCGGCACACGCACTTGATGAAGTCTTGGACTTCTTCTTGATTATAAGTAGACTTCAACAACAAGCTACTATCACATAGCGGTGGCTTTCTATGCTTCCATTCAGGGGTAAGTGGTTGACACCCTAATTACGTGCGTGGAAGGAGTTCCTCTTCCTCTTCCTCTCCCTTCGCCAGGAATTGCGTAGTTCCTCTTATCGGTGGTGCTGTGGTGCGCTAGGGCGCCATGCAAATTCAGTCCTGCTTATAAGTGTGGCTATCCCAAATCACAAAAGCTAATCATTGCTTTGCATTTGAAAGAAGGACATATCACCTCCTATTTAATCCAGCGACTATACAGATCCGATCGCCAGTCAAAATTGGTACCACGACACGGGTGCTACTGCAAATCATATGAGTCACACATGCAGAGATCCATAACAAGCAGACTTACAATGGTGATGAACAAGTAATGGTAGGCAATGGAGCAGGACTTGAAACAAAAATCTGATGGTAGTATTGAAAGATACAAAGCCCGTTTGGTCGCTAAAGGCTATAATCAACAACCTGGCATTGATTATGCAGAGAAGCATAGAAAGCCACTGTTGGCGGTGTGATAGTAGCTTGTTGTTGAAGTCTAATTTCATAATCAAGAAGAAGTCTGAAGACTTCATCGAGTGAAGGAAAGTCTCTTGAGCATTAGTTAAGCTTCTGATCGGATCGAACTTAGGACCGACACCTCGAGTGATCCAAGAGTGAGATCTTCATCATCAGCGTTTCCTGCGCTAGCAAGGGCGATGACCAACGTTTTGGCTTTGCGTAAAATTTTCGACAATGGATCTCATACCTTTTGTTAAGGATTGAAGCTCCGTCTTCAATTGCTGAATGCGAGCATGGGTATAAGACCCGTATACTGATGCAAGGGTGATCCAAACTTGATGGCTGGTGTCCTTGTCTATGACCTGAGATAGAACATCAGAAGACAAGGAAGAGTTTAGCCAGCCAAGTACAAGTTGATCAAGTCTCTCCCACTGGACCATAGCTGCAGGATCATTGTCATCAGGCTTGGGTATGGTACCCAAAACAAATCCGAGTAGACTATGGCTCCTAAGCACAGGAGTAACTTGGGTCTTCCATAATAGATAGTTTGTGGCAGAGAGCTTAAGAGAAACTTCTTGAGTGATCTGAGTGATCGATTTGACTTGTGGAAGGAGATCAGTAGCCATGGAGGAACGAGATGGCTCTGATACCATGTATGATTTTGAATACATATTAAGAACCCCCCCTCTCTCCAGGGTCTTTGGTTGTATATATATATAATTGTATTTACCTTGGTGTACAAAATGAGAGATTTGAGGATATAGTTACTTGAAATTAGAGATCAAAGAGGGATAAGTGGAGGAGAAGGATACTCCAGGATACTCTGCTGCTTATTTCCTTATCTCCTCGTGTTCTGTTCCCCTCTTATTTTCTTATCTTCTTGGGTTCTGTTCCCTTCTTATCTTCTTATCTCCTTGGGTTCTGTTCCCTTCTTATCTTCTTATCTCCTTGGGTTCTATCCTCCCTTTAGCTCGGTTCGGATCTTTGCAAGAGGTTCTTCATAGTGTTAGCTTGGTCTTGGAGCTCACCATGGGGTCGGGTCGCCCTTGGAGCACACTATTGGGTCGGATTGGCCTACCATTGGGTCGGATCTGGAGCACACCTTTCGGTCGACTCGGATTTGGAGCATACCATTCGGTCGGATCGGATTTGGATGTGCCACGTGTCAAGCATTAGAGTGGTTATCCATTTTTACCCATATATATATATATATATATATATATATATATATATATATATATATATATATATATATATATATATATGGGGGTGAGTAATCTAAGGAAGTCCCTAGATTCGAAATCTAGGCACATCCACACAATAACCGTTGGATCAAATCCAACGGATAACAGAGTAGCCTAGGCAATATTCCTAGCCCTAAGACCTATACCCTCAAACGTGGCCATCTCACAACAACAAGCTTCAAGCTCCTCACGTCACCGAAGCGAAACACGATAAGCGAATCGCCACTGTTGTATAAGCGAGATGCGGGGAGATACGTATACCATGCGCGTCGAGCTCCTCCACATCCCCACGCATGATCCCAATCACGTGTTGTTAGCCGATGTCTGTACGCCCGGACCCGGACTACCTTGTGCCACGACGCTTGCCGTGAATATAATGGACCCGCGCATGCCATGCACGCCGCGTGATGGGGCTGGTTGAAGAAGTCATAGACTTGGACTTTAACAAACCGAACCGAACGCTGGTCGCACAAGTCCGCGACACGGCAGCGGCGGTGAAGCACCGCGACCAGCACGTCCACGGCGGTGAAGCACCCGCAATGCTTCATTCTTCAGCGCTTGCCGTCTTGTGACAGCGTTCGGTTCGGTTTGTTAAAGTCTAAGTCCATGACTCCTTCAACCGGTCCCATCACTCCTGCGTTAGCTATGCATGATATCTAAGCTCCCATACTTCTCCACTGTTAAACCTACTGTTTCCTCCACCTGCCAAACAAATTCATGCTTTTTATATTAATTTGAAAACTAAGAAACAAAGAAATAGATTGATAGATGATTCTAAGAATTAAAAACCCTACTTCTCATCAGTAACATCACAATGTTTATAACTCCATGTTTGAAGGCCTATGGATGCAAAGAATGACCTCGCCGAAGCTCGTCTGGACATCGGTGATGACAACCTCGCACCATGCATGTGCGGTGAAGAGCCTCACGCCGTGGCTTCTTTATCCCACTTTCGCGCTCTTGTTATGATTGCCACCTTCCCCTCCAACCTTCACACATGACAACGTCACTAATAATCAATGACGTGGAAGCAATATTATAGCCGTCGGATAAAATCCAACGGGTCAATTAGGGACATCCCTAGATTTCTAATCTAGGGACGTCCCTAGATGATGTATTGCCTATATATATATATATATATATACCATTCACAATTTCACCACTTTGTTTTTTTTTTATAAATGCACACTACATATATAACCAAAACATATATTTAGGCCCATCAAAAACTTAAATCAATTAACAACTATTATAATTCATTCTATCATCTTCATATATATTGGGCGTTCATAAATCATCATCTTATTTAACCATTTATTGGAGGCTGTTGATTCGATATGAAGGGAAAACGATATTCTCCACCAAGTTGTTAATTTAGTATTCAACTTCTTGTCAAAATAATCTATCAAGTGAGATTATTAACTAATACAATGGTCAATCACTGACACTCCAACCTTAGTAATTTTTATAATTTACTCTGCATAATATTTGAAGATTGGGTAAAGCGAAAAAGGAAAATTACAAAATTCTCTTTTTCTTAAAAATTTTTACCAATTGACAAGCACTATTTTTGAAAATAAGGCCATGAATCTAATATTACTTTCTCAGTAAAAACGAAAGTTAGTAATAATAATAGGAGAAACGCTGAAGAACTATGTTTTTTATTCTACTTCATCTTGCTCTCAAATTTTAAATATTTAGAAATAAGTAAAATAATTAATAATTTGTTATAAGTCGTGGGCTTGAATCGTGAGTTTTAGATATGAAAACTCAATTGTTGAGGTCAAACTCAACTTTAGAATAATCATGAATATGAGTTAGAAGTTGAATCAATATTATCAACAACGACAACTTTTATTCTTTAATACCATGGACTAAAAATATATATTGAAATAGAAAGAGAATAATAGAATATGAGACAAAACCAAGAATAGAGGATTAGGTGTAACTCATGGGCAGCGAGTTAAGTGGAGACTTGGAAACCGGTCATAATTTGTAACTATGTGTTGCCACGAGACTTTATATGGAGATGGTCAGAACCATAGTGAATAATTGGTTGGAAAAAACTTTGTAGACGAAGAGAACATGGAGAGAGGGGCATCATCATTGACCTACAAATTACAATACTTCAATATGGCAATGCTAGCAAAATGTTAGTGACAACTAATTAATGGGGCGATTGGTATAAGTCAGAAAATCATTCAACATAACTTTAGAACCTCATATTTCAACCCCCACAAAAAAAGCTTGAGTACATGCCTTGTACTTTTGAAAAAGAATCAACTCACACTTGAGGAGCTTTGAAATAGGCATTAACGTATGAGCAGGAAAGGGAGACTCAATTAATTTCTAGAATAATATATGGATTGGTGAACAAGCACCCATCTTGCTATTTACCTCTCTCATACACATGATCAAAGAACTGCATATCTCACACTGAAGGCTAGGAACCTCCACCTGGGAGGAACCCCACTCCTCGAGGAAGGCCCCTCATTTAGGGAGGGAAGAACTCAGAGAGCTAACAAAGCAAATGGCTATGACCCAATGGCGGATGTGGAAGATGGACGCACATAGCTTTTAGGGCCAAGGGAAGATACACAATAAAATCTTTATATGGCATCTAATAGATTGAGGAATCCAATGCCCAATTCAGAAGGGTTTTTGGAAGCTATCATACCCCAAAAAATGTCAAATTGTTTGTCTGGCTCGCTTGGGGCTAGGATAACAAAATATTCGTCTTTGATAACTTGGCCAAAAGACACTAGAAGGGCACACAGACAATGTGCTACTTATGCAATGAAGTACAAGATTCGGGTTGGATTGTACATGCCACTCGATACCAGATCTCTGGGGAGGTAACCACATAGGTAAAAAGCTTAAAAAAGAAGCTCAATTAGGGTGAAATCTCACAATGATGGCTATCACCAGGAGCACCTGATTCGAAAAGAACCAAAGATGGTTCCATGGCAAACAATGTTTTTGCTAGAGTAATCATAGGGATCAACTTTCTAATATTATCATGATTTGGTATATCTCCTGCCTCCAAAACCAAAATTTTCAAGAGAAGCCTAATTTTCAAGAGGATCAATGTCAAATGAGACCAGAAGGATGACTTTGGAGATCTTATCACTCTTGGGAGTAACAATACGGAATGAAATGGCAGCTCACCTAAACCCACTTGCATACATGTATAGAGGGCGAAAGGAACACCATGTAAACCACATCTAGAAGGATGTAATTCTTTATCTCAATAAATAAAAGAATGTGATTTATTATCTTTTATTTTAAAAAAAAACTAACTGGTTGTATCTAGGTTTTGAGTCATATCAGTTTTGTTTTCATTGTTTTATATCAAAATCAAAATCTAGCATGTTACAGCTATTCGTATCATTGAAACAATACATTACAGGCTTACAGCTATGATTTGAATAATTTCAAATTGCCATTTTTATAGACTTCCCAAAAGTAGAAGGTCATAATACAATAATAATTAGTTATAATTGATAGAACATTCAAGTTATAAATCCATACGTTTAATCTTGATTTATACACTTAAAACATATACGTACTGTCACATAATTTAGAAAACTCTTATGAGTTTAAAACTACATAGTTTACACTCTTTTCAAGAGACTCATGTACAGAGAAAAAACAATACTTTACATTACATGACTTGTAATTTCAAACTATAGTTTTTATACTGTGGATCACATTTATTCGTTTTTTATTTTGATTTTAAATTTACTGTAAATCAACTGTTTTGTATTCAATAGAGAACATTAAGGATAAATAACAATAATATTTTTTTAAAAAAAATGAACCTCCAACAAAAGAAATTCAGAACAATTACTCTAATGATGAACCCAATATATAAACTTTAGAATAACAACATGAATCTCTTGACCAATGGTAATCAAACAACATAAAATGTGACAAAGAACAATATATATCATTGAACTGTGAATTAACAAAACTTGATCCTAAATATGTTTCCCTTTGAGAAAAAAAAAAAAAGCTCAAAACTGTGAGCATTCATCAGAAGTCCTGCTTTGTAGTTTCTAATAGTACAAACCTTGAAAAACAACCACAAAACCAAAGGTCCAAACTTCACACACTATTTCTTCATGTTGTACTTCTGGCTCATATCTCCATTTGAAAAGTTGCAGACATACACACAAGAGGGAGACTACTCATGGGATTGGAATGCATGAGAGAAGCAGTGAGAAACAAACCCCACAAGTGTCTTCTTGACACACAAATCAAGGCTACATAGTCCAAACATATCAAGCAAAGTTCAACAAACCACTTTTAAACAATGTATGAATCCTGCAAATGTTCAAGAAAAGCTGGAAGCTTTTCAAGGATCTCAAAAGCAGTTTGTCAGTGAGTGTTCTCACCTTGAAGTTTTCACTCCCTCTATTCTATGAGAGAAACAAAACCCTAAAATTAAGCTATATTAATGGAGATCATCAGAGTTTAAAAAAACAAAGGGTGTGATTATGAGGTGAAGGCTATATTAGATATGTAGTCAAGTCAAGTGAGGTCAAAGTACTTTTGTTCAAGTTACTTCAGAGGTGGGAAAGGGAGAGAGATGTTTGTGGTACTGCTGTGTTTTATCTCTAGGTCAAGCTGAGTGTGGTCCATGAAAGCATGGAAATAATTGATAGCTTGGAAGAAGGTGAATGTAAGAAGAGAACTGTGCATAGATTCTTCAGGTTCATGGACTTGGGAAATCAGTGCAAGGTGAAGTGATGGGTCAATATGTCAATCATCCCTTGGAATGCTCAACAAATAGGAGAGACAAGTGTTAGATCAATGCAGTGGGTCATGAACACTCAAAAAACATGAAAAACTTGATAATGAAAACCTTTTTCTTCCCATGATCACACCAATCTGCTCCTGTTCTTCATCATCATCATGGTCATCAGATGGTACTATGGAGACAGATCTATAGGTTTATAAATTTTAGGTTTCAAGTTAATTCACAACTCAAACAAAAAGAAAGATGTCTAGAAATATCATTCTGAATCTCTTGCATGGATCATAGAAACAGAAAACAAGAAGATCTATAAGAAAAAAAGAAGGAAAAAAACCCTATCACTGCTGCATGCACCTCTCTTCGATTTCTTTGCACAAACAAACACACACAAACCATAAAACAAGAAAGAAGAAGAAGAAGACAGACCTGAAGATCTCTGAGAAGAGGGAGATGGGAGGGGGGGACATGGAGGCTTTGTTGCTTGAGGGGAATGAAGCCTGGTCCGAGGTCTCTCTCTTTATCTCAAAGGGATCATCATCAAGCATGATGAACTCATGATCATGATAGAGATTCCTCGAGCCAGACAACATTCCCCTCAATGGTAAAGCATCCTTCTCTTATTTCTCCCTTCCAACTCACCACCTCTCTCTCTCATACTCCCATGACTCACGGCTTCTTTCAAGGGGGGGCTTGAGGGGCAGGTTATAGAGGGAGAGGAGAGAGAAGGTAACATAACAACACTGGCTTGCTGATCATGAATGAAATGATTACCCTCTAGAGAGAGAGAGAAAGAGATGAGAGTCTGTGCTTTTGCTTCTTCTGAAGAGATGTGGAGATAAATAATAAATAAGGATTGAAGAGAAAGAGAGAAAGAGAGAAAGAGAGAAAGATGGTAAAAAAAAATAGACAAGAGAGAGCGGCAGGGGTTTGGCCTACAGGCTATACAGCTGGGGGGGTTGGCATTCAGAAATGACCACGACTTCATGCACTCTCTCTCTTCTTTATGGTGAGTTAATAGATATTGTTGTCATGTTCTCCTATACCTGACACCACCCATAAATAAGAGAGAGAAGAGAAAAAGAGAATCCCAAAACCAAACCCTAAAACCAAAATTTCAATCCCTTTTTATTAACAATTAACAATCAACAAACAACAGGGAGAGAGAGAGAGTCGACATGGGTTGGAGGGGTGGTTGAATTGGCTTCTATGCTCTCGCTCTTACTTGTTTGTTACTTAATCTTTGTTGTCTTCTTTTACTGCTTTATTGTTTGCCTTCTTCTGCTCTTTATGCATCTCTTTGTTTGAATTTTTCTTTTGGATTAGATTAATATATATATATATCTCTGTACACTGGTTTCAAGGAAATTCTTTCTACTGATCAGCGTGACCATCTTAACTTCTTGGCAGTGTGTCACATGCTATGGAGAGAGTCTAGTCCCCCACCCTTTTGTGTGTTGAATGTTTTGCACTCTTATCCATGGATAGTATACCAACATGGTGAATTTCCATTGTCATTCTACTTATGGTTCATGATCAGTTATTGCACTTGATTTCAATTATATTCAACTAGTCTATATATATATATATGATGACTTGCTAGCCATTCTTGTCTATATATATAATTCACTGTCTTTTGATACATAAAACAGCAGCATGAGTGGATCAACTGGAACATCATGTCAAACATCTAATCTTAATCTTCCTTTGAGTCAAAGATGATACAATTATTAGCCTGCAAGTCAACAACTCAACTCATGACTCTTTACCAAAGGCCTCTTGCCCGAATAACATAGATAAGGGCGTAGGCATGGGTTACTCTGTGGATGCCAACATACTCACGTGAGTCTTTTTCATGTAGATTTGAGTTTAACTTTAGATAATAAATTACTTAAAATAAGTATATGTATAAGTTTTTTTTGAAGAAGTGGATAAACCACATTAATTCCTTAGATAAGGATGATTAAGATGCCAGTTACAAAAGCTCAGCCATGGGAAGCATAGAACACCTATGCCATCCCCGTGTGGCTGAGGTAGAGGGGGGTACTATATCTACGTCGTCCTCTCCGCTTCCGTGTCGCCTCAACGCCTCTAGCCGCCTCTATGATGCGCTAGGTGTACGCGGTTTGTCTGCGCTTCTGCAGGGATATGTATAAGTTATGTTGTGTGAAACCCTTGGTGATCCAAGCTACTGCACACGCCCTATTTGATTGATTCTTCGGGAGTGCTTGTCGCCCATAAAAAAAAGACTCATGACCCTTTCATATGATTTGAAAAGTAACCTAGACACATAATTTGTAAGGATTAATAGAGTCATTATATTTCTCAAGTTAGATAGTGGATTAGTTGCAAACAGATTGAAATTTTCTCTAATAAGAGAGAGAATGAAGTTTCCACTCCACTCATTGGAAGAATGAGATATGCTTTGTCTTTGTTCCTTGTATCCCACTTTCAGCACAAACAAACAGATGATCAGAGGCTAACATTTGGAGGAAAAGAGACCAAGAAGAGGAGAAAATACCAATTCTTTGATGTGTTGAGTTGTTATCAAAGTGCCCACTTGCTGCCCAACCTTGGCCTTGTGGTCCTTGTACATGGTTCCTTGTTTTATTATCCAAATTTCTCAATAAGATGACTATATGACATCAAATGCTTTCAATTTGATCACAAAGTTATGACACTAATAATAATCTTATCTTATGCAAGTTTCTATATATTATCAATCAATATGAAGAATGTGATATGTGTCTACTCTTGTTTTCTTAATTTGTCACAGAACTTTTGCTTTTAATAGAAATAATATATTTATTTAAACATAATTTATGATATTTAACTTTCTTCTATAATCTTGGTCTTACGTAACAGTGGAACGTTAGTAAAATAGAGCCTGATATATATGAACACACAACGGGCAACAATGTAAAAGATAGTGCCTCAAAGTAGACTTTGAGTAGACTTGAATATCGACAACCTTATCTGATAGGTGTCACCTATTGCCAATGTCCTACTATAAGTAGTTTATGTTCTATTGTAACGTGTAAAACATTTTATTAAATAAAAAATATGATTATCCACTTTAATGAGGTAATTAAATATTAATATATATTTTTTTTGATAAAGTGGATAAACAACAGTCTTTTATTGATAGTAGTAAAATAGAAAATAAAAACAATCTTACATATGTCCCCAAAGATACGGTGTTTTACATGTTGGTTATCTGGGTCCCTGGTTGGTATGTCCTGTTAACAAATAGCTTTTCATTTATTATTGATTGTTGATATTTAAGTATATTTCATAATGACTTCATATATATCTTCGATTAATATAACTAGGCATAATATATAGCATGATAAAACTCAAATTCTTGATGTATTTACTCTCTTTTTTCAAGTTTATTGGTTTCTTTTTCTCTCCTAAGTTGATACATTCAAGGGCAACTAATTATCCTATTTTTCGTAACATTAGAAAACCAATTAACTAATTAAACCAAGAGACAAGATTAAGAATGCCACTTTCAATCCGTGCAATCATGGTGGTTGGCATTCAAGTGGTTTGATCTCTTTTTATCTCACGTGTCATGAGGTACTATTCTAATTGAAAAGGCATACAATTTATTTGTTATTTTTTTAAATAAAAATAAATAAATCATATTTATTCATTATCATAAAAAAAGCTTCTTAGTTGAATCTCTAGTACAAATAGTTTCTGATTCATAATAAACCAAATAGCACCGATGAAAAAACAAATACAAATGCTGAGGAATGAGAGAAAACGTACATCACTCATGCCAATACTCATCTAAATTAGTGTTTAGCTATACTCTTGCAACAAGTTGTTGGTAGTGATGTTATTTTCACAAAAATATTATATGCCATATAGATATATTATCTATATAGATGCATGTAGAGTGGAGCAGGATTAGCAACATGAAACTTGTTCAGGTTGGTCTTTCAAACACTTTCAACTAGTAGGATATATGTAAGTTATTACTCTTATCTTTTTGACTAATGAGTTATATATAAATATAAATATGAATATAGTTAATAGTTTGTTGCCAATTAATTACGTCTTTACATGTTGTTTACCAGCCATGTTTTTTTTGTACACCTAACATATACAACTTATTAACATCAACGCACTGTTTTTTAACCAAAGACAAGCATATATTTACAAGATAAACAATAATATATATAATTAAATTATTTTTTGAACGATGAATCATATAGTTTAGTCCATGGTTTCACCATTTTTTTTATTTTAAGATATCATTTAGATTATATATTTCAAATTTAATTACAAGATAAATCTTTCATAAGAGTCATGTGCACCGGACAAAAAATAAATTCATAAAAAAATTATAATCAAAAGAAAATTTCTAGTGTTGAGTTGACAATTGGATAAGTGATTGACGACAATAAATTAAATCTTATTTTAAATTATAATAAATCTAAAATTAATAAATTTGAGAATTCACCTCTCCCTGTGAAACTATAGTATTTTTTTATTTTTTATACAAAAAAGTGTATGAATCACATTAATTTATTAGAGTACTATGATAGCTTTTTCATTGTAGATAAAACTCAAATACGGTTTTACATGGTATTGTCAAAGACCCTGTTGTGTTTGGTTGAGGGTTATCCCCAAGTGGGGATAGGAATAAGTTTTAAAAATTTTGAATTGTTTTGGAGGGAGTTTTTAAAACAAAGGTATTAATGATAAGATAGTGATGTGTCGTTTATGTATTGGTGGGTTATATTTTTAAATCTTAATTAAAAGTTTTGGCGGGAAAAACTTTTTATGGGGAATTGTGTTGGGGGATAACCCTTGGGGATATCCCCAACCAAACATGGAGGGTTGTGGGGAGTTCAGGGTGTGGTGCAATCCCTTGTGGATTATAATAGGAGGGTGGGTGCTCCGTCCCTTGGGTGTGCTCGGTTGGGGTTTCATCCTCAAAGTCTGATCCTTGGGGTCTCTACACTTGTTCTTTCATGGAGAGGATGTGATTGCGTCTGATGAGGGTGGCAGTCTCATCCTCTCTAGGGAACAAACTATAGTATTTGCTTCGGGTGATTTTGAGTTTAGTTATATGTAATTTAAAATATTTCTAAGACTGTGTTTGATTATCACTATTTTCCATGGAAAACCTTTTTAATGAGTGATTTTCCAGCCTTTTGAGCTGTTTGATTGCCAATATTTTCCGTGGAAAATTTTTCCACCAACCCTGTCACGTGATCCTATTTTCCATCAAATTGGTGGAAAACTTTTCCTGTCTCCACCTATAGGAAAAGTTTTTTCAGGGAAACAGAGGGGGTTTTTTTTAAAAAAAATCAAATAAAAACTGACGAGTTCCTCTCTCTCACGCACGCGACACCCACCCATCGAACCCTAAAATCCATACAAACCTCCGCCGACCTCCATAGATTTTTCATGGAAAATAAGAGCAATCAAACGGCAAAATATAATTTTTTTCATGGAAAATGTAGCTGTAACATACTGCCAATCAAACAACCACTTTCTTATTTTCCACAGAAAACTTTTTCATGGCAAACTTTTCCAATTTTCCATCTTGCAATCAAACACAGCCTAAATTCAATATATTTAAAAATAATTTAAATACAAGATTTTAAATTAAGATTTAATCCAAAATCCAGATTTAGTTTTTCAAATATCGATTTTTAAATCTTTTCATTCAAAGATAAAATTTTTATGATCTAGACACTTATTTCTAATCAAACATCATATTTATTTAGGTATATTGTATTTTAAAAATTAGTTATTTATAAATATTTTATAATAAAAAAATTTATATATTTAACATTATAAGAAGGTAATTAATTGAAAAAAATTATATATATTTTTTAAAATAAAAAAGAGAGAGAGAGAGAATGAGTTGTGGTGTGGTGTGGTGTGGTGTGTGAGCCGGCGCGGAATCCCAAAGGAACAGTAGTAATGCGTGGGAATTGAGCACCATTAAAGAAAAACACATGTGTGCAGGCCTGCCCAAACCAAAAAGCCTGGAGATTGAACAAGAGTTGTTGAAAAGATAAATTTCTTTTTCTCTCTCTCTCTCCTTCTTCTTGTACTACTACTTACCTTCCTATATATATATATATATATTTAAATAAAAAAAATCAACACTTTGCATTGTATGTGTTGTTTGTTTTTCCTTTTTCTTATAATCTTTTATTTATTTATTATGGACATATAAATGAAAGAAGAAATGGCAGCCAATGAATCAGTTGAGTTCCCAGAGAGAGAGAGAGAGAGGTTGAAGAGCGGACACGCGGGCGAGCGCTGCGCGCGCCGGAGCCTCGTCGAATGCAAAGAAAAGGAGAGAGAGAGAGAGATTGAAACTCGGAACTTGAAACTTGAAACACAATTGAATTGAGTCTGAAAGTCATTGGCTCGGAATCCCAGACGGAGTAGTACAGTACAGTGAGACCCTTCGGTGTTGGTCCCATATAATGACAACAATTGTCTGGTTGGTCTCCAATCCATGCTATAACTTATAAGCCCAAGGCAAGGTTGTTGACAAGTACTCACCCTGCCATTAATGTCAAGCCTTTTACAACGTGACTCACGGCACTCTCTTCTCTGCTCTGCTCTCTGCTTCTGTGAAACATGTTGACTCTGCTACATTTCACGGTGCTCTGTCCAACAGTAGAAGTTTTAAGTACAACATCGAATGATAATGCTAATCAAACTCTAATTTTTCTTTTCTATTTTTGTATATATTTTTCATCGTCAGAAAATAGATAAATCATTTTTATTTTTAATGTAAAATAAAATTAGTTTTTAAATGGACTACTTAAGAGGGCTCTTCTTTCCTCATCCCTACTATATAGCTTCATTCTCAAAATCCACATTAGTAATTGTTGTTTTTCGTCATGTCAACAACTTTGACTTATCGGTTTATACATTACATTAAATCATGAGAATAAAATATATATATATATATATATATTTTAAATCAGTTGTCAATGAACACATTATTTAATTTGAAAGCATATCTTCTCCCTTTGTTTGTTTTTTTCTATTGTTGTCTATGTTTCTACAAGTGCTTGTAGTGGTGTTTGAATTGAGATTCCAATCTACAGGATATTTTTGCCTAACTTTCTACATCTATGGGCTTCCTTTTCTTTTTCTTAGCAACACTTTTGAATGTATATTAGAAGCATGGTATCAGAACCAATCAATTAAGACATAAACGTCTATTTCAATTACACGGTGGATTGAAAGATTGAAATTTATGTGCTTAATATAATTCCCGTAAAAAAAACTTGGTGTTCTTGTCGTCTACTTCGGTTGGAAAATAATTTTGCATTAAACAATTAATTTAAATAAAAACAAAGTTTAATTAAATTAAAAAAATAAACATCAATCGTGATTGAAATGATAGGTATTAATGAATATCAATTATTAATTGAATTAATACATCTCTCATATCAATCAAATCAAATTTCATCCTGATTTGATTTTTTAATAAAAATATATAAATCATATTAGTTTATTAATATATAAGAAAATAATGTTATATAGTTATAGTTGAGATTACATTATAGACTCGAATTATCCTATAGATATGGAGTTTTAGCTAGTAACTCAGTCCTTAATACTACTCTCTATGGTAAGCTTTCCCCAAACCTGTGCATAACAGTAGCTTTATAGCATAGGGCTTTTGTTTTTTTGTTTTTTTTTTTAACTATTCA
Source organism: Dioscorea zingiberensis (assembly GCA_026586065.1). Lineage (NCBI taxonomy): Eukaryota > Viridiplantae > Streptophyta > Magnoliopsida > Dioscoreales > Dioscoreaceae > Dioscorea > Dioscorea zingiberensis. The sequence continues at coordinate 4,737,030 of CM048822.1, read as the reverse complement.
CGAGTTTGGGAAAAGATCAAACTATTTAGATCTGTTGTACAACAGTCTTACCCTATCTTTTTTGCAAGATTGTTGTTTTCACCAACTCGAACCTATAACTAATTTCTAGTTTCTAATTGCCTTGCATCAAGGCGGCTCAAAGATAAAGCGAGTGAAGCAATTGCTTTAGACCTCCAAATTTTAAAGGTATATATACTTCTTATCCTCTGAGATTTTTTTTTTAAAATCTTATTATCATAACTATAATAATAGATTATTATAATAAATTGATATTTAAATATTTTAATTTTAATGTCTATTGGAGGCCTTATACAAAGTTTAAATCTTAAATTTTTTTAAAAGTTTATCATTGTAGTTATAATAATAATTTGTATGATAAATTAATATTTAAAAATTTTAATTTAATATCTAATCAATTATATATTTTTTATCAACTAACTTTTTAAAATAAAAGAATAATAAACTAAAGTTTTAATTTTTTTAGTTTAAAATAATTAAATATATATCTTCTACCAACTATATTAGTTATTAAAAAACTAATCCCAAGAATTATTAATTACAACCATTGATAAATTGGTAAGTAATGGTCATTTTCTCTATTATAAAAATTTAATTAATAACTTCGCATCTAAAAAAGTTAGAAATATAAATTTTAAATAAATTTTTATAGTAGATAGTTTTTTTTTATATTTTTGATAAAAAATTTTCTTTTTATAAAATAACCTATTATCTTTCTATTGTTTAAATTTTTGTTACTTTGTTTAGATTTTTTTTTTCTTTTTGAAGTTATTTATCAAAACCCATAAGAATTACCATGTTAGTATATAAAATAGTTAAAAAAAATATCTCGTATAAGTGTTCGTTAAAAAAATTAATAAAATTTAATTTATATTAATTAATTAAAAGCCTCATTTTAAAATTTTGCTTTAGGCCTCCAACTCTTTTGAGCCGCCCCTGCCTTGATGTATAAAAAATATTCCTTTTCAATTGCATTAGGGATTTCCAATTGCACCAACGATGCCAAAAAGTAAAAGTCTCTTCAAAAGAGATCTTTACATTATCATAAAAATATACGGAAATATACGGAGAAATTTGTGCTCTTTTTTAGTAGCTTGAGAGGTTCAACAATGCACTCCTTCTCAAGTACCACAAGAGGTGTGTACTCATCACCAACACTTGGAAAATTTCCAAGATTCTTCACTTTAGATTTTAGAAATGGGTCTTGTACCGCTTATGCAATTTGCATAGTGGATGTGATTTTCTTTGTGACTTTTGAGAAAGTTAGAGGTTGATAGCAAGCCCCACTAAAAAGGGTTCCTTCTAATTAATGTCTTCAATTCCAATTTTAATTTCTTGATCAAGATAATTGGTGGGAGTCACATTGATGAATAACCCAATCTGTCGTTTGATTGGACCATTAATCATGGTTTAAATGTCAATCCAATTTGAGTTGTTTTAGCTCAAAAAACCAAACCCAATCGAGTTTTGATTCAGGCTTATTTTTTGTGTCAAAATTGTTATCTTTTTGTTTTAAGAAAAAATATAAAAAAAAATTTAAGATGGTAGGAACATGTCCTTATAAACTACTAGAAGCATACATTTTTTTTTGGATATCAACAAGTGGGAGTATTATTGATAGTAATTAGTATATATCATTATCAAAATAATTAGAAGTATCATTATCTGATGTTTAAAGATTAGTTTTTGACAAGATTTTCCATCTTCAATTTCTTGATAAAATAATTAAAAAAACTACAAACATTTTATCACAGAATTAACTGAATCATATCATTGAATAATAACCAAGTTCTTTCAAATCTATTCTCAAGTTGTTTACTATGATACTTTGTTTTTATTTTCTTTTTTTGTTACTAATCCAAGGAGTGCTTCAACCTTGCACATATATATATATATATTCAACACCTCATGCAAGAATCTTCTCATTTTCAGATTGAACATATCCATATATAGATCGATAGATAGATATAAGAAGTAATGAACCTTAGGTTCATGATATACAATCCAAAAAAAAAAAAAAAAAGTGAAAGAGATACCATTGATGAGCATGCATGAAAGTTTTTCTTAACAACGTGATAAGCTTGCACACTTGGCGGAATACATCAAGCTCTGAAACATCCGGTGAGGGGGAGATGATGATGGTGGTGGTGGTGGTGGTGATGGTGGTGGTGGTGGTGGTGGGCGGCGGCTGCGGCGGAGGAGTTCTCACGGTCGATGAGACGGCGGACGTTGCGGAAGTCGTCGACGTGGCAGGGGATGGTGAAGGCTCCCTTTTGGCGAAAGCCATACTCTTCTTCTGCCTCCTTGAGAAGGCTGGCAAACAAAGGATGGTTCAAGTACTTCACTGGGACAACAAAGCTTTGTTGTTCTTCTTCCTTGTTGCCAACCCTAATGGCCATGCAACCTTTTGGTGGCACCTTCTTGGCCATTGAAGACCTTTGACACTTGATTTGTTAGCAATGGAGGGTGTGTGTGTGTTTAGATGTATGTATATATGATGAGGGGATTAAGATTAAGGAGAGGGTTGTCATGGTCATGGTGGGCTCTTGGGAAAATAATGGTGGAAGGGAAAGGGAAGAAAGGGAAAGGGAAAGGATGTGTGGAGAGTGATTGCATGTTGGGGTTTTACTTGGCTTGCTTTTTTTCTATTTTGTGTGTGTTTTGCTTTCAATACAAGATAACTTTCAAGAGAGGTTAGTGATAGGAATGTATGAGCTTTGTGCTTTAGCAATGCCATTATTATAATATGTTGGTATAAAAAAATGAGTTTCTCAAGGTTGAAGGTTTAGAAAGAGGCTATAGAATACCAACCAAGTTCCTTGTTAAAAGATGAGATTCTCCTGTAGACTCGGGATCAAATCCTGACTCACAGAACTGTTGTGTGCGTGAGGTTCCGAACCTGTACACATTCTTGAAGTCCTTCGAGAGTACTTGTCACCTTATGAAAAAAAAGAAAAAAAAAAGGCTGTAGAATGGTAATATTTTCTTAAAATCATTTTTAATAGTGAAATCATGTTTTGCATGAATATTATTTTTAATGATGTTATGATGGCAAGAGGTCACAGAAAGGGTAACTAATACTCATACCCTATGGAAGATTTTGTGAAGCTATGACTATGAGATGATAGAAGCTAGAAATTTTGTACATAGATACCAACTGAAGTACTTCTCCTACATACATTCTTTACAAGAAGAAAATGACAAAGCAATAAATGAATAAACAGAAAGAGCAAAAAATTGAAGAAGATATTCAAGGCCATATTCTGAATGATAGAATTTAGTGATGTCTGGTTGTGTTTGGGCCACGGATGGTCACACCATGCAAAAATTTAGTGTAACCAAGAAAGCTTAGCTTGCCATCAGATGGTCTGATCCAGTCGTTAATGATAGAATGTGAAGCAGGGGTAAGGTTCATCTCCTAAACAGAATGGATTATATAATGTTATACAAGAAGCGAAATAATCTGTGAAATGGAAGCGTTAATTGGTACCTGTGCGAGTTCTTTAATGGAGATGACTTTATTACCCTCCTGCTCGAAGTACCGAAATGCTGTGTTTGCGATCCATTCCCAACTCTCCAGGGCTTCCAGCTGATAAGGGCTGATTGCAGCAGCGCAGAACTCTTCAAAGTTCATTCGTTTGTTGGCGAGCGGTTCAAGCTGAGGAGAAATTATATGGGTGCTGACATTAAATCTTATCTCACATGCAATTTCACAAAAGCCAGAAACATTGTACAAGTTGATGAGTGAGCACAGAACCACCAATGGATTTGAAATATATATGAAACAGTCTGCAAAATAAATGAATGCAAACCAATAGAGGTCGTACTGATTTTAGAATGTCTGGAACCCTTGATTCCTTCATCACATCAGTTGCATTTTGCAGAAGTGCCTGCGTATAATTAACCATTGTCTTGATTTGTGGAAAAAAAAGGAAACTTTAGATGAATAAACTAGGGAAATAGATGGAAAGGTGAAAACATTCTAGAAACTATTTCCTTCATCTAACTAACTCAAATGTGAATTGAAGGAAGTGGAGCAAACCCTTCGAAAGTTTTCAAGAGAAACACATCCATCTTTGTTCGGTTGCAATAACTTGTACTGAGACCTAAGATATAGAAGCTCATCATCTGTCAGAGCTTTAGAGAGAGCCTGTAAAAATATATCTAAATTAAGAATGATAATTATAACACAATGATAAGAGAAATATTCAACATTTACAACCAAAAATTCAAAAACTGAAAACCTATGGAATATCTAGAACCACAATCAATAAGGTAAGAACTTGTAAGCAAACTTATAGTATCTACTTTTAGTTTCGTAAAATCTCAATGCACAATAGGTTTAATGAACTCACTCTCACATCCAATTTGTATTTAAGTAATCAATCCTTAATTTTCTCCCAACTCTATAAGAATAACATTTTGATTTCCCCCAACTCAAAGAGAGGAGTATGTTTCTCGGTATTTTCTGGAGGCTTTGGAGGCATCTATTTATGTGTATAAGCTAGTATGGTGTGGAGTGAACTACAATCGTATAGGTAATGAGAATAAACAACACTACCAAAGAACAAATATCATTAAATTTGCATTTCACATTAATATGATAAATGGCACATGCTAAACAGTTAAAAATGTAGATTAACAACTATGGTTGGAAGGGCAAAAGAAAGGATCATTCCATGTATTTTGATAACTTATGGCAAAGATAGAATTCATACAAGGAATGCATCATCAACAACCATGAAATTTTCAGGATTCTTTACAATCCAACAAAGCTATTTAAAAAGAAAGCAGAACCTTTAGTGCTGCACGCTTGAAAGGAGTGGCCTGAAGATATAACTTCACTAGTTTATAAATCAATATATCAAGAGGAATTTGCCCTTGATGATCCCGCAACCAAGGGTGACCTACATAAAATAAGAGCCTTTAGTTTAAAGCAATAAGGCATATTCAGTGCAAACAGATCCAAAATATAATCAGCCAACACCTGAGTGCCTTTAGAATAATTTTATAAATTAAAAAATGCAGATGGCAAAGAGATGTCTGATAGATAGCAAACAATCAGGTGCAGCATGGTAAAAACAAGGTTATGAAATCGTCATGAAATTGACACTTACTAAGTGCCTGTGCAGCAGACATTCGCTTCCTGTAGTCCTTGTTCAAAAGCCTTTTCACAAAATCTTTAGCTTCTGGGGATAATGAGGGCCAAGGTGGGCCATCAAAGTTGGGATGAGCTCTCAATACAGCACGGAAGATTTCTGATTCTGTCTGAGCCCAGAAGGGTCTGCTGCCGCATAATAGGATATAGGTTATAACACCAATGCTCCAAATGTCTGCTTCTGTACTGTACGATCTATGTAAGACTTCAGGAGCAACATAGTATGCACTACCAACGACATCATTTAGTCTTTCATCTGCAAAGGGAAAACTTCAACGCATGATGATATAACAAAATATGCGCAGCTAGCAATTGAAATAAAAACTCCACTGTTTAATCCGAACAAAAACATCAACAAAGACAGGTCCTCTGAAGGTAAAAAAATGAAAAAGGAACTTAAGGATATAGAAAAAAGATTTGATTAATGTTGATCTGCAGTTCTTGACATCCTGACCAGAACTAGAAATGCAAAGTTAGTTACATATGATGAGAACTAAGAATGCATATTTAAATAGGGAAAAGAAAGGAAGGCTATAACATCTAAACAAAAGATGGTGCCAATTTCATTATGAAAAACAATAAATTAGTGTTTTATTGTAATTTCTATGTTGATGTAACAAGAGAGGTTAGGAGAAATATTAAACAATTAACTAAAAATAAAATGAAATATAAAGGAGAAAATGAAAAGGATATTTATGTTTTCCTACTTAGATGTTCAATACATTGTCATTACCATTAGCACAAGAAGAGCCTTTTCCTATTTTTTTTTTTTTTACATTATATCAGAAAGTAAAAGAAAAAAATTGAGATAATTGCATCTTATACCTGCACCAGATTCCTGACACATGGAATTTGAACAAGGGTCCTACTACACCAATGACATAACATAGAAGGAAATAGAGAGACAAAAGAAAAAGTCAAAGAAAATAATAGAAAAACAACAAAATAACATTCATGTAATACTTTTTACTTCATTTACTTATCCATATTATTTTTTCATCAAGCACACACTCTAAAATCCCTGGCCCAGAAAATAGTTTACAGTTCACTAGAAACCAAAGCATGAATTATTTGACAGTTGACCTGGAGCACATTCTCATAAGCTGCTATTTTCTCATAAAGTTAGGAAGCCGATGTGAGTTGAAAAGTCTCCTAAAACAGAATCAAAATAATTGAACAACCAGTTGTCAAACACTAATGTCAAACATTAACTGTGAAATTAGTATACAGAATACTGGAGGTAATTCCAAGCACAAGGAGGGGCATACAACGCGTAGAAGGCTAGCTGGAAGATGGAGGGGCCAACCTTTGCACAAGTTTGCCAAGAGAAAAAAGAGTCTTTCAGTCCTAGAACGGAATACACAGAAATAGTTGACACCAAATTGCTTTCATTGAAAAAACGATTTTGTAGAACCCCTCAAAAGTAAGTGTAGCACTTGATTGGATTACATCAGCAAAGATGTGACAAATGCCACAAGAAATAGTGAAGCAAGGAAAAGATAAATTGAAAAAGAAATTCTACAGAAACACGTAGACTCAGCAGGTTTTCATTCTCTGGTTTACAAAAGTAAAGATGCGATACACCAAATAGTGAAGTGTTTTGTCTGTGTGCAATAAATCATGATATGATGATAACTCTGTCCAATTAAAGGATCGGACACTGGCGCATCAATGACTCAAGCATTACTGCAGAATTCAAATAGCAGTTGCATGAAATGATTAGGCACTGCCAATCTTATCATGTGGAAGGTTTTTCAGGAAGCAAGGTTGAAAACTGCCAACACAGTGTCAACTCTTCAATGACAAAGAGGAAAAACATGATGACATTGTTCCAAGTATTACTGATGGGTGGATATATTACTTGAAAGGTGTTTTATGGAGGTAAAAGGATGTTGCTGATGGAAGAAAACAAACATTACATACAAGCCTGACTTTTCCTCCAAACGCAAAACAACCTAAGAATCAAGGACAATGAATATAGCATGATGTGCCAACAAAGGGAATAATGGAAGAACCAAGAAAATATACATGTAGAGGAGGCTCCATTGTTTTTGTGAATTATTATAATGTCAGAAGTAGTATTGAAATAGGTTCAAATGTAAATAGAAAGCCAAAGAGCAATAAGATATATATAACACAAGGGAAAGAAAAACACACGAACCATTACCAAGTGGAAAAAATTCCAAGACAAAAAGTGCTCAATGAACCATAACACAATCTTTCAGTAGAATTAGCCAGCAATACCTGGTCTGACAAAATCCGACAGACCAAAATCAATCATCTTCATTGGAGCATTTTCATCTCTAGTTGTAAAGAGAAAATTCTGTAAAAATGGTCAAACAAGGAGTGTTAGCAATAACCAGGCATCTAAAGTACTACAGAGTAAAAATGAAGCAAAGCAAACCTCGGGTTTTAAATCACGATGTACAACACCTTGAAGATGACAGAAGGAAACAACACTCAAAATTTGCAGAACAATTGCTTTCGCATCTTCTTCTTCATATTTCCCACCTCTTTAGAGAAGCAAAATACATAAGATATAATAAGAATTGCCTAAGAACCAAAACATAAGCAGCTTGAGTAAGAGAGAGGTCATTACCTCGACAAGATTCTATCTAATAGTTCACCACCTTCGCATAGTCTAAGAAAAAAATTAAAGGGATTTAGAAACAATGGAGAATTTTGACCATTACAAGATTTCATTTACATGGTCAGTATTTGTTAGCAAACTAATGCCTACGCAAAAACAGAGACATATGCAATTATTGGATAGGATCCTCAGAAAAAGACAACTGTTGGGCAAAGCAAGGAAAGAGTAGTAGATGAACAATACAGAACTACAAAGACCAAGACTAACTAAAGGGCATACATAATTTAGTCAAGCTACAGCTAGTAGGAACGGGAAAAAGCAACCATCATTGGATTCATTGCATAAGCAACCACCTACTGTACATGCTTATTAGTTCATTGAAATGTTTAGTTTGGGGAGCAATAAGAGGAAAAGCACATGAAAAAAAATAAACATACTCCATGACCATATACACGTTAAGGGCATCCTCAAATACATCATAAAATTTGAGTAGATGCATTTGCCCAGAAAATGCTTTTAAAATCTTCACTTCTCTTTGAACATCTTCGACAGATATTGGAGTCGTCATCTGCCAAATTAAACCACAAATCGACATCGAGAATCAGAATAAAATATTTTGTGGCCTGAATTGGTTTTTGACAGTTTTAAATCCTTAAATTTAGAAACCCAACAAAAACACAAATTATTAAGGAAAGTAACTCACTAGCACTACGAAAACAGTTTCCAAATCTTCAAAACTGCCTGACAAGACTAAACCAGTTCTAACCAACCTTTATAAGGAAAGTTGTTAATTCATTCCTCTCACAAAGAGAGGGTGACGGGTACAAACCACGTGTTCTAGTGACTTCTCCACATTTATAAAAAAAATAAAAAAAAAATAAAAAAAAACACTAAACCAGTTCTTTCAAGGTAATTTAGAGGCATAAATTTGGTTGGCCGCCAACCATGACCAATAAGAGAAAGAAAGTTTTAACTTTATTATTGAAGACAATAGTCCCAAATAATAAAATAACTTCCGCTTGCATATTTAAGCATGGGTCACGTCATCTCCAACCAACTTAAACTTTTAGGTCAAAATTAAAATTAAGACTTGAAAAAGCTAGGAAGTACTCAGTGTTTTGGGTAAAAATCAAAGGTCGGTGACAAAAGCTAATAACTGGACAAAGGTCTTTGATCCAACTAACATGTGCAACACAAAAGGTCTTCTTGTGAATTCTTCTTCATATCCATACACGCCCACGAATACTTTAATCCAGTTTAATCCGAGAACAAATTATATTAACACAAATCAATAACTTTAAAATGTATTTAGTTTCTTCACATTAATTTATCATGCAATTAGGGTGAAAATGATGTTCCTTGGATTCTGCATTAGTATGTCCTTATATTATGATTTGAAATTAAAAAAAAAATCAGGGTTTTGGGGGGCATGCACCATCGAACCTTAGCTTTGGAGACGATCTTTACGGCAACAAGCTGCCCTTTGATCTGCCCATTCTTCACTTTGGCGGAGCACGTATTCCCGAAATGGCCCCTTCCAACCTCCTTCCCCAGCTCATACTTGGCTTCAAAGTTTTTCCCGTACCCAAAGTTCTTATCCAGAGCCTGCTCCTCCTCCCCTCCATCATCCTCTGGAATGACGGTCTCCGGTGGCTGCGGACGCCCATGCCGCTTCATCAACACCGCCTTGATATGTTTCGCCGGAGACGGCGGAGGGAGGGGCCATCGGAAGAACCTTCGAGGGGTGGACCGGGCCGGCGACGGGGAGACACCGGCGGGGTATGGGCTGGACCAGGGGCTAGCCGCCGAGGCCTTGCGGGACGGCGTCGTATCGGCGGCATTGGCGGCCGGGGCCACTGAATGGGGCTCGGCGTCATCGTCTACGGGGAGGTCTTTGCCGTAGCATAGCCCCATCGCCGGTTTCGTTGAGCTCTTCGAGTCTTTGTTTCTGTGGAGATCTCCACGATTATTTATTGAGAGAGATTTCTGTTATTATTATTATTATTATTATTATTATTAGTATTAGTATTAGTATTAGTATTAGTATTAGTAGTATAATCATCATTAATATTGTTATTGTTATTATTAAGATGATGATGATAAATTACTTTTTAAATTATGAGGTTTAAGTCTTTAACCAAATTTCCTATTAGATTCTAAATTTTTAATTTTTAAATTAAATCATTTACTCCAGGATTTAGCTATGATGTGAACATCAGTCCACTTTACTGTGAATCACCAATTATAGGACCAAATAAAATCATAAAAAAAAAATCACCCAAGGAATATAACTATTTTTTAGTTTATAAAAATTTAAAATAAAATTTTAAATATGGACAAAGAGGAATATGCTATGCTTTCGAAATAAATGATGTGTTTTTCTTTAAAATCGTTTGGGATACCAACTTATTTTTATTATCTTGATTTGATACAGTCCAGTAATTGAAGAAATCAAGGTTGAAAGCAATACAAAACTTAATCAAGAGAAACCTTGAGTTCACCTGAGACCTTCTGCCACAACATATCGGAGGTAACAAGGCTCTCGGAGACCTCTTACCACCAGGAGAAGTATGCTAAACAACTACCCCCATCATCTAGTGTTATTGTTATCATAGTTTGACCTGTAACACAAGAATGAATATATCAAACTCATTATCATAAATAAATGTGATTTATTTATTTGTTTATTTAGTCCTTTAAACAGTGCCCAAATTGTCTATAAGTCTCTTGGGGGTGTATAAGAGTTTAGTATAATAGTGTTTTGATTTTGAGTATGTGTGTTTTGAGTGGAGAATAGTATCAAATAGTATCAGGGACTAAAAAATAATTTCCTCTTAAATCAAAAGAAAAGTTATACCAATTAAACTGAACCGTCAAAATATAACTATTTTAATTTAAAATTTTAAAATAATTTTTTATTTATTAACTTTAGATCAGAAGAAAGGTGATAAACTATAGTATTAAAAAGTAATTCAATTAAACAGGAAGTTCATATTCAATTGGTAAAATTGAAATTTTATGATCAATGGAAAACTTGATAAACTATAGTATTTAAAAAAATATTTACCTAATATTCTTTTTTTATTTACAAATGCCACAAGCGACTCAACGAGGGAAGTCAAAGATGGGCCCAACACAAACAAGTGAAACCTCTTAGCAAAATAACCCAGTACCAATATGGTATTTACCCATTACTCTTATTCCTTATTATTTATTTGTTTTCACTGTTTTTTTTTACCGTAAATGGAATTCCCTGATTTCTAGTTATTATTTATTAGTTTTCAAGTTTTATTTATTTATGAAATTTCTAATGAATTTGATTGGATTGGATGGCATCCATTTATAGAAATCAACGGTTAAACCCATTTATGTCAACACAAAATAAAAAAAAGGTGCAAATTAGAATATTGTTGCTAATTTTTTTAAAATTAAATTTATAAAATATCTATTGTTCCTCATATGGCTAACATTATTTTTCATCATAAAATAAAAAATGAGAACCTTTTGCTAATACAAGTTCCTTTTAAAACACCTTATTTGCCTATTAGAAGAAATTGAAATATAATTGATATCTGATGAATAATAAATTAGAATGTGAAAATTCAATCTCTTTAAGTTTCTCTGATTTATATGAATAATGATCACAGTAACAAAAAGAGCAGATATTTTGATGATGCTTTCTTTCATTTGCTTAACTTCAACATTACCCAACATATATTATTAGCTTGAGTAGAATCCTTCAGATATTTATTTTATTTAACATCGTGCAAATTAAAACATATAAATAACAAATTTCACTCAGCTTTTATTTGGCATTTTATCACAACTTAAATAAAAAAAAATCATTCTAACAAAAGATGAAACTTGAGAGTTTTCTAACATTACAACTGATTGAAGGAATACTAGAACATGGCATCATCACATGGCATGTACCCTTACACACTTAACAGGTCACATCATATAACTATTGGTGGGTATGGAAGGTTATTAGATGAATATATATGAACTCTAAGACTAATATGATTAATTTAAAGAGAAAGTCAATCACTCATCAAAAGATAATATAAAAATATATTACAGGCATATCATCCAACATAGGTTAAGCACACTGTTTGTAGTTCAATTGCAGGCATAACCCTGAAACTGGCTTTCAGGACACTGGAAACCCCAGTCATGAGCTAAATGGGAAAAGTTCACTCTGTCTAAAGAGAAGAAATTCTTCAGAAATAAAAAAGACAGATATTTCAGATGTTCTTCCTGGACAATTAAAAAGATTGATGTTTTCCAACAAAAGGAAACCAAAACATATGGCACAAATGAAAGTCGAAGAATTGTCAAACATATCTCAGTATATTATGCATGCTGAGAGTAATTAGACCTATCCCATTTCATAATTCAATGGGAATTATTTGTGGTGATTGGACTCCACTCAGTCATTTTCTTCTTTGCCATAATCATGCAGAATCTCAACCTGCATCAAAGAAGCATCATTTCACAAGCAGGAAATCAGGGAAATAGAACATTCATAGAATTTTCAGGGCTAAACCACAGGAAGTAGATAATCTGCTCAAGCAAGAATAATTGAAATCACAGAAAAGAGATCCCTTTGGACTCTGGTTCCAACATGAATTTTTTTTTCCAAGTGGTGAAGACGAACAGAGCTAATCTAAAATAGGATGTATAAGGTAATGCATGTACTTCCATTGCTAAATTCATGAATGCACAAGTTTGATGCTTAATACTAATTCATATACATAAAAGCCCTTGGCAGCTTCAATTGAGCCACATGCAGATTTAGTGACAGTTTTTTCCTTTCATTAATGCAATTGAGTGATTGGTAAGGAACAGTTTGCATTAGGAATAGCCAGTAAGGGGACTGGGTAGTAGGGGAACTCGAATTGACAATCTAGACAATCATCTGACACATTACTTGATATACTAATTTATTGATAATTATATTCTGCAATTATTCCATAAATAAAGTTATTATCCATCTACAAGTCACCCTCCATCTATAAGGATCGTATTTCTCTTTCTATCTCACTCCCTCTATCGTTTCTATAAAAAGTAGCACCAAGAGTCGAACAAAAATCCAGAAGTCCATTTTTTATCTTGTTCACAGCTGCTTTTATAACTTTTCTACTTGATCATTGACTTCTTCAATAGAATTTGTTACTATGTCAAAGAAGACTCATAATGCATAAAAGATTGTTCTTTCCAATTTTAACTAACAAAATAAAATAAAAAAACTACATAAACCGGCCTAAATGATGTGCAAGATACACTATTTTCAACTTTGACAAGCAGTCACAATTTGAGGAGAGAAGGTTTCAGTCTTAACAGTCTTAACATTCAATCCCCAAACTAAATGCTGGGCAAGGAACAAGAGAAGATCTTTCTATCAAAGCAATATATCAGGAACACAGAAGATCATTGAGATGTTGAGACAATAAAGACAATCACGTACCCCACGGGGTGGAGGTGGATTTCGTGTAAATTTGGAGCCGCCAGGAGCCCATGGAACTGCACATCAAAAACATAATCATAAACATCCCAAATACAGATACAGTGTTAATACCCTATTCAATATCAGCTGCAAAAAAATAACTGCAAAATATCCTGTGAAATGGAGATTGTAGGTGGAACTCCATGATCAAGACTTATCTTAGTTGTTAAATCATTACAAGTGAATAAGAAAAAGCAAAAAGAAAATGCTCATGTGCAGGATAATGGATCTCCATATCATATTGAGATTTTATCTAGAAGTTTGAATAAGAGAGAAACTGGTCATATTCTTACAAACAATTTGAAGTCCATTCAAGGGTGGCATACAAAAGCATTCTGGCTGTCCATTATTATGCACATTGTAGGTGATGTAAAACTCTAGAGAAGCTACTTCGCCTATTGCACTATCAAACAAAGCATAATTCTTTAATTGTTTGCTAAGAAATAACTCAAAGGCCATAACCAATTATAGCAGATAAATTTCATTTCGAGATCCTCAATCAGCAAATATGATTGTCTCTATTATGTCATGGTTTTATAACATATTTTGCAAAAGAGAACACATTCCAACTAGGTGAAAGGAAATGAAAATGGTTATTTACAAAAACAAATAAGGAACCATTTGATAACTGATTAAAACAAAGAAATACATACCTCCATGAGATAGGTTCAAAGGAAACGATAGAACTTACCAATATAAGGATCAGGGTGACGCCATTTCCCATACTGTGCTTCAGCATCAGCAATGAGGTGATCAATAGTATCCAGATCCTCCTAGAAATATAAATATTTGTAAAGCAGTCCCATGAAGTATGTGTTAGTTATTATACCAAGAATGCAAGTGCATTCATTATAAGACAGCGTACAGACATCATTATTATCAAGGAGAAATAGATTGCAGTAAACTTAACAAGTATGCCCACTAGCAAGAATGGGCTTAAAGGGTGGAAACAACATGAGGCCACATTTTAAGCAAATAAATAAATAAATAACACTAGGGTTGTCAAATGACAAGCTATTCATGAGTAACTCAAGCTCGACCGGGTAAAAACTCGAGCTAGGCTAGAAGTTTCGACCTTTTGAACCCAACTCGATCGAGATGAGCTTAAAAGCTTGAAATCATATATATATATATATATATATATATATATATATATATATCGTGATACTGCGTCATATGGTCACGCTTTTGACCCACTTGCATGTTTTGAGGAAATCAACCGTATGGATGGAAAAACGTCAAAAAATAAGCTATCAATTTTCATACAATTTGGGAACTTGTAGGTTTTCATCTTAATGGGTGAAATTTTGAACCGATAAGATTTTTATAAATTTTCACGTTAAGACTTACAAGTTCCCAAATATGAAAATTATACGCTTATTTCTTTCCATCCATAAAATCTTCAAACATGCTCGATGGCCAAAAATGGGAGGAAAATGAAAGAATACTTATCATGATATATATATATATATATATATATATATATATATATATACACGGCCTACACACACCCCAAATTTGACACAACCCATTTTTATAATTCAGCGTATAGTAACAAATATATATATATATATATATATATATATATATATATATATTTGGGAACTTGTAAATGCTCATCGTTCACTTGGGGGGTGAAAGATTTAATCAGATGGATAAAGAACATCGGTACCGCGTCAATTTTCATACAATTTAACTTAGGTCTTCATCTTAACTATGAAAATTTATGAAATCTTACCATTTAAAATTTCACCCGCTAAGCATTTAATGCCCAAATCATTTATCGATTTATCTTATTGTTTGAAAGATTTCCATCCATATGGTTGGATTTCAAAATCACGCAAGTAGCCAAAAAGAGGCCGCACTGTGAAAGGCCGCAATATCATGATATATATATATATATATATATATATATATATATACGAAAGTGATACTATGCGGCCGGCCGGTTACTATGCATATAAGGTCGGCTCCCATTTGACATTTGGATAGTGTTTTAAGATTTCCAACCATACGGATGGAAAGAACATCGAAAAATAAACTAGCATGTCGATTTTCATACAATTTGCTGAGGTGCCTCCCACTTAACGGTTCTTATTTTATGAAAGTTTTAACCGTTCAGAATTTCAACCTTTAAGTGGGAGAATCATCACCTCACCAAATTGTATGAAAATTGACATACTAGCTTATTTTTCGATGATCTTTCTATCTATACGGTTGAAAATTCTTAAAACACTCTCCAAATACCCAAATGGGAGGTGACCTTACTTGCACAGTGATCCGACCGGCCGCACAGTAACATCACCCTATATATATATTAAAAAAATATTTATTAAAAATATTACATAACTTATATTTTTTATCATATAAAGGTATAGAAAAAATAAAGCTATAAATGAAATTTCAATTTCAAGCTAAATTAAATTGGACTAGAACAAACCTATTCGTGTCAGTTTTGAGCTAAATCAAGTCAAACTTGAGATTTTGAAATTAAAATCGAGTAGACCTCAAGCAAACCTATTCGAGCTAATTTCGAGCAGACCCCAAACAAACCTATTTCAAAATTAATTCAAGCTAGACCTAGACCAATCAAGCTTGACCTGTTTACAACCCTAAATAGCACAACTTAATACACTGCAACTGGATTCATGAAGTGAACAAAGAATATTCAAGAACAACTACTGAGCAATAATTAAGCTAGGCATATAACTTCCTTTGAAATCATACAAAAATATAACACTATAGGAGTTCATCCAACTATATTATGTCCGAGCAATAGAGCAATTATCAGTAACTGCCTCATGGTGAAAATTGTAACCGAAATGAATTCATTCTTAAGTTGTGTCTTGGGTGAAAAACTTTCCACTGGTTGCAAATGTCTCTTAAAATTTTAGTGTACTTCTCAAGTCAAAATATTTATTACTGAAAAGAAAGGAAATATTAAATAAGCAAACCACATATTTCCCCATTCATTTCAAACTAGACAGTTTAAATCATACAGGTAATTGTAGTGGTATACAGGAAAAATATTTAATATAACTTTTTGAATAAGGAAATTAGATAAGTACTAGACACCAGTCCTATTGGTTGGACAACATTTAACCACTATCTGAAAGTAGAAAACTCCCATAATTTTCTCAATCATAACGAAATAAAGCAATCATTCTTTACATTCACATCATTGATAAAGAAGCATTGGGTGTGAACATAATGAAAGGTTAAAAACATAAGCTTATGCTACCAACATAATTGATATAGTTAGAAAACATAAAGAACCTAAAATAAATAAATAAATAAATAAATAAATAAATAAAGACATACCACATGCTTGTTAGCCTCAAATCTTTCTCTCAGGTCTGATGCCTGAAAATTAAAATAATTATCATAAGGCCCAGAAAACCACTGAAACAGTAGAACAACTGGTTTCTACTTTCTACATTGGAATTAAAAATCACAAGAATTCCTATCCATTGATCAATTACAGAAGTATATCCATGCATTTAGCATGGTTGATCCTGATTTATAAGCAGAATCCTGGATCACATTATGTACTGTGGTTTTGTTTCACAGAATATTCCATCCATGTTATATCGGTGTATCCAACTATATCTACATTTCATATGTATGGAAAATATCACCAGTACCTATTGAAATACAAGCAACAGAATAAAACAGGATTAAGGTTCCATAAGTAATGTCATTCAAATTAAGACTTCGAACAATTTCTTTCAAAAATCAAAAAGAAAATTAGGGTGGAACAGCTCCCATTCTAGTTAATAAAAAATATGATTTCTTTCACCACATTATGGTTCCCAGAAAAATCATCTTTCAGCATTAACTATCAATAATCAATGGAACAAATCTAGTCAAAACAATCAGAAAAATCAACCCTTATTTAGGCAGATCCTTCTCATAACAGAAGACCTTAAGAAACATGATTATTGACAATAAGGTAATCAGAACTACATCGCTTCCAAAATGTATCTTCACATAAACAGTATCTATTCAGAAAGAAGCACCAATTGTACAAACCTAATCAAAATATTCATAAAAATGGATGCTTTTTCTTCAGCAGATCCCTCCAATAAACAACTCAAGAAACACAGATCATTGAAAGTAAAGATAACCAGAACTACATGGCCTCCACAATATATCTTCAGTTCAACAGCATCAATCCAGCAAGTAGTACCAATTGCATAAATCTAATCAAAATACTCATAAAAATCGATTTTTTTTTCACAAATCACTCAGATAAACGGAAAAATTACCAAAAAAAGATAATCAAATCTATATTGATGGAAAAGGTGAGTCATCGATGAAGGATTACATCTTGGTAGAAGATATGACGGTGGACGGCCCAGTTGAGGGAGTCCTTGAGGGCACGCCGGTAGAGGATCCGTACGCGTTCCTTTTGCGCGGCCCGGCGCGCAAGGTACCCCGCCGTGCTCAAGCTCATCTCTCGCTCGCCGCTTTCTTCCTTGTCTTCGGCGACTGATCGGAGTATCTACCTATTCGAGATCAGTTGGAAACCAGCCGATGGAAATTAAACAGGCTTGTTCTTTTTCAGCTATGCCCCTCTAAAACCTGAGAAATTCTATGCTACCGTGGTTTTTAACCGACGGTAGCCTACCATGGGTGCACACAAAGTAAAATATAGGTGTTGGTTTTTACAATTTTTCCATGTGTATCCGTGAAACCAAAGGGCTAGTAGCCTAGCGGTTTATTACTTGGGTCCTGTGCATTGGGACATTTTTTTAAGTAAGGTCTCGGGATTGAATCCCCTACCCCATAAATGAGGTGAGCAAGCTTGAGTAGAGTTTACTCCTCAAAACTTGTATGTGCACGGTGAGGGATCAGGGTCAATCGAGTGAGTTTACTCCTCGAAGCCCATGGACATGTCTCTGACTGTCCCATGAGTGGGTCTTTATGGCCTTATTAAAAAAAACAAAAAAAATGAGTGAAGTGAAGCCTTTACGGCATTGTAGAAGGCACGTTGAATTCTAAAATACCTTGGGCACTGTTCATAAGGTATGATATTGTTGAAAAAAAACCCAAGATATTGTAACACGCACCTAGAAGGCACGGTGAATTCTAACATACCATGTGCACTGTTCACACTGTATGATACACGTGGATTCTAGGATAGTGTTTTTGAGTTTAATGTATAGGTTTTGGGGTTTTGGGGTGATGTTCCTGCTACAATACCGCCATCATTTTACTACAGTAGCTTATACCTAAAAAATGAAGCTCAGAACCCAACAGTCTTATATAGTGGGAAAAATCCCTTGGTACCGTCTAACTATATTTTCACATAAACCCCTCAAACCTTATCTAATTGACAGGGTCCCTTAATAATAATAATAATATTATTATTGAAGCATGATTAAGTTTTAATAGCAACTTGAATTATTATTTATAAAAAAAATTATTTTATTTTTATAACTAGTTCCATCATTTTAAATTAAAAAATTAATCATGTGTTTCTTCCACCTATGGTCTAGTAGTTTCTTTATTTTTGATTTTTTTTTTCTTATTCATTTATGCATCAAACTTTTATTTTAATTAAATATTCATTTTATATATAGAAAAAATAGTTGGCTACCAGGTGTCAACGAGTCCCTCTGCAAGGTGCCACGCGTCACTGCACCCGTGCCAATTGGCCATATACTACTACTCTGCAATGCACCTCTCTGTGGCATTTTCTCAAACAGATATGGGGAGATATCCGATAGCAGTGGCAGCACACACAGCTGCGGCGCGCGCCGCAGCACGGCGCCTCATGGGTACCGTCGCCAAGGATGCCAACCGTGCCTCTGTGCACGGCTCCAGGCCACCAGTTACTAAGCCAGTGAGTTCACCGACACTTCTCAACCTCTCACTAGCCTTCTAACTGGTTCTTTTCTTGCATGATTAGGTGGAGGAATTGGATGAGAAGACCAAAAGGGAGATAGATGAGAAGCAGAGAAAGGGAGAGGATGTTGAGAAGATTGTGAGTTCCAAGTTGAACAAGGACAATGAACCCCAGAAGTAGGATTAGTTAAGTACAATTACATCGTAAGCACTGAAATAAAATGGATTGTGTTTGTTTCTCTTGAGCAGTAAACAGAGAACATAATAATAAATTCATCAGTTTGTGGTTTCTCATTTGAAAGAATGGACGGCAATGTGTTTCCAGGTGAATGACTTCTTGCTGGGTGGTTGAGCTGTGAAGCTGAGGCCAAACATCTCTCTGAGAGCAAGGCCTGGTTTAAGTATTCCAATGAGTTTTGCAACAAGAGTTGCACTGTCTCTGATGTGTTCCATGTCTTTAGTGTTTGTCCAGAGACTCTTGGCCAGTTGTAGTTTCCTCTGTTTGGAGTCCAGTGATACCCCCCATTTGGTGTAAAGGCTCTCTCTTTCTTCTGCTGAGAGTCTCTTGTGCATTTGTTTGCATAGCATTGCTCTCTCACGTTGCAGGTTCTTCACACTGTTTGTTGATCCATGATCATAGACTAAATGATTCTATAAAGAAAGAAAAACTAATATATATGGTGATGAGATTGTACCTTGATGCTGGGGTGATATGGAGGCCATCTTGAACTGGAGTTTCTTTGAGGTTTTTTGTGAAGGATGTGTTTTTGAGGAATGAAAGTCTTCTGAGTTCTACTTCCATGTAAATAGAGTCTGCAGGATCACCTTTGAAGAGTAAGAAGAAACAGGCTCTGTGGACAAGAGAGACATTGCATTCATGCCAAAGTTCTATGATTTGTTGTTGTTTTTCTTCGAATTCGACAGGCCAACGAGAAGGAGATTCCATGGAGATGAACATTGGATCAACACCTACACCTATGTCCTTTCGGGTACTAGCTATTTCGATGTCTCCATTTGCTATATGCTCTCTTGCCTACAATCTCAAGTGAAAAATAATCAGAAAGATTGAATGTGGGCTTAACTTCATAAGAATTTCTCAGAATTTGTGGTTATCTGCAATAATTCATGCAATATGATGACAAAGTCTGATGATTTTCATAATAAAAATCAGTGTTGACACAAATGTCATGAATCTGTGTTACTAAGATCATTATCCCATTATCCCGAAGAAAAGTATACCGAGCAGGAGTAATAAAGTATGAGAACTTGCAAAAGGGTGAAGATTGTTCAATAAATTGGATAAATTTAACATGACAAGCATATGAAAATAAGAGTCTGACCCTAAGACTGATATGAAATTACCAGGAGAAAAAAGGTATGACTATGTTCTGAAAGTCATAACCAAAAGAAAAAAAAAATTGAGTATGAACCATATAAGCGAAATTTAATGTACCTGACTATTACTATACTGTTTATCATGCCGAGCCATCTCCTTCACTCCTGCAGGAGAATTACTGATAAAAGTCAAAAATTACCTAGAGAAGCAATCTTAATATGTAGAGCTTGATAACTATCTGACTGTAAAATGTTTCACCTAAAAGTCTTTCACTCTGAGCATCAAAGTTTAATGCAATATTTCTTCTTTGAATTCCTTCAGGCCTTCCAGGGAAGTCTCTTAAAAAGCTGTTAGGTGGTGTATAATCATTCAGACCTGCCCCTTGAAAGATAGGGGATGTCATAACATCCATAAAAGAGGCCTTACAACTTCTGCTTTTAGTTAAAGTGAAGCCTTGTGAACTAGCTAACCCGATAGCGGACATTGGAGATAATTCATCATGATAAGGTTTGACAAGATTGTCAATAGTCTTCCTCACATGTTGGAGTTGTTGCTCAAATGCAATAACTGGAGAATCTCTGCTTAGAGGTCTTGAGTCTATGTCTTCTTGCTCCACAGCCAGGGATTGGTGACTTTGTATTCTTCCAGGTGCCACTAGATTACTTTCTTTGCTTCTGCTTGTAGTTGATTCATCTATCTCAATACACTGAACATCTTTGCAATGATCCTCATAATCTTCGAAGGTTTCACAAGGTTCAGAATGTTGTGGGAACAGACTAGCAGATTTAGAACCATTGATTGAGGGCCTAGGTGAGGAAACATCCTGTTCATCAAGCTTTTTGAAACGCTGGGGGTGATGCCCATTCCACTCTTCAGTTCCCTGTGATGGGTCAAACTTCATCAAACCAAAATTTAGATTTTGATAAGGAATGCCTGAAGCATTGGAAATTGAAAGTACATTTTCACAGGCATTAGCCATTGCACGGAGTGTAGAGGCCTGGTTAGAATCCTCCTAAAGGATCAGATTGAAAGAGTTAGAGATATTCTTGGTAGTGTGTGCGCTATGAATTTCAGAACTTCGGAGCAAGAACAGATACCCATTGTCTTGAAGCATGATCATCAGCTGTAGCTTGAAGCAGATTCTCGAGCTGAGATTGAGCTAGGTTTCGTTGTTGTGTCAACTCCTTAACCTCCTTCTCCAGCTGCAAAATTGTAATATATGGCATATGTCATGAGACTAATGAGTGGAAAACTAGAAGCTGAAGCCATATTATGCATCTGATTGTGCAAGTGCATAAAATGTTACATTTCAGAAAATAAGTATGAGTAAAGCATGCATATAGTGAACCTTTTTAATTTTTGCATCTTTCTCCCTCAATAAAGCTTCAAAATGAGATGTGCTCGGAGCTGATCCTGGAAATCTCAATTCACTCTCTAATCGAGCAAGCTCTTTTTGCAAATGCCTAACCAATGCCTTGTCTGACATGACAACATTGACCTGTGCATTTGTTGCTACTTCTTTCGCACAGCTCGCAAATAAAAGGGTATTCCTGGACTGCTCAAGATGGCTTCGTGCTGGGCACATTGTGCAAATAATAGCAGTTCGTGCATTGCCTCCTAAAGCAGGTTGTAATATGCGGGTTAACTTTGAATCTCGATATGGAATGTGTCCATATTTTCCCTTACTGTACTCAAGAGAAATACAAACATATCTTAGAAAGGAAAAATTATTATAAGAAACTGAAAAAAAAAGAAGCAGCCAGACATGTTATAAGAGCTGGTGCCTATTTGATTCCCATCACCCAAGAAAACAGTTTAAAATGGTAATCTCACCAAGACATGTTTAGAGTTGGTGATCTGGAGTTGATTTTGCAAAGTAAGATGTGTAAGAAAAAAGAGAAATTGGCAACCTTAGCTTGCGAATAACAGTTCCAAGGGTAAGTAGACTTCGATTTATGTGACAGCCTTCTTTTAACCTAGCACCTGCAGATAATGCCTGAGAGGCACGCTCACTTCCTGCTAGATCAACAAAATTCTGCATAAAAGTTAAAGGTGCATATTAAAGCCATCCCCCTTATCAAGCACCCAAAATAGCTATAAAGCAATTAGTTTTCCATACCACACTTGCCACAAGAGTGCTTGAGTTGTCCTTTCCCAAAAATTCACGAGCAGAACTCTCAATAGTCTGAAAGGATCATGCAAGAAAGAGGACATGTGATCCTGATGTTACAGTATATGATATCCTTAAAGAGTTTTTTCATTCAATAAGGAAAAGGCAAACCAATTTAATTATTTGATGAGATCTTGAGCTTGCTTCATTTAACAAGGTCTCGCCGATCCTTCTCTGTGCTGCAGAGGAACAGAACCTAGGGAGGTGAGTTCATGACTTGGATTGATTAAATTGACAAATATAATTTGTTTCAACCAAGACCTTCACACACTGAAAGGAGCTCCCTAAGATGGTTCCAGTCCCTCAAGGTTTCCTCCATTAGCTTCTCCACAATAGTCCCTCTCTGCAAAGGCGGAAGGGTCCAATTGACAACAGGATAAATTAAGACAACAATTAATAAAAATCAACTTACCTCTGGGTCATCTAGAAGTCTAAGAGGAGTAGTATCAGTGCTGAGGAGATCCTTCACAGCTTCATTGTAAATCTCAATGGCCGAGAATTTCAAGACAAATGCTCTCTCCTCATGCTGCAAGAATTAAAGCACAACACTCATAAAAGAAGTGAGAAAGAGAACTTTGGTGCAAATTTATTCTAACAAGCAAAAGCAAAAACCATAGAAGAATCTAAACACTGTCAAGTACCCTTCGAATGTAGTCAAATATATCTGCCACAGTATATTCAGTAATTCCAGTCATTGTATATGTCTTCCCACTGCTTGTTTGTCCATATGCAAATATAGTTGCTAACAAAAATAAACATGTAATACTTTTAGACCAAGATACAACCAAAGAGGACAACTATAAGAGAGAAAGATGATAAGTAACACTTACAGTTGATTCCACTGACGACTGAGAGGGCAACTTCTTTGGCTGCCTCCTCATATACTTGTTTTGTGCCACATTCACCTCGAAAAACTCTGTCTATCACAGGAATGAAAAACAAAAGAAAATACAAAGAAATGGACAGTTAACATCAAAACTCAACAAATAAAAAATGCAAAAGCTTGTTTTCAAACGAATTTTAACTGCATGGTCAAATATAGATCAGTCATATGATTAATATAACATGGGAAGATAGAAAGCAAATTTGGGACAGAATTTATTGCCAAGAATCATGATCCTTTATACTAGAAGTAATGCAAACTCTGAAACATGAAATATAAAATGAACCCAAACACCGCAAATGAAATCCTGAGATAAGAAAACGCCAGAATTAAAAAGTTGTAATCGCCCTTTCACAACACCAGTGTGAGATATTCATCAAACTCATACATTAGTAGTTAAGAAACTTGATACAAGCACGGCAAGAACAAGAAGACTAGCACATTATTTAGGCTCACAGAATTGCAACAGAAAAACAAAAAAAAAAAAAAAAAAAAAACAAATAGCTAGTCAACAGCCTTCAAACAGATTAAACTGAAGAAGACAAAAAAGAACAACAAGCTCACTCACCAAATGTGTATGCGGTGGGGATCATAGACCGCTCGGCTAAGCTGTTCCGGAAGATAATTGTAGTATCATTGATGCACTCCCAATCACATGGGTCATTCCTCGCAACCTCCCTCTCATTCAATGGCCTCAGCCTCACTGAAACCAATATCCTCTCCTTCCCACCATCTCCATTCAGCACCACCACATCCTCCATTTCCTCTCCACCCATCGCCCCCATCTCCCTCCTCCAACGCACTACTCCATCCAAAGCTAACTACAACATCTCTATATCCCAAAAGCACCAGAATCACTACAAAAATGAGAATGATACAAACAATGTCATTGTTGGAAAATGAACTGGTGGTTGGGGTGTTGCTATTGGGGGTGGGAGCAGGATGGTACTTGGCAACACTCTACCGAGAAGCCAATGCCAATTGTTTGGTGGTTTGGATGTCAGCCCAATCAAGTTTACCACATAGTACTACTACTATTGCAAGCATAGGAAGAGAGCTTATGCTTAATTTGCAAGAATTTACAAGAATTAACAGCAATTCGTCTCTACTTCTGGTTCTTGTTTTCCATAAATCAATTTCATTGTCAAATCAAAGGCTGAAAGTGATAAGTATCTAAGAATTCACGAGTTTTTTTTCTGAGAAATGGAAATAATTGAAAGGAAGAGCAGTACCTGGTGAGGGATGTAGATTGAGAAATGGAGGATTGGGATTCTGGAGATGAGTGTGGTGGTGAAAAGCGTGGTTGTTCCCATTTATGCGACTTTTTCCCTTTTTCTTTTATTATATTAATTTGGTTTGAGGTCATGCTTAGAAGTTAGAAGCGGTTGGAACTGGGAACTGAGACTATCCCGCAAGCCAAGCAACCTCTTGACTTCTTTTTTTTTTTGTTATCATGAGATGAGATATGCCATGTTTTTTAAATAATTAAAATAATTCCATCTTTTATATAGTCTTGCTGTTGGGCTTGTTTTATTTTGTTACTTTGTAAAATAAATATACAAGCTAGATATGAGAATTATTTTTTTATTTAAAGGTATATATTGCTTAAGAAGGATAGTTTTTTTTTTTTTTTATTTCTCTCGTCCATCCTTAGCTCGTAAGGGTGGGGATTCGATCGTGGGCTAAGAATCTCATCTCTTAACCCTTGATTGGTTCAAGGGTTTTGGAGGGGTTTGGAGGGTTTTGGAAGATTTTACTTGTTTGGTTGGGGTTGTGAGGGGGGGTGGGGAGGGGTGAGGAGGGGTGAGAAACACCTCCTCACCCCTCAAAATTTACTCCCCCAAATTGAGGTCTTTTGGGGGAGTTTGTTTTTTATTATTATTTTTATTAACATCATGACTTAAAATGTCATGTTTGCCCCCACATAGCATTATAATTCCAACTAAGTCCTATATATTTATCTCTCTAATGAAAACTAATATAATTAATAGTAATAAAATTTGTATTGATTTAATATTTAATATTAATTATATTAATTCATATTAATATTTATAGTAATTATTAAATCAATATAAATTTTATTACTATAAATTATATTAGTATAATAATAAAGGTATTAAACTAATTAATATCAATTATATTAAAGCTATTAATTATATTAATTTAAGTATAATTAATATTAATTATTAAACCAATACAAATTTTATTACTATTAATCATATTAATATAAAGCAAGTATTAAACTGATTAATATCAATTATATTAAAGCTATTAATTATATTAATTTAATATAATTAATATTAATTAGTTTAATACTAGCTTTTATACTAATATAATTAATAGTAATAGAATTTATATTGTTTAATAATTAATATTAATTATACTTAAATTAATATAATTAATAGCTTTAATATAATTGATATTAACCGGTTTAATACTTGCTTTTATACTAATATGATTAATAGTAATAAAATTTGTATTGGTTTAATAATTAATATTAATTATACTTAAATTAATATAATTAATAATTTAATATAATTGATATTAATTATTTTAATACAAATTTTATTATTATTAATTATAATAGTAATAAAATTTAGTATTGATTTAAACTAATTAATATTAATTATATTCATTTAATTATAATTAATATTAAATATTAAATCAATACAAATTTTATTACTATTAATTATATTAGTTTTCATTAGAGAGATAAATATATAGGACTTAGTTGGAATTATAATGCTATGTGGGGGCAAACATGACATTTTAAGTCATGATGTTAATAAAAATAATAATAAAAAACAAACTCCCCCAAAAGACCCCAATTTGGGGGAGTAACTTTTGAGGGGTGAGGAGGTGTTTCTCACCCCTTCTTACCCCCCCCAACCAAACAAGTAAAATCTTCCAAAACCCTCCAAACCCCTCTAAAACCCTTGAACCAAACAAGGGCTTAGAGAGTGACCCGGGTTGTTGTGTGTTTATGGTTTTTATGTCTCTATATTTTATCTTTCATATATTTGTAAAATTGCAAGACCACCAAAGGCTTCATAGCCTAGCGGTAAACCCATGAATCCTGTGTGTTGGAGGTCTCAGTTTCGAGTCCTCGGCCTTGTAAATGGGATTGGAGCTTGAGTGAGTTTTCTCTTCGGGTCACGTGCATGGTGAGCAGAGATATCTGAATTGAGCGTACTTAATTGATTACTCCTTAGTCAACTATGACCACGTCACTCACAAAAACCCAAATAGGAAGGGTCTTTATGGCCTATGTAAAAATAAAAAAAATAAAAAATGCAAGACCAAGCAAATTCATAAAAGAATGATCCATTTGACAGTTTAGATTAAGTATATAGTCTTTTTTTTTAATTAATAAGGGATTGCTCATTTCTGGTTACATTTTAAATGAAATTAATAAAACATTGAAAGTTGGTGGCAAAACCAACCAATTAGACTTACCTATTTAAAATTCAATTTTATTTGTTTATTTATTAATTTATAAATAGTTTAAAAATACAAAAGTTTAAATCATATTATATTTATTTATTTATTTTGCATTTAGAGAAGACCTTCTTTTGTTTTGTTTGATATTTGAGAATTAATAGTTGTCCATAATTTCTACCTTCTTTCATATATTTAGTTAGATGTCCCTCAACAAAACTTTCTAATTTAGTGAGATTGTGACCAAGGATATTTCAATTTGTGAGAGCTTGACATTGGCATTGACCCCTCAAAATCATGTCTTCCCTGTTCCCGTCTTGTTCCTTATTCCTTGATTCCACTAATCACTTATGTTAGGTTTTTGTCCATTTATGATAGCTTTTGTGATTTTTAAATAGAGATTGATAAGATTGAAAGCATATGGGGGCAAAACGCTCTTCACCAGACAAGTAGCTAAGGAAACTAATCCGATCGATTAATTTCCTCATGCTCTCCTGGATTAATGCAGTGTCCAAAACCAAAAAACACAAGCTACAATTGGTGGAAACAATAGCAAAATAAAGCCTAATGTCTACTCGGGAAGAGACCCACCCCCACCAATCGGGATCCGACTTCGAAGATGAGGACCCCCCAACCCAGACATGAGTGCCAGAACGATTGGTCAACCAGGACACGGCCGGCCCTCCGCTCATAAAACCAAAAGATCCTCATATAACATCTTTTAAAGTATACTCTTTTTACTTCACTTGTTTCATTTTTAAAATAAAATATCTAGACATAACCCTGCCATAAAACTTTTCATAATATCCTCAAACCATCTTTAATTATGAATTATTAATAATGTAATGATAACACATTATTATTTCCGAGATGCCTTTAAAAAAGTTATAAAAATATTATTTTTAAGGTGATAATTAAATGCTAGATGGCTTAATAAAAACTCTATCTATGTTTGGAAGCCTAGAGTCTAGTGTTGTAAGTGTGGGGAGGAACATGTTTTATAGATAATCATGTTTTCTTATTATCTAATCTACGCCTACATTCGAAGAAAATGATGTTTAATCATGTTACATTCATGCATTAGAAACTAGATTTGAACTAACTCTATTCACATGGCTAGCACAAGAAGAACGAATCCTCACTCTGCAAAACCTGCACAAAAGGAATTGATGGGGCACACAAACAAACTATTTCCTACACAGTAACACCGAATAGACAACCTCACACCTTCTACTTAGTTGTCCGTATGCATGCAACACCTATGAGAATACTATCAGGGTTTGTACAATCTTGATTCCCCCCACCACTTTTCATGATATTTAGCGCCCTATATCTCTCACAAACAAAGTGCACAAAACTTTGAAAAGAAGACGAGAATTGATGACAATGGCGATAATATGGAGCATTTAGCTAGAGCGTAACAGGTGATGCTTTAAAAAAAATAACACGTTTTCTTATAAATCATTCACGCGACTAATGTTCTCTAATTATCTTGGTTTGATGCAGCACACCCAACAAAAAAGTCCAAGGTGGAACCATAAGAGTCATTAGTAAAGAGGAGCCTGCAGTTCATAGAGACCGTCACACCGATAAAAAGGGGATGATGGTTTGCTGTGACCAACAATAACATGGCCCTTCTTGTTGTTATTACCCACTTATGAATCTTGTGTAACAAGGGTTCCCATATAATGCACTTTTACTTAATTAATAAAATTATGATTTATCCATTTTTTTTAAGAAAAAAACTAACTCTGTTAAGCTTGTGTTGCTTGTCTATATATATATATATATATATATATATATATATATATTGTCATGCGATTGATTGGATCATTTAATGGTGACACCCATTTTGGCCCCTGGAGCATGTTTTAAGGATTTTCAACCGTATGGATGGGAAGATCATAGAAGATAAGCTAGCATGTCGATTTTCATATAATTTGGTGACCGTTTGATCCTCCCACTTAATGGTTTTCTTCTCATCCGTACGGTTGAAAATCCTTAAAACATGCTCTAAGAGCTAAAATGGGTGTCGGCCGGATCAACACAGTGATCCGGACGGCCTAATAGTATCACCTGTGATATATATATATATATATATATATATAGAGAGAGAGAGAGAGAGATAATGATAATGATGGTAGGATCATGCAGTCCGCCGATGCCGTTTGGCCTTGAAGCATGTTTGAAGAATTTTCAACCGTACGGATGGAAAGATCATCGAAAAATAAGCTAATCTGTCAATTTTCATACAATTTGGTGACCGTTTGGTCCTCCCACTTAACGGTTCTTATTTTAGGAAAATTTTAACGGTTCAGAATTTCAACCATTAAGTGGGAGGACCAAACGGTCACCAAATTGTATGAAAATTGATTAGTTTATTTTTCGATGATCTTCCCATCCATCTGATTAAATCCTTCAAACACGCCTCCAAGCGAGAATAAGCGATGGCGAATCTACAGCGATGTCCTACGATGCTCGAGGTATATATATATATATATATATATATATATATATATATATTACAATAGGAATTTCATGCATAAATGTAATTAAAGGCTTGTCTAAACAAACTGGACTCTAAAATAAAGAACTTTTCATACTAATGTTATCTAAGTATTTAGCCACTATAATACTATCAAATATACATTATTTCCTGAAATTAAGAACATACTATAATAATATTTTATCATGCCTATAGAACCCAAGATCTTGATGGAGTTAAAAATAAATAAACACATAAAGATGAAGGTCTTGTTGCTGAGTTATACTTTGATGTCCTATGACCTCAAGTTGGGTTGATAGATTTATATAATGTGACAAATTTATCTAATTAGTAATTAAGAAAAGCACTAAAGTGGTTGTGAAGCAGTGGATCTTAGCAAATCAGCAAAGTGACAGAATAATGTTGATCAAATCTATATCATCTATTTGTCAATTCATCACCAACTTAACTTCATTTACACTGAAGCGAATTAAATTTTTTTTTTAAAAATGATAATTTACTTTAAACTCTCCATTTGTTTTGGATTTGGATATAATAATAACTAGCCCAGCAAAGAACAAGGAGAGCATTTGAAAGTTTTGGTGTAGAGACAAATGTCTCAATTTAGAGCGCGTTCGTTCCACTAAAAGTGGTGGAAAGTCATCAAAGTGAGTCGACTCCACTTCAATTGTTCATTTATCATTAAATGCGTTTCAAAACTTTTGTGATTTTGATTTAAACCAATTTTATATTTTTTATCAATGAGGGAGGGGAGTGAAATGGGTTTTAGCATACAAAAATTCACTTCAGTATCCTCTCACTTCAGTAAAAATAAAAAATAAAAATATAAAACCATTTGAGGAAATGGACACCCTCTTAACTAATTATCTTAGCTAATTAAGAATGTTATACGTGTCATAGTGAGTGGTGAGAAGTCCAGTGGAAACATTCATGCATAACCAGGGTTTCACCTTGTGCGATCCCATTCCAACAACAATCACAAAGCAAAACCTTATCCACAGAGTGTGTGGCCTAGAGCTTGAAACTTTGAACCACAAACTGAAAAGAGTTTAAAACGATAAAGAAGATAGAGCTCAAGGTACAATTTTTTTTTAAAAGAGCAAAGATAAGAGAGAGACTCAGAGAGAATCATCATCAAGTAATGGCCTCCCTGTCTCCAAGCAGCTTCTACAACATCCAAAGTTGGAGCATAAGCAGGAGAGGGATCAATAGAAGGGGGAATAGTTCAAGCTCAAGGTCCATAAGAGCACAGCAGCAAGAACAAGTACAAGAGAAACAAGAACAAGTACAAGAGACGCAAGAACAAGTACAAGAGAAACAAGAACAAGTACAAGAGACGCAAGAACAAGTACAAGAGAAGAAGACAGGGGGAGTGCAGCAGCAGCCACGGCAACCAAACGCCAAGAGCAAGAACATGAGTGTCGAGTACGGTGGACAGTGGCTCAGCAGCGTCACACGTCATGTGAGGATATACGCTGCTTATATCGATCCCATTACACATGCCTTTGATCAGACCCAGATGGACAAGCTCACTCTCCTGCTTGACCCCAGTGATGAATTCATCTGGACTCCTGAAGCTTGTCAGAAGGTCTATGACTATTTCATGGAACTTGTGGATCATTACGAGGTAATCACATTTCACATTTCACAAATATATATACATACACCCACAAGTCTTTAACTCTATATGATAACTCACTGATAACAAAATAAAAAAGGGAGCTCCACTGTCAGAGTACACACTGCGTCTGATTGGCTCGGATATTGAACACTATATCTGCAAATTGCTCTATGATGGAGATATCAAGTACAACATGAACGCAAGGGTGCTCAATTTCAGCATGGGGAAACCACGCATCAAATTCAACAGCAGTGAGATTAAAAACTCGAAATGAAAGGTAAAGCTTGATCAATTTGTCAGTTATATATGGGCGTTCGGTTTTGCTTTCGGTTAGTACATACATGTACAGATAAGAGAAGTCTAGTCTAGGGCTAATGCAGCTTAGAGTCTTGTATTTGTAAATTAACATGATAATATGTAAACCATGAAGATGTTTGGAGATTGGCAAACCCAAAATGGTGCAGATCTCTGATACCAAGGAAAATGGGTTAGGGGAAGGGCCTCTTCCGAAAAGGCTTCGTTTAGTCGTTGGGCATTTCGATTTTAAGCGGAAGCGCCAAACTGCAACCTCCAGTCAACATTGTCTTGGGGCGTGGTCCAGCCCATGGCATATAAGCTCCTTCATGGCTGACATTCTGCAAAAAAGAATTCCAGTAGTACATGATGTCAAAGTTATGTTGTGTCAAATTCAGAAGTATATTCACAATCATGTCCAAATTCACAAGTAATTAGAACAACATGCAAGGTGCCCTCCACTACTCATCTCCTTGATAAATGGTGTATGTTTTGGACTACAAAGAACTTCTGAACTGGGTGTTTTCAGACAAAAGGATTATTATAAAAGCCTCATTTTTTATAATAATTGGCTACAACCATAAGAATACACTGGCAACAAATGTGCAAATGGTATAGCCCATGATGGTTGCAACAGAACCAAAGCAAATAGAAATTACCTTCAAAGTTGGGTCATTCAATATATTTTATAAAGAAAATATAGAACACATGATGCATATTTTCCAGAAAATTCTTGTGTCCTAAATGCTAAAAAAAACTGTTTGTCACTGCAAAGCACCAATCTTCTATGGAAAACCAAAACAAATCAATGCCACCACTAATAGTGTGGAACATTAAATAAAAACATCACATAGCTTGAGCTTATCTATGAACAAATCAGATATGAGTTTGACAAGTGCTTCTATGAAACTCAACCTTTAAAGTTAGCCAAAAACATGATGCCATTTCAAACATACAAGCATGCACATCCAAAAATTACACTGATGACTAGATGCTTTATAGATTTGCATCAACTGATCAACATGAACTCAAGGAAGTCATCAGTGACTAGTTACATGACTTCATTTCTTCATTCACACATCCTATTGCTCTTAACTATTGCAATATAAACTCAAGTAAAAATACATTGGAACAATGGAATTAATAACAAATTTTCAAATATTAAACACTAACATAAGCAAAATGGCTCTGGAAAATTAAAAATAAAAACCCTGTCTAGTGTGGTACATATATTGATAAGATCCTATCTTGAGCTTCTAACAGGTCGACATGCAATATGATGCATCAGAACATCAACGTCAAAAGGAGATGGGGATGAATATACAATTAATTAAATTGGTGCACAACTACCACCAATTTATCACTTACCAAATGATGATGAACAAAATGATGCCAATTTCATCATTTAAGTGGAATTTATACTTGATGATGATGAATTAAAGGACGCAGAGAAAGAATCATACAGCTGTGCTAGAGCACATAAACATGAGAAAGAATTTAATTTACCAACTAAAAGAACAATAGTCAACTTACTTTCAACCAAAAGAAGAAACCTCGCAATAATTTCAGTCCTTCAAGACGATCTGCCTGCTGAATCTGGTCAGCAAGATCTGATGTGGAGAAACAAAAGATTAGGGCAACACACAGTCAAAGAGCAATATTATTCTGGAGGAAAGCAATTGGTGAAAAAAAATAATCTAAAAGCTCAATTTTAATCTTCATAAAGCCATAAAGTCAGATAATACTGATAAATTAGGAGGAATGTCATCCAACCAAGACAAAGGAAACACTCCATTTCAATGGTAGTTCAAGCAAAATGAAGTGTTGCCCTCCGAGGTTAAAGAACAATGGGCTCCCTCCCGACATAAGAAATGGGATATCTTCTAAAAATTCTACATCACTCATATCTTTGGCTGAACCTCAAATAAAAATTTAAAGATTTTGATAACGTTTGTGATAATAGATCATGAAGATCAAATAAGAGCATAAATACTGACCAGAACTAATACCAACCAAAGTCAGAGTTGGGTACTTAGCAATGTACAAAAATCACTGTCTGGTCACTGGTGGCTCGGGATTAATTGTGAACCTTAATGTTTTTGCACAGATTCAACAGAAAACTACAAGAGCAATTCAACAAGAGTTGAAAGTAGTTCTCATAAAGACTAAAGGGAAAAGACTTACTCATTGAAGGTATTAACCATTGAAATAGCAAATGTATTCACAATGATTAATTGATTTTATCATGTCCATACATATGGTACCACTGCAAAAGAATATTGAATATGTTTGTATCTATGGTACTTTCATCTTGCAACATGCAAGTCCTTATTACCACCAAATAAGAAAAGGAAGTAATATTTTTTGTTTATTCCGGTAACATAAACAAAGAGAAATGTACGATGGCACTAATGTTTCTAAAGGTAGTGGACCAAAAATGGGTTTTCGCACAAAACATAAGGCAACAAAAAGCTAATGATGAAGAATAATCTTTGGTTGATGGGATTAAAAAGCCCTTCTTATGGTAAAATTATAATAAAATTATCAAATAGAAGTGCTAACTAATCATCATTCTTGACTCTAGATTTTGTGACACCATCATATTTAAGAACCAATTCCCATGTTGGCAGAAGAGTTTTATCTTATTCATCAAAAGAATATGGATGCTTATGTGCTCAGATATAAGCATCCATTTATCGGGGAATGTATACTAGATTGTATGCATGTGAATGCTCATGACACCATGTACAATATCTCTAGTTCTTCTAGACACCAATGGGGCCAATCACATCATCTACTATGATGTCATCAGCCTTGACCTTATGATTTACTTAACAGGCACTTATCTTGAAAGCTGTTCATCTCTGAAAAACTGAAAATAAGATGAGCAATGTCAAATACATTAAACCTCAACAAGCATTTGAAAACCAATGCCCCAAAACAAGGAAAGTATAAAGTGGTTTAGTACTAATAGTAGCAATAAGATGAAAACAACTTAAAAGGAATAAAAACCTTTCTAAAAGAAATTCAGACAAGAACTATGAAACATGCATAACTAACACTATGTTATAGAGCAGTATATTAATAGTTGCAATGTGATGGCTTTGTTAATATATATTAAAATTCAATCCATGATGCATTAATTTCAACAAACTTGAAATCAATCTTAAATCAGTTTCAACAAACCTAAAATTCCAAAATCAATAAAAAAAATCCTACGCTTTTGTCCTCGCATATCTCCTTAGGATTGAGCCTAACACTTGCCCATGTCACATTTGCCTAACACTTGCCCATGTCACATTTACCCAATTCACCATTCTCCATCGAACCTTCATCTTCATCAACTCCCACAACAACACCCTAACCCACTAACGTACATGACACCCTCATTGCATTTGTTTGGTCCATTGAGAATCTTTCAAGGATTGGGAATCTAAGTGGTTGTATTACATAAAAAACTAACTGATTCTCACGTGAGAACATACTTAGGTAGTTGTTTTGGGAATTTCATTGTTTATATTATTTTATATTTCAAAATTTTGAGAAAATTCCAAAATCCCAATCTAATTTTATAGTTTTTTTTTATTTTTTTAAAATTTAAATTATCTAGAACTGCTTAATAATATAGATAGATTATTTGCGATCGGGGTCAACACCTGCCTATGTGACATGTGCCCAATCTGCCGCCAACAAACAACACCACCACTGCCACCACCAATAACTTAATTTCAACGAACCTTAAATTTCAAAATTAAATGAAAGAAAACCAAAAATATCTTGTATTTCTACCTGTTTATGTCCGATCACAAACCTACAAAGCCACTCACATATTTCCTCGGGATTGGGCCCAACACCTAAGACATGTGTCTAATCCTATGCTCTTTGTTGAACCTACATCGACTCGACACCCCAAACCCTTTGACATACACTTGTGATCCTATTACATAAAAAACTACAAATTCTCATATCAAAAACTAAC
Source organism: Dioscorea zingiberensis (assembly GCA_026586065.1). NCBI lineage: Eukaryota > Viridiplantae > Streptophyta > Magnoliopsida > Dioscoreales > Dioscoreaceae > Dioscorea > Dioscorea zingiberensis. The sequence goes on along the minus strand of CM048822.1, from coordinate 4,701,681 downwards.
TGACTAACACCATTGTTTTGGTAGTTTCATTGTTTATATTATTTTATGCTTGAGCGGTTGTTTTTGGTAGTTTCATTATTTATGTTATTTTATCATTCAAAATCTTGAAAAAATTCCAAAATCCTAATCTAACTTTATGGTTTTTTTTTAAATTTAAAATTAGAATTATCTATAATTGTCTCATTCTCACTTAGTAATATAAATAGATAGATAGATAATAATCAGAAAATCAAAAGCTTGATAATATAAAACAAACACTCAGTATGTAGGTTGTATTGTTGCTGTCACATACCAGGATAATGATCAAAATATGAAAAGCCCAGTTCTTTCGTAGGGTATGGACTGGACCTATGCCGCAATTGTCTGTACCTAATTATTGGCATCCGAAGACTTGCACCCTTTAGCAGTTCTTCATATTCATTCTGGTCATATGGTGCCTTGAGAATATCCTGAAGTCTGTCTTCAAATACGAAAGGTAAGTCATCATCTTCACAATCCTGAAAATTTCCACAAATTATAACAGATCAAATAATAATCTCCACAAGCCAGAAGTTTTGAATTTGTATCAAGTAAAGAAGAATAGGATAAATGAAGTCAAACTAGCAAAAAAAGATCATAAATGTGTTCCAGGAAGGTAGGAACTTCTCACATGAAATAAATAATCAGCAGCTGCCACACACACACATACACAGACCAAAAAATAAGAATAAAAAAATAAAAAACAGAAACTTACAGGAGAACCAGAAGAACCCATAAATGGTTGCAACTCCATATTTGAAGGGTCTATACTTCCCTCTGTAGCCATATCCTCATTTTTACTAGATGATTCTCTTCCTTCTTTGTCCACTACACCCTCTTCATATCGGATGGTGCCACCATTGTCCATTTTAAAGACCATTACACCATTATCTTCTCTCACATGATTCAGAAACATCTGATAATCTTCATCTAATAGTGACGTTTTCTTGACGCCATTACCAACAGAAGGATGCTTGGAATGAGGAGGCAGGCCAGAATTTGAACCCTCCTCATCCATCTTCAACTTCATTATACCAGCACAAGATCCTTCTTTCCTCAAGACAATAGATCTTCTGATAGGTTTTGATTGGATAAAATCACCACAACTATCATCCTCTCTTTCATACTTCAATAATATGGGCCTTCCATCAATTATCAACTCAGCAGCATAAGATCTTCCATCAAGTTTCAGACGCTTGAGAAATGACCTGTAGTCAACATCCATATCATCCTCCAAATAGTCAAGTTCGAATTTCTCTGCCACATTGTTTGAGAAATCCTTTGATTTATCTGACTCAGATCCTTGGTTGGTATTGCTTGGTGTCTCCTCTTTAGGACTGAGAACTGAAGCCAGCAGGCGTGTCCCAGATCGAAGGCTACTTCTTCTGCTCCAGGTTTCATACCAATTAACCTCTTTTCCAGTTGGAGACCTCATTCTAACCTTGCTGCCTGGCATCACTAGGCCGAGAACTTCTGAGAAGAAAATTCAGTAAGTAATCATTTGAGTCGCACAAACTAGAAAATCCACACAGCTCCAAGTTGTGTTCATCAGTCCATATAATCCTTTAACTTTAAAGAATATACCATTTATCAAGAAAAAAATCAATCTTAGGGAGCAACCTTCATAAAAAAAAAGTTGGCTGAAGTATAGTTCTACCAAATAAAAAGTGGCTTATCCATATTTATAAAAAGTAATAATAATAATAATAATAATAATAATCAATGCTAGAGAGATTCAATTATTCAAGTTGTGGCCTATAATAAAAATAATAATCCAGAGACCATCAAGTACACTCAAAGAAAACCAGGCAAATCACTGGTGCCAATAAACAAAGGATAAATCACAGATTTTGGTCACCTTATCATGAGTTTATTCTTATATGGGTACCAGGATTAAATCTTACTGACGAAAAATATATCTAAATAAGGCAGGACATTAACATGGCTGGAGAACCATATCTAAGAACATCAAACTACAACAATTCTCATCAAATCGGAGTAGAAAAATCACCATGGAAAATCGAACGATGTCAAGATTCCGGAAAAATCACCAATGCGGGTTGAAAAAAAAAATCCCGATAAGAAGAGAAAATCGTTTGCATACCAGCAAAACCTAGACGAAACAGCCCCTGTAGATCAAGTCAAGAGAATCATAATCCCAACCGCACGAAACCAACACCCTTAAACACGACACTGAAACAATAAATCAATCAACTGCGGTTAGGGTTTATCCGGGGTTTCGAGGGATTGCATCTCAAACGTGAAGCGGAACTGAGGATTAGAAATGGAGGAAGAGGCATACCGAATCCTGGACTCTGGAGAGCGGGGCTGGGGGTCGAGGATTCTCGACTGGGACTGTCTGTCTTCGTTCTCTTCGATGGGGGAACAAGCACGAAGGAGACACGAGCAGTGAAAAGAACGCAGGAATTCGATCGAACCGACGGGCAGACGGCACTCCGGTTCTGAATAACAACAGGGAGCAGTTTTATTGTAAAATTTTTCTAGAAATTTGTTTGTATTTTTAACTGAATTAATAAAAAAATTGAAATATAGAATTCGTTTTTGAATTAACAATTTTTATTTATTATTTTAGCTATAAATAAATTTATGGTGGAGTTAATTATAGAAATAAAAAGGCAATCCAAGAAGAGGAGATCTAGTCAAAGTCAGACAGATTTCTTAAATTAATAAATAAATAAATAATAAATTACCTTTTAAATCATGTAGTTTGAAGACCTTCATAAAATTAAAGACAAAAGAAAAATAAAATGATGTTATTCAGTGATATTTGATTAAAAAGGTTGGAAAAAGTTTTATCTTGAGTTGTTTTCTAGCCGAATATCTCAAGTTACTATATAACTTTTGACATTAGTTCTTGTATTAATTATTATTATTGGTATTAATTATGAACATGAGACTATTATGCTTAAATCTCCTGACATTATATTTAATTTCTATTATATGTTTACATGGAATTTTTTATAACTGTATGTTATATGCACACACATAATTTTTAAAATCATCAACCATGACAACCTTTTTAAAAATTTAATTTCCAATTAGTTTAATTGACAATGTAAAATTTTGGGTAGGTAAGTTATAAAACAATCTGTATTTCTTAGGCCCTGTTTGTATAAATAATAGTCATATTTAGTAATCTATGACATGATATGATATTTTATGATATTACACTGTTTGAAAAAATGGTATGATATGGTATGATATGATATGATATGCTTAATAAGCTATCTGTGTTTGTCTTGATGATATGATACAATTGCAGAAATAATAAAATGACATGTATACTCAAATACAAATTAATGTGAAATCATATTAAATTCATTTTTTTAAGATCAAAAAATAAAATTCAATTAAAGTATAATTTTTTTATTAAAATCTTACAAAATATACATCAAATTGGGCAATGATAGAAAACTTACCTCAAAATAACCAATAAAGTAGAGAGAGAGTGTGAGTCGGTGGTGATAGAAAAGATACTAGCGGCGAATGGAGGTGGCAAAGATGATCGAAAGTGGCAGCTATGACTTTTGTTGCATTAAGATTATGGCTTGTTCTCTAATTACCGGGGAGAAGAGGGGATCGAAGATTAGGGTTGTGTTCTAATATGAAATCATATTAAATTCAATGGTTCAAGATCAAAAAATAAAATTAAATTAAAATATAAAAAAACCAAAGCAATCCATGACTTGACAAACTAGATAAAGCTAACAATCAGTTCATTAGCCGAGTTGTCGGTGGAAGTCACACCCTTGATTGGATCCCACACTCCGGTCAACGGGCAACTCAAGTAATCCCACGGACCAATTATTATTAAAATCTTACAAAATATACATCAAATTGGACAATGATAGAAAACTTACCTCAAAACAACCAATAAAGTAGAGAGAGTGTGAGTTGGTGGCAATGGAGAAGATATTGAAGTGAATGGAGGTGGCGGCGGTGATATGAAGTGACAGCCATGACTTTTGTCGACCGAAGATTAGGGTTGCATTTTCAAATTACATGGTAAAAAAGGGACTAAAGTATGAGTAATGATATATATCATGACTATACTTCCCGAATGATCTCAACCATCCATGTCATCTCGAGATCATCAATACCACCATCGAGATGACATGGATGGTTGAGATCATTTCATGAAGTCTATTCGGGAAGTCTAGTCATGATATATATCATTACTCCTAAATTATTATGTTCTAATGACAAACTTATTATTTATAAAATTTATTATGGGTATTATTGGCAGAAAAAAAAAATATAGAACCATAAAAAATCACCAAATTGGTGGTTTGAAAAACTATTAAAAAAAAATGGTTTTTAAACTATTAAAGATAATAAAAAAACTATACCATATGAATAAAAGTGAAAACAAACAAGGAAATAAACAATACCAATATACCATATATTAGTGCTAAATCAGGGAGAACCCTAATTTTCACTTTAACAATTGAATTTATAAGATTGTGTGGGGCTATCTCAAGAGAAAATCATTCAGATCTCAAGCATAAAAAGAAAGAGAAACAGATTTATGTGGAAAACACCAAAGAAGTGGGGAAAAAACCACGAAAATGAGAGATTTCACTATCAATCAAGGAGATCTCACACATTCTTACAGATTGTAGAAAGATCCTTCTGGATCAGAGGAAGAAATGGAGAAAGAGACTCTAAAATTCCATACGGGATTGAGATTGATGAGATCCAGTCTCCAGCAGGGCAGATCTTTGTTATATTTGAAATTGCTTCCCTGAATGAATTGTAGCACCTGCCTTTTATAGGCTCAGGTTTCTTGAGACACAAGCTTCTATTTCGAGCACGTGTTTGCCAGCTAAGCATCAACTAATCATCCAGCTAAGCGCCAGCTAGGCCTTTGAGCTGTCTACAACTGTCATTCTTCTAGAAGGACAGTCTGGCTACAACTGTATTCTTTCTAAAAGATCAAAACCAGGGAATGGGTGTGTTCCTTCTCAACGGTTTCTCTCAGTCCGTAGAACAGGTAAAGTATTTTGAGCTATGAGTTGGTTAATTATCTTAGGTTGATGAGCACTCAAAACTGTAAAACCGGTGAGTGGTTGGGTTGCTACAAACCGATGAATAGATAAGTTGTGTCTTATCACAAAATAGGTAGACCATATCGTAGAAAAGATCGATTTGATCATATATGGAGCTTTATGATCTAGGCATGCGGTTGTTCGGATGAACGCCACGTGTCCTACTACTTTTACCCCCATCACCATAGATTGTGAAACTAAGTAAAACCATGATACAAACAATGATATGGGTAAATCTGGATAACCACTTAGCCTCATACTAGGCATACATGTGGGTTGATCCTAGACACCCATCCGGCTATTCGAATCTTCTGCCTATGTGTCCCATTTGGGTAAGGTGTCAATGCACGAAAATTAATGTTGGGGATTTGAGGGCACAATGATAAGCACCAATCACGAGATATAGGGTAGGCGGGAGACGTGCACGGCCTCATCGGACAATGATAAAAGGAAGAACAAAGGAAAGGAGGTAGGTAATCTCTCATCCAAGAATTCCTTCTCTGTTCTCAATCCCCTCTTATGTTGACTTGAGTCAGAGCTACCCAGACCGCCCGTTCGCCCGCGCTTACTCTCCGTTTTACAAGCCCTCTAGTAAGTTAGGAGGAACAAGCCGCTATTTTTCCCCGACAATCCTCAACAATTAAATAAATTTTAACAGTTGGTCAAAGATCATGCTCAATCACTAGGAGAAGCTGATTTTTGTACTAACAATAAACAATCCAAAATTTTTAATATTTGTTAGAAAATCTAAAAGAAAAAATATTAATAAATTTTGTATTTTTTATTTGGAATAATTCCCTTTTCAGTCTCTCTATTTTTCATAAAGTACAATTTTAGTCCCTCATCTTTTTTTTATGGCTTTTTGGTCGCTCTACTATATAAAGTGGGACTTATTAATTAGTCCGGAGACAGACGTCGTTCATTTAAATCGTTTTAAATGATTGACATCCATGTGATATTATGTTGATGTCCATGTGATCATTAGAATGCCATATGGAGAGGATGAATGGGAGAGAGGGGTTAAAATTTAGATCCTAATCGGTTATGATATAAGTCCCATTTTATAAAGTAGAGGACCAAGAGTCATAGAAAAAAGATGAGGGACTAAAAGAGCACTTTTTGAAAAATAGAGGGACTAAATAGGAAATTATTCCTTTTCATTTAACACCTTGACTTTTCCAGCGACGGCGGCGAGGAAAGCCTATATAATGGCTTTCCTACTCCCATGATTATCGTCAGTGAGAAAAATGAGGGTTCTCCCGGGCTTCGTCCTCTCGTTTCTCCTCATCTCCTCCGTCGAACCCCATCGCTTCCATCTTCCGAACGCCGGCGGCAAGTATCTCACCAAGAACGAGCAGTGGCTCGATCAAACCGTCGATCACTTCTCCCCCACTGTAAAGTCGCACTCCCAAATCTCTATATTTATCTCTTACTCGAATCCAACCGCACTTTGTGTTTTCGCTTCAAAGAAGTGTTTCATCATGCATCTTTGATAGAAGGAATGAGGGTTTCGTTATGAATCGATGTCAGTTCTTGATTCAGTTTGATCTTCGATCGATGACCTAGATTTGTGTGGCTATATGAATTAGAGCTAGGTAGTTCCGGGTATAGTTTTCTAGGATAAAATAGAGAAGAAAATAAGCGAGAATTTTATTTCTTGGTGTTTGTTTAGGTGAAGAAAAAGGAATCGATGCAAAGGGAATGAAGTTTTCTTCATCTAACCAAACTCAAGAAAAGATTTATCTATTGTTTCTCAAAGGAACTCAAAATCTTTTTACTTCTGGGTATATAAGAAGAATGCCATGGCTGTGATAAGAGAATGGTAACCCAGTGCTTGAGGCTCTAGTTAATTTCAATGGTGTGGAGATGATTAAGATGCTAACCATCATAGTAGGTCGCCAATGAGCAATTTTCTCTTATTAGCCAAGGTCTGCTCTTCAATGCTAGGATTTTTATCCTATAGATTATTTAGTTTTATTCAATTGTATACTCTATTTCAGTTGCTACCTATTATAGCTAAGGATTCTGCATTATATTCGCATTGCTGTGTTATGACATTTATCTTCTTTTGAAGGCCTTCTGTTGAACTTTTGCATTTGTTCTTGTAGGATCATCCCCAATTCAAGCAGAGGTTTTATGAATTTATTGATTATTACCAAGTTGGTGGACCCATATTTCTGAAGATTTGTGGTGAATCTACATGCCCTGGAATTCCTAATGATTATACAGCTGTAAGTGGTGTACTTTCTCAATTTCCAAGCATTCATGAGATCACAAACTTCTTACTTATATTAAAAGAGATTGAGAAAGCTCTCATAACATTAACTAATTTTGTTGCAATCAAATTTTAAAGGTGTTATCTAAAGTACCTTGTAGGCTGGATGTAGAGGTGGAACATAATACATCTGCACTAGTTGTTGAGTGCTGATGGGTCATCAAATCTTCACCACCTGATGGTCTTTAGTTTGCATCTTGTGATGTAGGTATTGGCCAAGAAGTTTGGTGCTGCTTTGGTTTCTCTTGAACATCGTTACTATGGGAAAAGTTCTCCTTTTGATGACCTAACCACTCATAACCTAAGATATCTTTCCTCGAAGCAGGCTTTATTTGACCTAGCTGTTTTCCGTCAATATTACCAGGTAATTTTACTGTTGTGCTTAATCAAGTAAAGCAAACAGATTGAAATGGATTGGAAATATGTCTTAACTTTATTGATCTGTTAACACTGTGTTGTTTATGAGGAATGGTTTAGAGGCTTCTAGATTATTATATTACTTCTTGTGCTTTTGTCTTTAATGCCTTTGGTGAGAGATATGTTCTACATACAAAATGTCAAAAATCTGCTTTGAAAACTTCTTTTATTTTTTGATGATTTTTAGGTGATATTTATGAAATATGAGGTGATGATGTGAGAAGAGGAATTGAACTGTTTGTTTTGGACTTGTGAGTTCAAAATGGAAATTTGTGGATAATACTTGGTTGGCATTGAAGGGGAGCCTTGGCGCAACGGTAAAGTTGTTGCCATGAGACCTGGAGGTCACGGGTTCGAGTTGTGAAAACAGCCAATTGCAAAAAAAAGTAGGTAAGGTTGCTTACAATAGACCTAAGTAGTCAGATCCTTCTCCAGACCCTGCGCATAGTGGGAGCTTTGTAGCACCGGACTGCCTTTTTTTTTTTACTTGGTTGGCATTACAAGAAACTTTTGGGCTAATACTTTTTTTGAGTTACAAAAGATGATCTCAACGGAAATTTGGAATTGACGTCACTTTTTAAAATGCAAAACAATGACTGATCAGTTACATTGTATCATATGCAAATTCCATGCTAGGAAAATAATATAAAATTTTTTACATCCTTGTTAATGATATTAAAAAAATATATCATAATAAAGTTTTACCTCCAAAAGAGTTCCGAAGGAAGCTTGGAGTACTAAGGTTGATGAAATTGGGAGGCTTATTCTTTCACTTTGTATTTATCATTTTAAAATCGAAGATTTGATGATGGCATGGCATGGTTGACATAATCTTTGGATCTTTTGTTCTTGGGACACCTATGGTGGAATCTTTGCATTAACAAAACTGAAAAAATTACTTAAAATTACTTGTACACATTCAAAATTTTGGAACAAGGATGCCCTTGTCTCCAGATTCAAGTAATAAAGACTGATGGTATCAAAAAAGATATATAACAATCTATGACTGTTTTTTGGATTTTGCAAGTAACAAGGGTATTCTAGCACTTTGTGATAAGTTGTGGTGGTGGTTGATACGTTGGGGGACTCAATCAACTGGTATTTTACTTGAGAAAAGCCAGGAAGGCGTTTAGCATAAAGACTAGCAAATGGCAAAAGTTGTTTTGGTAGCATTGATGTTCAGGAGGATGGATGTAATTGTTTATCGTCCTAAAGTTGATCTCTGAACCTACATTTGTATACAAACTTCAAATAAGTACAATCCCTAATATGTGTGTGTGTGTATATATATATATATAGAGGCGTGTTACTATGCGGCCGGCCGGAACACTGTTCCAGTCCGGTCGCGTCTCATTTTGGCACTTGGAGTATGTTTTAAGGATTTTCAACCGTACGGATGGGAAGATCATAGAAAAATAAAGTTAACTTGTCCATTTTCATACAATTTGGTAACCGTTTGGTTCTCCCACTTAATGGTTGAAATTCTGAACCGTTAAAATTTTCCTAAAATAAGAACCGTTAAGTGAGAGGATCAAACGGTCATCAAATTATATGAAAATGGACATGCTAGCTTATTTTTCGATGATCTTTCCATCCGTATGGTTGGAAATTCTTAAAACACTCTCCAAGTACCCAAATGGGAGTCGACCTAATTTGTACAGTAATACAACTGGCCGGACTGTATCACCGCTATATATATATATATATATATATATATATATTCTTATGGTTCTGCCAGCTGATCCTTTGTGGAGTATTTTACTTTGTGCAATCACACTTATGGCTGATTGTGCAACTGCTACCTGCTAATATTATACTGAATTTGTTCATTTTTCCGCACTTAATTATTTTCTATGAATTGATCATTATGTACTCATATCTTGTATTATTTCTTTGTTTGCATTTTTTGATTGTTCTGCAGGAATCTATAAATGTGAAGTACAATCTTTCACAAGCTGAGAACCCTTGGTTTGTTTTTGGTGTTTCATATTCTGGTGCACTCAGTGCGTGGTTCCGCTTGAAGTTTCCTCATTTGACATGTGGGAGTCTAGCAAGTTCAGCTGTTGTTCTAGCTGTTTACAACTTCACAGAATTTGACAAGCAGGTCTGAAGAGTGCCTATTTGGTCCTATGCACATAGTTGTGATTTGCATCCTGTGTTCTACTACTCTGACGAGGGTCATTGACACTATATATCATTATCCAATTCTTTTCCCCTATGTCATTATACCATGAAGCATTCTTTGAGAAAATGACAGTTTTCCTGCCATCTTATTGTAGATTGGAGAGTCGGCTGGTCCTGAATGTAAAGCTGCACTTCAAGAAATTACCGAACTTGTTGAAAGACGACTTCAGTCTGATAGAGGATCAGTGAAGGCTTTGTTTGGTGCATCTCAGGTAATTATCTTTTTATCATTGGTTTTCCTGTTTCAGTTTGAAATTAGTTGAAACTGAGTTGCTTGCATAATATTGTCAATTCATTGAGGTTTTATGCTTTTTGGTAGAAATATTCTATTTCTTATTGTACTGTTTCTAGGATTTAGGATATTTCCATCATTTGATGAATCCAAGTCCTTTCTTTGGAAAGGTGTTTGACTGCACTGGTATATTTAGGTTTATCTGGTTTGAAATCATTGAGCCTAGTAACATGAAAAAATTGGCATCTGCCTAAGTTTATTGGCCAGGGCCTTCGAAGTTTGAAATCGTAGCTTAAGAAAGCTTCAGCTGCACTGATGACCATCATGTTGGGATATTATGATGGGTTTCTCAACTGAAGTCTTAGAAATTGAAATTTTGGTGTGCATTCAACCATATATGATGGGTATTATATCTGGTTTGGCAACATTGCTCAGGAGTATTGGTGTATGCCATATCTGCAATATGAAGTTGCTCCTTTTTTCTTTGCTTGCAGCCTGGTTATATCTTGTACAAAGAAATTTGCTTATAACTCCTGAAAGACACTGTTACATAAATAACTAGCTTATGTTGAAAAGATTTCGTTAGTGGTTTGTGTTACAACTTTCAGAATTGATACAAACCATGCTGGTAAGACTGTCATGCCTTTTGGCTGTCAACAACAGAACATTTTTTATTGTACTTTTGTCAAACATTTCCTTTAGGTAAATTGGTTTTTCACTCAAACAACCAGATCTTAGGGGATTACAATACAAATAAGAATTAAGGTATCTTGTTGATATCTGATAAGAGTACATCAAAGCATAAATTGTTATGCATATACCAGAATCCCTGAGATTAATTCTTAACTGCTTTTTTTCTTTGCAAGAAACTTTTTCTTATCATGTCTTCACTGTATGATAAAATTTTCAGTTGATTTACCTTTCCTTTTACTCTTTAGAATCTATCTCAGAGCCACTCTGAAAATAAATAACAACCGTTTTGGCATTCTATGGGTGGATGACGATCTTCATCTTTCATTGCAGCTGAAGAATGATGTTGACTTTTTATACTTATTGGCTGATGCTGCAGTTATTGCGGTATGCATTACCTTGCTTTATGCTGCTAGCTTTAAATCGTGAGTGATGGCACAATTTTGATACAAGCTGTTGAAAATTTTCAGTTCCAATATGGAAATCCTGATGTACTTTGCTCTCCTCTTCTTGATGCCAAAGCAACTGGGAAAAGCTTGGTGGTAGGCTCCTGTTGTCTCTTCGCTTCTGTTAATTGTGCATAGCTTGATGGCTTCCTGTGTAATTGTATTACACTATTTGGGCACAAGCTAATCTTCTATCTGTAGGATCTGGTAGACTGATCGTCCATTAAATGCCTAGCAGTCAAACATCATTACCTATTCTGTTGGGTCAGATGAAAATGAATGATTTGTTTACAGATCTAAGTCACCAGTTGGTTTGTTACATTGTCATGGATACCAATAGACTTTCAGTTATGGATATTTTAAGATATGGATCATGGAGATGCTGTTGTAAGTCTAACATGTTTTTTTGAATTTGTTCTTTTGCAGGAAGTATATGCTAGCTATGTGAAAGATTACTATTTTGGAACCTTTGGTTCTTCAGTTAAATCATATGATCTGCAACATTTAAAGAACACAACTGTTAGTAATGAGAGTGGTAAATTGCTACTCAGACCTTTCATTTAGCATGATGATGACTTGTCCCACCTTTGTATTTGTGTTGCTTTTAATTTCTGAATTACTATATGTGGTTTGCCTTTGGATCAATTAGGAGATCGGTTATGGTGGTTCCAAGTTTGCAGTGAGGTTGCTTATTTTCAAGTTGCACCCTCAAATGACAGCATTCGTTCTTCAAGAATTGACACAAAGTACAATTTCTCCAAAAGATTCATTCTTAAACAAGTTCCAAATCTTTTATGAAGATATTTTTCATGGCATCTGAAATATTTAGTGTCAATGTTAAGACATTAAGGAGTTTAATTTCTAGATATGTTTCTTCATTCTGCTTTCAATCCATGATCTGTAAATCATACTCTTAGGTTGGTTAGTGAAGAAAAAAAGTGAAAGGAGTTCAAAAAATATCGAAGGAATTCAGACGTAAAGCTGTGAAATATTCATTTTCGTGCTATTTATTGTTGTCATCTGTGTTCCCGAATTTGTTGTCTTTGTTTGGTGTGTTTTAATAACACTTCGAATGATGGGTGTTACAAACAAGAAGGGATCCATGTTAACTAGTTGTAAGTGTTATAAAGTTAAGTTGATTCATATCTTGTTTTATCTTTTGATGCAATGTTTCCACATATCTTTTCAGCTAGTCATGTCTGAAATAAGAACATATAAAGATCCACATAATATCTCTGAGGCACAGATATACAGGAACTATTCACTTTTGTTACAATGTTGTCCATGATTAAGAAACTCTGAAATGCTTTGACGTCTGTTTGCAAACATTTGGCGATATGGATAATGGTGAACTATTTAGTTAGTATTAGGGCAAAGTAAATATGTTGCCCTTTCTTCCAAGTCAACATTCTATTTTGATGCCAGGAAGTGGCTTGTCTATTGCTTAATGTATTGAGATATTTCTGTATTTGTTGAGATTTATCATCTTGCTTACCTTTTTATTATCCTGAACTGCACCCTAATTGGCTACAGATACCACCTGGACCTCTGCAAAAATGTATTTGGTGAAGTTATGTACCCAGATGTGGATATGACAAACTTATATTATGGAGGCACAAAAATTGCTGGTACACCTTTCTTTGTTAATATTTGTGTATATTTAGTTCAGTACTACTTACCATTTCATCCTTCTTTGATCTGAACCATTCATTTCTTGAACCCAATAATAATAGTTTTCCAGATCCTTACCCCGCCCATTTTAATTATGTTCGCTATAATTCCCAAAAATTAATCCTTCCGGTATTTATAAGCTCTGATCAATTGTTTTTATTTTTATTTTTATGTCCAGAAGCTCGATTCCTGTATCTTAAGCTTCATGAATTTCTTACAATGTATGATATGAGTTTCCCTGTGGTTCTTACCCTTGTTTTAAGATTTAAATGTACTTGAGTGCAGGTACTCGCATAGTTTTTACTAATGGCTCGCAGGACCCCTGGCGTCATGCGTCCAGGCAAATATCATCTCCAGATTGTGAGTTTTACAACATCCCAGTGGAACTTTAGCTGCAACATTTATTATTTTGGTTTTCACAGTCATTCATTTCAGTTCTTATTTAAAAACCAACTAGCTATTCAAAATAAGTTTCAAGATTTCGAGCATGATATTAAACTTATTTTCTTTTGTTTCCTTCTTGATCTTAGTGAAAATCATTGCAAATGAAGAAAAGATGTTGTAACTGTTAGTTTGAAATTAAAATTCGAAAAAAAATGGTTCGCTTAGTTGCTCAACAAATTTCATATGAATAGTTGAATATCTTTAGTATACTGAAACAGTTTTCAAATGAGCAGTGCCTTCATACATCATCAAATGCCATAATTGTGGGCATGGGACTGACTTGAGAGGATGTCCCCAGTCTCCTTTGAGCATTGAAGGTAAACTAAGCTAAACTATGTTTGTAATCTTTATGACCTTTTACAAATTTTAGATTTCTTTTGAGTTGTGTTTGCTGCATGAACTGATTCTGTTAGCAGCTTTTATCTATTGTATTCTCGCTAAAATATTAACAGTATAATATGTGGGTTTGCATACGTGGTGATGGTGCATATGGAAATAGTTGTCTGTTTGATTTTTATTTCTCATGTTTTTATTGTTGATGCTGTTAAGAGCTATTATCTTATATATCAAAATATACTCTCAGGTAATGCAGAAAACTGTACTGCCCCTGATGCGGTTCACAAAGTTAGGCAGCAGGTCATAAATCATATCGACTTGTGGCTCTCACAATGCAAAGACACAGGTTGGAATTCTACCTCATAATTATTTAACAGCCAGAATAAACACCGTTTCTAGCTAATGTTTGTTGTGTATGCAATAATCAGGGAAATGACTCCTCGTTGTTCACTTTTATGCTAAGGTTGACTGAACAGTCAATAATATAGAATTTGGTTGTTGTTTAGACTTTTTATCACAAAGGTGTTACACTCTTGGGCATATTTGATCCTGACTGCAAGACCATTCAAACTATTAACAGTGTTCTGCCTGCCCAGTTTGTAGTGTTTTCCTAAATGTTGTTCTGGCTTTATAAATGCTGCTAACTTTGAGAAATTGTAGTCTTTCTTAGAATTTGAATGGCATGACTAAAATGTTTTAGTCTTGATGTCTTATGCAATTGTTACTTTTTTATGGTTTTACCGGCCGTAAAGTTTGAACCTTGAGCAGAAATTTTAATTTTTTTTACCATTTTATTTAAATTACTTGTTATAACTTTGTTAAATCAAGACTGTAATCATGTATTGGATTTCACCAAGAGGGTTTTGATCATCCTTTAATTTGTTTTCCCCCAAAACTCCCTATTGAGAACAGATCATCTCATGATGAAAGAGTCAAGATTCTACTTAGGTGGTACAAGTCTTTGACTCAGAAGTTGGAATGCTTATTATTGATTTAAAAAAAGAACTCATCCTTCACTACCTAATCAGTTGTCTGAATATTTGAATTCAATGGAATAGGCAAATTAAGAAATGGTCAATCATGACTAGTTTGTGAAATTTTGACAATGACGTTCACTCAAAGCTTCATTTTCTTTTGATGATTGTATGGTAGATAACAATGTAATTTCTGAAAGGATGCAGATATTTGAACTTTTGTAGGAAAGATAAATGATGGAGAACATATTTGAAAATGGAAAAGAAGTAACTTGGTACAAAGCTATTCATTTGGGTTGTCGTGTTTGATTGGTTTTGCAATAATTTGGAATTAGGGTTTTGAAGTTTGAAGTTGGTTCGGAGGAGAAAAAGTTAACCCAACTTCTGCTGAGGTTTGTTTAATTTCATTACTAAAATTAGTTATGATTGTGATTTGATTTTTAAATTTTTTTTTTTTTTGACATAGGATTTTTAAATTTTGTTAGGAGATTATATGGGCTATAATATAGGCGGTATGTTCATCATTTGTCATTTGTGACGTAATACTTTTTTTTGGGAATAGTTAGATGATTAGAATAAATAAAGTGTCTTAAATAAGATAGTTCTATTCCAAGTTATTCCCTTTGGTTAGGGAAGTTGGAATAATTTGGCTAACCCAGGTTATTCCCCAACCAAACACACATTTTTTGCAGTGAACCTTCATGGTTACATTCCCTCTTAACAAGCTAGTTTGACAAATCAGATGATGTATCTAGTCATCAGTGCCATTCCATTCTAGTGCTTAGGTAGTGTTAATTCACATAAACCTGTTGGATTTGATTCGCATAAAGGAAATTATACCACCATTTGATGGTGTTGTGCTTCTCCATAACATGCATATGATCCTTTTTTTTCCTTCCAGTTTAACATTTGATTTTTTTTTTCTGAGAGATATGGTCTGTTCACCTTTTGTTACTATGTAGTCATCCTGAACATGCATTCATCCATTTAATTTTGACACATTAATTAATTAATTCTCTTCTTCTAGTGCAGGTTCCATCTGCATATATTTGCTACAAAATTTTTTTTCCTCTTATTTATCTATCTTATATTTCAGGTCCTGATGATGATGAGCCAGATATGTTCCTTGCATCAAGAAGGATGATTTCTTCTGAGTAGTATTTACATAAGATGTTTGGAAGCCATTCCACCCTTTTATTTCATGTAGAGGAACAAGGAAGAAGAAAAATATGTTATATGAAAATGCTAAGATATGCTAATTAAGCTGTATGTAGTATAAAAATTAAATAACATATGAATTGTGTTGTAAATAACCTATGAATTGTGTTGCAGACTTTATAACCTCTTCTTTCCATCAACTTGATTCCCAGGCTGGTAATTCTTTTGATTTCATAGATATTACTTAGATCATAACATTGGAACAAAACTCTAGATCGTTTCATGTATGCTCGAACAGGATGAACTCACCATTTCTCAAAACTATAGCCTTCACCGGATTATCTTCGTCCGTCACCAGAGATAATTTAATGTGCAGCAAACTGGGAGAGGAGCTCATTTTCATTCAAAATATTGTTATGGTTTTTGTTTCTATTTACATTATGTTGTTTTGTAATGTTTCTATTTTCAAGTGAGGATGATTATACATTTGCTTGCAATCCCCACTCCCCAGAGTCCCAGAGAATATTGTTTTGGGACTACTTAAAAGCCTGACCATGTATGAAATTTAATTCACAGATTTGGAATTTTTCAATAGGCAGTCCAAGTTGCACCTACTGTTGATGATAATAGAAGTGGAGCTTTGGATTTTGCATGCCATAGCAGGTACTGACGACTAGTTAATTCTATGGTTTTCTTGCAGTTTGTTTAATTTATTCATCTTTTGGTAGGTTGGCGAGAGAGAGAGAGAGAGAGAGTGTTGAGGGTTTGTTTGGATTCATTTTGAAAAAAAAAATATTTTTTAAAATTTGATAGAAGGATTTTTATAAAAAAGTATTTTTTAAAGTAAATTAAACGTTTTTGTTATTTTTTGTATTTGAATATGTTAATCTAAAAATAGTTTATAATAATAATAATAAATAAAAATAAATAATTATAATAATAAAAAATAATTTTTTGATAATTGACATTTTTTAAAACAACTTCTACAGAGTATTTTTTTTTCAGAAATTATAAATCAATAGTTTTTATTTTTCAACTTTTTTTACCACTTCTGTTTTTTTTTGAAAAAATTAATTTAAATAAATTATTTTGTCCCAGCTTAATTAACTCTAAAAGCACTTCTGAAACAAATAAAAAAAATAAAAAAAACCATCTAAACAAAGCCTTAGCCTCCTCTGACTCACCCGCGCCGGTGTACTGACCGAGTTGCGCAAGAGAGTTGGCCTTGGCACGCAAGAGCAGCGCATACTGAGCAGCCTTCACGTTCTCCGGCCGCCCTCCCCATGTTTTCAGGCAGGTGTTATGGAGTGCTCTTGCATATGAGAAGGAAACATGCCATGGATTTGGGCTCTGGTTCACCGGATTCAGGTTCAGTGTTGCCTCCACCTCTGACGTCTGCCCGCCGGACCAGAACTGCATACCATGCAAAGTTTTGAGAATTATAATTATTGAGCGGCCGGATTAACAAGCTCACCATGATCCCGGGGACTGCCGGAGGAATCCTCCGGTGAAGGAGCTTGAGTGTGTACTCTGCCACCTTCTTAGGAGTGGCCTTCTTCTTTCATTCAGCTCCAGGAGTCACCATGCAGCTGGGCTTGAGGAGGATCCCTTCAAACATCACATTGTTCTCCGCCAAATAGTAGAACACCTCTGCCCAGACCTTTTCCGCCACCTCCAGAGTCCTATCAATCCAGCCATCAAGGCACTGACAGGCCAAGATGGCTGGATGATCTGGTTACTACAGCTGGGCTGTGTTTTGGTTGATGCACTTGTATTTTGACTTTCTTACTTAGCTATAATAGCTCTTTTATTGTCAAAAAAAAAAAAAAATGCCGTGCTCGCCGTCCAGCAAGATCTCCGGCTCAACAATCGGCACAAGACCAATGTCCTACACACCAGATTAATTATCACTGAAAACTCGGAGCAAGAAATTAACATGCAATAGAGAAGAACGTACTTGTGATATGGCAGCGAAGCAGCCTCCTTCACGGCCAGCACCGAAGGACCGTTCGGAATGCTAATGACTGTGCGCTTGTCCAGTTATATTCAACAAAGATATTGTTCATGCATGGATGCTTGTAGAGTTTCTTGCGATCATACTTAGTTTACCATTTGGCAAACCATGCGCCTTGCTGTTAGTACGCAGCCGAGCGAGGCGCCACACGTCCAGACCCCGGCACCAGGTTTCATCATTCGAACCGGCAAGTGGCAGTAGACCCTTGTCGACTTTGATCCCTGGCACGATGTTCTGGGAGGCTAGCACGTCCCGTCGTCCACTATCTTCTTGCCCTCGGCTGTTGTTTGGTAGAGTGTCTCCTCGAAAGAGGATGGCGCCGGAGATGTAGTTGCCGAGGTCCGGTGCGGAGACGAGCAGCATGCCTCAGTGATCTCCTTGAGCTATTAATCATTGTTTGGTTCTCTTTTAGCTCTGTTTCAATTTGGCAGGTCCTTCTCTGATTAGCTTGAAACATGCTGCCAGAAAAAAAAGTCTAAATTAACCAGTTATTACTATATCAGACAAAATAAAGGAAAAAAAAATTGTGTGGAAATTATTAGAATTTTGTTGTTATTTATATTTCAATAAAATAAAAATTAGTTTTTATGTAATTTTTTTTTATTTATCCTTTTACTAAAGCTGGTGTTTGACAAGTCAAAGTAACAAGTCAGCATTCTGATTCTCACGTGACGGCCAAACGCACAAAATCATTAACCCGCCATTCAGGCACGACTAATCTTGGTGAACAAGAAAAGAAAGGACGCGTTCCCCGACGATCTCTTCCTCGTCTCTGATCTCAAGCATAGATTTCTCCCGCGGCTCTCAATCTCCAGGAATCAACACAACTAGAATTCGATTTCCGAGTTTTGATTTTCCGGAGACGAAGGTCTTTAGGTGTCGTTCAAGACCCCTTTCTTTGGATTCATTTAGGATCAGAGAAGCCCTTGTTCCTCCTTCTCCTTCCGATGCTTCCCGGGATTTCTTGGAGGCGAGGTGCGGCGCTGCTCCTGAAAAACGCTGCTCCATGGCCGCGCCTGGCTGCGCCTGGCGGTATCCGCTACTCGTCGCAGCTCGTCAAACCTAATGGGAAGAGGGCTTTCCTCGTTGACACCTTGGCTCTGGTATGCAGCTCTTTTCCGTTACTTTTGGGTGGTGTTGATGAAATTGTCTTCATGGTGCTTGTTGAAATGCTTTCGTGAAGGTCAGGAGGCTGGAGGCTGAGGGTGTGCAATCAAAGCATGCAGAGGCGATAACCTCGGCTATTACTGAGGTCTTGAATGATAGTCTGGAGAATGTTGCGCAGTCTTTTGTGTCCAAAGAGGAGATGCAGAAGGTGAGAGTTTCTTGTTTTTAATGGATAGTGCCTTTTCTTCTATTTGGTCTTGGTGTTAGATGGGGGTTAATGTTTGTGTCTGTGGGTGTTGCAGAGCGAAATGTTGCAGGATGCCAATCTCTCCAAATTCAAATCACAAGTTCAGAGCTCCCAAGTATGACTATTGCCTTGCTTTTGTTTTTTCTATCCATATTTTCTTGAAGTGCCTATAATTTAATTTGTTGTGGTTGGAATTGACTGGTTCATGCTTATCAACGACTAAGAGTATGGATTGTGTTTTGTAGGACAACTTTTACTTGAGGTCATTTGTCATCTTAAATAAAGTGCCCTAAAGAATCACAAGGCATATGCTTTTGTTAATTATTTTGATTCATACTGTAAGGCTTATGCTGACCTATGAAAGGTTTGCAATGAGGGGACTGAGATCTATGATTAGCGTTTTGAGTTGTTGGATTTTCCTATAATTTTTTTGAAGAAGTGGATTTTTCCTATAATTGTCAAACTTGGGAAATAAAATTTCATGTCTGTGTTGTGTACTTACTCTCAAGCCACCATTCAAAAGTACATACAATTTTGTCCAACACTCAGAGATAGATGTTAGCTTTGATTGGATACTATTAATATTTGAGACCTAAAAACTTTGTGAAGTGATAACTTCAATGTGCTCAGGGATGTGTAGTTGTTGTTGAAAATTATTTTTCTTCTGCTGTTATTGAACTACGACAAAATTAGATTCCTGTATTGAATTGGAATGAACAAAATGCTGAAGCACCTGAAAATAAAGGAAATGCAGGTGGAAGATGTGGTTTTAGGTGACCTTTATAATCACTCCTAGGAATTTTGGAAGAAGGCTAACTTGTGGGTGTTTGAAATGATGTTCTTGACATTATTCATTGTTTGCTGTTTGATGACTGATTTGTATGAGCAAGCAACTTTTTGCCTGGGATGCACAATAAACTCTCTTTTATAGATTGAGGGAGAAACACTGTGGATTCTCCTTCCTCCTTTTTTTTTTCTCTTGCTGTTGTTCTAGCAATAACAAGGGCTATCACAATGAACTTTTCTTGCTCTGCGAAATGAGGCTTCAGACTAATTTTTTGGCTTTTCCTATTTTTATTTTCTGTACAAATCAGTACCAGATTGGAACTGCACGTGGCTACGAACCATGGTGTCGGGGGTTCGCAATGTTAGGGAAACTAATCATAACATCTGATCGGAATAACTTGCTGATTTAGAATAAGTTTTGCTTTATATGAAGTTTCAGGAAAAAACTTATCATGGATATTTTGAGATAAGTTTAATCAATCTTGAAAGTTAACATGTTAAAAGATTTTGGCTGTCATTTTCCGGAAAAAGCCAATATGCATAGTTTGCATGATTTACATGTTGCAGTGATGGAAAATATTTTAAAGGAATATGATCAATTGAAGTGGAATCAAATGGCTCCAGGATTGCTGATATTGAATAATCAGAAAGTTTGCGAATAAAAGGTTGAGATGTGTGCAAAGAGAACAGATTCAGACAGAAGATCAATTTTTAGGCACCATTGAATCAATCCTAAGAACTTACATGAACTAGAGTTTGTCTTATTTTATGCAAGATGACTCTTGCGGTTTTGTTCACTTCAGATTTTGTTATTTTATGACGTCATTTATTGGCTGCAACTTTGTTTTCGGGATGCACAATGGCTCTTTTTAAATTTTTTGTCAAAAAGATGCAACATGCCCCACGTTCGGACTACATTTTTGTCATTCTTGCATGGCCCACCACCACCACCATCGTCTTCTAGTTCTCAGTATACTGGGCTTGTTAATTTTGGATTTGCTTGATGTTTTTGCATTAATAAAATAGACCTAATATCTTCATGCTCCAGTAGAACATAGTATTTAAAACACGTAGATGATAAACACACTTGGCCATTTCGAAATGTTTGTAATATCTCATTTAACAACATTTTTCGGAAAGTGCTTGAATTGGCTGTTTCTATGCACATATTTGTGTTTTCATCACAATCTCCATATAAATTGGAAATTGTGAGGTAGAAACCTGTAATGAATAGTTTTCTGCTAGATCAAGATTCAAATGTGTGGGCAAGTGTAAGATGCTACCATAGTGGTACTTGCATATAGGACAGGTCTATGGTAGAGACCAAGTGGCAAGAGGACCAGTGCAGTGTCTGAACATACTGGTAACCCATTTTTAGCATCCTAGTGGTGCAAGAACCTAGAAGGCATGTAAATGCACTTAACTCTTGACCAAAATTTTTAAATATTTCATGCTCTACTGAATTGCATTCAAGTGAATTATAACTCTCTTGTTTTGCCGGAGCCACCCAAGCCTTATTTGTGTTTTCATGGCTTAACGACCCTATGGTCCTGTGTCCATTAACAAGGCTTCCTGGTACTTGTAGGTATGCATCCCTCCAATCCATGGAAGATGAGACAAAATCTTCACTTTATCAGCAAAATGGCATAAAGTTTAGATATTCTTCCATTTAATTATAATGTATATTGATAAATTACTTAGAAGCACATGCAGGTGGTAGTTTGGCAGTGATGTTATAAATCTACAAAGGTGGGATCTTACTCCCATACTGTTAATTGACCATCTTTTTATCCTTGATCATAAGAGTATTGATGTTCTCTATGGATCCCAAAAGTAAACAAGAACACTTAAAAATCTCTATATTGTTTCATGGAATTTTGTTTTTCATTATTAGTCCAAGCTTGAAATAAGCGTCAGCAGACCTTTGTATGAGCAAATAATCAAAATATGCCGGTGATCATATTCAAGGGGAAAATATTTGATTTCAGATCTTCATATTTAAAATCTCTTCTCATTTTGATGCTAATCATGGTACAGGAGCATCATTTTTCCTTGCTGCAACGAGAGACTGAGAAACTTAGGGTTGATATAGAGAAAATGCGCGCCGAACTAAGGTCCGTTTTGAATTCGTATTTGAAACAATTTCTTGATAATATGTATATGTTTTTTGGAATCATATGAGCCTAATTTCTTATGAACAGACATGAGATTGATAAAGTTAACGCTGGACAACGTCTAGATCTGAACCTAGAAAGAGGGTAAGAGGAAATTCTCTTCTTTGTTGTTATTTCATTCTAACTGTGTTTCTTGTTTACTGGAGCTGCTTGCATCTTGTAATTTGTACATAAGGTAATGACTTGGAAATAAAAACATAGTTGCTTCTTCAGTTGATTTATAGTTAGATGTTTATGGAGTGGCAAATCACTGTTTAACTTTATTTTCAGTTGATACCTATCTAAGTATCTAGCTATCCAGTTGGTATATGCTTAAATTTTCTAGGGTGAAGCTTGTCCTGCTTGATAACCCATCTGCGTTCAAACAACTGTTCTGGTCAGCCTATCACTATTGCTGTTTGACATCAAGTGATTGGGAATGGGTATTGGCCTTTTCATGATAATCTAGTACAAATCTAGTTGTTTGGTGCTGATAATCTATTATTAGGTTTTCTTGAACTCCATTGTTTTGGTTACAGTAAACCAAGTACCCACTACTACAAAGGCAATGAAGTATGTTGTAGAAGCGTTAAATAGATTTATTGTTAGTGTATAAGGTGATTCTTTTTTTTTTCTTCTAGTTGTGTTGCCGTGGTTTTCCGTTATTTATTTATGATATGCATAAATGCAGGCGCATTCGAGATGAACTTGCCAAGCAAAACTCAGAAACCACAGAGCTCACTAGCAAGCTTGACCGGGTAGAGTAGATATATTATGAATAATTTATGTTATATGGTTTACTAATTTATAGATGGAGAATGAAGATTGATTGAATTGGACTTTTATTTTTTTAACAGGAAATTCATGCATTACGGGCTCAACTGGAGGCAGCAAAATATGAGGTTATAAAATACTGCATTGGTACCCTCGTTTCCATCTCTGCTGTTGGTTTGGCGATTGCCCGTATTGTGATGTAGAAACATTCTTTTCTCTGGTGATTTATCTTGGAATCCTGGAGTTTTAACTATGCTCACCAATACTTGACACCCAGTGAGTTGTGACATCAACTTCAAATGCTCATTCTTTGTATTCAGATTGAAAGTACACTGGTGAACTACTTCCATTTTCTGTACTCTGCATGCACCTTTGGTTGATGCTATAATCTTACCACTTTTTTTTTTTTTTTTTTGAGAAGATGGATAAATTATATTTTATTTTATTAATATGAAAGATCTGTTATATCATACTCAGCCGGAAAAAAGATATATATAAAATAACATTAGGTGTTGTTATTTTGATTGAGTCGGCGATGCCTCATATCCTCTTTGTATCCACTACCATGTTGTTCTTGAAAGTTTTGCCTCTGTCGGAGTTAATTTTGAGAATCCTAAACTCCTCTTTGTTAAATTATGCACCATCTCCAGTTTAAGTCTTTTGAAAATGAGAATTGTATTTAATTAAGCTAATATGAGAAAAAGATATTGTAAATATTTTTTTTTATTTTTTATTTATATAAAGGCAACAAACACCCCCATGTAGGAACTAGGAAGTCAAGGATGTGTAGAACTGTTTGGTTATGGTAAATAACTTTTAAAAATAATCTTACCATTTATTGCTGGAGAATATCCAACATTTGTGAGTCTCAAAATCTTAAATTTCAGACAATTCAAGTGGGAAGTCTAAAGGGGGATTAATGCCCAATTCCCCTAATTTGCTATAAAAGGATAGGTTGCCATGTGGTTGAATTGAGCTTTTTTTAAAATCTATTTTTAATATAATGGGTGCAAAAAAAGTATTTGTGTCAGACTTTGTGGATAAGCATACAGCTTTTCCTTTGGTTGTTTGTACTATTAATAACTCAAACACACAATCTCAACTAATCAGCTATTTTACAAACAGGTGCAGCTCATGTAAGGAGCCATATGTGCAAATTTGATGCTATATAGTGAGCTAATCTTTTATCTTTTTTTCAATGTTGGATTATTTGGTTTTATTCTGTTGCACATTAAGTGTCAATATTCCAGGGCGGTTCAATCTTGCAGTCCACATTAGCACCAGTTCTCAACCTCAAACTCCAAACTTTATCCTGGAAAATGACTTGTCATGGGTTCCATAATTCCATTGTACACTTTGTTGGTAGGTAGATATCATAAGGTGCACAAAGTCATGGACGTCCCATTCCAAATTGAGAGGCAAAGATGTAGATTAAGTCCCCTTCCAGCACTCACACACAGCCAAGACAAGAAGCCTGAGAAACTATGCATTCCTCTACTTGCAGGATATTCTTGCTTGCTTGCTTGAACTAAAGATTGCAATGAGTAGGTGGAGGATGAACCTTTTACTCACCTCCTGATACTCACCTCTCTCCATAATTTGTCCTCTTTATGTCATACTGCCATCTCATCTCTTCATTTAATTTTTCTTCTGGAAGATAGCTGATATTCTGTCTAACTGGAAATGTCTCCCTTTTCAAGTGATCTCTAAGGAAACCTCCATTTCTATCAGACATGAGTTCCACAAGCTTCATATTTTATTACATTGCTGTGTATTATATATGTGCCAACCCAAAACTGTAGTTTCATAGTAATCAGCCTAGCTAATGTGACATTATTTGAGACCCACCACCAAAAAAGAGATTGAGTAATGAGTGATCATAATCTAATGTTTATCAAATCTTTCTTTGTCTGGTTTCGCAAAGGTTGATGATGACTTGGTGTTACTTTTAGGAAAGAAATGTTTTATTTTTCAGCTTCTGGTGTACAAACCCATGCTTATCTATCTATTCATCCTTCGGCTCTTCATTAATTAGTGACTGCTACTGCTTTCAATTTCTTGCTGTCTTTGAAATCAGACCTCTTCATTATTAATTTCTCTGGTACTTCCGAAAATCACTTCTCTTCTTTCTAATAGGTTCAAATTTGCTTTCTTTTTTTCTTGAAGTACAAGAAATATCATCCTTGATCCATCTCAGATGGTGCCAATAGATCTTTAATAACATAAACCAATCTTCTGTTTAGTAAAAATATATAAATTGGTTCTTTAAGTCTATGTATGGAATTCATTCATGCACTCTTTATTTATAAGAGCTGTCCTGCAGAAACAGTTAAAGGCATGAATGCCCACCACCAGAGAAAGTGGCCATTGTCCCCGAGTGGTTTTGTTCTTAAATCCAAAAGATCTCACAACTAATAGAGATATGTCTTTCTATATATCTAAACCCTCACTTCCATCTCACTAACCGATGTGGTACTATATATGTTTGCACACTCAACAATGAATCTGTTGTCGATGCAAACCGATGAACAACCGAAATCGATAGTAAGTATATATAATTTCCCATGACCTAAGAGTTTAACATAAACAAATATATTAGTAAGTATATATACAGCTCATGTGTACTAGTCTTTTACCTAACACTAATATGTGACCTGAGAGTTTATTTAATTCCAATTTTTTCATATGAAAACATGACCGCAGGCGCAAAGTCATCGATGGAGGCGGGAAAAGAAACTAATTCAACTCTTTCACGTGATTAATACTCAAATCTTGTTTAATGTTCCTAATCATTTATTATTATTTTTTATAAAATTAATTCACCTCATTGAATTTTAACTAATTCAACTCTTTCACGTGATCAGAAGCAACCTTAAGCAGGGGTTCTGGAAGCAACCATGCCCCCTTAAGGTGAAGCTCTTTGTATGGTTGGCGCGAGAAAACCGGATTCTCACCCTTGACAACCTGCACAAACGGAAGTGGAAAGGCGAACGCACTAGCTGCTTCTTGTGCGAGATGGAGGCAGAATCGGTACAACACATCCTATCCTCTTGCCCATATGTGAGACACATTTGGGACCATTTCGGGACATTATTTGGGGCACAAACGAGAGAGGTGGAACTCCGGGAGATTTGGGAAACCAGGGGCACTTCCTCGGGAGTGGACAATACTCTAAGAGGAGGATGGGACATCGCCGTCATGGCAATTACCTGGAGCATATGGGGAGAAAGAAATAGACGATGTTTTCAAGAAAAACAACGCGTTTTCTTACAACTCATTCGAGATATCTCTTTCCTCATTCTTTCTTGATTTGATGCAGCTCCACTGGCAAAAAGGCAAAAACTGGAGGAAGCGGCGAACTTGGTGAAAAGGAGCTTGGAATTCACTTCAAACACTCCAGGGAGAGTAGCAGAAGAAGGGGAACCATCCGGGGAGGAGCCAGCCCCAGTCTAGACCAAGGAACGGAAAAGATCGGGACACATTGCTGGCAGATAGGATTGACCTAAACGAATGTATCTTTTTTTCTTCCAACTCTGTCGAAGCAATGTAATTGTAACCCTACTAAAATTTCTTAAATAAAAACGTGGTTTATCCACCTTATCAAAAAAAAAAAATTCACCTCATTGAATTATTCTAGCCAAAAAGCTTTCACTTTGGTGTGAGATTTTATTCAATTAGATTAGAGACTTCACTTAAAACTTAGATCATTTAGACCAACAAATACATAAACTAATTTTTATTATTCATGCATTTGAACATTCAAACCACTCCGATAGAAACAATCCATCCATGTTGCAAAGTCAATAGTACTGAAAATACTCAATCCTCCCATAAATCTTTAACCAAATATGGCCACACAAAACAAGAGGTTGTTATTCTTTGAACACGTATACATTCCATGGTCCTTTTGGCACCCACATGATCAAACAAAAAACAATCACAAAAAACATAAAATATACAACAAAGTTTTCCGTTTCAAATACTTTTATTTGCATAAAATAATAAAAAGACAAGCCACCAATATCAAACCCAACTTGTTCATCATCTTTTTCTTCTTCACTTGTTTCAGCTTCCAAGTTCCAATCTCTGTTTGCTTGGCTTCGTCTTCATGAAATCCCCATTGTTGATGAGTTTCACATCAGAGAGCAAGCCAGCTTGGGACTGGGGACGGCGACGAGGCGCACCGCCCTCGGCGCGGTGAGCCCGAAGACGTCCCCCATGTCGAGCTCCGCCGGCTTCATCCCCTCCGGCAGCTCCCACTTGAAACAATGCATGAGCTGCGCCACTGCGAGCTCCAGCGCATACAAACCCAGCTGCATCCCGGGGCACGACCTCCTCCCGGAGCCGAACGGAACGAGCTCAAAGAAGTTCCCTTTGAAGTCGATGCCGGCGGCTTCACCGCCGGGGCCGAACCTGGACGGACGGAAGGTGTTGGGGTCTTTCCAGGAGGATGGGTCACGGCCGATGGCAAAGGCGTTTATCATGACGCGCGAGCGCACGGGGATGGAGTAGCCGGCGAGCTCGCAGTCGGTGGAGGTCTCGTGGAGGAGGAGAGGGATGGGCGGGTGGAGTCGGAGCGTCTCTTTGATGGCGCACTTGAGGTACGGGAGCTTGTCCAGGTCCGACTCGTGGACTTTTCTATCGAGCCCGACCACCTCGGCGAGCTCTTGTTGCACGCGCTTGAGCTCCTCCGGGCATCGCATCAGCTCTGCCATCGCCCACTCTATTGCGGATGCTACCGTTTCTGTGCCCCCGAACATCACGTCCTGCAACGCATGAATATGTTGTTAAACTATTCTTAACCATTTAGGTTGTGTTTGGTTGGGGGATAACCCCAAGGGTTATCCCCAACACAATTCTCCATAAAAAAGTTTTTTCCGTCAAAACTTTTAACTAAAATTTAAAAATATAACCCATCAATACATAAAGGACACATCACCATCTTATCATTAATAACTTTGGTTTAAAAACTCCCTCTAAAAAAATTCAAAATTTTCAAAATTTATTCTTATCCCCATTTGGAGATAACCCCCAATCAAATACAACCTAGTGTCTATGGTTTAATAAATTATATATATATATATATATATATATATATATATATATATTCTGTGAGAATTAGTGAAACTATGATATATATATTTGAGAAAGGTGACAAAAGGATATCTATCATCAAGTGGTTGAAGAAGAGAAAGGTGGCAATGCAAGATTTGTTTTGTAAATTCTTGGAGGATACGGGTCAACCTCGTGTTTTGGTGTTTGTTCTTCATAGGCCATATAAATATATATATGTAGCCAAATTCAAAGTGTTTGCACCCATCAATTGAAGATTATCCAATAAATTGGTGTAAATTTGATGGTGATAGATAATAGAAAAGGAATCACTAATTCATCCACTAACCCCCGGTAGTGGCAGTACTAGTCTAAGACAACAAAAAGTCATTTTAAACCTCCAATTTTGTTGACAAAAATGAGATCAATTCTTGGAGTACTTATACTAATCAAAAAGAATTTTTCATATTCAAGTCTAGTATTTAATATTTAAATTAAAGCTATATATAAGGTTTTGGTACATTCTTTATATATATAAGAATAAAGTAAATATATTAGAAACCTACCACTTGTGTGATTTGAACACTCTCTTTGTCAGAAGAATAGAATAGTGTATATATATATATATATATATTTAATTTAAAAACTAAGTCAGTGTGAACTCGTACTTACCATGATAATAGCCTTGATATGGTCTCGAGTGAGCTTAAGGTTAACCTGGAGCTCATCGGAGGGTTCCTTCTTCCCGCTCTTCTGAGGGTCTTCAAAGAAAGCTAACATATCATCGACCATGTCGGCGTCGGCGTCGTCGGCGTCCTTAGGGTTCTTAATATGTTCATCAATGATAGTATCAATGAAACGATCCAGCGAAAGCCTGGCCTTCTTCATCCTCTTGTTGATACCCTGCAAATCCATCCACGCGATCCATGGAATGAAATCTCCGACATTGAACTCACCGAATAGCTTCGAGAACTCCTGCAAGATCGATATGAACTCGTCCTGATTCTCATGAGGCTGCGCCCCGAACGCGGCGCGGAAAGTGATGTTCTTGGTCAGGATAAACACGAGTTCTCCTATGTTGACTGCGGCGCCGGGCGCGGCAGAGGCGGCTACGCGCACGGCGCGATCGACCTCGTCGCGGACGGAGGCCCAGGACTCGGCGCGCTTGCGGCTGAAGAGCTTCATGACACACAGCTTGCGCATCTGGCGCCAGAACGGGCCGTAGTGGGCGAAGGCCATGTCGGAGCGGTTGTAGGTGAGGTAGGAGATGGCGATGGTGGCGGGGCGGTTGGAGAAGAGGTTGTCTTGGACTTGGAGGACTTGGCGGGCGATGTCCGGCGTGGAGACGGCGAAGGCGTGGAGGAAGCCGAGGCGGAGGTGGAGGAGGCCGCCGTATTTCTCTGCGAGCTTGGCTAGTCCGCGATGGGTCATCTGGTCCATCATCAGCATGTTGCCGATGATCGGGAGGCCGGGAGGGCCCGGCGGGAAGGGGAGCTTTCGCCGGTTTCTCATGGTTTTGATTAATAGTATAACCAGTGGAGCTAAGAAGAGGAAGATGAAGTTCATGGATGCAAACTCATGAAGCCAATCCATTGAAATTTTTTTTCTTTCTTTCTTTTTTTTTTTGCCTAAAGAAGAGAAATGAAGCCAATTGCTAGTGTGTTTTGTGGTGTAAATGCTGTATTTATAGATGTGCAGACTCGAGAAGGTGGTGTAATTTATTTTAATTATTTTTATTTTACTAAAGTGAGTATATATGTCAATTGTGGAGATATTTTTTTTATTTTGTAATATTCAAGGTTTTAATGTGTCTAAAAATGATATAATATTACGTCATGCTCATGTGAGAGGAAAAATAGAGCAACGGCACTCGACCTTAAATTTCAAAAGGTCGTGCTTTTTTTTAGTCTATGGGATTGAATTGAGGGAATGCTGGGTTGCAAAAACAGAAAAACGAAAAAAGTCATACATGAAAATTCTAGTTATTGCCACGCTAGTTTTCTTTTCAGAGTATATGAACAAATTCACAGTGCCCTCTATGAGACATTATAAGGTAAGTTGTCTTATCCTACTCTACACCCCATTTATATAATACAACTTTACCCTTGAACCCAATTTGCATAGATTTGCACCCAAAGACAAGATCTTACAATTTATCATGTATACTACAGATAGTATAATTTTTAATATATATATTTAAAAAAAACGTGTTTATATTCCATAACCACTAATAATATATGTTTGTATTCCTAATCTTATTTTTAGACCTAATTTAATATTTTAAAATCTTTTAGGAAAATTCATTTTGTGTTTGAAAATAGGACATGATTCTCACTTTGGATAATCTTCATAAAAAAAAATGACGAGGGGAACACACGAAGTACTACCTATGCGAAGTAGAGGATGAATCAGTACCACAAATTGCTCCCCTCCTACAGTTATACGGCTAATATATGGACACACTTATGCACCTTTTCAACATCAATTAATAGTGGACCACTCACCCTACAACAAGTTTGAGGCCCCAGGGACACCTTCATTAGGGTGGACAAAACCTTGAGGGGGGTGGGACCTCGCGGTGATGGCAATCACCTTGAGCATATGAAGCGAAAGAAAATACGATGTTTTCAAAACAAACAATACGTTTTCTATATAAAAATTATTCATGATATATCTTTCCTCATATTATCTTGGTTGGATACAACTCTATTATCTAAAAAATCAAAGATGGAAGTGACGTAGAGGCTCATGAAAAGAAGCCTGGAGTTTACAAATATCACCCCAACTCAGACCGCATGAGGTGATGAAGCTTTTGAAGACGAAACACCAAAACGGGGGAGATTCGAAGTATTAACAACTCGGCCAAGAATGAGTCTTGCAAACTATGTATATATCTTTTTATCATTCTTGGTTGAGAGTGTTTGTAATAAACTTCCATATCATTATCAATAAATAATATATTGGTTTATCCACTTCATCATATATTAAATTTTGCACTTCTTTAAGATCTATATATATATATATATATATATATATATATATATATATATATATATATAGTAATGTTGCTATGCGGCCGGCCCATAGCAACACCAAACCATAGTAAAAAAAAAAAAACTCAAAAACCCAGCACCCCATGCATAGTGAGTCAAAGTGGGCCGGCCGCAAGTTGCGGCCGGCCGCACTCTATCAAAAGTCTAGATATAGATATATATATATATATATATATATATATATATATATATATATATAATGTTTAATATATAAAATAATGTGATTCTAATTATTCTATGTGCAGTTTTGACTGTATGGTAGAATTCAGGAATGTTAAAGAAGCTAACAATTAAATTCGGGGGTTGGCTAACCCAACTGCCTATCACTTACCAGCTAAGCATTGCCATGTACCGACAGATGACTGCATGTACGTAGTTCATCCATGAAAAAAATAAAATATAAAAAAAAAATCTCAAGTCTCTTTCAGTCATGCATTCACCACTTGCCAATGTCTGTACTCTCTTCGAAACCATTTCAGACAGGTCAGGATAAATTTGTTCCCAAGTGTTATTATTATTTTTACCCGATTAATCGAAAACCATACAAATTGACCTTTTGAAGAGGTGAAATAGAGCAAGGTCTTTTCTTATTTTTTTAATAAAAGTGACAAGCGACCCCACAAAAAAGTTAAGGACATACACCGGCGTAGCAGTTTGATCCTGAGTTAATCTACAGAAGAATATCACAACACCTGACCCTTGCTTTGAAATACTGGAGGTCCAATCCCGGGTGATCTATAGTAGAACCTCCATTTTAATAATGGCCCCGAATATTAATAGGTAGCTTGGTGCCATTGGTAAGATCTATCTTTTTTAAGCCAAAAGATTATGATATATTATGGAAAAATAAAACTTCCATGGAAAAAAAAACAAATGTATCACTTTCATATAAATTCGATCTTAATTAACAAATAGACCTAGAAGCTAAAATAGAGTATCCTGAGCAATTTGAATAAGCAAAGTCATTTTTTATTTGGTAAAAACATGTTTCATGAAACATATTTGTGTGTTAACCAACTTTTTTTTTTTTTTAAGATTGAGGGTTCAAACCATATATATAGTGTGCTTCTAGTGGCTTGTTCGCATTTCTTAAAAAACTTTTTTTTTTTATAAAAATTGTTAATCTAAGTGTGTTTTGATATAGTCAAAAAGAGAGGTGGTTTTTCCTCACTTGATTACATTAATGTATTCATTAACACTGAAAACAAATGATAAAATTTGGAGATATATACAAACACACACGTGTATCTAATTTTCTTCCAAAAAATCTTTTTTTTAATAATTATAAAACTAATCAATTTTCACAAAAAAATTTGATTAGTAATGTCCCTCTCACACAAGGGGAGATTGATGATTTGAATCACGCTTAAGAATTTTTTTTAATAGTTTATCCATATTTATAAAAAAATAATTATATAACTAATTATTTGAAATCAATTTTTATTAATAAAAGTATAATATTTGTTAATAAGAACTTCTAACATTGCCTCCCCCTTCAATACCAAGATGAGTAAATTAAATGATATTAGACTATTGGTTAGCTTATATTATTACAAAATAATCAGATTGGTGTTTTTTCCTCTAAACGGATAGGATCAGACATGGCATTCTTATTTTAATTTCGGAAAAGTAATCCCACATTTCAAAAAGTAAAATTTAATTAATTGGTATGAACCAAAGTCATCTTCTCCAATTTTTTTAAAAACCACATATCACTTCAATCAAAAAAAGAGCCACATCTAGTCTCATTCTCAGTGACATCATAGATAAAACTATAAAACTATAGTTATCCTCAAGATCAATGAATCAATTATCATGTACTTCCTATTTGGCATTGTTAATCTAAAATGATTGTTGCTGCCGTTGCCTTGTCATCATCATGACTATCTAATTCAATAAAAACAAGTTTATCTTTATGGTTAGTATCCTACAAGGAGGAGTAGATAATTTAAATAATTTGTAGTTATCCTATTCAGAGTAGGTGATTTAATATTTTAATCAAATTTAGAGATAGATCTTTGGGGGAACAATACCATTACTCACTGCTTGTAAAAGGAAGTTCATAAATGATGGACCCTTCTCACTATAGTCATAGTCTGAAATATGTAGTTGGAGTGAAACAAAAGTTGTAATGGCCGTTTTCACAAAAATAATCTGTGACATTAATTTCTTAACTCTTTCCTAGTTTAATAGAGCATATGCGTCCAAGAAGTCGAAGTTAATTGCTATGAAATCCATCGTAAAGAGAAGTCTAGCATTCATAAGAGAGGAATCACCACCTCATCCCCAAGGACGGACTTTGAAGATACACAAGAGTGAGAAGGGATTTCTCTATAAGGGCTTGTTTACCCGATGTGCTAAATATCAGATTTTATACAACCAGACACTTTTTTGCTTTTGTACTATCTTATACTTAAATCAATGAATGTGGTTTATCCACTTTATAAATAAAAAAATTAGAAATAGATGTTTCAATCATATTTTTATCAGAATAGAATTTGTTTTTAGTGGTTTATAAATAAAATCTTATTTTATTTAATTAAAATATAAAAAATGAAAAATAAAATATAGAACATAGAAATTACCACCCGAAGTGGGCATCATTAATAAAAACTATAGTTGCCATCCACTATCTCTCCTCCTCTCGCCTCTCTTATTTCTAACATAAATAAATAAATAAATAAATCAAATAATCCTTATAAATTCTATTTTTTTAATTAAACTTATTGATGAATATATGCAAAATAAATTCTATGACTGAAACAAAATGATAGGTGCTAACAACATTAACAAGAATCTATACAAACAATATTGACGAATTTCACAAGAGCATATATAAAATAATAAGCATGAATATGTACAACATTTTCTAATTAAAATATAGAAAAGGTAGCATTTTGGTGTCACAGATGTTCCTTGCGTCAAGCTTTGCATCCAAACCTCTTGAAAGCCTTCTGGATGGTATTTTCAGCATTATGAATCATGTTTCCTTTGACCAATGAGTGAGACTGTGTGTGTGTGTGTGTTATATTCAGAGTAAGCTCTTCAATTAAAGGTGAAAGTCAGACATCACAATCTTGAACACCACCGCCAGCCCATGACAAAAATGAAAAAAAAAAATTCTAGAATTGTTTAGGTGGGTGTGAAACTTAAAGCACACCATTATAACACACATCATGTCGAGACACATCCGGAGGGGTAGGGGGAATTGGTCCCGAGTTCTTCTAAGGAGAGCGGACTCTCTTAACAAAACAATCAGGTACCAATAACAATAAGCTCCTTACAACATTGGTTCTTTTTTAGTGCTTATTTTTATTAGGTATTGTCTATGCCTTTATTAATACATTTCTCATGTATACTTTACCTAAATATCCAATCATCATCACATCTTCCAACTCCCTCTCACAGGAGGAGAAACATACATATTTGGTTTGAACTTTGCACTCTTTGATGAAGTAGTTCGCAAATTTATTGTTATTGTCATAAAAATGAGAAGCTGTCATTAATTTCCACCAAATAAAGGAATGAAGGGGTTGTTGGAGTAAGAATATAGCAAAATAATAAGAAGACTTTTCTTATTCTAGAAATGCTATTTTCATATTTGAATGTGTGAATAGTAATATTAACTTTTTTTAATAAGAATAGTAATATTATCTTCATAAAATGCAGTTTATGAATTTCAAAACAACATGTGAAGAGTAATATTATCTTCATAAAATGTTATATATTGGTGGCATGTTGCTTGGTTTTTCATGATAAAGAACAATACCTTGAATTTTTACAAACAAATACAAAAGTAGGTGTCTGGCCTCAAATTGTATTGCATGAATCATGCCCTAATTGTATGCTAATTATGAGAAATGTTTGATTCTTTAGGTCCGGACCTTGCGCACTAACCACGATTGAAAAGAGTGTGACCTTAGAGTTTCCCGAGCATCCCATTTCCCCACTAGGGCTTGATGGTGAGTAGGGGTGGGACATCAATACTCCATGGGGCTCCATGCTACTCAACAATCTCACAGCAACGTGATAGCTCCAAACCTTCACTCATCTCTATTCCTGTTAGATATGACTCTGTGTTTGAGGGATCTGATGGAGCCTACCCCCGTGAAGGAGAGGTAGGAGGCCGGTTTTGTCAAATGTGGTCAAGAATCAGGAAACTGAGAAGCCTATGGACTCTATCCTGTCATTGGGACCGATACTAGAGAGGCTTAAAGGCCACTGTCAAGGATACTATCTTCTTGGAAGACGATGTGGTCATGAGGGTATAGGAAACAATGAAGAACTGCCTCTACGAAAAACTTCTCGGTAAGTCCCCATCACTTGAGAACGCGAGAGAAATTCTTTCTAGGTTATGGAATGGCCTTGGAGATTTCTCTCTTGCAGACATGCCCATTAATGAGTTTTCCCTGATTCGTTGCTTTTTGAGCTCCATGGTGGAAATGATTTTGTTTGAGGGGCCGTGAACAATCAATGGACTAGTCCTCCATATGTTACATTGGCGAGAACATTTTTAGGCATCATGTGAGAGGTTGTCATCTACGACTCTCTAAATGCAGTTGCACCACCTTCCAGTTAATATTGGACCCCTGAGGCCCTTGAGTCGATGACTTCATTCTTCGGCTGTCTGATCTGGTCAAGAATGATCGACGAAACTAAACTGTCAGTGAACTGAGCCAAGTGTGCTTGTGTGTTGAGTTGGACCTCAGCCAATCCCTGAAAAAGGGGAGTATGGGTAAGCTCCTCTGCTTCAAAGCGAAAGCTGAAGTTATGAAACAAGGACTAGAGGTTGCACTCACAGTACTGGAGCTAGAGGACATATGACTAGGCATTGATAGCTCTCGCGTGGTGAATACATTACAAACAGGAGAAGAACTTGATTGGGGAACAAATAAAAGTTTCAATCTTTGCAAAGAATCCTCCAAGGACTCAAGAGCTGGAGCATTGGTCATGTCCCGAGGGAAACCAATACCCTAGTGAATCGACTGGTGAAGGAAGCTCCATTGAGGCAAGTTGAGACAAAATTTGTAGAGTTAAAGTTTTTTCCACATGATCTCTACAATGACTTCTACAAATTAAGAAATTTTGTAATAGTAGTTAAGTAATCACAACTCTGTATGCCAAAAATAAATAAATAAATAAAGTTTGATTCTAATAAAGTTTGCATGTGAGACACTATAAGAGGAAAGGAAAGATGATTTATAGTTTTGGCATTCATGAAAAGGATCTGTCGACGTGCATAATGTCTATGAGGAATCAGCAAAAAAATACAGTGAGGTTGCAAGCTTGAAGGAATGTCACGGATATTCATATTTATTTTAGATGGAGATTAGGGTTTGCTACAAAGTTTGTTCTGATATTAATTATTATAAACCCTAAAATTGATAGAAGGAGATACATAAACTTATAAAACCAACAGGAAGAAGTCCTGCATTAATTGAAGGAGATAGGGAAAGAATATATTATATATATATTATGCATCAACGACATTCATTAATTATCATGCATGAAGTCCTGCATGAAGGACATAAATTTTACTGTATTTTTGTTGATGTTGTTGTTTCGTTAGGTTAGTTTCTTCTCGATGAAATAGTACTGATTTTCAACGATCTTACATAAAAGTTGGTGAGAAAAAAACTCTCTCCATCTTCTTATAAGATACAGTGGGAACATTTGAATTACTGCAGTTTAGAGAAGGTATTCTGGTTCAACTCACTGACCATTAATTTTAGTGTCAAAAGTGTTGCAGCTTTCAATCACTTTCTCAACTAACATTTCGGACAATAACTTCAATTCACAGCAACATAGTTGTTGACCTAATTACAACTACAGAATACTGTCCAATTTATATATATATATAGTGTGTGTGCACTTGTATGTGTTTAATTTAGTTTGAAATTTCATAGAAAAAAATTTGAGATGAGATGAGAGATCTTTGTAAATTAAAGGCACAAGGTCTTGATCAAAGTGGTTAGCTTTGATAACTTCCAACCAGAAGACTAGGATTAATTAAAAATCAATTTAATTAAACTTGACAGCTTCCTATCCACCTGTGTATATAAATATATATCTCTTTTGGGGCCACATCAATATATGATTTGTTACTATACATGTACTGTTCTACCAACCAGAAAATATTATGAATCATGATAATTGATAGGGAAGGGGAAAATATATAATAATGGTTTTACTAATACTATGAATTATTCACCACCCTTTGTGCACAAAAAAGAGACATGTGATATATAGATGCATCTCAGCCCTAAGAGATGGTTTTTTTTTTGAGCTAAAGGGGATAAACCTCAGTCACCACCCAGGTAGGACGTGCGCGGGTTGAACTATCACTGGGCCAGTTTTATACAGGCCCACCAGGGTGACTACCAATTCCACGCACTCACTCCGTCACTGTAGGGATTCAAACCATGTTCTCGTCCCTGGGTGTGGAGGACCTTTGCCGCTCGACCCGCAGGTCTTTGGCAGCCCTAAGAGATGTGACCAAGAACATTTTTTTCGTAAAAGTGGACAAACTATTTTTCATTCAAAGTAAAGATAATCAAATATTTGATATATTATTGACGTACGTATATTGAATAATAAGAACTAGAAAAGATTCATCATGGACGGTGATAAGAAAGATATTTCACTTCTCATTAATGTTTTGTATGGCTTGAAATGGAAGTCATGAAGGACATTAATTTCAAA
The DNA here is from genome assembly GCA_026586065.1 of Dioscorea zingiberensis. Taxonomy (NCBI): domain Eukaryota; kingdom Viridiplantae; phylum Streptophyta; class Magnoliopsida; order Dioscoreales; family Dioscoreaceae; genus Dioscorea; species Dioscorea zingiberensis. The sequence continues at coordinate 4,663,879 of CM048822.1, read as the reverse complement.
TTATTGACCATGACATAAAAATATTAATACCGTTTGATATAAACCACAAAACTCATGCATGACAGTAATATGGGTAAATCACACCGTTGGTATAAGTCATACCTTGTGGGTCAATATTTGTTCCCTTCTATTACTTCTCTATATTCATTTCTTCAAAAATACTCATACTCCCAATATGGAGACAATTTTTTTTTTTCAAAATGTCATTATATATAAAAGAAGAGATGAAAAAAAGTTTCATGGCAAAATTAGTTGATTAGCTTATTTCTTCTCCTAACAAAAAGTTAAGGATTCAAATTATGTCAATGGTGTGGTTCTAGTGATTTGTTTACATTTTATTAAAAAAAACAAACAAACAGAAAAGATGAAAAAACTTATTTTTAGTCGAATTTAGATTTAATTATTGGTAATCAATCTCAATGATGGATGATCATATTAATTACCTCCTCATCATATAGTCATAAAATCATTAAAATACAATACGAATTCAGTGAAAAATATCAAAAAAATTGATAAGCCAAATTTGGAGTTTAACCAAACAAACCCAAACTCAATGATAATAAAAATGTGGCATATTTTGCAACTGCCTCTACCACATGCAATGTGCTTCTTTCCTGACTTACTAATTATTAATTATTATGATTGTGGGATCGAAAATACCCGCCCGGCATCGTGTCTGTGGAGAGACACCAGACGACATATCGAATCACAAATGTCATTTTGTTATGAACCTGTGTTCTTACATTCCTAATAGAGGCAAACCTCTATTATTAATTACCCCAGACAATGTCGTGGGAATCTTCGATTAAGGGCAAAAGTATAAGTAGAGAGGCAATGAATAACATAATATGAAAATTGATTTTTATTCATCATAACTTTCATTACATATGGATATCATCATGAGATGTTCATACATATCATTTATTTGTTCATTTGCTTAATTTGTTTATTTATTTTATTATTTAGGAATGCCGCCTTCTGCCTCGCCATCCCCTTTGAATTCATGTTGTAGTGTTGTCGCGTCATGGTCGCCAACAACCCATAAATTTATGGCAGTCCTGCCCTGCCTTGTGACGGAAATCTGTACCAAATGGACCATCAATATGGGCCACACCATATATGGGTAGAAAGCCCTGGATGTCTAGTTTTCGATGCCGTGAATTTCATCTCGATCGAAGTTTTCTATCAAAAGTTATCAGCGTTTGAATAGATGGTAGTCAGACAGGCAAAACTGCAGGAATTGGTCTTCTTTCCATCAAAAACTATACCAACTGGGCCATTGATAGGCATTGTGCCATACATGGTTGGAAATCTCTGGAAGTCTATGTGGGATCGACAATACGCGCCTAGCATCGCTACGATACACCTGTGCATTTATATATCAAACACAAATATCAGATTGTTTGTTTTGGGTTCTTTTTATTCCTAATAGAGGCAAGCCTCTATTATTAATTACTCCCATAATGCGAACCTCCGATTAAGGGCAAAAGTACAAGTAGAGATAATGGGAAAGAATAATCTTATTCATTGCAATATAAAATGATTTGTTACATATCAGTATATATATATATATATATATATATATATATATATATATATATATATATTTATTTATTTATTTATTTATGTGTTTATTTATGACACCGCCCCCCCGCCTTGGAATCTGTGCCCCGCCATATGGGATCCATAACCCGCCGGTTGCCTTGCACTTGAGACTTGAAAGAGGTTTGTGATCAGGGTTCATATTGACTAGGTCCCCAATTAACTTCCCCTTCCATCAAGAACCGCACCTAACTGAGCCACCGTTAGGAGTTGCGTCATATATGGTTGGAGAGGTCAGGGAGTCTAGTTTCCAATGCCGCTAATTTCATCTCAATTGGAGCTCCTTAGCAAAAGTTATTGGCTTTTGAATAAAGGGTAATCAAGCTGGCCAGGCTGCAAGGACTAGCCTTTTTCTCCACCAAAACATGCATTGACTGGGCTGCCAAAAGAGTCTATGCTGTATATGACTGTTGAAGATCTGGATATATAGTTTCCAGCGCCATAGATTTCATCTCCATTGGAGTTTTCTGGCAAAAGTTATCAATTTTTGAAAATGGGTAAATCGATTGGCGTAATCACGAATTGACCTCTTTATTTATCAAAACCTCATACCGATTGGGCCACCGAAAGGAGCTATTTTATACATAACTAAGAAGATCCATATATCTAATTTCCAACGCCAAGCAGATCTCACCCTAATCGAGTTCTCAGTGTAAGTTATCAATTTTGAAAATGGGTCTTTATACATTTCTCAAAGAATCTTCAAAGAATTTTTCAAAGATCGGGCTAACAAAATGTCCGCGAACCTTAGACATCTTTGCTTCCTCTTGCCTCTATTACTTAGTTGCTTTGTAAGACATCTTCTAGCATCTCCATCTTTGTTTATTATCTTCATTTGTTCATCCCTCGCTTTACATGCACGACCTTCACAAGCTCACTAATTGAAATATAAGGAAATCCTCCTGTGTTTAACGAGAAGCTTTAGCAACTTTGGATAAGGAACAACACCACTTTAAATTGGCAAGACTTCATACAATGGAATTAGCATTAATCAAAGATTGAATATCTTTTGGAGCAACATGGCCGGAGAGTTCCACACATACATTATGCAAAGAACCATACGCTTAGATTTTACAAAGGAAATTAATTATGAAATGCACTATAAATGTAATCCACGCATCTATAAAACTTGTCTCTTAGTAGCAACTCTTCTTCATTGAATCAGCAGAGCTTTTCAGCCATTTCCCAAATTTACCACCAAAGCAAATAAAGTCTCAAGTAGCAAAGAAACACAACCAAATTTCCAAATATTGGTGTCTTCATCAACTTGTTGGCCTTCTTCCAAATTAGTTTCGCGATGTAAGTATCTATCAAAGCCACACCTTTTTACTATCATACTTTCATTTGACTCATTTCTTTAGCCAAATCGCATAACTTCCTTTTAAAATTTTGATGTAGTTTCTCGTGATTTGGGCTTTCATTTCTATACAAGCATTCATCCAACGTGCAATTTTATAACTCATACATTCGCTAATTCATAAAGCTTGACTATGCCAACCATGCATTCACAAAGACACAACCTTTCTTCATCACTTCGTAACACGGCATAAGAAATTTGTATTTCGCAGCCTTTCAATAAGGAAATCAAAGATTGCAAAGCAATCTTCTTGCACATTTTTAGTTTTAATACGCCGGCCCGTAATACATCGCAGACAGGATGGTGTTGATAGCGACCCTCGTGATTTGACATGGCGATCTTTGTTAAGCCATGACGTAATGGGCTGTTGATGCCGATCTATGTTGCTGATGACGAACATGGGGTTGTTGATGCCGATCTCGCTAAGCACGACGAAATCAGTGTTGATGCCGATCTCTCGCTGCAATTTAATTTAACAGCGCCGTTGCTGCCGCTGGGATGACGCAATGGGGCTGTCTTTGTAGGCTTACTATTTGCGCTGACCATCAATGAGCGTGGTAGTTGGAGAAGAATTTCGAGGTCACGCGGAGAGCGGGCAATGGCGCGGGCGCACGTAGGCCGCATCGGCGGGCAGAGGTCGAGTGATGAGCGACAGCTAAGGCGTAGGGGAAGCATACAACTCAAGGCAGATGGCTCAAGGCAGCCACAAGGACTACAAGGCAAGCAGATACAAGGCGCAGCTGCCATGCTGGCTCAAGCTACACTGCGGCGGGCTGGGTCCGAAGCTGGCCGGTGCTGGTTCTGCAGTAGGCACTTTGGGGCAAATTGACCGGGCTTCAGCGCGCTAGCCAGCGGAGGAGAGGGCTTAATCAGGTGCGCCGGACGCGTGACGCAGTGGAAGGCCGCAGATCCGGGATAGAGCCATGGGCGGCGCGCGACATACGGCGCATGCGAGGTGCTGGGCCAAGTGCTGGCGCGGCGAGGCGACAACCCTTCGTAGGACCGTCCCCTTCTTCTTCCCCCCCCCCCCCTTTTTTTTTTTTTTCTTTTTTTCTCTTTTTTCCTCCATTCCCCGCTTTTTATCCAGTTTATTTTAAAACCAAAACCTCTTTGATTTCAACTTATCCCATCATCTTTGACTTTTTTTGTTTTGATTTTGATTTTAAAACCATCCTCCACCGGCCTGTTTGATTTGGGATTATCTCTTCCCCCCCTTTTTTTTAATAATTAATTAAATAAATAAATAATTTAATTAATTTTCTTTTGCCTTGGGATTAGCATTCTCATGATGCCTCGGGATATGCGTTTCTTTTGGATTATCTTGAATTTGTCTCGGGATTTACATTTTTCCAAGTTGCCTCCGGATTTGTGTTTGGGTATCCCGGGATTTGCATTTTCTCGTAGGTCACTTCGAGATTTGTTTCTCAAAGTGTGAGGTCCCCTCAAGATTTGCATTTTATTTTATTATTTTATTTATTTTATTTATTCATCATTTTTTTAGGTACAAACTGTCTAGTTTCCAATGCCGCAAATTTTGCTTCAATCAGAGTTTCCTATCAAAAGTTATTGTCGTTTGAATGAAGGGTGGTCAAGCCGGCAGAACTGCAGAAATTTGGCTTCGGCGGTAGATTTCAAACTATGACTTCCCATCCTTTTTTGTGAAGCTGCTACTCCCTCATTTTCATTATATGCCTTGTCTTTGGCGACAATGGGGAAATTATTATATAATCTTTACTTTGTTTGCCAGCGATAAGGGCAGCATGGAGACCATTATATAGTCTATGCTTTGTTTGCTGGCGATAAGGGCAGCAGTGAGACTATTATATAGCCCTTGCTTTTCCTTGCCAGTATAAGAGCAGCATGGAAGCTATCGTATAGACTTTGCTTTGTTTGCCGGCAATAAGGGCAGCAGGGAGACTATTGTATAGCCTTTGCTTTTCCTTGCCAATATAAGAGCAGCAGAGAGGCTATCGTATAGCCTTTGCTTTGTTTGCCTGAGCGCGTGTTGTGCGCGTGTGGTGCTGCTATGCAGGCTTGAGCGCGCGCTATGTAGCTGCTGGCGAAGCGCTAAGCGGTGTGGCGCAGCGTTGCTGCTGTGCGCGGCTGCAATGCGCGTTAAGCAGCGCGCATGGGGCTGTGTCTTGTGCCTCGAAAGGCAGCGTCCGTTGGGGCTGCTGTGCGCGCGTGAGGGTGCTGTGCAAGCTCAGGGCGGGTTGGGGCTGTTGTGCGCGCGTGAGGGTGCTGTGCAAGCCTGAGCGCGCGCTATGCGCACGTTGGAGCTGTTGTGCGCGCGTTGTGCGCGCGTGGCCGTCTGGTGCAAGGCCGCTGCTTATGTGCGCTTGGAGCCGCATTAGCGCGACGCTGTTGTGCGAGCGAGCGCTTGTGGCGCTGCTGAGGCCGCAAGTTCGAAGCTCGCTGGGCGCCGCTGAGCGCAGCGTTGCGTGCGCGTGCTGGCGCAGCCCGCAGGGGCCGAAAGGCGTCGTGGGCTGTGTATGCTGGACTTGAGCGCGTTGCGGCTAGCTACGTTCTGCCATCTTGTGGCCAGGCTGCTACTGGCCCAGTTGCGTGTTGGCTGCGCGGCCGCGTCTTGTGGTTGTCTGGTTGTGCTCTGCTGGCCGCTGTTGCGGCCGCTGCAGCTATGGAGGAGGTGGTAGCTCCAAGGAGAAGAAGAAAAGAGTACCTTTGATTTGATTTTTTTCTTCCCTTTCTTCTGTTTTCCCTCTCCTGATTTCTTTTTTCCTTTCCTTTGCTTTTTCCTTTTCTCTCTGATTTCTTTCTCTTGCTTTTCTCCACGGCCCGAAAACCCCCGTGAAATCCCAACTATCATAACCTTCTCATTGGATTTGATCAAAAGGGGATAAGATCAAATCCAATTTAAAATCTTATTAATTAATTAAAATTTGATTTTAAAATTAAATTTGCCTTGGGATATGTACTGACGGATTATCTTGGGATTCGCTTCAGGATATGTTTTCAGGGGGGCAATTTTGGAATTTGAGTTTTTGGCTCGAGATATGTTCTCAGGGGCAATTTTGGAATTTGAGTTTTTTCTCGAGATATGCTCTCGAGGGCAATTTTGGAATTTAAGATCGCCTCGGGATATGTGTTCCCTGGCCATCCTTGGATTTAAGATTGCCTCGAGATATGTGTTCTCGGGCTATCTTGGGATTTGAGATTGCCTCAAGATATGTGTTCTCGGGCTATTTATTTCAATATATATATTTCATTATAATATTTATATGAAATATTTCATATTGGCCCTTGAGATATTTTGTATTTTCAAGGCTCGTATATATATTTTATATATTTCCCCTTTTTTTTAAGGGTGAACAATGATCATTAACTCAATACATAAAATAATTTTTAACTAGGGTTGTCAAATGATCAAACTATTTATAAACAACTCGAGATTGACTTGATAAAAGCTCGAGCTTAGCTTAGAATTTTGAGCTTTTGAGCCAAGCTCAAGCTTCAATTTTGAGCCGAGCTCAAGCAAAGTTGAGCTCAATCAAGCTAGTCGCGAAAGCTCGAAATTTAATATTCATATATTATATAAATATTAACTTATAAATAAATTTTTAATTTTAAGATAAATCGAGCCAAACTCGAGGGAGTGTTTGAAATTAGAATCAAGCCAAGCTCAAGCTTGAGCAAAACAATTTCGAGCCGAGCACGATCTGGGCCCAATCCGATTAAGCTTGACCCGTTTACAAACCTATTTCATAACACATATACAAGAAAATTTTGGCTTCATTTTGGTTCAAAGGCAACAAACTTGGTGCCTTCTATGAGGCCTTGGGGCCTTGCATTCCTTGGCCCCAAAAAAACCCAAAAAACTCAAACAAAAATAGACCCCTCCCTAGTTCCTACACACCCACACCCACACCCAAGGTGTAGGCCAAGAAAGAGACCTTGGGCTCCAAGAGACCTTGGGCTACAACCCAAGGAGCCCAAGGAACCCAAGGAGCCCAAGGAGCCCAAGGTCTCTTAGAATTTACCATGCTACTTTTAAGAGTATTTATCAGATTTTACATAAAGCACACTGTAATTATTAAAATCACAGATACAAAAAAAATCATTGATTGGGTAACTTTTATAGAAAGAACCTTGCATTTAATTAAATATTTAAAAGTACCCCATGGTTCTTGTTTTTAGAAAGCAATTTATTAAAAAGGATCAATTTCCTTACAAACTCTTTGATATATATTCAAAATTATTCATTCCTTGAAAACTTTTTTCAGTAGGAGACTGAGCATTTTGTTGTTCCTCACAGTAGGTGCACATGAGGATGAATCCATTGATTTAAGAAATCAAGATTTTGGCACTGAAAAGCAATTGGATCAATCTTTTCACACAGAATACATATTATGATGCCTTCTTGTTAATTTTTAGCTCAAAAGAAACATTTGATTAACTTTAGAAAAGTGCAAGGGCCCAAGACCAAGAAGATAATTCACTATTAAGCCCAAGTTTGTTGGTAAATTCTAAGAGACATTGGGTTGTAGCCCAAAGTCTCTTTCCTTGGCCTACACCTTGCATTATTATGGAAAAAAATAACGAGAAACAAAAGGTTCCGTTGCCGGGACTCAAACCCGGGTCTCTCGGGTGAGAGCTGAGTATCCTAACTAACTAGACTACAACGGATTTTTGACTGTTAGGAAAATATTTACATAATAACTTTTTTACAATTTTAGTTGATGGACATGTTTTAGATGCTTCATTGATATAGATAATAACTTCAAATTGAAATATTAGTTGAATAAAAAATGGCTTAAAATTCATCAAACTGATTTTTTTCATTTAATTAAAAGAAAACAAAGTCAAACTATCACAGACAATATAATTACCAGGAAAGGGAGAACATTTTGCACTTGTTGCATGCAACGTGTACCTCTTCCCCTTTTCATTGATGACTTAATATCTCAATGTATTACTGATTTATTCATAATTATAAAAAGAAAAATAAAACAAAATGCCTCTCTTAACTCTGTTGAATTTGGGTTTGTGGACCTTTCTGATTAATTGGGCTAGATTTGGTTCACATACAACACAATTGGGCTGCACAAAGCAGCATTTTATTGGTCTTGAATTCAGTGTTTGGAAATTAACACAAGAATTTGAAGAGGCTTTCATATGAGAGAATTGATCTCATGGACTTGGTTCTATGGGATCATCCATGGAACCAAGCTCATGGGTGATCTCAGTCATAAATAGCGCATCGGGATGTGTGGATGCTACACATCTCGGGATTTAGTCCACACTCTTTATCTGATATGTGGAACAACAAAAAATTTAATATTCTCTTCAATATTTTTTTTTCTCAAGTTTTGTTTTTGGGTAAACGTAGTAATACGTAACTAAATCATTGTGTCAAATGAGGAATAAATTATCAGGATATAAAGAAAATAAATAAAAAAAAAACAATGGGACTTTTATGCGTACCTCGAGCATGCTTGAGCCCGCTACTTTCCCTTGATAATGCTTAAGATATTACAGAGTTGTATGCCTCTATGGTATCACATAGATGTGAGCATTGTTACAACAATGTAATATATATATATATATATATATATATATATATATATATATATATATATATAGTCTTTAGTATGCAGGTGCGGGCTATCTTTGGTGGCCTCCTGCACCTCATGCATCTTTATGGGTCTTGGAAAGTATCCTTGCTCAAGGCTTTTGATAGGTCCTCCCTAATGAAGATTTCTTTTGATGAGGGACTCCATAATCACAAGTTTGGTCTAATTGGTCATGTTTTTCTTAAAATTTTAGTATGTGTGAATATCAAAAATGTGTTTAAAAATTATTTTAAAAAAATTGAAGGATTGTTTACCATTTGTAATCAATCATAGAGGTTTATCTTTAATATTTTTTTTAAAAAAAAATACTGAGATAAAGAATAGAGGACATCCTTTAATATTTCAAAGCATAGTAAGTTAATATGTTTATTTTGTCTCTTTGTATGGAGAATCTGTTACGAACCTACTAGGTCCGTAGGCCCCACCGGGGCCCCACACAAGGGATGGCCTAACTTCTCTTGGAAAACCGGCTTACCAAGGAAGGGTTGCCACCCCTTATATGTACACGAACCCCCCTTAAGTTACCCGATGTGGGACTAAACCATCACTTTCGTAACAATACCCCACCCATCGAAGCTGACGGCCGCCCAGGCCTTCGGCATGCTACGGCGCCTAACGCAGGACCGCCCTCGACCGCGGCCCGGGCCTGATCCCGGACGAACGGGTCCCCACACCGGGCTCTCAATGAAAGCACTTGTTACGAACCTACTAGGTCCGTAGGCCCCACCGGGGCCCCACACAAGGGATGGCCTAACTTCTCTTGGAAAACCGGCTTACCAAGGAAGGGTTGCCACCCCTTATATGTACATGAACCCTCGCATGATTACCCGATGTGGGACTAAACCATCACTTTCGTAACAATACCCCACCCATCGAAGCTGACGCCCTCGTCACCAAGCCTGGCCTTCGGCGTACTCTGGCCCTAACGCAGACCGCCCTCGGCCAGCGGCGGGCTGATCCCGGAGACCAACGGGTCCCACACCGGGCTCTCAACGAAAGCACTTATTTAACCTACTAGGTCCAGGTAGGCCCACCGGGGCCCACACAAGGATGGCCTAACTTCTTGGAAACAGAACTACCAAGGAAGGGTTGCCACCCCTTATATGTACATGAACCCTCGCATGATTACCCGATGTGGGACTAAACCATCACTTTCGTAACAGAATCACCTAAGAATAAATATGATCAACCTATATAGGATACAGTTCATTGCAGAACATGCCATATGGAAGTTAATGAGGCTTTTTTGATGATAGATGGCGTTTTGTATAAAAATTGACTAAATAATTTGAGACTTCATTCATCCAAAATAAAAATTTTATACACACACACACTTCAATGCATGTCAATACTTGGACAATCAAGATATAATGTTTTTTTCGTTCAGAATGGAATTTATTATATGTTTTGCCATGTTGTATTCTATTGTATTACATGACTTCCAAGTATGAAGTCATTGCGCCAGAGTCCTTCCACTTGGAAAATTAAGCTTTCTTTTTTAGATCACTTGATTCTTTTTTGTTAATCGTACACAAAATACAAAATTATGGGGTTTATTTTACAAAACCTTTTTCTTTAATTTAAAAAATTATTATACTATCCAAAACTTTATAATTACGGGGACTATTATACAAAACTTTATATTTTGAAACAACACCTTTTGAAACAAGACACGTCTCGCGGAATGAGCCTAAGTAGGCGCTGCCTGTTGGAACTCTCTTTTAAAAAAGATACTAGGTGAGAAAAAGATAGAATATAATCGATTATCTCTTTTGTTTTCATTTCATCTTCTTTTGGGGAAAGTCATGTTTCTTGTTGTGCTGCACCTAAGCTAACCCTTGACCCCTTTTATGACGTGCACCATCAGAGGGAGGAGAAGTATCTCCGTCAAACATCGTCATGGAAGCCTTGCACGAGACAACGAATAGTTTTTTTGGACATCATTTCTACGCACTTCTCCATCAATTTATAGGCATCATGGTAAGGTTATTGTTCTCCTGTTTATCCACACAGATCTTAGATTCACTCTTTCCCTCCCTTGATATGAATCCTATCATATTAGTTTTTATTTATAATGTCATTACATGCCTTATCTATTTGACCTCTATTGTTGTTAGGTTTTATTTACAATGTTATTACATGGCTTATTTATTTGTTTTTTCAACATGTTATTGTTTATCATATTCTGATCATGCAATCTAGCATAATTTTGGATTTCATTACAATGCTATTGCATGTATTATCTGTTTAATTCTTCAAAAAATTATTACTTGTCATGTCTTGAGCAAAGTAATATGTTGTTAGAATCTATTTACAATGCTACTCTTATACGTTTGATCCTTCAACATCTTATTGCTTACCATATTCTGGTCGTGCAAAATAATATAATTTGAGATTTTATTCATGATGCCATTATTTCCCTGATTTTTCAACAGTTGAGAAGACTATTTACTTTATTTTGAGTTTATAAATAATTTCTTTAGTTTTAATGATAAACATGATGATTTCGAAGATGAGACGACGGGGCTACACATAGGAATAGTTCATTTGCTAGGGTAGCTAGGGCATCTGGGGACCCTATGGTCCCCCTTGGGGAGATCCTTAGGGCCATCATTGTATCAACCTATGTCTTGTTTTTTTATTAATCAATAAATGAGCGTGGTATATTTAGGGCTGAAACTCCAAACCGCCAAACCGCTCCAAACCAATCCGCCTAAATCATTGAAACCGAAAATAAATTGGTTTGGTTTGGTTTGAAATCGATTAATATTCTGTTCGATTCGGTTTAAATTTCAGAAATGTAGTTTAAACCGAACTGGACCGCATATTCCTACTTTTAATGTGATTGAACCAACATATGTTATCCGACTTGGGTTAACCTTGCGGGGATTGGTATGAGATGAAAGGAGATAATCATAATTTGATTAGATTATGATTTGATATTTGAATTTGAATTTGATCAAGATTCATATTATAGGGATAATTACAAGAAGTTTATGATTTATCTCACACTCTAATTTATATAAGGAGAGATATGATGAGTGAATATATATGCAATTATAATTTATTTTTCAAACCGCGATTCAAACTGAACCGATCCGAAAACCGAACTAGATTGGTTTGGTTTTATTTTTCAAATTGTTCGGTCCGGTTGGTTTGATTTTTTTTTTCAAACAAAAAAATACCGGTTTGGTTTGAAAATTTGTTCAAACCAATCCAAACCGAACCGATTTCACCCCTAGGTATATTAACTTTATTTAAAAAAAACTATCCCTTTAGTTGATTAATATAACATTAATATTATTTATTTTTTTCAGAGGAGACGTGACAAAAAATTCAAATTTAAGACATTTGTCAATGATGTCCAATGTATACTTACCCCGCAAAGTTAGGAGTACTATTTACTCTTAAATGAATATGACAAAAAAAAAAGAGAATGATAAAACCCCATCCATTTGTTTGACGCACTGTGGGGGACCGGGCACCGATTTTTTTGATGTACCACTCTCTCTCTCCTTAATTTTTTTTATCTAATTAAATTAGGATATTTTTAATTATTTTTAGAAAGAAAATCTATATCCTTTTATTATATAATAAATTTTAAAATTATCCTTGCAATTTTGTCGGTCTTAATAATGGTTTCCCTTCAAAGTTCAAATACACTTATGGAATTAATTAAAAAAAAAATTTGGACAAAGAAGATAAACCCCATTCTAAAGCGCAGGTGAGGCAGGAGAGGACTATCATAGGAGTGCACTCCCGCTTAAATCTTAACTACCACTACTCTCTCAATCATCCGGGATTCCAACCGTGGTTCTCCTCCTGGATGTAGAGGACCCTTGCCGCTCAATCTATTGGTCTTTGGTGAATTAATTAAATTTTGTAAATAAAAAGTTATACTTATTCCAAATTATTCAAAATGAGTGTTCTGCATGACATAATATTCCAAATTAAGTAATAGTCTTCATCTGTAAAGCACGTTGTCCTTCGGCATCCAGGGGTCACGGACCGACCATAGACCCTGTTCAATAAATGGAACATATTAGCTGTCCGCTCTCCAGTTGAGCAGTAAGGGTCGGAGAAGGGCAATCACTCGTTCTTAAAACCAGTATTCTTAAGACCAAATAGTCGGACGGAAAGATGGGATGGTTTCAGATAAAGATTAATATTTTTTTAATCCATATTACGAAGAAAAATATTAAATAAATAAGTAAAATAAAATAAAATAAAGTGGGTGCCACGGTGGCAGTGACAGGCGAGCAACCCAGTGGACTCATCCATCATAGTACGTGATATATAATAATTCATAAATATGACTTTTTATAAATTGAGTGATTAAATCGGCATCCATCGCTGATGGTCAGCTCATCCTTGTTTCATTCTCTTTTTCTATTTGTTTTCCACCGTCAATCACGTGATCATCTATCTTCATTTGATATCATCATACTCACATGTCGTGCCAAGTGGGTCCCCCTCCTTTAACTCCCATGAGCCCCCCCAAAATTTTTGATATGTTTCAATTTTTTAAAATTGTTGTAAAACAGTATGATTGGGTTACTTTATAACATAATTATCAAAACCGGACCAGACATTAAATCGTTCAAAATCTCGTTCAAGATCTCAAATCACCGGTTCAACTACCGGGTCAAATAGATCAAATATTGGGTCAATATAAATATTAATAATTTTTTTTTATATTATAGACAAATAATAAAATATTATTTTAAATAATTTAATATTTTAAAAAAATTAAATAAAAAACTGGACTGGCTCAATGCCGGTTCATCCTGGTTCAATTTCAAGTCAATTGTAACTTTGGGTCAATTGTAAAACCTAACCGGTTCATCAGTTGGACCGGCGGTCTGGTCCAGTTCTGATAACTATGTTTTTTAATACTTTCATGGTTTGATGCAGCGCACACATTGAAGAGGTCAAAAATAAGCATATCTTTCCCTAGGGAGGATTTGTATTCTTCCCAAGGAGATGATTTCTAGGACATCACTTTTCATGGCCAAGACATATAGGATGGTTCCGCCTCAATCAACAGGAGAATAGGGTGGTCATATTATAAAGTTCAGAGACCGACTAAGATTTCAGGACTCTATCTCATATTACTTGTATTATGTACTCTTTATTTTTATATTAATAAAGATGATTTATTCACTTATCAAAAAAGGAAAAAAATATTAAAATAGCTGGGCTGCCAGGTGGTAATGAAAACGTACATACAATTCTTTTCTTGTGTTCATCTTGTTTGTTCAATGAAAAACATAACATTAGGAATGACAAGCTGCATTGAAATCATCTAACATTGTGGCACAATGCCCATTCTTGGCATCACATTGCAACATTATCTAAGTTTTATTTATTTTTCTTTCATAATGTTCATTATTTATTATGAAAATAATAAAACAAACAAATAAATAAATAAACGGACATTTTCCATTAATTGTCTTAAAGTGCGGCCCTCTCTGAACGGTTGGCGATGTTATATTTTCAAACCCCTGGTTTGAAATTCGAAATCCCATCCGCCCGAATCCGCTAGGGAGCGCTCCCCGCTTCGTCCAATAGAAGCCATCCACGTCATTAAATCGACGTGGCCCTATGCGGACTCGGGTCTGCGGCTCTTTTACCCGGTAAAAACCAATCCACTTGGAGGCGAATTGACGATTTGACGGTATTGCCCCCTAACCGATGAGGTGAGTGAGGCCCACTGGACCGGACCCTCTCTCTCGCTTCCCTTCTACGGAACGAATTCCAGCTGTGAATTTACTAAAAGAGCCAAATGATTCCACCCAACCCAAAAACTCAAATTTATTATTATTTAATTGAGAAAAATAATAAAAAGGCGCGCAAATTGGGTGGGTGAATTGGATGAGAAAAATCGGAACAAAATAGATTAGAAGGAACAGGTTGAAAACGGTTCAAAGCCGGCCTTCAAATCAAATAATCAGAGCGGCTCCGCTCCAGGTTCATTGTAGGCCGTCTGATCATTGGATTTGATAAAAATACACTCGGATTTGAAATCCGAATGTGATAGATTGGGGTTTTATAAAGTAAGAAAGAGTGAAGAGAGGGAAATGTAGGGGGGTTAAAGTTAAAGTAGTAGGAGAGGGGGAGGGAGGCGTGCATTGGTTGCGCCCACGGACTCTTCTTGCAAGCCATACATTCAATGCTGCCCCAAACGCTCACTGCTCCTCTCTCCTTCTCGTTCCACCCTTCGTCTTCTCCGTCTCCTTGCTTGCACGCTCTGGCTTCTCCGGTGAGGGACCTGGGTCTAAATATGGGGAAAAGGAGGGGCTTTTTTGTTGGTTTTTGTTTTATTTATTTTGTATATGGGGGTGGATTTCTTTTTGTAGGTGAAGAAGATGGAGGCGGCGGCGCTGAAGGCGAGCTCGAGGGCGGAGGTGGGAGAGATGGTCGGAGACGACGTGGCGATGGTGATGGAGAAAGGGTTTAGTTTGGGGGATGAGTTCTCCATTGATGACCTTCTTGATTTCGGAGCGGAAGAGGAAGCGAGTCCAGGGGAGGAAGGTGGAGATGGAGGAGGAGAGGGAGCGGAGGGGTTTGAAGCGGAGAACTCCAACTCGTCGCCCTCTTCTTCTCTTTCCTTGGAGCTTCCTCCGCTCTCGGAAATCGCGTTACCGGTAAAGCCCCTTCTCCTCTTCTTCGGCGGAACAACCTTCAAAATGGGATTTTTTTTTAAAGGGACGTTGAGATTTATAGAGGGTTTTGGATGATTCTTCTCAGGCGGCGGACGTGGCCGAGCTGGAGTGGGTGTCGCGAATCGTGGATGAGTCCTACTCCGAGTTCCCGTCATGTGCCGGCGTCCTCCCCGGCGTTCCGGCGCCGAAAGCGGAGCCGCAGGTGGAAGCACCGGTCCCCGTGAGAGCCAAGCGGAGCAAGCGTCACCGGACGGCCGGCTGGGTCCGGGCTGGTTCCGGCCAGAACCTCGACCATACATCGTCGTCCTCCACTTCCTCCTCGGTCTCGTCCTGTTCGTCGTCCTCCTCGTCGCCGCCGTGCCTCATCTACGACTTCAAGCCACCAAGCCTCCTCCTTTTCGACGATGAAGCTCCGCAAAGCCCAAGACCGAAGAAGAGAGGCCGGAAACCCAAGTCCGCCGGCACCGGCGCAGCCGTGTCGGCGGGGGAGAGGAGGTGCAGCCACTGCGGCGCCCAGAAGACGCCACAGTGGCGTGCGGGACCATTGGGGGCCAAGACCCTTTGCAACGCGTGCGGCGTTCGGTACAAGTCCGGCCGTCTGCTCCCCGAGTACCGGCCGGCCTGCAGTCCGACATTCGTGAGTCATGTTCACTCCAACAGCCACCGGAAAGTCCTCGAGATGCGCCGGAAGAAGGCAGAGGACGAGCAGCGCCACCACTTCCTCCTCTCTGTCCCCTCCCCTCTCCCCATCTCCTCCTAATGATTGAATTCATTTAGTTCAGTCTTAGTTTGTTTTCCTTAGCTTTTTATTCTCCATTTGTACTTGTTAGTGAGTGAGACTAGTTGTTCTCTGAAATTCAGATGTAGAACTAGAGAATGTAGGGGATGATGGATGTTAATTAGCTTAGCTCTTATATATATATATATATATATATATATATAGAAAACAGTCTGGTTTTCTTCAATCCTGATGTAGTAGTGCTAGTGGTGGTGATGAATTCTTATAAAAAAATGGATTTTTTTTTTCTTTTCTTTTCATTTTACTCTTTCATTCTTCTTCTTCTTCATGTCTTGGTGGTGGTTGAATCATTGACAATGGATGGTTTGTTGATGTTCCTCTGTTTCCCCTGCCCACTCCAACCTCCCATGCTACCCTTGTGAATCATCTCAACCACTCCCTCTTTTCTCTCTCTCACACATACACATCATATGGTGGTACAACCCATGAGGTCTCTGTTTGTTCTCTCTCTCTTTGGTTAATGAATAGTCAGGGCTTTTTAATCTCAATTAGTTTAATAGATCTTTATCTTGATTTTGTGAAAACAACATTGATGTTTTGGGTGCCATAGCATTTACTTTTTTTTTAAGTGACACCCTATATAAAAGACTCAATATCAATAGGTCAAGAGGCCGCTGAGAGAATCGAAGGGATGATTTGTTTTGTATTAGTGTTTGAAGGAAAAAGAACATTTAACATTTGTGTCTTATACTTGAAAGAAGTTTTATGGCTTTGTTCCATACATCCTCTTGGTTGTGCCTTACCCATATGGAGTGCATTTTGCCGTGGTGTGAGGATTTGGCCAAATGAAATGAATGTTTAAATTAGAAACAATTTAATTGCTGAGAAAAATCTCCAAATTCTTTGTTTTTATCTACAAGGTAGGCAAGGAGTGTTTTTATCTGAAAGGTATCCAACTGTATGGGTAGAGCAAAGAGGATAACAATAAATAGAAAATCTAAATTTATTTTTCTTTCATGTCTCTATTCATGGTTTTTATTTATGGTATTGGTCATATACATCCAAAGATATGAAAAATAAATCAGTAACCAAAAAAAAAACAGTAACTCTTCACCAAATCATTAATATACATGATATTGCACCCCAAACATTATTACGTTATGGAGTAACTTTTTCAAAAAAATAGTTGTTCTTATCTCAAAAATCATTAATTTTTAGTGGTTGCTTTCACTTAGAAGGTGCGCTGGATGAAAATATTAGAAAAATTAATTATTATTATTAGTATTATTATTAGCAGTAGTTGAACCGAAGAAGGTTCTCATGAGAGTTAGTCATGGTTTCTTGAGCATTACCTATTCAATATTATTAAATTTTTTTCTTTAAAATTAGTTATCTGTGTAATTGTAATAAAATATTTATTAAAAATTTGGGAACCTAAGGAAATATTGCTGGATACAAATTTATAAATACAACATATGATGTCCTTGCTCCTTTAGTTTCTTTAATGTTTCCAACAACAACAGTTGTGCCTCAATCCCATATTAGATGGGGTCGGTTATATAGATTCTCTATCTCTATGTCCCTATATCAAGACAAGATCTGACTCAATATTGTAATCATAAGTCTACCCCTACTCTAATTCTTATTTTACATTTTTAAATCAAGGCACCTAGCGGTTTAAGGTGCACATGACAAAACCATCTCAAATATCCTTATCTTATTTTATCTTCAATCAGTGCAATATGTATGTGTTTATTTCTAATCTTGTCCAATCTTGTATGATCATTCATCTACTTTAATATCCTCATTTCTATCATATTCATCTTGTAAATATATTGAACTTTTGTTATGTATAGTATAGTTGATCTAATTATCGTTTTATAAAACTTTCTTTTCACTTTGTTAGCTCTTAATGTTTCAATTAATTTAATATAAATATATAAATAGAAAACTATTAAGGTTATAAAATAATAGAGGTTATTAAAATAAACACCATTAAAATACTCACGACTCACGAGTGGTTAAACAAAATAGACATACCCTAGAAAGATGGTCAAATCCATTCAAATAATAGAAATGGACCTTAGGATGCTTTTTACCCAATCCCGGATCCAACTGGATCAGGGAATTTTTCGTTCTTGAAAAAGTCCTCGATTGGGCAGGTACCCATGACACGGTTTCAATTTTGAAATTTGGAAATTTAAATTAATTGAATATTAATTAGATTAATAATTCAATAAATAAATATGATTTATTCATTTTTTTAAAAAATAATAAATAAATTAGATTAATGTTTATAAAAAAATTTGAGTACATCTCAATAAAATTGTGATTTATCCACTTCTTTAAAAATAAAAAAATAAAAAATAAACTTGAGTATATCTATAGATATCAAAGGAAATAAATAAATATATTAAAATATACAAAAAATAATAATTTACATGTTTAATGATACCATATATGTCAATGAGATAGTGATCAAACACAGTGATAAAGACCCCGAAGGGACAAAGTGTCTTTGAATCTTTTGAAATATGAACCAATTGAGTGACAAGGAACCAAAAAAAAAAGATCAGATCAAATGAGCCATAGAGAAATTTTAGTGCTCTCATACTCCCCTTCCAAATCCAACAACAACAAACATGAATGAATGCAGATGATGGAGAATCTTTCACTGTTTTTGCCACTACATCCCTTTGATTGTGTGTTTAAAAATCATCAACATTTAATTTATGCCACTAGTGTTGGATGTGCAAACATAGTCCCACATCGACTGTTAAGAATTGAAGAAGTGAGAGGGGATTAAATAGATGAGATTGTGGGGTGCCTCCAGGACGTGGACGTAGTCCTATTCTGGGGTGAACCACATAAAAGTTCTTCATAGAGTTCACATTCAACCATGACCACAAGAACAGTGGCAAGACACAGCACATGCAGGACATTAATCCTATCTTAATTAATTTCTCTCTATGATCAGTACTTTGCAAACATAACTGTTCATTGGAAGCACACAATGAGTGGTTGTAACTTGTTAGTAACATACCTTCTTCAGTACTGCTGATGTGAAGGTCTAAGAGCTCCATAATTTTTATCCAAGCTAAAAGTTTAAGTTGAGAGGATGAGAGATCTAGATTTACATATTCAAATCAAACTTATATTAAATTAACAGAGATGAGATTATTAGGCTCTCTAATAAATATAATGCAGAATGGATTAGAGAATGCAGTTAAGGAAATACGAGAGTCAATCAATCAAGGCGAAGATCATGAGAATTGAATCTAAAGCCATGAACATTATGATGATGGCGGGGTTGAAGCTGGAATGTAAACAAGTTGGAGGCTCCATTGGGCAGGGCCAGCTCTTCTTCATAGTTGTTGTGGCCCGCACCGACATAAACATAATCTGAATGCTCACCTCACAGTTCCTGAATTCATTTTAGTTGTGAAAAAAAATAAATGAGAAGTCACCTAATTGTACTTTCGGTGAAGTTATTATTTAAGTTGTACAGAAGTAATAGAGATATGAATGGGAGTTTATGAGAATCTACTTACCAATTCATGCAGTAAATTTCGGTATGCTTCATGGGAATTCTTCAGCTGCTCACAGACAATGCCCACAAACATATACGTACACACATATATGAACCAGTCAAGACTAAAAAAGAGGCCTAAGAATTAAGATATAATCAATCACTTTAAGTTGAAAGTAATGTTTTGATCTTTGGTTGCTCATGGTCTTGAATATCCAAGCTTAAAATCAGTATAAATCAAGGAGATTAACAAAGGCAGTTTGTAAAACGTCCAATGAGAAAATTGGCCTTCTTACCTTCTTCATGTATGTCTCTGTCTGTGTGGTAATCACATGATACTGCCACCAAAAAAACAACAATTAACCAACTAATCCATGGGTCTATGACATGCACCAGTATGATGCTTCAAACTAGTGGAGAGTTTTAATTTAATACCTGTTGGAATAAGAGAGCATATCTACTGATGAAGTCTAATAAGCTGCTAAGTGATTATATAAAAGGAGGATGCATGGTTTGTGAATATCCAATGTGGTACTAAACAAGCTACTATATGAATATGAATGTTTTGAAAACCTATAAGAAGATCCAAAACCACATGGGCTTCTAACAATACCTTCTTATTCCGGACAAGCTTCAAAGCCTCAGCCAAACTTTGCTCAAGACGGCCCAATTCCTCCATGTCCAACCCTGCCACATCCTCACCCATCCTCTGCCTGTTCATCAACCATGTGTTCATACATTTATTTTATGCATAGAATTACAAACAAGAAACCCTACAAACCTTTTTTTTTTACTAAAGCGACAAACGCCTCCGAATGACGTCATGGACGTGTACAGACTCGGTAGCTCAATACGGAGACATATATGTGCACTTGGATTTTTGGGTTCGGCAGCTCACACGGGAACAGATCCGGACATCTGTGACCCTCACCTTGTAAGAAAGTGGGATTCGACCCGGATCATCCACAAGGGAATCACATCTCTTAACAAGGGACTCAGTACCAATAGGCCACATGGCCGTTGATAGAAACCCTATAAACCCTATAACCTTATAAACCTTATTTCCTTGCTGAGGTTGTGGTTGATTTCCAGCAAATGCTTCAGAGTGTTTTGCATTTTCTACACACATCAATACACATGATTAAACTGTACAAAATAAAATATACACAGAAAAGAAGAAGAAGAAGAAATGGAAGATCAACAAGTAGTCAGTAGATATTGCCTCATACTGCACACTCCAAACGTTGACACCAGACACTTGTTGGTATCTATCAAACATCTTCTTAGTGCTATGATCAGAACAAGATGAAGAAATTCAGTTAAGAGTGTCAAGAACTAAAGGAACAAAGTAGGAGAATGGAATTAATGGAGCCATACTCAGTGGAAGGACTGCAAGTCTGCAACACTCAGCAAACTTGCCAGTGCTGGACACCATGATGAACATGACCTCAGCATCACAGAGAACAGTGAGCTCCTTAGCTTTCTTCATGAGACCAAGGCGCCTCTTTGAGTAGGTCACCTGCCTCTATCTTCTTCATCTCTATCTTCCCCCTTCCCATCCTCTCCACCACTCTCCAACCTCAAACCACTTATGGGTATATAATGCTGATAAGCAGAAAGAGGAGCAAATGGGAGGAGGGTGAATAAAAGTGATGGATGGGTGGGAAATGGGAAGAGAGATGGAATGCCATCAAAGGGAATGGAGGACGGAAGGTAGGGTTACTATAAATAGTTAATTCATTATTTTTTTTTGAATAAGTGGATAAACCACATTTTATTTAAATATAATATAATTAATTCATTATTGGTTTCTGGAATACTGTCCTAATTCTCTTGGGATTATTGGGTGTTTGTTTATTATTTAGTGTTGTGTGTGTGTTTAACTTTAAGGTTTCTAAAAATAGTGCCAAGGACCTATAGATAATTTCCCCTACTATAAAACAGAATAGTTTCCAAAATGGTAAAAGCCATGCGGGGAGGAGTAATATGCACTATCTTACCTCTTTTAACAATCAGCCACTTCTCTGCTCTCTCACTCATGCTGTCACTAAGCAAGTTAAAATTTAAAAAGAATAGGTCATTGATTTCAGTGTGTCAAACAAAGACTTTAACTTGACACATAAAAGACTCATAGTCTAGCGGTATAATCTTAAATCTTGTGTGTTGGATAATTCTCCTTGGAAAAGTCCCGAGATCGAGTCCCCGCTCCCATAAACGGGGGGAGCAAGCTCGAGTCGAGTTTACTCCTCGAGGACTGTATGCGCACGGTGAGGGATCAAAGGCGATCAAATGAGTTTACTCCTCGGAGCCTATGGCCACGTCCCTGAGTAATCCGTATGAAGGGTCTTTATGGCCCATGTAAAAAAAAAATTTCAACAGACAAACATGCAAAAGACCTGCAAATTGCAATCTCATGTTGGCTTGTAGATTGAACTCTGGTTCTCTCTCACTTTAGATGGATTTTTTCAGTAGTTGGAAGTCCCATGTGGTGGTTCCTCAAGGGGTACCCCACATTGAGGAAGCATCAAGGTTTATTTTCTCTATTCTCAACTTCAACTGCTTGATTTCTTGGACAGTGACTAGAGAGGATGTGTTCTCCTACTAGTAAAAGGGGTCTGAACGACTCGTCTTTGCAGGTCCGCGCTATTAATTTCTATTCCACCTCTCATGCATCTACCTATATGACATAGGATACCAAACTTGGAATCAAGACCTATTAGAGACCTTCCGGCGGCAAGAGTATATGTTAATTGTGAGGAGTACCAATTTGAGCCCCCTCATCTTGCACACTGATCTGTAACAGTAGCACCACAATTAGCCGCACTGGTATTCATTATAAACCAATAACGCTTGTACCATCGGTTCAATCAGGAGCCTGTCCTTAAGCATAAATAAATGTGATTTATCCATTTTTTTTAAAAAAAAAAGCCTAAAGAAGATACCTCTCTACTCTCAAACTTGATAAAAGAAAGAGCAAGTCTAGAATGAGATTCAATAGAAATTTATCCCTTTAAGTGATGCAACCGCATCGCTGGGTAAGTATTGGGGTGCCTTTATTAGGAGCCAGTGTCAGGGTGCTAACAAATGGCAACCATGTTCACCGGCACACAACACTGGGAATGAGCACCCTTTATTCCTTTGGCTCCCATGGGGATCCTAGACTTGAATCTCAAGAGGTTACTTGAATGGTATGATGGCAAACTTGTAGAAGCTGGCATTGATTTTTATTTTTCAAATATATAAAAATAAGATTTTCAAATTATATGTAATAAAGGAAAAGAAAGTATGATGATCCCATTGGATCATATCCAGTGCAAGAGATAAAACCTGCCAAATTATGTTTGGTAATTCAATCTTCATAGTAGCACAAAAGGCTTCTTTAGTCTTCAGAATCATAAAAGTCAGGTCAAGTTATTGATGTTTCCATGACCATATGTAAATAAATTTACCTCAGGAGATGATCAGTTCTGGTTCACGCCTAAGAAATGCTAGATTATCTAGACCAAAATAAGCAATCAAGCTTTGAGAAAGGCCACAGTTCTTTTTTTTTTATATATATATTAGATCAATGATTCGGTTTAGCAGCAGTTGCTTCAGGATCTAGACTTCTTCCTTGACTTGGATGTAGAGGCTTTTGGTCGGTCTGAGTTAGCAGCATTCTGAGAGCCACCTTTAGAAACATTGCTAGCTGATTGACCTGGTTTTGAATTAGCAACATTCATGTTTGCAGAAGAAGAGGCCTCGTGTTTCTCCTTAACAACAGCTCCTTGAGAACCTCTGACCTGGCTTCTCTTGTCCTTCCTCCGGGGCCTATAAGTCGACCTTTCCCTTTTGGGCAGCCATCTCTCAGGATCTGGTGGAGGTCCAGGATTTGCCGGATCAAAGCCCTTCGGGTATCTAGGTTTCCTCTTCCTCTTTTTTGCGCGCGCCTTTTTAACCTCTTTAGAAACCTCTGCCTTGCCCACATGAGCACCCTCCACGTGCTTGGCTCCAGATGTCTTCTCCAGGTTTTCCACATTGATCCCCTTCAGGCCTGACAATGCCCTCAACTTCTTCGCATAGGACTCTGCCTTGTCAAGATCAGACCGTGCAGCTGTTGCAACAAGGCCGACCAAAGCCTCAACACTCCCATGGCTCTTAACAAGTTCTTCATAGAGTTGAGAGGCTTCATTTTCAAGTCCATGATTGAGCTTAAAGGTTGCAGCCTCCTGTGTAATTATGCCAAGCTTGTTATCTTCTGTCATGGCATTTTTCCACCATTGAATTGCAGAGTCAAGGACTGCTGTGGCACCATTAATGTCACCCAACCGCTCTCTGAGAGAAACTATTGTCGCAATGGTAGCAGGCATGTGTTGAATGTCAACTATCTTGGCCAAGGAGTCTGCTGAAATCTGTGAGTGACCAGCAGCAGCAGCAATTTGAGCTCTAGCAAGGAGAACTGGCTTGGACTTGTCAGGAAATCTGTCCGCAAATTGTCCAAGGATCTCTTCTGCTTTTGATACCTTTTTTCCCTTGACAAGAACAGCAGCTTGAAGCAATACAGGAGTAATGCTCTCTGGGAACATGTCTTGAAGCAGGGATACAAGCTCCTGGGCCTGTAAAGTAAAAGACACAAAAATCCCCATGACCATTGTTCTCAGGAGAGTATAACAATTGATGCCACTTTCAGACCCCCAAAGCCAAAAGAGGTGACCTTTTTTCTTTTTTAATAATCAAGAAGCATATCTACCTAAAGCCAGTTTTAGACTCTTCAATATTATAAGAGTATTGATACCCAAAGACGACAGACAGAAACAATTATCTGTGCAAGCAACCTAGCTTTAAGTTTTTAACAAATAAAATAAAAAGAAAAACAAGATACATCATTTTTTAAGGTATAATTCACAAGATACAAGTATCTTCTCAATTCAATTATATATAAACCTTGTACATTAGTTTCTATGTGATTATCGTCATTTTTAACTCCATGTTCTCAATCCTTTTCTTTTTGTACTCTAATTTCCTCTCCCTTTCAACTTCATCTTCTTTCATTTACTTATTCTAGATCTATTATTCTAACTGTTTCTCTGATCCTACTAAGCATTTGAAGCCCAAACCAGGTACTGCTTGGGCATCATGCTGACATTATTCCTGAGAAGTGAAAAAACTATATCTATTTTCTATTATGGCCAAAAATAGATCAGACAAAATAAACTGTATGACAACCTTAGCAAACAACAATCCAAGCATACTGAAATTGCAATCACTGCTACATATGAATAGTTTGGAATGAGAACAAATATATTCTGATTAATGTTTGCCATCAAATAGCCAGGTTCATCACAAACTCAAGTTAAGGGTTTTACTGAAAACCGCCATGAGTCATAATATCAAGCAAAAAACACAAGCATCTCTGGCATAGAATCAGGTTAACCACTTCAAAATATTTGATGCACCAAACAGAAGTCCCAAAATTTAAGCAATAAACCATATTATTCATGTTTTTGTGCATAACTCAGAAACACAAACCTGATCCAATCTATTTGCCTGAAGAAGGAGAAGCAACCGATTGGAATATAGAGCTTCCTTCTGTCTTGGGAATAATTTGTAGTCAAGACCATTAGCAAGCTGCACGTGCTGTGTGCCACCAGCTTTCTCTATTAACCGATCAAGCTTTCGCAAGCTATCTGCAACATCCTTGGTGCCCTTCAGTGCAACAATGTTATTTGTTGCCACTGCAAGTGATGAAGCATCAGCCAGGTTCCGGATTATAATACTATCATATGATTCAATTGCTTCTTGAGTATGCCCCATCAACTGAAAAAAAGATGATTTAAATCAAAGGCCAATTTACTCTCCCACAACAGGAAATATACAATATATTTTGGCATCAACCTGTTGTACATAAGCCTGCTGGACATCTATTGGAGCCAATTCAGCTTCTACCTCATCATCAGCAAAGTCATCCTCCATTAGTGCTTCCTGGCCAATTCTGAGAGGAAAATGATGTTAGCCTTCTTTTCTTCCACACTAAAGGAGATTCATATATCAGAAAAACAGTTGAGATACATTCATCTGTCTCGAGTCTATTGAATATCAAGAAATCATTTGGGACCTTTTTCCCTGTTTCAAAAAGTTAACAAACAGTGGAAATGCCACTTGAATCATTAATACCATGTTAAGATTATCCTCAGCACTTTTAACAATAGTTTCAAGATAGAAATTTTATGACTACTTAATTTGATGATTATGATGTATATACATCAATTGCCTGAAAATTTCTGAACTCATGCATCTGTACTTGTTGTGGAAGGCTAAATACTCATATTAATGAATTAATCAGTTGATTCTTGTATCTGAGGTCTATATCCGGGGAAGATGCTCCAAAACAAATGGAACACCTTAATTGTACCACAGGCTATCATTAGATTTTCACAATATGCTCTATAGTTATGAAAATATACAAGAAAATAAGATACCATGATCAGATATCAAATAGGCAACTATCTTAAAATGTATCAACAACAAACCAAATGAGTACTTTTAGCAATAACGGAAGTTCCTAGAAGTCACCTTCGCGCAGAAAGTAGAAGTTGTTCGGCGTCTAAATATTTTTTGTTCTGGATCAAGGAGCAAGCCACATTATAAGCCATATCAAAGCTGCTTGAAGGTTTTACTTTAAGAGCATCCATCATTCCTTGAACTTCAGAAGCCCTGCCAGCTGAGACCAGAGCAGCAATTATATTTGTCTTGACATCTATGGAATCAATCTTAAACTTTTGAAGTTTCTCATAGTTTTCCAAACAAGCGTCCATTCTTCCCAATCTATAAAGAATGTGGGATTCCAATAGAAGAACCATGGTATTTCTTTCTTGACCATCTAAAGTGTCCAACGCTTCTTGCAGTTTGTTTTGCCTATACAAGCAATATGCCTGGGAATAATGCCAATAAATATAAGGTGCAATGTCAAGCTAATAAATCCATGTATTCACTCTGATCAACATACAGTAAATGATACACCCAAAAATGACCTTTCAGTAAAAAGGCTGACAGAAACACAAAGAAGTACAAACAAACTCAACTGTTACTAACAAATGAGTAGCTCTTCTTTGGACATGGTACCCCAACTTCGGTTTTGGCAGTATAATTCAAAGTAGAAATAGAAGGAAAATGACACAAACAAGTAGCATGCATATAATTCAGGTAATTCAAATACAATGAGCTGGCATGATATGGATCACCTTCCATGACTTAGTTATGTTGATAATGCCCGATTGTGGCATAATATGCCTTAGTTATTGGTCTGTCCAGATCTGTTTTGGGTTGTTTATTTATTTTTATTTTTTTGGCCCAAAAATGTAGTTCTAGTCAAATGGACTCAAGTCATTTACAACAATATGAATTATTCAACAAAACCCACGCATTGATTGTAATGTACATGAGGTAGCTAAGGAAAGGCACCTACTTCACACCTCCTTTTAAAGAGTAATTTGGTGTAAATGATTGTCAAAGCTTAATAGCTAGAATACCAGGCAAGGAAGACAGGCTATTGGTAACTGGCCTGTATAATTTCGTGATATTTGGCACAATATCACAAACAACTAACTCAGACAAATACATCCAATATTATATCAGATCACAATTCAAATGCTTTTTCAAGCTTTCTGAATCAGACTAGAGAATAATTTATACCATGCTGAAGAAAATCTGGGAGAGAAAATATGGGGGGAAAACATGAAAATTTATCCAAACTTAATCACAATCTGTTTAACAAGAATCTAAAGAAGCAACGAATCTCCACAGAAGGGTATACCTTATAGAACTTCAGATCAATGGGGAGTCCTTTGAAGGCATTAATCGCAGCCATAGCCCGATCAATCGCATCGGATTTAATCAATGCCACGACCTTGCATCTTACAGCGTCCTCATCACCAGGAGAAACGGCGAGAACTTCAATGGATGTACAATTACGAGATAACAGTCAAAACACTTGAAAAGAAAGAAAACGAAACAGAAACATAGATCGAAAAGGGAGAAGGGCTGGACTTTGATCTGCGACTTTAGCGGCCAAATCATACTGGAAGCTTTGGATGTGACGGTTGAGAGTGGAGAATAGATCCTCAAGAGGGATGGAGGCAGCGCTGGTGGGCGGCGCTGAGGGTTTGGGCTTGGCCTTAGGCGCCATGATCTCTTCCTCGAGGTCCAAGACGGAGGATATGGTAACCTAAAACTAAAAGCAGCGCTGGGTGATATTTTAATAAACCATCTTATTTCAATTTTTCTTTCTCTCATATTCTAAATTCTCTTTTTTTAAAAAAAAAAATTAGATAAACCATGTTTTATTTAATATTAATTTGAGTTTAGTAAAACTTCAGTACAACTTACTCGCAGGGAAAATACATAAGTGCAACATTGAAAGTGGTACAAATTCCCTGGCTGAGTTGGTGGACCCTCAAGTGTCTTCGCAATTGGCCGTTGCATCATCTTTGAAGGCCCCGTCGCCCTTATCAGCCCATCCCAACATATCCATAGGGAAATCAAGCGCTTTCTTACTGCGCTTCTAGCAGGTCGTTTAAAAGAATGTTTTTAAAACCTGACCAGAAATGACCGAACCTGATCATGGATCAGGCAATGGCCTAACTGAATGACCCATTTCGGTCGGACCGGATGATGTCATAAATATATATATATATATATATATATATATATATATATATATATATACACATGCACAATTATGGCCTCAAGAGAGATTATGACCCATGTGTATATATATATATATATATATATATATATACACATGCACAGTTATGACCTCAAGAGAGATTATGGCCCATGAATCTTGAAGCCCATATATATTAACATCAAGTCTGCCTTTGATTGATTTAGACAAGTTCTATAAACTAATTCCCTTAACAAGTATGGGCCCATAAGTGTTTCGAGCCCATCCTGCCTATAGAAATAGAAGCCATACATGATTACATTCTATCTCGAAGCCAGCTCTCTAACTGATAGGATACTTCTCAATGGACGGCCCAGATTGAGCATAGAAACCCTATTTCTTTCGTCTACTTCTTCATTTCGATCTCGATCGCCTCTGCGGAGGCTGGGGCGATGATTGGAGGAGATGACGACAAGGTAAGAAGAGAGGCCATGTGAGCGTCGGGCATGGTTGGATCGGGAAGCGTAGCAAGCATCAAGGAGGACGTCGAAACGCCGGAGGAAAGCACCATCACCGCATTCTTTTCGATACAGTGGCTGCAGCAGTGGCGACACCACCTCCGGTGGCTCCGGTGACTCCGAGCTCTCCACCACCAGCGTATCACCCCAAGTGAAAAAATACAAAAAAACAAAAACCGGGGTCAGGCCGGTTCCGGGCGAACCAGCCGGTTCGGCGATTTTGACCGGGTTTGACCGGTTTAACTTCAAGTCAACAACCGGTATAGACTCGGACCGGACTGTTGGCCGGTTCCCGGTTTTTCCGGTCCGACCGGCCGGTCTGGTCCGGGTTTAAAAACACTGGTTTAAAGACAGAAGTTGCATCTAACCAAAAAAGTATAAGAAAAAAATATCATAAATATATTTTTTTTTTTAAAAAAAAAGTGTTGGTTGTCTTGAAAACATAGTTTATTCCTTTCTCCCCAGATACTCCACTTGATTGCCATGACTATAAGATCTCATCTCTCCCGTAGGGTTTTGTCCACCCTGGGCAAAGGGACCATGGTGCTCCATATGTAATGTAGGTTGTTGACTCCCGTCCAGATCCCGAACATGTGGCAGAAGTGTCCCCAAATATTTGTTGTAAAGGGGGATGAGATGAGCAGGTGGTGAACCATCTCGTCTTCTGCATCACATAGGTAGCATTTTGTACACTTCCCTCTTGAATTCCTTTTATGGAGAATATCCAAAGGATCTGATTTTCCTTAGCCATGCAAACAGCTTGATCTTGAGGAGGCATGGTTTGTTCCAAGCATATCACTTCGAACTTCCCCATCAATTCTAAAGATATATAGGGATTTTATTGTAAAGTTCCTCGTGGGGGTTACTTTCCATTCTCTTGCATCATGTGCCTGGGAGGGATGGGCTCCAGTAGAGCTTGTACCAGCTAATAGAGGTCATGGTCTGAGAAGTGTTTCCATTCTCTTCCATTAGAGGTCATGGTCTGAGAAGTGGTTTACATCTTTGGAGCTTGGTTCTGACCTCTTGGATGCTTAATCCTTTTTTAATAAAAAGTACGTGTAGCCCTGTGTGGGAGTTACATGAGCGTTTCCAACTTTCCATCCCACCAATTATCTATCCAGAGGTTTGTTGTGTCGCCTAGCCTTGGTTTAACTAGGATATTTACAAGGGTTGGTGGTTCCTCCCGATATATTTCTCTTCAAAATGGAGAACCTTGGGGTTGATTTATGGGCATCCACCAAACCATGTCTTAAGTAGAGTTCCCTGAGTATTTTCAAACTTATATCCATATCCCTTTGGGAATCTTTCACCACCATTCAAATCGTGTTTTACAAACTTTATAACTCACCTATTCAAAACATATTCCTCTATGAAATTTTGTATATTTATAAAAAAGTCCCATACCTATAATCTTTCTCCATGGACACTCATAGATAAAAAAATCCTTAAAAAACACTGAAATATCTTAAAAATATTCTTCCAAAACAATCTTAAAAAGCTTGTTAACCCCTGGTTGAGCTAGTGGGAAAGCTTTCAACTTTCAAGGGACTATATGTAATTATTAAGAAGTTAAAGAATTTTTTCCAAGACAGTATATAATAGAGCAAATTATTTATAGATCCCTCCACTGTTTGCCAAGTTCCTACTCAACACACTATTAGCTACACCCCCCAACACCTACCCCAGGGACTTATAGGTAAAGTGACACTGTTTCAGGGATGGATTGTTCATTATCCATATATAATAATATATATAAATTTTAAAACATATTAATGCCTTTAAGTTCCCGGGCCCAGGCCAGAAACCAAACAGTAAAATACCTAAAATATATATTTTGTACTTAATTTGGTTTGGGACAACCGTAAATAAAAACATCTTTAACAAATTAATTTATTAAAAATAAATAGGGGAAATTAATTATTAGTCACTGGCACTATTCGGTACTGTTTGCCACCAAAAAACACTCATCCAATACACTATTATACTACACCCCTATAAGTCCCCCACGGACCTCAAGACAAAAAGTAAACAGTGTCAGGGATCTATAGTTATTTATCTAAAATAAATATCATAAAATACAAATATATGTATGAATAAAAGAAATCACATGAGCTGGACATAAACTGACCTCCATTTTGAATTTAAAAACAAAGTATAAGGGTTTTCACGGATAAAAATAATTAAAAAATAACTGAGTGTTTTATAGGAACAACATTTTTTTTATAAATTTAAATATTCAAATAATTTTTAAGAGAAAAATAGTGTTATTACTAATGTGTGGAATGGTATGATATTATAACTATTGTTTACTATGTTTTGAAAGATGGGAAAATTATTTATTAGTCCTTGACACTATTTGGTGCTATTTTCCACCCAAAACACTATTACACTAAACCCCTACACACACCCCCCAAGGACCCCAAGAGAAAAAGCAAACAGTGCCAGGGACCAATAGTTCATTATCTATTAAAAGATATATTGTATGGTATGATTAATAAGTTGTTTGTGTTTGTTTTGATGGTATGATATATGACCATAGAAATAATAAAATGATTAGAATAATCTTAAATACAAATTAATGTGAAATCATATTAAATTTAATGATTTAAGATCAAAAAATTAAATTCAATGATCGAAAATGATAGTTGTGACTTTTGTTGGGTGGAGATTAGGGTTGTGTTCTCTGATTGCCGGAGAAAAGAGGAGATTGAAGTATTATATTCTATGGACAAATTTAATATTTATAAAAATTATCAGACATATTTTTGGCATACTTAAATTTAGAACCATGGGAAACCATCAAATTGGTGGTTTAAAAAATCCATAAAAAACATAGTTTTTTAACCATAAAAAACTATGGAAAACTATACCATTTGAATGAAGATGAAAACAAACAAAAAATTAAACCAAATCATATATTATGAAACCATAAGAAACCATAAAGCAAATGATACCAAAGATGCCATAAGATAAGTTGACAGTTTTGTTAAAATTTAAATGTGGAGGTTTTGTTGGGAAAGATGAGTTGTTTAAATTTGTTTTAAGGGAAAATTTAAAATAAATTAAACAAAATATTGAATTAGTTAATATTAAACTGGTAAACTGAGTTAAAGTGTTTGGTGTTTTCAAAATAAAAATAAACTAGGGTTCATAAAATTAACTCGTGGAGTTCAATGTTAGTATCACCCTATAGAGTTGAAAAAGTTTATTATCAACTCTTGAGTCAACTTCAATTTTAATAGATATAGTGTGTTTTGAAAGATGACAAAGTTTTAGTTTCTCTTATTTTTCTCAACAAAAGATTTGGATTATACTGTATGGTTTTCTCTAATATCTCTTGAATAGAATTAAAACTGGAAAAAAAAAAACCCAAATGTTTTATATTTGTGTTAACTTTATTATCAATCTTTTTTACCAAAGCAGCAGCAGCAACAACAACTAAGCCAAAGCAAGGAAATTTAAATTGAACAATGTTGTTTTGATGGTTACTCCGTAGCAGATTAAAAATGAATACTTAATATGGCATGGGTTTATTAACATACATTATATATGACCTCATGCATTTTGTTGGGTATATGACCTTCATGCATTTTGTTTTTTTTGTTTTTTTAACTAAAATGTATTAAACCACATCCCCCCTTTTTTACACCGAATAGGGATGAAAACATTTCTGAATGATGCATTATGTGTTTTGTAATTTTATTTTACTTCTATAATGTAAATGTGCAAAAATTTTATGTTCAGTTGCTCTTGAGAACATGATTATTTATGCTTAAATTTTCCACCAAAATCATTGAGCCAACTGCATATGTTTAAAACAAGGGCTCTTTCTTAATCTTTTTATAAATTTGCATCATTTCACATTAAAAAAATCACAGAGAAAACATGGACTTAGATATGATTTATTTATTTTAGTTTTCTCAGATTCAAAATTTTCAGTCTGCTACATAACTTTCTCGTTCTGAATTGCACCAATCAAGACTTCAATATCATGGATAATACACTTCTTACATAGTCCCTGAAATGATAAATGTTAAATAATAAACAAAAAAAACAGGGCCGAAGCAGAACAGAAAATAATGAAAAGAAAAATATAAAACAGTGGGCTGTAGATAACTTCTCCAAAATGAAGAGGTCACAGACTCACAGGAAAACCCCTGAAGGGAAATGACCTACTTCTTCACAACATAAGCAATGAACACAAGAAAATTATACTAGCTGTCGGGAGAAGTGATTAAACTATGTTCGACAAGGACAACAGAAAAGAACCCCATACTATGCGGCTCTACTTAGATGATTAGATGAGGCTCTCCGAAATTGACCTTTCTTTTGCATCTTTGAACGAGTTGTATCGAATTCTATTGGTTTTGAGTTCAATCTTTCTCTGGTACTCTCTGCCTCTCTTTTTTTCATCTTGCTGAGGCTAGGCCTGTAAAGAATCACTGTCCGTCCAATCTGACCAACAGCCACTGATCCAGTTGCCTTCTCCAGTTGAGATATCACATCAGTTAACTCTCCTGGACAACTGCTGTGCACTTTGAGCTGCGTATGTGATGCCAGTAGTGAGATACTTTATCGAGACAGTAAGCAAAAGAGCTAAAACACAGTTTCTTTAATTTGAGCAAGAAGCTAAGATGCCTTTGAAATAAAAATGAAGCCAAATTGCAACAAAACCACCTTATCAAGCAGTTTCAAGGTAAACATACTGAGAATTAACAGCCTCTTCAAAAGTGACACATTTTCTAATGAAGCTATCTTCATAGTACATGCTATGCTGTACAGGCCTTAATCAAACTCCAAGTTTAAATGGATTATAAAATATATATATATATATATATATATATATATATATATATAGATAGATAGAGAGAGAGGGATGATCTTTGTTAATCGCATTCATTTCTGGCGCTCATTTGGCCTGAGTATTTTTTTGTTATGGATGGGAAGATGCTTTAAAATAAAATTTCACACTTGTCGAATTTTCATACAATTTGATAACCGTTTGGTCCTCCCACTTAACGGTTGAAATTCTGGACCGTTAGATTCCTATAAGTTTTGATCCGTTAAAATGAAGACCCTACAAGTTCCCAAATTGTATGCAAATTGACAAACTAACTTATTTTTTGATGATCTTTCCATCCATACGATTGAAAATTGTTCAAACATGCTCCGGAGGCCAGAATCAGCAGGCGGCCGGAAATATACAATTTCCGACCAGCCTGATGTAATCAAACCCATATATATATATATATGTATATATATATATATATATATATAC
This sequence comes from Dioscorea zingiberensis, assembly GCA_026586065.1. Classification (NCBI taxonomy): domain Eukaryota; kingdom Viridiplantae; phylum Streptophyta; class Magnoliopsida; order Dioscoreales; family Dioscoreaceae; genus Dioscorea; species Dioscorea zingiberensis. Next base: position 4,629,959 of record CM048822.1, on the reverse strand, counting down.
AGAGGAAGTTATATACCACCAAACACCCCTTAACAAAGGGACTGTAGAATTTAAAGCAATCAAGCTATAAAACTTACAGCAAGTTTTATACATCAAGCAACTGTTTTTTCATGCAGTTGTGCATGAGTAGAGATAAAATGAATACAAAAGGCTCCTAAAGAAGTTAAAGCGAGCATTAAATGACAAATGATAAAAGAAAAGTGTAAATTCAAGGGGATGGAATACCTTAGAAATCATTTAAGCAGCTTTCCCATATATTTCTATGGCTATTTATAATTTATAAATGGTTTACAAGCTATAGATGGATTCAAAATGAAGATCTAAGTTTCTAATATTGTTGAATCTGAGCTTGAGATGATTGACCTCTTTCCAGCTGAAGTGCCCTTATCATGACAAAGTGTAGGAAAAATGACTCATGGAAGCTATCAACAGTTTCTGCTGCATATGAAGGTGCATGAGCCACACTAAATTCACATATAGCAATCAAATAGGAACACAAATAATTTCTCAGAAAACACCTAGCTCACGCCCTTAAATTTTCAATAATAACATTGAGAAACTTTGAACTCTAGAGTAAAAATACTTAATTCATTCTTTAAAATAAGTAAAGGTTCTGCTCAACCAGAAAAGCTAGGGTTTTTTGCACATGATTTATGTACTGAAAGATCATCAAATGCTCCCAAAATGAATAATCTGAACCTAAGAAACACAAACGTCTTTGTTAACCATGTAGTCACAGTATACACAGGTTTTAGATTAAAAAAGTCCCTAAAATAAATAATTGGAAAAAGTAAAACTAGGGCTTATCTCCAAAATCAGAGCTGTCTATTGAAATAACATTAACAGTACCAAATTAAGCGGATCAGAAATGAAATATATTAGGAATATTTACGACATTGCTATCTAAAACGCTAGGAATCAGCAATTGATTAGGAAATGGAAGACCTTGAGGAGCTCGTTGGCCTCGAGAGTCTCGATGAAGGAGGTGGCGACCGAGGGGGTTACGCCGGACTTGCCGACCTGCTGGGACTTGAGCTTTTTACCGAGACTATGAGCGTACGAGGCCAGCTCCTTCTTCTCCTTCACGCTCAGCTTCGGCGAGGGCAATGAAGGGCAAACAGGTTCAGACTCAGACTCAGGCTCTGCTTCTAATATCCGTGATCCTAGTGCATCGTCGTCTTCTTGTGAATGGCGGAGCAAGCCGCTGGAGAGAGGAGAGGAGGTGAGAGCTGAAGAGGGGGAGGAGGAGGAGGAGCTAAAGAAGCGAAGGGAGTGATGAGGAGGAGCGAGAGGGAAGGAGGAGGAGGAGCGGAGGATGCGAAGAGAGGAGAGGAACGGGACGGGAGGGCGGAAGCTGAGAACAAAGGATGCAGCGGCCATTGGAGAAAAACCCACTGAAGGGCTCGATGCTAGCAGGATATTTTGGTGAAAAGAGTTTTTTTTATTTTTTTATTTTAAAAATATGAGGAAATAAATAAATCCTTTTTCTTAGTATTAACATTAAAAATTATAATAATTAACTATTCATCAATTGAATAGTTATAGAGGTCGGGGGGTTGGTAGGGGTGTAGTGTAATAATATTTTGAGTGTGTATGTTTTGGGTGGAGAATAGTATCAAATAGTATCAGAGACTAATATGGAATTTGTCCTTAAAAATTGTTTGATAATAGTTGTGAAAATGATTTTATTCATCAACGGCCATGATAGCTTATTGGTAGGTACAGTTGCGTTGAACAGTTTCGCATATGCTGTCCATCCTTGACTTCCTTTGAAAGGGGAGCTTGTGGCCTTTGTAAAAAAATAAAAAATATATTCAAAGTGCCTCGTTATTGACTTGTTTGTTTTAAAGAAAATAGGTTATTTGAATGACATGTAACATTGTTTGAATTACTAATCTTAAAAATGACATGTAACCCACAACTTGTTTGAATTAATTAAAATTTAAAATTACAGTGTGAATATATTATTTGAATTATCTATCAATAGGTTGTTTGGATTAATTTAATATCAACAATGTCCTATAACCCATAAGTTGGTACTTTTCATCATTTCTATCGTCATCATACAACATGTGAATAAGTTGTTCCTGAATAGGTTGTTTGAATTATTTTAATCTTAAAAATGACCTGTAACTCACAAGTTGTTTGAATTAATTTAAATTTAAAAATATCATGTGAATATGTTATTTGAATTATCTGTTAATAGGTTGTTTGGATTAATTTAATATCAACAATGCCCTGTAACCCATAAATCGGTTCTTTTCATCATTTCCATCATCACCATACAATACAAGAATAAATTGTTTGAATGATATGTAACAGGTTGTTTGAATTATTTTAATTTTAAAAATGACATGTAACCAACAAGTTGTTTGGATTAATTTAAAATTTAAAATTACCGTGTGAACATGTTGTTTGAATTACCTATTAATAGGTTGTTTGGATTAATTTAATATCAACACTGCCCTGTAACCCATAAGTTGGTTCTCTTCATCATTTCCATCATCACCATATAACACGTGAATAGGTTGTTTGAATGACCTGTAACGCATGAATGTGAATAGGTTGTTTGAATTATTTTAATCTTAAAAATGCCCTGTAACCACAAGCTAGCTTGTTTAAATTAATTTAATATTTAAAATCATCTTGTAATGTCAAGATCCGTCTAGTATGATGCATGTTGTATGCTTTTTATGCATACCAGAAGGTTCGCTCATTGAAAGAGTGAACTGCCAAAAACTTGCAAACAATGCAAAGCAAAGGTTCCCAAAGAGGAGACATGATCTCAAATATCTCAGCCTTTTGTTTTCAAAAACTATAAACCAAGTAAAATTCAAGTTTAAGAGCTTGCTTCTATCCTGTGTGTAATGCGGTACAACTACATCTTATAACTTGAACATGTTGTTTGAATTATCTATTAATAGGTTGTTTGGATTAATTTAATATCAACAATGCCCTAAAATCCATAAGTTGGTTCTCTTCATCATTTTCATCGTCACCATATAACACATGAATAAGTTGTTTAAATGATCTGTAACACATGAATATGTTGTTTGAATTACTTTAATCTTAAAAATGACATGTAACTCATTGTTTGAATTAATTTAAAATTTAAAATTACGAATGAACATCTTGTTTGAATTACATGCTAATAGGTTGTTTAGATTAATTTAATATCAACAATGCCATCTATGATCTAACCCATAAGTTGGTACTTTTCATCATTTCCATCATCACCATACAACACATGAATAAGTTGTTTGAATGACTTGTAACACATGAATATGTTGTTTGAATTATTTTAATCTTAAAAATGATATGTAACCCACAAGTTGTTTGAATTAATTTAATATTTAAAATTATCCCATGAACAAGTTGTTTGAATTACCTGTTAATAGGTTGTTTGGATTAATTTAATATCAACAATTAACCCATAAGTTGGTTCTCTTCATCATTTCCATCATCACCATACAACACATGAACAAGTTGTTTGAATGACTTGTAACACATGAATATGTTGTTTGAATTATTTTAATCTTAAAAATGACATGTAACCCACAAGCTGTTTGAATTAATTTAATATTTAAAATTATTGCCTGAATAGGTTGTTTGAATTACTTGTTAATAGGTTGTTTGGATTAATTTAATATCAACAATGCCCTGTAACCCATAAGTAAATTATCTTCATCATTTCCATCATCACCATACAACATGAGAACAAGTTGTTTGAATGACCTGTAACACGTAATTAAATAGGTTGTTTAAATTATTTTAATCTTAAAAATGACTTGTAACCCACAAGCTGTTTGAATTAATTTAATATTTAAAATTATTGAGTGAACATGTTTGAATTACATGTTAATAGGTTGTTTGGGTTATTTTAATATTAACAATGCTTTTCTAACCTATAATTTGGTTCTCTTCATCATTTCCATCATTACTATCCAACACGTGAATAGGTTGTTTGAATGACCCATAAGGCGTGAATGTAAATAGAATGTTTGAATTATTTTAATTTTAAAAATTGGCTTGTAACCCACAAGCTGGTTGAATTAATTTAAAATTTAAAATTACCGCGTGAACATGTTGTCCAAATTATGTGTTAATAGGTTGTTTGGATTAATTTAATATCAACAATGCCATGTAACCCATAAATTAGTTATCTTCATTATTTTCATCATCACCATACAACACGTGAATAAGTTATTTGAATGCTTGTAACACAATAGATTGTTTGAATCATTTTAATCTTAAAATGACATATAACCCACAAGTTGATTAAATTAATTTAAAATTTAAAATTATCGAGTGAACAAGTTGTTTGAGTTACATGTAAATTGGTTGTTTGAATTAATTTAATATCAACAATGCCCTCTAACCCATAAGTTGGTTCTCTTCATCATTTCCATCATCACCATAAAACACGTGAATAAGCTGTTTGAATGTCCGGTAACACATAAATAGGTTGTTTGAATGGCCTGTAACACATGAATAAGTTGTTTGAATTATTTTAATCTTAAAAATGACCTTATAGGTTGTTTGAATTACCTATTAATAGGTTGTTTGGATTAATTTAATATCAACAATGACCTCTAACTTGTTGAAAAGGCTATTTAGAATTAATTTGATATTAAAACGACATGTAACCCATGAATTGACAATTTGAATTAAATTAATATTAAAAATATCAAGTAATGAATATTTTTTAATTAATTTAATATTAAGAATGACCTATAACTTGTTGATAGATTGTTTGAAATTAATTTAATATTAAAAATGACTTGTACTCGTTAGGCTACTTGGAATTAATTTAATTTTATGTTAGAAGGTTGTTTCTAATTTCAAAGATAACATTAGAATTAATTTAATCCCACAAGTGACTAGTGAGATGGTTGTTTTGAATTTCAAAAATGACCGTTCAATTTGGAATTAATTTAATATAAAAACTGATTTATAAGTTATTGATAGGTTGTTTGAAATTAATTTAATATAAAAAATAACATGTAATCCATAATAGATTGTTTGGAATTAATTTAATTTAAAAAATAACTTATTAAACAATCATTTTGAATTTCGAAATTAAGAGATGTTTTTAAAAATTTATTTTTAAATTTTAGTTTCATCTATTATTTAAGAAAAATTGCGAGTTAAGTGGAACATTAGTTTCATCCTCAATTTCAAAATTTAAATTAATTTAATTTACACTTATTCATAATTAATTAATTAATTAATTAGTGTTTGAAAAAATTTACATTAAATGATAATGAATAAAAGGATAATTCATTAAGTTAGTAATTAGGAATAATTAATTAATCAGTTTTTATATGTAGTGTAGCATTATAGATGTGCTTGTCAGTGTGCATGTAGGTAACATTTGATGATTTTATTAGATTATAGGTAGTGTAACATTAAATTTAATTTAATGTAACTTTTATAGATGTCACCTACTTACACTCCCCTCCAATTGGAGGAGATACATGTTGTTTGGATTAATTTAATATAAAAAATGACTTGTAATCAGTGAATTAGTTGTTTAAATTAATTTAATATTAAAAATAATCTATAAACTGTGGGTAGGTTGTTTGATTTAATTTAATCTTAAAAATAACTTGTAACCCACATGAACATACATGTTGTTTGAATTAATTTAATATCAATAATGACTAATAATTAGGTTGTTTAGAATAAATTTACTATTAAGAAAGACCTATAACCCATGAATAGACTATTTTAATTAAATTAATATTAAAAATGTCCAGTAACACGCGTGAATAGGTCAATCATTTGAATTAATTTAATTTAAAAAATAACCTATAAACTATTGATAGGGTCATTTAAAATTAATTTTAATATTAAAATTTGACCAATAAACTGGTGATAGATTGTTTGGAATTAATTTAATTCATGTCAGAAAGTCTCAAAAATGACTTCTAAATGGTTGTTTTGAATTTCGACCTTTGGTTTGAAATTAATTTAGTATAAAAAAATGATCCTTAAGTTATGGATGGGTTGTTTGAAATTATTTTAATATTAAAAATAACCTTTAATTCATAATAGATTATTTGACATTAATTTAATTTTAAAAATAATTTATTAAACGATTGTTTTGAATTTCAAAAGTAACGCATTAAGGGCTGTTTGGTTCAAGTTTTGAAATATTGCCATGGGAATGTGACATTCCTGAGAATGTAGTCAGGAATGCTACATTCCCAGAAATGTTGTGGGAATGTTGCATTACCATGTTTGGTTCATATTTGTTTGGTTATGGTAATCTTGGTAATGTTCCAAATTTCCCAAAATAACATTGTATATAAAATTTTGAGCAAATTAAAATTAAATGTTAGATTAAAAGTAATTAAATTTTAATACCAAAAAATAATTATGCCACATTTTCCCAAAATACCCTTGCATCTAAAATTTTGATCAAATATCAAATAATAATAATAATAATAATAATAATAATAATAATAATAATAGAAAGACACCTATTTTGGTGTCTTTCTGGATTCTCGAGTTGATGGGAATGTTGGATAAGTTGGGAATGTGCATTCCCACCACATTCCAACCGCTACAGTAACCAAATGGGGGAATGTGATCACATTCCCCCGAACCAAATAACCCCTAACATGTTACGATACCATCATAGAGATGTTTTTAATTTTTAATTTTTTTAAATCTTAGTTTCATCTATCATTTTTTTAAAAATAATTAATTATTTTTTACAAAAAAAAATCACATTAAATGATAATGAATAAAAGGATAATAAATGATAAGGTTAGAGTAAATAGAGGGAGAGGTAGGTAGGGTGGAAACAAGTACACCTCACACAAAAAGATGAATATTGTTACACCGTTTCCTTTATCTCCAAACAAAATAAATCACTTCTCTTCCTCTCATCATCTCCTCCTTTTCCCCAAACTCCACTCCAAAACAACCAATGGGGTCCCTGGGGTGGTGTTGGGTGGGGTGTAGTAAATAGTGGGAGGGTTTAGTCCCTGACAAACAGCGTCAGGGATCAATAATTCATTTGCTCTAATTAATATATAATAATTTTAATTTAATTAATATTTTAAAGTAGAAAAAGACAACACCCATGTGGGTGCAACCATTTTTCGCATAGGGACACGCTCGTCCATGATTTTGGGGGCGTGAACATCCACATCCCTTTGTGCCCAATTTCCAAACAGAGGGATCTCGAGGGATGTGGATTACATCCCTCCATATCCTTCCAACCAAATAGCCCCCAAGTCTTGATAGACCAAAAAGTTCAACAGTAAATAATAAAAATTGCATAAAATTATATATTAACTTTAACAGGGGGCAAGTCTTGAGGGAGGAACAAGATGGATAAAATTAAAAAATTAGTTTTATTGATATTTCTATTCGACCAATTGAAAATTTTGATAATTATATAAAATTACATGTTTTGTTATTAGACTCATATTTGTTTTTGTTATCTAAATATAAATAATTATTGTTTGTGAAATAGATTTTAAAAATATATCAAATATAAAAATTATAAATAATTTCAAAAATAAGTGAACATTAAAATTATCAATAAAAATAATAAAAAAACACAAATTTGATACCTATATGATTATCTATTTATATATTTAAAATAATAATAATAATAATAATTAATATACAAAACACATAAACCTAATTCAAACACATCATGTAGTTGACTTAATTTTTTATCTATATTTTTAAATATAATAATCTATACTAAATATAATTTTTTAAAAATCTTTATATTTACTAATATAAAATATTTTAAAGTAATATTTGACCTTTTTTTTGCTCTCCATTTATTTGATAGATGTATCATGTATGTCAACATGTTGAGTGTCCTATATGTAATTGACACAAATTAAATTGATTTATTTCTTTCATATTTTTTATATTTTTATTATTTTATATTGGGGTTGGGGGACCAATTTATATATATATATATATATATGAGGAGGGACTGTATGAAACGGTGACACCACGTCACCCTATACCCCTCCCAATCAAAGACTGCCACATGGCATATATATATATATATATATATATATATATATTCTATTTTTTTAACACTTCATTTGTTCCCTTCGTTGACCACTTTCATGGCGTGCCCTTCGCTGACCCCGTGATGTTAATGTTGACGCCTCTCCGATGCCTCTCGTCAGACACCGGCAGTTGTGCCCTTCTCCCTCCATGCCTCCTCACGTCCAGATGCCCTTTCCCTCCTCTCCTGCGTCCTCGACTCCAATGGCCTTATGGTTCTCACCGGAGCCCGTAGAGAGAGAAAGTAGGTGCTCGCCATGGAGCTGAGAGCTAAAAGGGGCTCGCTGGCTCACTGGAGCCCGTCGGAGAAGGTGAAGAGGGCACGCCGGCAACACACAACTGAGAGAGAAAGAGCCTCACCGGTCGGAGCCCGTCGGAGATGAAGAGGGCTTGCCGGCAGCATATAACCGAGAGAGAAAGAGCCTCGCTGGTCGGAGTTCGTCAGAGATGGAGAAGAGGGCTCGTCGGCCGCATATTACCGAAAGAGAAAGAGCCTCGCCGGTGGGAGCCCGTCGGAGAAGGAGAAGAGGGCTCACCGGCCGCATCAAAGAGAGGCGAGCTGATCTGCTTTGATCCAGGAGAAAAAGAGAGAACCCCGTTCCTTGGAACGAATGAAATGTTAAATTTTCAAATTTAATATATATATATATATATATATATATGTCACGTGGCAGTCTTTGATTGGGAGGGTTATAGGGTGACGTGGTATCACCGTTTCATGCAATCCTCCTATATATATATATCCATACCAAGTGGAAGATTTTTCAATTAGGTCCCTGCCCGTCCCCGCCCGTCCCACTAAACTCCTACTATCAGTACTCCTGCAACAACAGAACTCATTTCCACTTCTTTCATCTTATTCTTATGGAGTAGTAGTAGTAGTTCCAACACCAAGGAAGTCAATGAATGGCAAGCGGATCTTGTGGTTCTCTTCATCATTTCTATCATCAAATGGAAGACCTTGAGGAGCTCGTTGGCCTCGAGAACCGGTGACGCCGGACTTGCCGATCTGCTTACCAAGGCTATGAGCGTACAAGGCCAGCTCCTCCTTCTCTTTCACCCTCAGTTTCGGCAAGGCCAAGAAGCGCAAACAGACTCAGGCTCGACTTCCAATATCCGTGATCCTAGTGCATCGTCGTCTTCTTTTGAGTCGCGGAGCAAGCCGCTGGAGAGAGGAGAGGAGGTGAGAGCTGAAGGGGGGAGGAGGCGGACTGGCGGAGGATGCGAAGCAGGATATTTTGGTGAAAGAGTTTTTTTTTTTGAAAATTTGAGGAAATAAATAATTCCCGTTTGTAGTGGTTAAATTTGGTTATGATTTTTTTTAGCAGATTAATTTTAAAAATTGCATGATGATCATTGTTAAAAGAGGTAATTACTTATAGGTTCTTTGCACTATACAAATACTATTTTACTTTTAAGCAAAACTTTATTTACTTTACACTCCTACACATCCCTATCCAAGGATTTTTTGACAATTTGGGCACTATTTAAAAGACCAAAGATTCATTAATTATTGTTAAAATGACTTTTCAAAGCGGCTCATCATTGATTTAATTGTTTTAAAGAACATTTAAATTTATATCTCTTGAAAAAACATATATAGAAATATATGATTTTCTCTTGAAAACAATCAGATGTGCTCTACATTTGTAAAAATAAATGTTAAAAAAAGTTGGTACAATGCACAGTGAAATGTACCTTAAAATGAAAATTCAAGTAAATATATAATCTAAATCAAACATAAAACATCGTTTATAATGTAACATTACGTTGAGAAAAATGGAAGCAGAAAATAGAAAAAGGGGATCAAGAAATTCCCCACAAAGATTTCTCATTTCTTTCTTCTAATATCATTTTAATGATGATTGTCTCAGCTACAATTTCCAGTATGGTGTTTCTATACACATGCAGCAATGGATCAATTACATTTTGGACAGACAAAAATATGAACTAATATTTAGAGTTGAAACTTCGAAGGCTAGCTTTGCCTTCCAAAACAAGAATGAATTGCAAACTTCACACTTAGAAGGAACATGTGAAAATACCTTCAGGAGAAAAACTTAATAAAAGAATCAGGCTGGTTTCAATTGTACAGGAGATGCAGATGAATACCCTGAAACAAATGTGTTGAATATCTTAAATCATCAAGCAAGTCTAATTTATTGAAATTTGAAATAGCAAAAAAATCACCTTCAAGTGAAAGCAATAATCCTGTCAGCAATTTTTGTGCGACAAAGGGGACATTCAGAACAAGCAAGGGAGCAAGGTTTGCACACTGGAAGACAGCATTGTATAAGTAATTAGTAACATAAATTGAGGTACTCAGCTGCAGAGATACATGTCAAGGATAAGATCACTTACAACAAAAATGCCGACAAGGAAGGAGAACTGCAGCGGTAGGTGATTCAAAACATACTTTACAAACATGAGTATTTGCATCCCCGTTGCCTATGGGTTCGAGATCTTTTTCCTTCATCTCCTGGATCCTTGCCTGAATACAGAAGTATGATTATAACCTATTGTTTAAAAAGTCTTGAAGACAAACCAGAACACTGCATCTTAACCTAAAATAGTTAAATCATATCAAAGGATACCTTTAGTCGGACAAGAAGAGGTTCAAATTCAGAACCTTGATTCATCTGGTAGTTAGCTGTTGCAATCAAACCATCTGATGATTGTCTCTCTCTCAGATGAGGATCATCAGAGTCATTTTTGCTTTTTTCTGCATCATTTACAAGGTCCATTCCAAGCCTAGACCTCTCATCAAAACTTAATTCTGAAATCCCTAATGCACCTTTCTTCAGCTTAGCAACAAGTACCCACATGCCTGCTAAGTCATTTTCTAATGCAGCTTCTCTTTTCTTTGCCTCATCAAATTTCCTCTGATAGTCTTCTTCCAGAAGCTCCTTTTCAGCTAGAGCAGCTTCTAAAGCAGCTTCTCTTTGTTTTCTTGCTTGCAACTCCATCTTCATATTATCTAATTCAGCATTCCAACACTCTATATCATCATACACAGAGCTGCCAATTTCACCACCCCTGCTACTGGGCCGACTCTTCCTCCCTAGTTTGATGCCATCATTCTTGCATTCAGAATGCTTACGAAGGCCACTACCACCTCTTGAATATGCAATTTCTTGAGCCACTGAAAGTTCTTTTCCTAATCTTTCATTTTGCAATGAGAGTTTAGTAACTTCTGAAGCCAAAGTTTTAAGCTCAACAGCAGCAGCAGATGCTAATTCTTTTGCATATGAAGCCTCTTCAGCCAACTTCCTATTCTGAGTAACTAACCCACGATTTTCCTCAGAGAGCTGACGTCTGTCAAGATTAAGCTTCTCATTTTCTGCCTCCTGTCAGGAACAGTCAGCATGCTAGTGTTAATGTAGTCTGATTAGCAAGGAGTGCACATGATTAATAAAAATGAAGAATACATATTCAGTTGTATTCCATGCAAATGACTCATTCTATAGCAACTTCATTTCTATTAAGTGAAAACTACACTTGCGATTTGGCAAAATAAGTAATAACATAATAAAATAAAATAAAAATAAAAATCCCTTCCATAGAAGAAGAGTATGGAGATAACAATAGTTACAATGGAATGAAAACTTTGGCCTTAAAGAGTAGAAACAACAACCAAGCCATCTAAGACCAAAGTCAAGTTAACTATCTCAAAAAAAATAAACAAATATGAACTTACACAATGAGTAAATATTACAAACAAAATTCTTGGACATTACTACTGCTCGAGCATCAACTATTGTTGTTTAGTGATTAAGTCAACCTAATCTACAGCATTTGTCTTACATATAAGGCTGTTTATATATTAAAGAAACAACACAGGATTTAAAGTTACTTATAACTCGATAAAACTAAGAACATACTGAAAAAATGAGCAATCGCTGCGATAGGAAATGATAATAACACACGAGAGTATACAAAAATGTTAGAACAGTAAAGTACGCATCCTAATCTTTCAAATTGCAAAAACAACCTGAAACTGTAGCTTATTTTTCAAACTGGAGAAGTCTTCTGAGAAACACTGTTCTGAAGGTAATGGTGACTTATCGCCTTTCACTGAATCTAACTGCTGTTGCAGCAAGATCAACTTCTCTTGCAACTCTTTATTTTCACAACACTGCCAGAAACAACTTAAATCAAGCCTTGCAAGGAAAGTGTGAGGAGCAAACATAGGCTATTTGTGCAAATAATTATTTATCATGCTTCATCCTTTGGAATGATATAGGAGGGCAAGAGCTAAACTGAAAAGTTCCTGTGATTGAAAGATGCAACAAAAATAACGAAACCACAAAACGCACCTTTTGATCTAGTTGTTCCTGGAGGATGCGATTGTCAGCTGATTTTATCTGCATCCATTTATCCCAAGGGTCAATGCAGCAAAACAATCAGAACTCTAGGAGCAGGGCAGTCATTTATAGCAAACCAGAGTAGGTTATTTAAGAATTTGATGTAAATTAGACTGCATATGGACTTCTTTACGCTTATACTAATTGAAAAATTAAAATATAGCAACAGCTAAACATGGTTTGATTAGTTAAAGCATGATACTTACCTCTAGTGCACAGTCCTTCTCATTGCATAGAGTCATTAATCTCGTGATATTCTGATTAAAAATAAGAATGCAGTTATGCATATTGATTGAAAATAAAAACAGAACAGGAAAAATGTCAACTTCTAGTATGTGAAATCAACAAAAGGAAACACACCTGTTGCATATCAACTAGAGATGCACTTGACATAGACGTTTCACCGCTCTCAATAATGCGCTGCTCTAAAACCCTCATTTGTCTTCGTTTCTCTTGAATGTCACGTTCCAAGTTCTGAATCTAAATCAACAATAAAGTATGCCACTACTATCAAATCAAAACTTTGATCAACAGCATCTTCATAATGCTTATAGGTAAAAGACAATGACCGATTGGTTAGAATAAAAATCATGGAAGAAAAAAAGACAAGTGAGAGGCATTGCTACATTAAGTAAAAAGTAGTGATTGAGCATGACTTTTTTTGTAGATTAAGGTGGTTTTATATCAGGATAAAAGCCATTGACATGTGAAGGAACATGCTAATTACCCATTAATATAAATAGTGGTGAACTACTACAAATCTATTCTTAGTCTTTATAGTTAACATCCTAGAGATGGCATTATTTTTGTTATATAGATATACACAGCAACTCACTTCTCCTTGTGTGAGCGTGTGGCACAGGTACTGTTCCTTCTCCTCATTTACTGTAACATGGTATCAGACGAGCCCCCGATCTAGGGCCTGCGCCCTGCTCGTGCGCATCTTCCCTTCTTCCCTGTTTCTCGCGCCCACCTCTTCTTCTTCTTCTTCTCTCCGGCCTGTCCGCGCGATCTTCCTGCTGGCTTGCGCGCGCGACCCCACTTCCTCTGCTCGCGAGATCCCCTGTGCGCGATCTCCTGTGCGCGGCCCCAGCTGCCCTCTCCTGTGCGCGATCTCCTGTGCGCGACCCCAGCTGCGCGCGACCCCACCCCTGCTGCACGCCATCACCTGTGTGCGACCCCATCCAGCTGCTTGCTCTTTCTGTGCGCGACCCAAGCTGTGCGCGACCCCAGCTGCCTGCCCTCTCTGTTTCTCTGTTTTTCCTTCTGCACTGTGGCTGTGATCTCTACCTGCCTTGTTTTTCAGCATTTCTTGCTTCTCTGCAGCCTTCTCAATGGCATTGTTTGGCCTTGGTGGTATGCTTGATGAGGTCCGGCATCGCACCATACATCAATCCGATGTGGTGCTCGATGGCACTAACTATCTTGCTTGGAAGCTCACCATTCGCCGGCTTCTTGATAGTCTTCGGGTTCTTAGCCCGCGTTGATAGCGCCCCCATCCCCTTGTTTCCCTCTTCCCCGATTCCTCTGGATCTTCTCTTGGTGATCACGGGTCATCCTTCTCGGCCTCTTGTGGCTCTTGACTTATGAGAGAAAAAGTTGGAGAAGTGGTATCGCGATGACTCCAATGCCAAAGGTCATGATTACCGACGGTTTGTCCTTGAGATTCGGTCCCGGATCGCGGGTTACCTGCTTGCTTTCGAGATATGTGGGACTACCTTGCCCGTCGTTATTGTGGTTCTAGTCATGCGCAGCTCTACACCCTCTACCAGACACTTGGCAGTCTTCAGCAGGGTGATGATACTATTGATCGGTTCTACAGCCGTTATTGTGGAGTTTGGAGTCAGATTGACGCTCTCACGCCTGCTGCATGTCCGGTAGTTGTTGCACATTCTCTTACTTGTACTCATACTTGCGCTCTTCGTCATCAGCATGATGAGACTCGACGTATGTATGAGTTTATCATGCGTCTTCGCCCCGAGTTTGAAGCGATCCGCTTGGCTGCTTTTGCATTCTCCAGCTGACTACACGTTAGATGAGGCGCTTTGCCTTGGTCGCTGGCTTGAGGAGACCGCCTCAAGACCTTCCTCTTGTGCGGTTGTGGGTACGGCACTTGCCGCAGCGGCGTCTTGCTTATGGCTACTGCGTCTCGCTGCTGCGTCCCTCGATTCTCTGAGTCTTCTCGGCCTCTCCTCGCCGAAGAAGAATGTGACTTCGCTATCATTGTGGCATTATGGGCCCGCGTTGGCGTGATGCAGGAAGAAGCGTGGTTTTCGCGAGAGTTTCTGCTTTCGTACTCCATCCCGAGACCCCTCCCGCGGGTTTACTGCTCCTCGGCACGTCCCGATCACGGCGTGGACTTCCCGATTGCCGCATTGGTGACTCCAGGAGGATCAGCGGCCTTTACTGCTGTTTCGCCCGCTTTCAGTGATGGACATCTATCTTCGTAGGTCGTACTGCTCGGCTTCGGGTTGATCCTCCTGCTTTGTCTCGGGTACTCCTTGTCCCTCTATGGCTCACGGATTACAGTGCGTCCCTACATATGACCACGGCGCCATACCTCGCGGCTCATGAGTAAGCCCGAAACTTCCCGTATCACTTTCGAGTTCATTATTCTTGATAGCGGCCATCTCCTCTGTATTGGTCATCTTACTACCGATTCATTCTACATCCCATCATGCCATTGTATTCGCGTCTGTCTATGAACCTTGTAATACTAGCTTGCCGCTTTGACTTTGGTATCGAGTTGTATTTGATGCATTACTTCTTATGGGTGTGCGAGGATCGCGGAGGCGATGATTGGAGTTGGCCGGCGCCATAGTGGGGTGTATACTTTAGTCTCTTCATCTTCCATCGTCTCGATCTTTCCTTTGCAATAAATGCTCTTCTTTGTTTTGGACTTCCATCAGTGGCATCATCGTCTAGGTCATCTTTGTCCTTCTCGTTTATCCTCTTTAGTTAGTAGTGGTTCCTTGGGAGCTATCTCTCTAGGTCACGACATTATGCAGTATGGTTGTAAGCAGTAAAAGCGGCTCTGACTACCTTACCTATCTAGTGAGTCGAATTAAAATTACGCTCGCGCTTTTGATCTTATTCACTCTGATGTATGGGGCCCTGCTCCTTTTATTTCAAAAGGTGGCAATAGATATTATGTTTTGTTTGTGGATGATTATACTCGATTCACTTGGGTCTATTTCATGCACCATCGCGATTGATTAGTTCATCTTTACGGCGCGCTTTGTTGCTATGGTTGCTTGCTCGGTTCTCTGCCTCTATTAAAGATCTTTCGATCGGATTGATGAGGGAATACACTTCCATGTATTTTCGATCGATTCTTTCCTCCTACGAGGAGCCGCGCTGCTCGGCTCTCATCACAGGGGCTCGTGCTCGGGAAGCGGGGGTTCTTTGTATGAAAGCATCGCCATATCTTGGAGACCTTTCGTGCTCTTCTTTTAGGCCTCTGTCCCCATTTTGGGGGAATCTTTGTGAATCTTGCGGTTTACCTTATTAACTGTGACCTCTTCCTGCTTCTTCATGGTTGTAGCCCGGTGTGGAGTGTCTCCATGGGTGCTCGCCTCGCTATGATCATCTTCGTGTTTTTGGTTGTATTTGCTTTGTCTTGCACTCTCCACGGGGAGCGCACAAAGCTTCATTGCTCACGATCCAGCCTGTGTTTTTCTTGAGATTCTGATCTAGAACATAAAGAGGGTATCGTTATTTATAATCCAGAGTTGCTTTCCGGAGGAAGTGCGATCTCTCGGGATGTCACTTTTGATATGAGTCAGCCACTTTCTATGCTTCACTTCCTTCTTGTATCTTATACTCACTCTATCTCTTTTATCACTTTCTTTTCCAGTTTCTTCTCACGAGCACCCTCGCCTCTCATATAAATCTTCCTACGCCTACATTTGGTTTGTTGCTCTATTATTCCTCCTTTGTTGACTCACGCCTTTTCCCTATTCACTTTTATAAAGTTTCAATATAGTCGCCGCCTCCGAGCTCCTGCTGTGGCCCCACCTGGTTTGGTTTCTCCTCTCTCTCCTCCTGCGATGATCCGCATTTGAGGTACCTCCTCACGCTCTTATTCTCTTCATTGGTCGTTCTCTTTAGCTCGCCATTTCTTTGCCTACTACCACGGATTTCTCACGGAGTCTATGAGCAAGGGTACCCTCTGAGGCTGATTCAGTCCACTGAAGTGGCTGTATTTGCCATTGCGAGAGGAGCTTGATGCTTTAGCATTACGTGCCGGACTTGGGATCTTGTTCCCTTCACTGCTCATGTTGTTCCCATTACTTGTAGATGGATCTCTGAGGTGAAAACTTCGCTCGATGGGTCTATTGGCTACAAAGCGTCACGGTGGCTCCGTGGATTTGGCGTGAGATGCGGGAGGGACTATGAGGAGACTTTTGTTTCCGTTGCTCTTTTGCATACCGTTACACCTTAGTTCTTTGTAGAGCTGTATTAAATTGGTTGGGCTCTTAGTCATTTAGATGTGAAGAATGCATTTCTTCCGCGGTGATTTACATGAGAGGTCTACACGCGGCCGCCTCCTCGCTGGCCTTAAAGCTTCTCAGGGATGGTGATGCGTCTTGGTGTCTTTCTCTATGGTCACCACCGCGTGCACAGTTTGACGTTCGATCTTGTTGTTGGTAGGCTGACGGTTTCCAGTGAGCATTCGATCCGGCCTTGTTCAGCGCTCTTCTTGGCGGGGGTGGACGGTTTTACTTCTATATGTTGATGACATGATACTACGGGTGATGATTACGCTTACATTCACGTTTATGGCGGAAGTATGTGAGACATTCACGATGTGATCTTGGCCCTCTGCGCTACTTCTTAGGCCTTGAGATTACTTCCCGTCACGATGGATTCGTCTATCTCAGCGGTATATTCCTAGATCTCCTTGCCCGTCGGTCTCACGACACTTTCATCTTTGCCGCTACCCGATGGGCTTCACCTCGGCCGGGCCTCTGATGGGATACCCCTACCTGATCCTACCCGCTATCGTCATTTGGTTGGTAGCCTAGTCTATCTTGCTGTCACTCGTCCCGATATTTCTCATGCTGTTCATGTTCTTAGTCAGTTCGTAGGTGCTCCTACGTCGATTCACTATGCACATCTTCTGCGGGTCCTGCGTTATCTTCGTGGTACCACTCTACGCGATCCTCTTTTACTCGTCGGTCTTAACTTCATTGCGGAGGCTTATTGGCCGGATGCTACTTGGCGGTGATTAGGATGATCGTCACTCTGTCACTCTGCTTATTTCTTGGTTCTTACTTGTTATGCGGAAGACCAAGAAGCAGTCTTGTTGCTCGCTCGGTGTTGAGGCGAGATCGTGCTTTAGCCTCTCGATTCGGGGAGATTATTTGGCTCCGTTGGTTGCTTGGGATCTTGGTGTTCCCACTTGTCTCTCCTACTTCTTCTTCATTGTGGCGGGTGCCTTTCAGTTACGCCGATCCGGTCAAGAAGCGTAGTGACCAAACATATCGGCGTGGATGCTCGCTTTATCCAGGTGCTACCGATTGCATTGATCGAGGCGGTCTCGCCGGCCATTTATCTTTCGCCGAGATTCAGTTCTTTGATTTCTTCACCAAGGCTCAGACCCGTGATCAGCATTCCTTTTTATTGTCCAAACTCAAGACTTTTGATCCGCCTTGAGTTTGAGGAGGGGTGTTATATAGATATACACAGCAACTCACTTCTCCTTGTGTGAGCGTGTGGCACAGGTACTGTTCCTTCTCCTCATTTACTGTAACAATTTTTTCCTATATAGTGTAGACTAAGCTTTACACGAGGGAAACTAGAAAAGGACAAACATTGAAAACATAGGCTGAGATGGAAGGTCTACAACAAAGAGAGAACCTAGAAGAAAATAGCAAGAAATAAAGGGAAGAATCAGAACAAGATATAGTAGTTAAGCAGAATGCACAGTCCATTGTTCACTTAGCATCATACAACATTTAAAAATTAAAATTGAACCTACTTCAAAACAAATGCATCCAAACGTTATAGTCTACCAAAAGGACTCTTTTCATGGTCTTTATCTCCAAAATACAGAAAAAATTGTCCTTCCAAAAAATATAAAAACTAATCCTCTTTTCCCTTGATGAGAACCCATCCAGAACAAGTGAATTTTGCCATGCTAGCTTCTCAGAGTATGAAATTTACTTCCAACTGAAAACCTATCAATCGGTTCTACACCAACTGAAGCAAGTATTTTCTGATATATGAACTATATGAAAGGAAATCGGAACCAATTTATAAAAAACAATGAGCATGTATGAACAAGTAAATCTTTTCATCAGGTTATCTTCTGTGAGCATGAATGTCACTTCTAGATCAAAATCTACCAATTGGTTCATCAGGTACAGAAACAAGCCATTTGCTAAAATATGTACTTTGGAAGGAAATGGGAACCAATCTGTAGGAATGGAGAGGCATGATAGGTTACCAAGAAAATAAATGAGATGATTTTCTCCTGAGAAGTATTATAGTTATTCTAAAAATAACTGATGAGTTCATCTACCAAAGGGATTTGTTGACAAGAATGCAGCAGTGACAATGGATAAATGTGTGTTGCCTCTAAACAAGATCCAATCTTCACCACTTTTCTGGTTCTAAAAGATCATGTGTGGTAATCTAGAAATTTGTTCTCCATAAATAATTCCTAAGAACAAGTTCTACCGTGTATGTTGATCACTTAAAACTTGTTCATCCCATTTACATGAGCAAATAATGTGTATCAAAAGTCAAGAAATTATACTTGGATCTGTGAACCCTCTGGATCATCTACAGACTGCTCCATTAATCGCTTTAGTGTACTGGTACCGAATGCAATTTCACCAGCAAGCATTTTGACTTGCTCAACAAGTAGATCCATTTGATCTGACATTATCATTCCTGTCTGCATCGGCAAAGCAAAAGAAGACAAGATTACACTCTAATTCAAAATAGCAAATGCATGCCACAACATAAACATCACAAGGTGAACAAATTGCATTTTCATTACCTTGAATCTGAAACCAGATTCAAGACAAACACACATGTGAAACCAAGAAGGCAAACTCACACGCTGCAAATATTTGTATAGAAGGTACCCACACATCGACTGGTGCACCAGCATGTGAAGGAAATTCACCAAACACATGTGAGGGCTGCACACACACACACACACACACACACACACACACATATCCAGCAAAAGAATTGTTGACTAGGGAACAAATTCATGCATGCATGTATTCTTTGAGGTTAAATAATATCAGATATTAAACTAGGAAAACCAGAAAATAACAAATAGAATTATAAAAATCCGTATATAATAAGACAGTTTTCAAGCAAAAGTCAAAATCATACCAATGGAAGCCTGTGGCCATTAGCAGTTCCACCACTTTGTTCTCCCACTTGGGTAGATTCTGTGACTGAGCTACTCATAGGCGAATGCTCCTCATTGAACTTGCTTGAAGATATCTGGTTTTTAAGATCATTAAGTGGATCCAATGCATCAGAGAGAGCAGAAGATACACTCCCACTTTCAAGAAGTGGAGAGCCCTCACGTAAGATATCCATTTTCTGGAATTCGAAAATTGGGAGACGGGAATCACTAATAGAGCAATCTGATATATTTCTAAAAATTTAAAATATGTAAATACACAATGAAAGAGCTTTTAGGCAGGAACTCACATAACACCTTAGAAGTATAGTTGAAGAATAATAGAATGAGAAAGCATCAGAAACACAGAAATGAAAATAATTTCCCTAATATGATTAGTCATTATGAAGTTGGGACCTCTAACAGCCCAACCACCATATAGGATAACATGTATCCACCATGTCACTCAAGTTAAAAATAAATAAATAATGGAGTTTGCTCTAGCTTCCATTTTCTTGCCAAGATAAAACTTACATCATCTTCTCCCATTGAATGTCGTTGATGATGATTAGACAAATCACTCAAACAACTAGGAATCGTGTTCTTTGTAGAAACCAGTATGAGTTTTGTTAGTCTTTGAATTCTGCTCATCAGTGCAGCTTTTGCTTCCTCTTCTTCCTCCAAACGAGATTGCATCTTTACCTGGCCCTCCTCAAGCTGTATAAGGACAATGAAAAGGAATTATTACTACTCAGAATGGAACATGAACAAAATACGAAAGTAAATCTAAAGAGTTAATCTAAAAAATTCTATCACTAGGACCAAAACCTTTTGCCTCAAGCTCATGAGCTCTTCATGATTGACAACAGAAAGCATCCCTTTCCTAAGATGATCAAGTTCTTGCTTCAAGGTTGAAATTTCCTTTTGATATTTCTTGATCAGAGACTTCTCATCTATTATCTGCTGTAGCAAAAGTTATAAGTCATACACTTGCAAACAATATTGAAGGTATTTTGTTTATATGAGCAATGGTGGAAATATTCACCCTATTCCGAGAGGCATAAATCTCAACTCGTTTTGCTCTGCTGGCAAACTTCAGCGTGTTATGGGTTTCTTCCATGTTACTGGATGCAGGCGTAACAGTGCAAATAAGCTATATAACAAGTGTTAGTTATTTATTCATTTGACATTTAAAAGTGCAGATGTCTTTTCATAAAAACAATAAAAGTACACAAATCAATAAAAAAGTAAGTATTGAAAAAACAACTAAGATTACATCCATTTAGTCAGCATGCCTTTAAATATGAAGTCACATAAAGTTAATTATAATATGAATGCTAATCTAAAACACTCGAAAGACATTGCTTCCTGAAACAACTATTGATCCAAGACTTACTGAGACATGCCCATGGCCACTCAAAGAAGATTGCAAAAGCCGTGTCAACTTCGAATCACGATAAGGTACATGAGATGCTTTTCCTTCACTGAGCTTTCCAATTACCTTCAAACCCAACCAAAACAAAACATTAGTTTTATGAAAAGAGAAGTGGTTCTGAAGACTTATAGGAACATAGATAGCAAAGAACTAAGGATAATTTATTGCATTGACGGTGTCTAGAGGGTAAAAAGTGTGCATGGAAAAGCCTGCAGGTTGCTCTTAGGATGTCTTATCTTCAAAATCACCATTTTCCTAAGTTGATCGCTTTTGTATCTAAATATAATTAAAACTCATACAGATGCGGAGATAGCCTACAACAAAAACAATATAAAAGGAAGGTGCAAAAAAAAATGAAAGAGTGTTGATTTCAAACAGTTAACATAAAAAAATAGAACCAATGTAATAGCTGGTGAATCATGATGCTAACAGATCAGAGGTAAAAAAGTCATTCGCATTATTGGTAATGTATAGCCTTATCTAGAGGTAATAATAACTAGCAAGAAAAACCTCCTAAGAAAATTAAATAGACCAGGAATAGGATGGAATGATAAAGCTTCGGGAATGAACACGAGGGAGGGGCTCAATACATACAATAAATTCATATGATCACTAACAGCAATTACATTGGTGAAAGTGCAAGTACAAACAAATAGAATAAACACACTGAGCATTTATAGAATGCAATACTATCAGGTGCCACAATAGGCAAACATTTAACATGCATGGCAATGAGAGTACAAATTACAACATCATGCATCGAGCTCTTAAACATTTAATTACAAGGATCTGAAACTCTTTAATTTTGAATGACCACAATTTGCTTGCTGCCAATGGAAAAAGCATCTCCTATGTCATTCTATAACCAATGTTGATAATTCTTTAAAGCAAAACGGAATAAAGTTTCTTCTTCCTACATTAAATCTAAAAGGACAATTAAAGTTAGCACCTACAGTTCCAAGAGTTAAAAGGCTTTTGTTGATATATGATCCTTCTTTTCTCCTCAGTCCAGTAGTCTCCGTTTTTGAACTTTCAGATCCTGCTAGATCAATCAGATTCTGAAAAAGAAACATGAAGAGTGAGGTTTTGCAATTATAGTATTATAGCAGGTGAAGCAATAATTTTTCAAGATTCATACAAGTTGAGAAAAAATCACGCCATCATATTCATCACCATGGGCACTGCTCTCAATCATCTGCAGAAAAAACAAAAGACATTTGTCATATTTACAAGGTAAGAATTGGAATGTTGGATACATAAATAGAACTTTAACACACCAATGAAAGGATATCCCATAAAACTTCATTTTAAACAGAGAGGATACCCTCCAAATAGTGGAGTTTAAAACCAAAAAACTAGTAAAACATACCAATGTAAAGATGGTATGACTTCGGCTGCTAAACAAGTTAAAATTGTTTGAACCAACATGCCGATGCTCTGTAAATGTGAAACAGAAAATAAATTACAACCTACAATATGAATCAGATTGGTTAATCTTTGGATATGCACTCAAAAACCTAAGAATAGAACCATGTCAATCAAA
Source organism: Dioscorea zingiberensis (assembly GCA_026586065.1). Lineage (NCBI taxonomy): Eukaryota > Viridiplantae > Streptophyta > Magnoliopsida > Dioscoreales > Dioscoreaceae > Dioscorea > Dioscorea zingiberensis. The sequence continues at coordinate 4,607,196 of CM048822.1, read as the reverse complement.
AAGTAAATACATCAAAGAACAAAATAAATAATATCTAGGAACATCAGGTATAAAAGAACAACAAATATCTAGATCCATTTGCAGCAATAGTTTGTAGCAACTGGGTGCTATTCATTCAATTGAATAATGTTGAACAATGAAGAAGAAAGAAAAAGTAAGAAAATAAGGACACTTCTGTAGTTGGAATTTGGAAAGAAGACAAATTTTAGAACAACAACAACTAAGCCTTAATCCAACACTAGATGGGGTCGGCTATATGGATTCTCTGTCTCCATATCGCTATGTCAAAGGCAAGATCAGGCTCAATATCAAATATATGTAGGTCCTTAGACACTCTCTCTTCATGTAATCCTAGGTCTACCTCTACCTTCTTCTTACCTTCTATTACTAAACTATCAGATTTTCGAACCGGGGCACCTAGGGGTCTACGACGCACATGTCCAAACCATCTTAAACGCCCTTCTCTTATTTTATCTTTGATTAGTGCAGCATGCATCTTCTGTCGGATATGTTCATTTCTAACATTATCCAATCTTGTATGACCACTCATCCACCTTAACATCCTCATTTCTGCCACTCATTTTATAAATATGTTGAACTTGCTCCCATATAGTATGGTTATTCTATAGAATTTTCCCTTCACTTTGTTAGGCATCTTCTTATCACGTAACACACCAATAACACTTCTCCATTTTAGTCATCATGTTTTAATTCTATGGGTTACATCATCATCTAAATGGAACCTAGATACCTAAAATGGTTACACTTAGCCACTACCACCCCACCTAGTTTCACTTCCTCTCCATCTCTTCTACTTAGACTAAAATTAGAGTGCATATTCTATCTTACTTCTACTTAGCTTAAAGCCTCTACTTTCAAAAGTGTTTCTCAACAACTCTAACTTCCGATTAACTTTATCCCTAGTTTTATCAACTAGGACAATATCATTTGTGAACAATATACACCATAGGATGCCATCTTCTATACAACTAGTTAACTCATCCATTACTAGAGTAAACAAATATAGGCTTAAGACAGATCCATGATGTAGACCCACTGTTATAGAAAACTTCTCTGTATCTCCTCCCCTTGTTCTCATACTCATAACTACATATTTTTTTAGAATTTTACAATATTGTAATATATATAGCAAATATATTAACATTATTCTCAAACAACACTCCGCTTCATATATATTCAATCCAACAATATATTTATCAACATAAAGAATGAAGTAAAAGATGAAACAATGACGCCCCTTACGTTGATAAACCTAAAGTTGAAACAAAGGCATCTCTTGCATTGGTAAAATTTATTATATAAAACAAAAATAAGACTATCTGTCAAAAAAACCTGCAAGTTTTTAAAACCAAGAGTTTAGTTCTTGAAGTTGTCTGCTGAAAACATAAATCTCCTACATTAATTGGGAATCAGTTCTCCATTGAACTAAGGCATTATATGTCAACAAACTTCATTTTCAAACTAAATTCTTTTATGAGTTATCTAAATTACCTCTATATTGTTATATGAAGGTTCCACAAAATGAGAACTGAAAAGTTATGTAGAAGGGCCTATATGTTAGCCATCAATCATGCCCAACCTACATCGTGTATGTGTTCACACCAAAATAGGATATAGGCCCATAGTTGAACTTCCATAATGGAATCACCTTTTGATTATTTAGACAGAGTTGTAACCACTATTAAGATAAAAAAGAATGGCAAGATTAGCATTATAAAGAATTACCTCCCCAAATACAAACAAATAGCTTTAATTAATTAGTACCTTCACCAGCAGCAATGAAAGACAGTGCATGACCAGGGGATAAAACAACCTCCTCCTTTATTCCTTCCACATAAGTTCCCTGAAAAATACAAACTAAACAAGTCAAAGATAACACTTTTCATAATAAATGATGCAAACTTATTATTCTATTTTTCCTTCTCTTTTATTCAAGTCACTCATGGTACAACATAAAATGAGGTTTGAATCATCACCAGAGGATAAGTTGGGTTCAAACTAATGAAGATCCATACAATGTGAAAAAAAAGCAGATCTACAAAAATGATAACAATTCAAAACCTAGAAGTAAATACACAAAAGAAATTTCAACATATAGAAATAGTGAACGCCATACAATGAACATAAAGAATAATTTAACTCATAAAACCCCAAATATTATTCTTATGTTTAAAATTTCGCAACCATGTAACTTCATACAAATGAACAAGAGGCCAACCCATACCACTTGCATGAGGTAGAATTTCAAACTACAAAACACAAATCATACTACTAGGATTAGTTTATTTAAAAGAAGGAAAAAAAAACTCATGTTATCAAAAGAAAATCAAAATCCAAGAAAAAGTAAGGTTACCAAAGCTTGCTCTCTCTCTTTTCTTTTTTTAATTAAGATTACCATATAAAACTCAAGATCATAGTATTTGAGTTTATGTCATTTCCACTTTTGCAAAAATATTGTACATCTTTTTGAATGGAAGAAATTGTAGTCTCTATAAGAAATCTGAATGAACAGCATTATGCATATGATTCAATTTCATACCATCAGCACGAAAATCATATCCTCAGATAAGGATCATCACTCATCAAGAAAAAGGAGCAAAGCATACAAGTTGAACATGATACAGAACACAAAAATTAACCGAATTAACTAGGCAAGATGAGTGAAAAAAAGTGACTCAATTGACTCAGGCAGTGCAAATAATTAGATCACTCCCATAAGAAACAATGCAAAAGCTTTACACTCAACAAAGAACACAAATTTGACCATTTGCACTCCAACAAAAAACAAACTATACCCATGGACAATCAAACACAGTGCATACAAGAATAGATAGTGAGCATTAGATTTACTATTTTTGAGTTGTTTAATGAGAAAGAAATTTTCTATCAGTAGTAAAATGAACTACTTCAAAACCCCCAAACAAAATGAACTTTGTTACAAACCTGAGCATCTTCCCTAACACGCAGGTTTTGACCAGTAGGATCAAGCAGGTCATTGATCACCTGAAATAGTTTATAGAGATTAGTGTTGGCTTACATAGCATGCAGAAAATAGAGCAGTGTTTAAAGCTTTATTTGCTTCTCAGTAGATCATAAAACTGAAGAACACAAGCAGAGAATTTTAGTATTGCTCAATTATTGGCATAGTTTGATACCCATGTAATGTCACTTAGTTGATAATTAGAAACAGTTAAGCAAAGAACTTGAAATAATTAACTCACATCTTGATAAACTTCTCAAAATGATAATAATAATAATAATAATAATAATAATATGTTTAAGATAAATGAATGTTATTATACACATGCAAAAGATCACACCAACCTCATTGTAGATTTCAAGATATGTCACACGAAGCAAAAACTCTCTTCCAGGGGTCTGCCACAAAGATAACCATCAACCCATTAATTGGCTAGCATTTATAAAAAGATGAGCACTCAAAAATGAATTAAAATATGTTGCAGGCTTTATAAATTGATGATACAACAAAGCAAAATAGGTTCATGCGCATTTCTAGATTGATCACGAAGTAATATTCCAGTGCTTATAGTTGCAACTAGTAAAAAGAAAAAGAAAACAAAAGTTCCATCTCTCTAAGAAGATAGTTTATAACCATTAATACATATAAAATAAATAAATAGCCATGCAGTATCAAAAACAAACTGAACAATATTTACATACATCTTGAATTATGCTGAAGACATCCTTGATGGCCAATGGTATGATTCCAGGAGAATTCTGGTCCCCCTACAACAATAAACCAAGAAGAGTTCACTTCCCTTGCTAAAACTATGAAGAAGCAATTGAAGTGCCATCATATGAGAATAGTAACAGGCAGCAATCACCTACCTTCTGTCTGTTTACTTATACTCTAATTGTAAAAGCTGAAATATTAAGTTTTAAGCTGTGAATATTATAGATCAAAAATGTGAATAGGAGTTATATTTTAGTAAATAGCCATAAATTTTCTGGAGATATATGATGCTAAAATAGATAATAAACTTCTAACGGAAAACTGACATATCAGAACTTATCACAAATTATTAATTATACAAAAATTGTAGAATATCGATAATACAACAAAGAAATATCAATTTTCCACTTACAAGGAAAGCAAAGTACAGAAGGTAGAAACTTAGCATTAGAGCCCAAATGAAAGTCCCTAGAAACATTCATTTTATTAATATGTCTAATTCCTTCTTAATATTTTCAAGGTTTGAGTGCTCTGTGATACTAAGAGCCCTCCTCATTTTGTGTGCCATCGGCATTTTTATAATCTGAAGATATATCCTAGATTATTTAAGACAATAAGTTTGCAGTTCTGTTATCACAGTAGATTCAGTGTTCTGTTAGGTAAGAGTGCAAAGTATCTTTCCTTTGTCATATCCTCTTTTTATGGTGCCTATGACTTGCTACTAAATACTAATGGTAATCTTATGATGGAGCAAAAGATTACATCATTTACTTGTATGTCGCATTTAAGGTACTGATTGTACTTGGCACTAAATAGATGAAAGGTCATTTGCCTCCAATCTGAATATTTATTCAGATCCACTAATATTGATTTGCTAATAAAAATATTCCGAAATTTGGATATAACACAAGAATAAGCCTTAATTAAGCACTTGCAAAGAAGCCAACAACAATAACCTCAACAGTTAAAGCAATCTATGTTCACTTAATTTAGGTAATAAATCAAGATCATTATTGCAAGCACATCATTGGGTCCACGATATATATATATATATATATATATATATATAGAGAGAGAGAGAGAGAGAGAGAGAGAGAGAGTATCACCAAGTGTCAACTATTGACCCCATCACTCCTAAAAAAGGAATGCTGCTGAATTTCATAAATGCAAAGCAGAAAAACAGGGCTAATGATTTAACTTTGGCAAAAGGAGCAGCAACTTTCCAACCAATTTACATGGTTGTCAGCCACTCAAAAAAGTAACATAATGGCAAAGAATGTTGAACTTACATGCATAGTATGAGTCTTCCCACTACTAGTTACACCATAAGCAAAAACCGTCCCTGCAATTCAATGTAAGGATTTTAACGTCACCACAGGCAAATCCAACAAAAAAAAGAACAGTTTAAGGAGTTAAATAGCACAAATCAGTCCAAACTCCCACTACAAATTAGACAAATACAAGCAGGAAAGCCCAACCTAGAGGGATCATGAAGCAAGGCAAGAAACAATTCACTGATATAAATGAATGTAAAATGAGGTTATTATTACCTACAGCAATAGGCTATGCCTGTTAAAAACATCCTACACAAATATAAAGAAAGAGTTCATGAAGCCTGTAAATGGTCAACAGTTTGATGATCACAATATGCTGAGATTTAAGTCTCATTTAAATAGCCAATTTATGATGAGATCTAACATACAAATAATAGGCTATCAATATTGACACCCATATCCGAACCATATTAATGATGCAAGGAGAGGCTTATAAACATAGGATTTAAGATATGACTGCTTGATATTAACAACCTCAAAAATTGCAATTTATAGAAAAATCAAGCAAGGGCTGCAACCACAATGAAATAAACAGCATAGAAAATACGATCACTTATGTTGCTCATCCTTTTCATATGATATAGCTGTACAGCACTTATAATAATGTTAGTTGAACATAGCATAGAACTGTTAAGCGCATGCAAGGCATGGTACACATGAGTGTCCATCATGGTCCTTCTAAAATTAAACAGAGAAGGTATATGTATGATGCGGAAAAAAAAAAAAAAAAACTTGCAACCTAGAAAAGTTCTCTTTTGCCAAATCAAAAGCTAAGCTCAAACAGTTGAACTATCCATCTAACAATAATCACATTTGTAAAAGAATGGGCATGCTAAGTATAATTTTGGGAACTGAGAACCAAGATTTCAAACCATTGATTCCCTCCATGGCAGCTTTCACAACAGGCCGAGCAGCAACATCATACACGACCTTAGAAGTTGTGGCAGGACCAAATACTCGATCTAAAACACAGCCAAAAAATATATGTGTTAGTATCATGGAAGCAATTATATAAAGAAAGAATATTCAACCACTTGTCTTTAAAATAAATTTCTTTCATGCCAGTTCCAAAGACAAAGAGGGGATCAGCAATTTAGATCCCAATGCAATTCGGAAAAAACTGATGGCCAGAAAGTTGTAAATTCTTCATGTTATTCGTATAAAGTGCATGCACAAGAGAAGGTTAAGCTTTTCCCATTGATCATAAAGTGAGCACTCCAGACCTCAGAGACTACTTATAAAAGAAAAAGAGTGCCATAAAGATTTGTGTACATTATACAGGCATGCTTACTTTAGAGTTTAGAGAGATATCAAAGGTTGAGGAATCATCATATCCCCCACACTCTTGCATGAGTGAGATGCCAAATGGAAGCATATTCATTACCCTTAGTCAATGAGGAACTCCTATGTTATCCAAAAATGCATTTCTTCCACACCATAAGAGCTAAGAAGCGCATCATCTATACACCAATCCTACAATATATTATCACACCATAAGATTTATCCTTTGGATCTGATGCATTCAATCAAATAATCCCTCTAATATGATATTGGCCTACAAATGTTCCCATCAATTGCCTCTCTAAGCCAAATAAAGCACACTGAAATTCTCATCCTTTTGCTGATAATTGGACTGGAACACATTTCATAGGCCTAATGTTATTCGATTTGAATGTCATGATCAAGGCTGCTCCATAGACCAGTGAATAAAATCATTACAGACCACCCCAAAAAAAAGGCAAGAAAAAATATGTAAGATTGCAAAAACATAATTTAGTGGTTATCATAATTAGCCTCATAGATTATAACGACAGTCAACGGAATAAACTTGATAATGACAAGACAACCCATAGGTTATTGCAAATGATTATAATCAAAAGAAAGATGCCTTTGATGTTTGAATATAACAGTGAACCATTCTCTAACCAGGGGCAGAAACTGATATTATTGACTCACTTTTTGTTGAGTGACCTGGTTGTCACTTTCTGCATTGGGATTCAGCTTAGTAAATAGAAACCAGAAGTTTTTTCTTAAAAAAATAATAATAAATAGAGGAAGAAAAAAAGAAAGAAAGAAATTGATACTATTTATGATTCTTTCATGAAGACCATGAACTCGTGATTCTAGAAAAATCAGATGTTTATTCAACATTTTGCATTTCAATGGAGGCCATTGTGCTCTAACAATCAAATCAATTGAGAGTAAGCTCACCAAAAGCATAAGCCGTGGCCGGATTATACTCGTTGCGCACCACCTTATCGCCATCAGCATACCACGCGATCTCATCCCCTCGCTGGAACTCCCTCTCACTACAACCAGAAAACCACCAAAAAAATCAGGAATGACCTTCAAATCCAAGAACACCAATCACAGATCTACAAACATGTCATCCAGATCCAGCTTCACTTACCTCAACGGCCGAAACCTCACGGTAACCGAGATGCTATCCCCGTCCCCGGATCTGGAAGCCTCGTTAAACTCTTCCACAAGCTCTTCAGCGGAAGCAAACCCAACGGGAGCGCGGCTTCGCCCGCGGCTCGGGGTGACGGATCGAGGCATACCACCGAAATGCGAGGAAACGGAGGAGGGAGAAGAGCGGGGAATAAGCCTCCCGTTCATGAAAGAAGATGAAGAAGAGGAGAATGAGGTCGAGGAGTAGGAGCTCGGTGGGGGCTTTCGGTATCCAAAGGGCGAGCTACTCCGCCCCCTCGACGTCGAAGGCCCCGCCATGGATAGAGCTCCAGATCAAGGGGCGGGGGTGAGAATAAGGAGATGGAGTGGAGTGAGGGGGAATCTAAGGGTCGGGTGTCACATGCTTGGAAGGTGTAAAGTAGGGGAAAGGATTTGAAAGCAATGTGGACAGTTTTAGACCCGGTAACAACACCGGCGGTGAGCGATGTCGACGATGGAGAAGAAGCGGCGGGGAGAGTGAGTAGCGTTGTTGTTAAGAGAGAGAGGAGGAGGAGGAGGAGGAGAGGGGTAGGATGGGGAATTTAGCGAGGCGGTGGCGGAGGAGTGCGGACACTACAGACCGTTGAGGATGACGTGGCATATATATCACGACCACAAACACGACCGCTTTTACTACCTGTTATTGAACACAACACCTCTCAAACTACAAAAATGCCCTTATTTGCTGACGTGGTACTTAATATGGTAGAGTTAGTGGTGAGAGGTGACGGCTCAACGGAGCCTCGAGATGCGTGCGGCGGGGAGGGTGGGTGGTGTTGATCACGAGGCGGAATGGATGGGTAGGATGGATGGAAATGAAAGGAGGAGGTGAGAGGATTTAAAGTTTAAACTTAAACCGGTGGTGGGGTAAGGTGCCCGCGCGATGAAAGCGAGGTTTGAAAACAAAAGCTCGGGAGAGCGGGAATAACCGCAGGGGTATCCTCTTATCTTACTTATATTGAAACAATATTATATTATTATATTATTATATTATTTATTTATTTTTGAAAGGGTGAAAGGATTTCACCTGCGGGGGTTTATTGGGTAATGATTTCAAATCTCGTTGAAATCAAGAAGAATCATTTGACCTCTAGATTTGTTCAGATTTAGAAATTATTTTTCTTGCGGTTATAACTGTTAAAATATATATATATATATATATAGTGTAATAATAAGCATTTTGGAATTTCAAATCCATCTTTGTATATTTATATTATTCAAATTATTTGTTACTCTTCACTCATTATCAATAATTAGTGACCACTTTATAATTTTTCAAAAATATAATATTTTTAAATTTGCTCTATAACAGTGTTAAACCCTAGTCAATATTTTTATATATATTTAGACACAAGAGTCTTTAGATATACCACATCTATCATATCAAAAGACCAAAAATTTTGGACTACGACGTAGGAGTAAAACAAAAGTCATGATGATTCGAACTCCAATAATTAGATTAAAAAATAAAAAAATAAAAAATAAAAATAAAAAGAGTTGCTAGAGTTCTTCCCAAACTGAGGGGTTTATGAGGTCCACCTTAACACGAGTCATGTTGGGAGTAGTAGGTTGTGATTAGCCACCACTTACACTTACTCATTTTACAATAATAGAAAATAAATAATTATTAAAAAATAGAAAAAACTTAGCATGAATTGAACGGCAATGTTTTAAATAATTTACCTTTTATTGGATTCCCAAGGACCAGAGCACAAGCATTAAAAGATGCTTTATATTGTTTTTGATTGCTCTTCACAACCAACACGCACATGAGGAACAATTTAATTTGTTAGTTGAGTTTTGATTAATTTGTCTTTAATTGAAAAAGATGAAAATAATATAATATACAAAAACTAATATTTTATGATATAATGTGGTGATTTTAGCCAAATAACTAATTTAAAAAAATTGGTAAAACACTCTCTCAAAATAAAAAAAATTAGAGTTCACTAGATGTTGATGCAAAAACACTCAAAAGATTAAGAAATTAAATTTATCCACATTTCTTTAAAAAATGACATTAATTTTTTTGTTAATAAAACTAAAGAAATATATAACAATAGTAATAATGAACAGTCCTTCAACCACCAAGTAAGATATATATGTGTACTTTTTTATTTATTTATTTATCTTTGAAGAATTGTCTCTTTCTTTAGAATATCTCCAAAGACTTTTGGCAGCCTTCCACCTACTAGAACATCATAAATAGACAATTCCCTAAACATTATAACATAAAAAAAAGGAAACAAACAAAGACGGGGTTTAAATTTAATGCTTGATAGAGTGTGAGAGTAAATAATCTATAAAAAAAAATATTTTTGACTTGAACTAACATCTTTTTCCATATTATCATTTATTTTTTGTCAATGGGACCCACGAGTGCAAAGTGCCAAACAAGCTAATTCTACTCAAAATTAAAATAAGATGCAATAATTTGGACTTCACAAGAAAAACTCCAATTTTTTCATGAACTTAAATAGAATTCTCACCAATTTAAAAAATGAAGGATTTAAGGAATGGAAGAGCTTTCACTTTAGAAAAGTGGAAACATAATAAGATTAGCCAGTTTAAATAAATAAATAAATATTGGTAGAAAAGGAAGACAAAAGAAGAAGAGGTGTCACACACTGGCAATCAATTGAACTCTCCTTTCTGTCTCACAGTGCACACTGTGTGTAAGTAAAGGAAAAAAAGAGGAAGTGCAGGGATGAGTAATTGAAACGCAGGACCGAACGTGGGGCTGCCAACTCCCACATGGACGATGGATGGGATGAAGTACTTCTCTTCTCTGCTTCTTTTTTTTTTTCCTAACTTTCTCTTTGCTTTCTTTACTGGTTTACTTGTTGGTGGATGCACTGAATGGTGAGGAGTATTCCATTTAAGGGGTTTTTTTTTTTTTACTATTCCCCTAGCCTTATGAAAAGATAATTATATTATTTATAAATATACTCTTAAAAATTTCAGTTGACTATATATTTATATATGTCTTTAAAAAAATATATAAATTTTAAAATAATTAAATTAAGATATTTTTTTAGTTAATGGTTTATATATAAGACCACCCAAACAACCATTCACAAGTTTCAAAACAAAAAATATTTACACAATCAAATAGAAAACTTTGAGATATACTAATAATTATGGATTTCAAATGTATATATATATATATATATATATATATATATATATATATCTATTTTTTTTCTTTTTTTTGGCAATATGAGAGGCAAACCGTGCACAATCCTCGGCATAACAATTGGGGGCGGACCCGTGCACACATGGGCGCTGAGAGTCTGAGACCACCAACGCACAACCACTGCTCACACTTCCATACGTGTGCCCTCACCCATGAATCGAACCCACGTCACTAGCGAGGAACTTTTACGGGGACCAAGATACCAATAAACCACTTGGTTGATGGTGATGTATATACGTTGTTGATGACGTGATCAACGGGTGAAAAATAATGTGGTATAGAATCATAATGGATGTTTGGAAGGGATCAAACGTTGTTGGTGTCTTTTTCTTGAACGGATTCTAGCCTATAATCACTCCTCATCGAGAACAAGATCTACAAAGAAAAGACGGAGACCGAACACTCATGCCTCGAGATAGCCTCCGACGCTTAAGTCAAAGAAGGGAAGAACAAGATGGAGGAGAAAACACAAAGAGTTCAAGGAGAACGTTAGCGAATTGAGTACCATATGAAGGATTTTAGGCCCCTTTTGCATCTCCTCTTCCGCCCTTCTATGGCATAGGGGGAACAATTATTTGCCCGTTGTGCGTCCATTGACATCACCTTCCAAGCTTTGACTATTATTGCAATGTTTTTCCTTGATGTCAGACAATGACTTCAACTATTATTGCGGCGTTCTTCCGGGATGCCAAGCAATGACTTCGGTTGTTACCATGACGTCCATGACACCCATGATCACATAACGCCCACAACCCTCTGAACACTAATGATCAGACCCCGTGTCATTTGGCTATTTTATCCCGTAACATATGCAATTAGAATAATTTCGAAGGTACATACACAATTTTATCTGTTATTTATCTATTTATATATGTTCTCTCTTTCTTTCTTTTAGTCTGTTGGGTGGGGACACGAGAACGTGCAGGTTTGCAGGGGAAGAGGTTTAAACTCTTCCTGCCAACAATGATTGGGAAATGTGGCCCCTTGTTGTGTCATTTTGCCTGTTCTCTAATCTCAGAGATGTCTAATTAATTCGGTGGGTTGTGTTTGAATTATAAATCAATTTTTAACTTGATCTGACTTTGGTTCGAAGTTCGAACAACACCTTTTTATTAAATGGGTTGGTATTTCCAACAAGTACATAAATGTCACCTATTTAATAAACACGTTTGGTACGTTGATATGATCCTTAAGAGGTAAATAAATAAATAAACATCATTTAATAGTATAATTTGAATGCTAAATTACATGTTTTTATGCGAATTGGTTCATATTTTGGACAGATTAACTGGTTGGCATGGGATAACAATTTATTTACACTTGACAACTTGATCAAGCAAGGGTGGAGGGGAAGTGACACACAATGTCACCTTTGCGAGGGACATGCAGATTCAATTGAGCATCTCTTCATCGTGTGACCGGTAACACAGAATATGGAACATTATTATCCGCTTTTTGGGATCATTTTGACTCCCTGCCGCATACGGGGTCTATGGGACAGGGGGAGGTACCATGGGGCGTAGGCTACACAAGGAAGCATGAGCAGGATGGCAACTTGCGATCATAGTGATTACTTGGAGCATCTGGTGCGAAAGAAATCATAGATGTTTATGCGGAAAACGTCGCGTTTTTTTTTTTCAGAATTATCTGTGGGATTGACTTTCGTATGTTATCTTGATTCGATGCCACACACACGGCCAAAAAACAGAAGCTGATGCCGATATAATTGATAGTCAAGCGAGATCTTGCCCATAGTTTTGAAGGAGGAGGGGACGACCCAGGATTAGACGATGTAGGGGAAACCTCTATGAATCCCGATTCCATGGAGGGTGATACCCCAGAGTGAAGGGCGCTTCTAAGCATAACTGTATCCGCCGGCATCATATGGACAGGTGAACCTACCTGTGTGCTGTATTATTTTGAGTTTTATTTTATTTTATATTTTAAATTGAGACAATATATATATATATATATATATATATATATATATATATATATATATATATATAGTGTCAATAAATGGGTTGATTTGTTTTGATTGGAATACATATATGCTTGATTTAAATCCACAGAAATTATAATAAGTTCGTAGGTATTACCAAATATTTACACTTGTATGCTGAGTTAAAAGACAATTTCTTGAAATGATTATTTTTTTAATTATTTTTTTGACCTGCCATCAAAATATTTGTCAAAATTGATCCTTGCACCATTTGCTAATTAGAATAAGTAAGATTGGGTAGCTTGTCAATTTTTCTTTTTAAATAAAGCAATATATATATATATATATATATATATATATATATATATATATATATATTGTGTCAATAAATGGGTTGATTTGTTTTGATTGGAATACATATATGCTTGATTTAAATCCACAGAAATTATAATAAGTTCGTAGGTATTACCAAATATTTACACTTGTATGCTGAGTTAAAAGACAATTTCTTGAAATGATTATTTTTTTAATTATTTTTTTGACCTGCCATCAAAATATTTGTCAAAATTGATCCTTGCACCATTTGCTAATTAGAATAAGTAAGATTGGGTAGCTTGTCAATTTTTCTTTTTAAATAAAGCAAGTTGGTTTAAAATACAAACAAACAAATCTGACTATTTTGACATGGCCCAAGAAACTTGCATTTTGTTACCAAGGTGATCTACTCCATAGTTCACAAAACATTGCAATGAAGATGAGACCTCACAACAACGACCATCACATTGAGCATATGGGGAACGAAACATATGATATTTTTAAGACAAACAACACATATTTTTTTTTTAAATTACTCATGATATTATTTATTTTTTTATATTATTTTATTTGGATGTAGCTTCTTACCTATTTTTAAGAGATCAAGACCGGAGGCCGCCCAAAGCTTGCTGAAACGGAGCCTAAAATTCTTTAGAGAGACACCCCGATAAGTTGACGCGACCTTCAAGGACGACACGGCTGCGGGGATGAGCAACACAATGACGAGCAACACAATCAAGATAGCAAAACAAAACATTTCTTTCATCTAATGCATATTTCTCAGCTATGCAAGATATAATAGCACTTTCATATTAATAAAATAAAACATGATTTATCAATCTTTTCATATATATGTATTCCAAAAACCACAAACCTGACTTTATATTTGCAGCTTTTTAAGTGTTGTAAGGCAGTCCAATTTATCACTTAGCTTTGTATGATATTGAAATAAGTTCAGATGAGAGATGTTTAATAAATTATGGTACAAATTGAAGTTATAAGTTTACATGTGATGACAATTTAGGTCTGTCTGGCTGAGTGTGTGGAATATGACTGAGAATTAAAGCGAAGTGTGGCATCTTCATGTCAGCCATACAAGATGTCTGATCTTTAATTAGAATGATTAATGAAGGTCCCTACAAAGCCCCATTTTAGATCTTATTGGAGTTTAAGTGACACCCACTAAGCTCTCATTAGGAATGTTCTACTCTTAATCCACAACAAAGAACATGCTTTGATTTGTAGGACCAGTGTTGGTTGATCCAGAGCCAAGTTTAGATGATATTTTGCTTGTGTGGCGGGTCTCCAATTGTGACAAATATGGGGATTCTTTTACTAATAATTTTAGAAGTGTACTAAAGTATTATTTTTCTTTTATTTAAAAAAAATCACTGATAAAAAGGGTGTTTTTCTATTTTATTTTATTTTTTTACTTTATTTATATGTAATAATATCTAAACAAATGATATCTCATTTATGAAACCAGTGTCTTATCCATTCATGCACAAATTCTGTAATATTATCATGTTTTTTACTTTCTCCACCTTTTTGTTACTACTTACAAGTGCCTTGTTTTTATATATATTTTCAATTTTAAAGAGGTAAATACTAAAAAAAAATAATACTAAAGTATTTTTTTTATAAAATATTATTTGTATTTATTTGTGTTTGTATATACTGGATTATATATATATATTTTGGGTAAATTATCTAAATAGTCACCCAACTATTCAATCATTCCTATTTGAGTCATCAAACTATAAAAAATTTCAATTGGGTACCCTAACTTTAGAATTACGTTCAATTGGGTCACCCATGTTCAATTAGGGTGTTAGGTTTTGTTAATTAGGGTTTTGTAAAGTAAGTAATAGTTGTATTATTTGTTATGTTGTTTAGAATTACATTGATCCAACCCACTGTATTATTTATAAAAAATAATAATAACATAATTAATGAATTAACAACTAACCTAATTAATGCTAATTACAATACCATTGAAGGTTAATTTTTTTAACAAATAACATAATCATATCTAAACAACATAAAAAATAATACAACTAAAGATTACTTACTTTACAAAACCATAATTAACAAAACGTAACACCTTAATTGAAAGTGGGTGACCCAATTGAACATAATTTTAAAGTTGGGGTACCCAATTGAAATTTTTTATAGTTTGATGACTTAAATAGGAATGCTCGAATAGTTTGGTTACTATTTAAGTAGTTTACCCTATATATTTTTATGTTATACCCTTATATAGTTGTTATTTTTAAACTTCTAACGGATCTATGAATAAAAGATTTTTCATATTTTTAGAATTTAACATGGTTGGATGCGGCTCCCACAAACAGTAGATAAGCACTGAAGCAGGCCGAGTTAATAGCTAAGCGAAGCCTTTAATCCACAAGGGAAGAGGATCGCTGTCAACAGTCGGGCGCAGACTTTAAGGATGATGAGACCCCGACCTAAACCCCGACAAGGAGCGAACGACCACCCAACCAAGGCATAGAAGGTTGTTCCACTGATATGTTTTATTGAGCCGAGCATGTTTTCTCATGTTTTGATCTTTTTATGGCTTGCCCAATGTAAGATTTTACGCTTAACTTATAAAAAGTGGTTTATCCATAATTTTTAAAAAAAATGTCAACAAAGAATAACAATATGTGGGGAAAAAATAATATATTAGCTCAAAATTTCATCAATCAATCATTCTCTTGCAAAAAAGGAAAAAGTTACTTTGTAAATTAAAAAATAAATAAATTGCAAGTTTAAATTGATTACAATCCATTTGCCTTTTTAAAATTAGCAAAACATTTATAAAAAAAAAATTAAACAAGTTTTTATTTTTATTTTTATTTTTTAAAAATCCTGACAATATATATACACATATAACACACACTGATTATCTATGAAATGTTACAACAAAACATATACTTGTCCCTTTGTCTATAAAAATTATATACTAATTTAATAATTTTTAATATATATTTTTTTTTAACAATGTTATACTTATACCAACAATTAATATTGATTTAACCGATGTTAGCGCTTAACGTGTCCCAAGACCAAAACCCCCCAAAACCCTCGAAACAAAGGAAGCTCTCCGAGTGTCCGCACTGGCACGCAGAGCAGCAAGCAATGCCCACAAATACACTGATTATGAAGCTTCTATTTTTGGAAACGCACAAAAGAAAATATCAATTTTAATCTTCCACTTTAATGCTCTGATTCATTCCCCCTCTCCTCTCCTTCTCCCCAAATACATTTCCCCCAATTCTTCTCCTCCTTCTCAAAACCTCTCAAACTCTTCTCTTCAGAGAGAGAGAGAGAGAGAGAGAGAGAGAGAGTTTTAGAGAAAAATGCAGGAGATTTGGCTTGTTCTCTCTGCATCTTGTCTTCTATTCTGGTTTGCAGGTGGTGGTGTTGCATCAAAGTTATATGATTCCTTTCATTTTATTTATTTATTTATTTATTTATTTATTTGATGCTGAAGGTGCGTACGATCCACTGGACCCAAAGGGGAACATAACGATCAAGTGGGATTTCTTAGAGATTCGTGATGGAGATGGGTACTACGTATGTATGATATCTCATTCTCAACTTTATTAATAGAATTTTAAAACCAGATCTTCTTTTTTTTCAGATTAGTTTAATTTATTTTTATTTGAGAATGAATAATTTAATTGTACCATGTCATGTGTTTGATTTCAATGGGTGATGATGATGATTGACATCATGTAAATAATGATTAAGAAGTACTACAGTTGCAGTTGGCTTACATGTGATTCCATTCCCCCAAAATTCCCCAACAGCAGACATTTGGTTTATTTTATTTTTTTAATGGATATTATTTATTCAATGTCAATTTTATTTTCCCAGTTTTATGAATCTTGTTTGTTTGGATCTAAATCATATGGAATAAAGATGAAAAAAAAAATAATATATATTCGATGTAATAAAAACTAATATATAGTTTAAATTATTAATTTTGTTTTATTAAACTCTTTAATAGAACTTGTTTATCTGATGGTGAAAAGCTGAGAAAATCTAGTAAAAAACCTGACAGGTGAGAGTGACAATGTACAACAACCAGCTCTACAGACACATTGAGAGTCCAGGGTGGGCATTAGGATGGACATGGCCAAGTAAGGATGAAGCGATATTGCAAATGAGTGGAGCTGAAGCCACAAAGCAAGGCAACTGCTCAAGGTTCAAGAGGAATCCTCTCCCACATAGCTGTGAGAGGAGTCCTGTAATTGTGGACTTGCTTCCTGGGACTTCTTATAACCTCCAAACAGCCAATTGTTGCAAGGGGGGAGTACTCTCATCCATGACTCAGGACCCATCTAAGGCCATCTCTTCTTTTGAAATGAACGTGCAAAGCTCTGTGAATTTTACTGATCCTTCTGCTGCTGCTTTTAAGACTCCATCAAACTTCAGCCTCGGCATTCCTGGCTACACATGTGGCAAAAGTATGTCTGTTGTTGAACCTACCAAGTTTTCCAAGGGCCACAGCAGAAGGGAAGAACAGGTTTTAAGTAAGTCGTCGAATGACAATTTTTATTAAATCAAAATTTATAAATGCTTTTCGTTTATGGTTATGAGAGAATTACTTGTTGCAGTGACATGGCAGGTGGTGTGTTCCTTTTCTCAGTTCAGGGAATCAGATGCTCCAAGTTGCTGTGTTTCTCTGTCAAGTTTTTATAATGACACAATAGTCTCTTGTCCTCGCTGTAGTTGTGGCTGCCAAGTACCAGGTCCTGTGAAGAAATGTTACAGGCAAGCTTGTTCTTCAACTATATTGTTCTCTAAGCATAATTTCTGGAACAATCATATCGAGACTCAAGCATGTGAGAAATTGTTTGCACATATATATGTAAAAGTATTTCGCTGATGTGGTGGCAGAGATGACGAGAGCGATACACTGTTGCAGATGCCAAATGGAGAAGACGTGGAGGAAGAAGCAGTGATGTGCACACAGCATATGTGCCCAATCAGAGTGCACTGGCATGTGAAAGTGAGCTACAAGGGGTACTGGAGAGTTAAGGTGACCATCACTAACTTCAACTTCCTCAGGAACTACAGTGACTGGAACTTGGTTTTGGAGCACCCAAATCTTCGGAGCTTACTGCAGGTCTTCAGCTTCAGTTACCAACCTCTCATTGTCTATCCTGGCACCAGTTGAGTTCTCCCCACCTTAATTTTTTTTTTGACAAAGGCGACAAGCGCCTCCCGAAAGTCAGGACGTGCCTTGACGCCGATGCGTCGTCTCATAAATCTTTGTAATGCGTGGGGTTCAAACCTGGGATTATCCCAACTAACAAAGTCCTATATAAGGGGACCCGGTACCAATATGCCAAGAGGACATTGGTGTTCTCCCCACCTTATTAGAGACAATAATTTTAATAGTCTATTATGGCTTATAAATTTGAATTTTACTTTATATCAACTTATTCAACTTTAAGTTAAGAATAGTTTTTCCTAGTAATTCATAAAATAAAAATATCTCTATAATCTGATGAATATGGAGTTGAAATTTCAATACAAATAGGAGGATAAAACTGTTAACAATGCATTTAGACTAGTAATGTATAATAGCATAGATAAAAAAATTTAAGTTCTCGGTGCAATATTATTTTGGTTATTTCAGACAGTTCTTGTTTCTGTATGTATGCATTCTTCTAACCTGTTTTCTGGTGCCTAGACATAAAGTTTATTTGGATCAAGGAAAAAAGAAGAAAACAAGATATAAATCGAATGAAAGAAAAATTTGTACTGATAACATTTTTTTCCTTTTCATTTCTCTCAATATTTCCATTTGTGATGTGAATTGGGGTGCTTGTGCAGATGACACAGGAATGTTCTGGGGGATACCATACTACAATACAATGTTACTGAAACATGGCGAAAATGGGAATGTGCAGACTGAGATGATACTGAAGAAGGATCCTGGAGATTTCACCTTCAATGGAGGCTGGGCTTTTCCCCGGAGAGTTATGTTCAATGGCCGTGAGTGTGTCATGCCCCTGCCTGAGTCTTACCCTTCTCTACCCAATGCTGCTGCTGCTGTTCCTGTCGCTCCATCAATTGCACCTTTCATCTTCATTGTGCTCCTCTTCTTGTAAATGCTTTTTCATATTTATCTTAAGATTATGCTGTTTGCATACAAATCACAAACATGAAATGCTAAACTATCTCTAGTGAATATGTTTGCTTGCATATAAATCAAAACTGAAATGTTGCAGTAAAGGCATAGAGACAGACCTAGATGGCGAAGCCTGGTTAGTGTAGATATATAGATGATTCATTGTTGTGGCCCTTGAATTGCCTGGACAATCTCCTCTGCTCTTGATTGAATCCCTTTGAGATACTCAGTTAGGATGCGCTGCTGGTATGAACCCCCTTCCTGTTGATTAGCATAAAAGGTGATTAAACAGGAGATTAGCACTCACCGATGTTAAGATTCATTTACAACAAGAAGGAAGTGCATCTTACGGTGCGAATTAAGATCCTCTCAATTCGCTTTTTGATAACAGCATAAAACTCTTCAGGAGAAACTTCACCTTTTCCAATTGTAAGCCCATCAAGTATCAGTTTGTTCCATTCCTCTTCAGGGGCTGCAGTTTGCAATGCTCATCAAGCAAAAGCATTTGTGTTTTTTCTTTTATAGGGTAACAGTTGATCTGTTAAATTATATTTCAGATCAAGAACTATGCCAACCTGACTACAAAACTTTCCCCTTTAATAAATTACCTTCAAGAATAGACTCAAGGAACTTTTCTGCCTTCAAAATTTCACCTCCTGAAGGATTAAGCATGGGGATAATTGCAAACAAGTTAGTTAAGAAAGCAAAGACATTCCAGGAAAAATGAAAAATAGAATGTTGGAAAAATGAAACTGAAAGCAATTAAGAAAGCAGAAATTAGGTATAAAAGGGCCCTTCTAACTAGCCTAAATACAAGCAAAACATATGCTCAATGAGTAAATAACACCATGCCACCATCAAGCATTGAATAATTACATAATTTAAAGAGTAAAATGGAAAAAAAATGATCAGCAGAAATGCTGCTTGTATCAAATACTGATGAGGTTTCCGTTTGCACAAGATAATTTTCTTCAAGGTACAAACTTTAGCACTTCAAGTATCACATTTCAGGTGTTGGTCATACATGCAACTGTCATGGTTATTATGTGCATCATAGCTAAGTGTCTGATCCTGTTCAATCCCATCTATGCATTTTGGCCATGGGGCCAAGTAGGTTGTGGCTGATTTTAAAGCCAGTTATATGTAATACACAAGACTGCCTACGTATGCTGTAGATATCCACCAAAAAGGATATGGTCCTATGCTTTTAAAGTTTTGTAATTTAATATCTGCATTAAACTGTATGCCACCATGTCGCCATAGATTTGCCTTATACAATATAACTTTAATAAAGGACAATGGACATTTGCTTAAGAGATGAGACGAGCATCACATAAAGCAGAGATAAGAAGGAACAGTTCTAAAGAAATCTTACCTTTGTAGGCATAGCTACGTTTACATAGAACTTTAGAGGCATACATCTGCAAGACCTTTTGCAACATGGCTTCAAGTCCTGGCTTATCACCATCTTCTTTTGCCTACAAATGTTGTGAGCTAGCTTACTGATTAGCGAATCAATAAAAAAGTTGCGAAAAGATACGAAACTGATTTGTGTAAAGAGTAAAATTTAGGGAACAGATATGGAAGGCTAATATAGTTTGAAAGAAAAAGCACATTAACCAAACCAAAAAGCATACGCATCCGTCCTACACACTTTCCCACATAGTTTCTCTTCTTCTATTTGGATAATTGGTAAGAGCTTCCTCTTTATGAGAGACCAGGATTCCAAGAGTCTAGGTGAAAAAAATATGAGGTTTATCTATACTTGAATTTTACCATGCCAAGTTATGAATTTATGCAATAAAAGCATAAGGGGGCAGTTCAAGAATCTTAATCATAATTGGAAGATAGCTATTATTGAGAAGCATCCATACTTGCCGTAATTGGGCATTGACCTCTGAAAGAAAACCTTCATCCAGTTGCCCTTCTTGCTCTCTTTTTGTTAATTCCTGGACAGCCACATGAGATTTAAAATGAAAAACATAAGAGCTGAATGTGTTTTTGGGTTAAATAAAATGAATAAATTAAGTGCAGAATCAATACAGAGATAACACTATTTCTGCTGAAGGCAGTGACCAAAGGAAAATAATTATTGGTTGATGGAGTTACATGGAGACCACATAATTCATATAACATTTCTATTTGTACAGCAGAAGAAGAGAAATAAAGACATGAATTTTCTTTCAATATTAAAAGTCCAAGAGACATGAGCTTTCAAACAAAAGCACAAATGGAGTACAACATAGGTCATCAAATAAATAACAATTTCGTCAAATTCATTTCAGAAACAGAAAGATTCATAGAGAGATAATCATCAGAATGAATCAAGAAAAAAACAAAAAGTTAGCAGTGCAAAGTATGCCTTGTACATGCCTGTGATTACTCTACAGAATCAGGGATGAAAAATATGAAACACTAAGACACAAATCTGGCTCATCAAGCATGGATGATTCTAATGGCTGAAGCAATTGGCATGGGTGAATCCAATTGCTGTATGTTCGTTTGCTTCTAAAACCATTTCAAAGGAAATATGTATCAAAAAAAAAAAGAGGAAACATCAGGAGATGGGGAGATCCCCTTAGCTCTTCAAACATTGTCTTTCAAGATTTTAGAGTTGAATGACTTACTCTCTCCATCAATATCATGCCTTCAGGATCTCTAGGAGGCCATGAAATTTCTTCAACCTCATCAACCACAGGATTCAGGATTGCCTTGAGAACATCAGTAGCAGATTCTATTCTTTCCTGAAGGGTAGAAGACATAGACATATATAATTCAATAATTTGTCTAAAGTGCAATGGTAGATCTTGCTGCAGCAATTAAGTATTCATCAAGTATACTAAAGATACATCTAGCTTTGTCACACTAATGGAGAAACCTCAACTAGTATTATTTCCAAGTTGCTGCTTAACATGGTCTAATAACAATGGATGCCAGTGGGTATTGACAAACCATTGTTCTACATTAGGAAATGAAAGAAAGTTTAGTTGAAATCTGATAAAAGATATGGGACCTACAATGAGTCTTTAAGCAAGCAGCTGGGGAAGAATAACTCCAAATTGTCATAAAAGCTGTTACAATTCCTAGAAAGCAATAGACAGTACAGAGTGGAACCCATGTAACATGTGCATTGCTCATCACTTATACTATGTTACAAACTAAACAATTGCAAGGTTCTTAAAATTAGATAAGTGGATTTCTGATTAATGACTGAAGTATAACTCAAAAGTACCTTTAAGGGCTTAAGATACCTAAGTTTCCTCCTTCGAAAGGAGATTTCATATTTATTTTTCAGCTCTTACATTTCAGAATTCACAAAATGTTTGCAGCTCAAATATTTTATGCACATCACTAATGGCATAAAATTAGAAAACCTACTGAAAGAAAAGATGCAAACCCTTACATTGGTCTTATGAACAAGACGATCAACTATGCTCATCACTGATACAGCTAATTCCTCATAGTCTTTCTGTAATGCACAAAATCATGGTTCCGTGTAACCATTACAAATAAACAGGATTGTGCTGTCATAAGAAAAAATAACTCCAAAAAGTGAAAAATTATAACCAAGCAGAAAACCATGCTTTATCATCATCCGATTTGCATGTGTCTGTCCTAGCAGCAAGTCGAATCCAGAAGGTCTCATTGAATGCCAGGATATTTTCAACCACAAGCTTTTCCAACTGTTCAGAGAAGAAGGGATCATCAGAAACCTAGTTAACCTTTAAAAACAGCTTCGTCTAAGTTATCATGAGGCATAACTCCTCAATTAATCAATTTCCAAACTGATAAATGAATAGATTTGATGGAAAACTAGTACAAATCAATCATTAAAACCGTCAATTAAAATTTCTGCAAACTGTCTGACATCTATTTAGTGCAAACCTTTGTATGTTTTCTCCTAAATGAATACATACTGATTTAACAAAGATCTAAAATTCAGTAAGTCATCCCTAGAGAATGTTGGAGGAAGCCTGAATCAGGATCTTGGTTTGAGCAGTCAATTAACTGAATGATAGTTACAGTTTTGCAGGCAAAGATGTTAAGCAAAATGAAAACTTTGTCAAAGAAAAGATATGCTTTTAGGAGTTGGCCACTTAATGAGATTGAATACTGAACGACAGAGTTAGGCAGGCAACCACCTAACTTGGAATAGTATTCCACTTACTTCTCTAGAATTGGAATCCTTCAACATGTCAATCAGTCTATCAACTTCCACAGTTTTCTGAAATGATTTCTCAGCATCTTTATTGACCGCAAATACCAAATTTCTCCTGTTCAATAGATCCAAAAATACCATTCAATTTATTTAGCCACATGCGTCCAACAAAAAA
Organism: Dioscorea zingiberensis; assembly: GCA_026586065.1. NCBI lineage: Eukaryota > Viridiplantae > Streptophyta > Magnoliopsida > Dioscoreales > Dioscoreaceae > Dioscorea > Dioscorea zingiberensis. Next base: position 4,583,761 of record CM048822.1, on the reverse strand, counting down.
AAAAACTTATACTGTTCACGAGATGCTTATAATAGGAAGAAAGCAAGAAAAATCAAGGAGAGGTTTTCATCAAGCCAAATCAGACGAACCTCCTCCGGGACAGGAAAGGGCAAATTAAAGGAGCAGGCCTCGAAGCGGCATCAAACTCTGCATTGCTGAGAACCCACCAGCTGGTCTGAAACACAACACGAATGCATCAAAGACCATCAAGAAGTGACTAAGAGAACGATTTCGGGGAGGAGATGGAATGACGTTGATGGGAAAGAGAGAGAGAGGAAGTCAATGCCTGATGATGGCGGGGAGGAATACGGGATCCGGCGACGATCGTCGAAGCAGAGGCCAATGTCGCCATTGGTGATGGATTGGGTGAGCTCGATGGGGCGGGAGATATGAAGCTCGAGAGAACCAGAACCCCGAGAGATGGGATAGGTCGTGACGTGGCGTCCAAGCAATCAGGTTTGAAGAGTGAGAAAGGGATCTCCAGGTGGCAGCAAATTATTAGACCCCTCGTAGTCCCGAGGCCCACCACAATATCTATTATTATTCTAAGAAATAGGATGAAAATATTTTATTTGCATATAACCCCCTGATATCTGTTTATTATGACTTTAGGCCTCCATTAATACATGACAAAGCTAGAAGCCAAAGTCAGGAATAAATTCTTCCTTTTTGAAAAAAAAGAAAAATAGAAAAGTAATGCAAAAATGCGAGGAAATGACCAAATTAATCACAACTTTAAGTCATTACTGACAAAGTTTGTAGCTTTTGCATTTGCAGATATATCACTCTCAAATATTCATGTGTAACCAGTTGCACAAACAAGCTTCTCACAATAGAAATCATCTCTTCAATCCCAATATCAAAAGCACCAGTCCAAAGTAATCAAATCTGTAGAGCAATCTCATAAATTTCAGTTTCCTTTCATTCCATGGTGGGTATCTGAATGAAAATTCAGTCAAGAAACTCCTCCTCAAAACTGGCTTTGAGTGGCTGAACAGTTCGAAAGAGAATTTGCCATGGTACTGCCCGAAACCACTCTGACCAACTCCACCGAAGGCTATCGTATCGCAAGCATACTGCAACATGAAGCATGATCACATGAATTTTCTAGCGTTCTCGAAAACCAGAGTTTGTTTGGAAACACATGAAAATTCTTACTTGTATAACTGCATCATTGAAAGCAATGCATCCCGAAGATGTCTCTTCTATGAGGCGTTTTCTGAATTTCTCATTGTTTGTGAAAGCATATATTGCAAGAGGTTTTGGCCTTCCCCGCAGAAATCTAATGCAGTCATCGATCTTCTTTAGCTACAAGAGAGCAAGAGGATTATTAGATAAAAGGTTATAAGAGAAAACCGATAATAGCCAGAGGTTCTCTTACAGTAATAATTGGAAGCAAAGGGCCAAATATCTCTTCTGTCATGATGTCAGAATCTAGTGGTGGATTTACCAAGATGGTTGGCTCAATAAACCTTAACATTAAAGAACATAGAATTTTAGCTTTGTGATAAAACTTTAGTTTTGTAAAGATGTGAAAACAAACATCAAGGTCATAGAAATTACAATGTCTCTGAGTCAATTGATCCACCACACACAATTGATTCTGCAACTGCTGGATCTTTCAGAAGATTGCTTAGCCTCTGAAAGTGCTGCATATTGACAATCTTTGAGATGTATTCGCGTTTTGTGTAAAATCGCTTGATTGTGGCCTTGAGTAACTCAATCTTTAAGCAACAAAAGAAGAAAGCAACAGAGAGAACTTGTAAACCAGATTCAATATATAAAAGAAGAAGAAGAAGAAGAAGAAGAGAATGCCAATTTCTAAATATGAGTTATTGAGTGATGATACCACAACTGGTGCGAATTTCTCTTCCACAAGGAGATAGTCAATTCCTATGCAAGCTTGCCCACAGCAAGGCCCCCACTTCCCTCCAACCACTCTATCAATGGCTACCTAATGTTTGGAAAAAATAAGAGAACCAGAATTGTCAAGAAGGATCACAAAACCCCCTTCTCAATATGGTAAAATCAATGTCACAAAAACACTGAATGAATTGATAGTGCAATTCATCGTGTATATACAGAAAAACAGGTTTCATAGAAGAAATTACTAGTCTGTAGTATAACATCCCAATACAGTGAACTGCCTAAACTTGCCATGACAAAAGTATTACCGAGCACGAATTTGTTTCATTTTTTCCTTGTTGTTCATCAAATTTTCATGTTTCCCAAAATGTTATTTAAAAGCATGAAGGATGTTACATAGCAATGTACAATCAAGTAGAAAACAAAAATTAGAAATTATAAAAATAAAAAAATCTAACCTTTCTGTCTCTAGAGCCAGATAGAGAATCAATAATAGCGGGACATTTGCCTCCCAGCTCCAAAGCAACTGGTGTTAGATGCTTTGCTGCGGCAGACATAATAGTGCGCGCAACTCTGTTGCTACCTAGTTAGTTTAAACATTACATCCCAATTAAAGACGTTGGATTTTGTACAACTGTGACGTTAGTGACAAGAAAGCATGAAAAGCCGTAAACATAAATTAATATAAATTACCGGTAAAGAAGATCTTATCCCATTTGAGCTCCAAGAGTTGTTCTCCGACACGTTTGCCACCCTGGATGACCTTCACAGCTTTATTGTCTAGATATAAAGGGATGTTCTTCGCAAGAAATTCAGAGGATGCAGGAGCAATTTCTGAAGGTTTCAGAACAACTGCATTTCCAGCAGATATAGCTCCAATTATCGGCTCCAAGGAAAGTCCTGCATAGATAAATGGTCCAATGCCATCTAATTAATTAATCTGAAACTTTTGAATGGTACTCATCCAGTTACAACTGGTACACTAACAGAATCATCGTATCAGTTGGTGGACCATAACTTGTGTTTTAATTTTGGACATCATTCACTCTACACTCATAAATACTACCATTCAATGAGCACAGACAGCATTGCTATTTATAGTAGGGAGTACATAAAGGAATCACTGTGTCCTTGGGCATTGAAGATATTGTCAGTGAATTGTGCATGCCTGGCGTTCGCTGGCAATTCCCCGGACCATCTCCATAAAAAAAACTAAGTGATTTATGAATGAAAATTTATGTTTTGAATGAATGATTAAGCACATAAGACTAAATGTTAGAGAACATTGAAGAACATGATTTGAACACAAGTATCAGATTTCTCAACAGCTAACACTATAAACAACAAATTCATCTTGCCTTTCCTTTCAATTTTGAGTAAATGGTATACTAATTCATAAGCCTTTCAGAGAAATCTTTGGACAAACCTATGGGAAAGTTCCAGGAAGAGAACAGAAGCACAACCCCCAGAGGCTCAGGCACCATCTCCGCCGACGAGGGGATCGCCGCCAATGGAACATAAACCTAAAACAACAACACACAAACATCAACTCAACTAAAGAAGAAAGAAGAAATCCAGAGAACAAACTCAATCCCTTTCTACCTTCTTTGCAGCCATCCATGTCTTCAGATTATCCAGTGCATAGTTCACAGACTTTATCAAAACCCCTACCTAAACCCTCAAACACAAAAACAAGAACATCAAAACAAACTCTGAAGAAAATGAATCCTCTGTTCTCAGAAAACATCAATCAAATCACCTCATCCCTGAAGACCTCACAATGGTGTTTCCCAAGGTCCTTATAGAGTGCCATGAAGATGTCCTCCTCCTTTTCTTCCAACAACTTCAGCAGTGATTTCAGCTGGGCTTTCCTCCATGAAAAATCTCTCGTCTTCCCAGACTCAAAAGTGTCTCTCAGCTCTTCAACAAGCAAGTCCAACCCCACTGACTCCATGAACGAGTCTCCTCTACCCTCTCTCTCTCTCTATCTATCTTCCTGATTTCTTCTTCCAATGTGCTGAGAAATTGGTCATTTATACCAAGTGGTGTAGCCGTGTAGTTGCGTTTAATAAATAACAGGCAGGAGTAGATGTTACAACTAAATGTGCTCACTTAAACTTCCCACCGGTTCTTGTGCTGACAAGCTTGCACTCTCAACATGTCACAAGCATCTCTTCATGCAACAGAGAAATATCTATGAATTATCTTCATTAAATTAAAAATAAATAAACAAAAGATTTAACAATTATAAAAAAAACAGCGGGAAAGAAATACTCATATAATACCTTATTCGTTTATGAAAAAGTTCTGAAACAACTACTGTTGATATCCGGATCACTTGTTAAGAGATGAGATTCTCCTATGAACAAGCCTCTCATTTTCGCAAGTTGAGGGTTTGGTGTGATGCTATTCTTTCGAGAACAAATCAGCGGGATTGAGCGACCATCTCTGAACACGTCCTTTGAAGTCCCTGTGGAGGGTGTTTATCACCTTATTCAAAAAATAAATAAAAAACTGTTGTAGTGTTGATACTTGCTACCCATTTTCCATGAAGCTTAAAACCTTTGAGATTGTTGTTCTGCTTCTAAGATTTACTCCCCTTCTTGTCTTATGTATCAAAATATACTTTAAGTCAATGAACCCTGTTTATCTATTAATTACACACTGAAATTGGAGGAACACCTACCTAATGAAAGCAAAGTGCAACTGAAAAATGAATTGTTCTGATGTTGACAAAAGATAATCTTGTGAATGATTAACTTTATTTCACCAAACAGCTGAAAGTGTCTACCTTTTCTTTCCAAAAACAGCCAAGAATATTTATAAGAATAATTTTTTATCATTTCAGTGATGCTAACCAGTCATCGTCTTTATTGGATCATATTCCAGTGTTTGCTGCTTCTCAGAACACAAAAATTTCATCTAATTCTGTGGTATTTTTCATCCTTATACTTGTGAGAGATATTCAGTCCCATAGTTCAGGCAATAATTAATGCGTATTAATTCTGAATACACTGTAACATCAAATGAAAATAATACCATGTGATAACATTTAATGATTTTTGGACATGTTGGCAGCAACCTAATGGGATCTATAAATTGATTTTGATTTTCCTTGTTTTAAGTCAAATCTATTTATGATTCGTGCATATAGATCACATGTCCATACCAAGAACATCAAACTTTGGTTCAACATGAACTTAAGAGTTTCATTTGTTTCTCATAACCACTCCTGTGTAATTGTCGGTAGCTTTTATCTAGATTGCTAGTATTGTTTAATTAATAATATTATTTTAATTAACAGCTTTCACAAAAAAAGTTGGCTACCACACTCTATTCAAAACATGGCTAGTGACTTGTCCACATTAAACCTTTTCAAAATTTGGACCCAATTTAATTTATACATGAAAGCCATGTCCCGAACTTGCATCTGAAATCTGTAGTAGTGATATTGTTAAGACTTTAAGCTTATTTTCTGGTTTTGTTCTTGGGACTTAGCAGAAGTCGCTAGCTTCTTAATGGAGATATCTTTTATTCTTGCATCATTTCTGAGCTTTTTAACGACAGGTGTAGGGAACTTGTTTTGATTTCCTAACATCCTCCACTCGAAACGAAAGGACCACATCTCCGTCCAGTGTCTCACAACGGCAACCAAGGCTACTTGCTGATCAGGAGGTACTTGCGCGCAAAATGTACAATCCAGGGTCAACACCCTAGCGCGACTCTGACCTTATTTCGATAATCGGGGTCCCTACTGCTGGCCCAACCTTCTCAAAGTACGCAATCCAGGTCCACCGCGCTGGCATTAAAGCTAGCTTGCAATCGGGCCCTCTTGCTGGCGCAGTACTGATCAGGGTTCACCGCTTAACAACCAACTGCAATCCGGGTTCTGCCTGGCAACCAACTACAATCCAGGCAACTGCTTGGCAACCTTTTTTTTTTTTTTTAATATCTATACGCACTGTAACTACGTCTGTATTAAATACACATGGTTTGCAGACCGTAGTCCCGGTGACAAAATTATACTTATAACAATGCGTGGAATATTCTAGAGCGCCACAAATATCTATGTAAGAAGAGCCGGTGCTAAGGAAAAAGCTGAGGAGGCGAGGTCTTTGAGGGAGAGTGCTAAGGAAGGGAGGGTTACTGAGAGAAGGAGAACAGGAGCGAGACTCGAAGTGCGATGATTACGAGGCAGGAGAGAGGGATATTTGTGCACTATTTGGATGATTGATGATGATGAGAGCTTATATATAATATATCTCTCTGTTGTACTTTTTTTCTCACGAGGATATATATTTTTTAGATGCCTGTGATGAATCTTCTTTGCAACAACATAATATAGGAATCAACTATCTTTGGCAAACAAATCTAACTTGAGAAACATGATGTAGGAAGGCTTTCCACTCCCACAGGTGTTCTCGCCATTAAATGCCGTGAGGGCATGCATGCGGTAAGTATGACCGTAGAAGAACCGAGATTCCTCTCTCCCCTCATGGAATTACTGATAGCTCCGCAGCGAGTTCTAGTCACACCAGATGCCCCTACCTCCAGAAGAAGGTCCCCGGAGTCCCCTTTACCGATGCTTACCCTCCCGGTACAAAGCATACTGGATTGCGAGTTGGATTTCATGAAGGCCCGGTGGGCTGGAATTGCGAGTTAGCAATGTTGGCCGGACACTGCGACGTTCAATAGGAAAAATGTCCCGGGAGCAGGGAGGTAGGTCCGAGGCAGGGTAGGACCTAGAGCAGAAGTGTGTGAGCAACCCGGCGCCCGTCATCCAGCGAGGCAGTTAGGTAGGGACCCGGCGGCCGGAAATTTTTTGTTTTCTATAGGGAAGTGTAAAAAAAAAAAAATTTAAACCAAACTAATAAACAAAAACATTGGGGGCACGAGGAGCCTCAAATTGAGGCGGCATTCGTGTGCGCACCATGAACTCCGCGCGCCTGAGTTTGAGCGTAAAGGCCCAAGCCTTAAAATCAGAACATTTTGCCACCCTAGCGTGCGATGCAGCGTGAAGAGAGCCGCACTTTTCACCAATAAGGTTTATTAGTTGGTAGAATGAAACTATATTATGGACTTGTTTTCAAAAGTATTGGTTTCAAATATTCAAAGACTTGGAAGTATTTAATTAAAGTCCCATTGGCTTTATGGATAAAACTTTTAAATATAACTTTAAATATATGGATTTCGTTATACCAAGTAATAGAACCTTGTTGAGTGAAAACCGATGTAGCGTAGCAGAGATGACCAAATGTTACATTCGCTCGACCGCACCCTAATGGCAAAATGCCAGCACCATGTGGCGCATGACCCGCCTGCGAATGCCGCCTCGTCTAGCCTGATGTTTATTTAACCAGACTGAATTTCATTTTTAGAAACACTCCATATAGAAAACAAAAAGGCCCTTTTCCCAGGGCACCAGTTCAGCTTGGTGGGGTGGCGTGGCGTCGATTATCAACGCCCCAGTTGCAGGGGTCCTACCGGCCTTGCCTACAGTTCCCAGATTTTTCCGGATTGGGCGAGCCCGGGCAGCCGACAACATTGCCAACTGCAATCCAGATCCACCGCCTCGCAACCAACTGCAATCCAGATGCTTGCATGGGAGGGTAAGCATCGGTAAAGGGGACTCCGGGGACCTTCTTCTGGAGGTAGGGGCATCCAGCTGGAACAGGCTGAAGCGATTCTGTACCGGCGATGCAGAATGGCGGTTCTGCGAGGAAGAATTTTGCGGCCATCGGTGCATGCCCTCCCTACTGACTGGCCGTATGACCGGAGGCCGATATGTTATTCTTGTTGCGTCGATACTCTTGATACATTATGACAAATATATCATGCGAAAATATGTCACCGGCATGCAGCAGAAGGACGTACTGTGCTGTATGATAATGCGCCGTCAATCATCGGTGGCCTGAAATGTCTCCCCTGCCGGTTTCAGCTTGCCTCGGCCTCCTTCTCTTTTCCTTCGATACTGTCTGGGAAACCCTCGCTCCTTGCACTTTCTCCTGCGGCTGCTTCCTGCACATGCTCACTCAGCTTGCTTTACCCCGGGCTAACTGCTTGCATTATTATTTGTACTTTTAGCAGACCATATTCAGTACTTGTGTTATAATTATAAATTTTTGTTGGGGCTTTGGACGGTTGGGTCGGCATTGGGAAACAGGAGGCTTTAAACTGGTATGAAGCGGTGGGTAAAAAAAGGTTGATAGCGGTTGACACTGGGTATGAATTAATTGCCAGGCGATAGCTGAATGCTTGGTGCGATTAATTACCAGCAGTGGACACAGATGCCGGTAACCCGATAGATACTGATTGACGGCTGTGCGACTCTGATTAATAGTATGGCTTAGTCCAAACGTGGGCGCTACTGAATTGTCTTTCGAAGCGATGAGCACTGATATGAACCGGTCATCGCTGCGGCTTGATGGGCTAGATATCAGATGGTGTATTGAACAGATTGGGTTAATGAATTAGGGCCGGCGGTGGAGACACGGATTGCGATTAATAGTAGTTGGTGCGGTGGTGGACACTGGATAGAAGTTGGTAGTTGGTCGGTGTGGGCCTTTGTTTGAGGGAGGGATGTTAGAAATCAATGCATAATTAAAATTGTTGAAGACTGAAAAAGTGTAAGGGGCTTAAAATAATAAGCGTATATCTACTTAGTAGCTTGAGAACTTTTTAGGGATTAAACTTAGAAAAGTATCATCTTATTCCCGAAGCCACGGACAATGATATCATGCCAATGTGGAAGATTTAAGCACCACTTTTACAGGATAGTTGTTGAAATTTTGGACGGGCCGATTAAGTCTTACTTGAGAAAGATTTAACATTGTCCACATTAAAAAAATTAATTAATTGAATAAGTGTCTTTCAGAAAGAAAGAAAAATCTTTATTTGGTTGATTAAGGACATAATAACATAGTTCATACTTAAATTTTTGGATTTTGATATTATTAATAAATAAATAAATAAATGTGTGTGTATAAGTGTATATAATTTCATTATCATTGGTAGGAATAAATAGCCATCAATTTGCATGATAAAATTATTCATAAAAAGATTTCTCTGGTTTGCTTGTCACATTGAATTTATAGAGAGGCCATGCCAAGTTGCCAACAAGGAAACAGAGCCTACGTTGTTGCACTCATTCAATAAATGAAAAATGTGAAGTTGGTCCCATCTTGATTAAACCACAATGCACCATATCCATTCACAAATGCGTGCATCCTCACATGTCATTTTCTATGAAGACTCCAACTGTCATTTGTTCTATAAATGCAAAAGATGAGCTGCCCTGTATTATTCTGTATATATAATTTTTCTCCCATAACTTAAATCTAGTTCAATTCAATTTAATTCTTTCAATGTTTTAGTTACAAATCATAGCATGCAACATTGATTTCTAGCTGTTGTGATTACTGAGAGTACACTTGTATTTCTTCAAATCAACTGAAATGATCTCTTAACTTATATATATATAAAGACTGCATTTAATATGCCAACCAGGCTCAATAGTGTTTAAGCAAGAGAAGAACACAATGTTGATTTAAATCACTCTAAATAGACAGATAAGAACAGTGATGCATCAAGGCACCAGAATTGCATGATATGCAGAGGTTACTAATTATGTAGACCCCTCGAGTCAATGCGGGGGTTGCAATATTGTCGTCAAGGTCTGGTTTCAATGAATCAAGCAAGGCTAAGATCATGGGAGTTGAACCTAAAGCCATGAAGATTAGGCTGGTTAGGTTGAAGCTGGAATGAGAACAAGTGGGAGCCTCCATTGGCCAGGGCCAGCTCTTCTTCATAGTGGTTGTGGCCCTCACTGACATAAACATACTCTGAATGCTCATCTCTCATTTCCTGAATTCATTGTGATAGTGAAGAAAAAAACCAATGACAACTGACCTCATCTACCAACTTTTGATGAAGTTGTTATTGTATTTGTAGAGTACTTACCAGTTCATGCAGTAAATTTCGGTACGCTTCATGGGAGTTCTTCAGCTGTGCACGGGAAAATCAGTCAGTACAACAGTGATTCATGAGGTTCATCAAATTAAAACATTCCAAATTGGACCAAGTAATTGCATGATTTGCAAACATTTTTTTTCCTGTGGTAAATGTGGACAGGACACTTATTTTCGGTAGAAGCATGTTTCAAGCATGTTTTGTAGCTAATTTTCCTTGTGAAATACTACATTTTGTTTAACTGAATTTGTCCTAAAATTGGCTAACATCAGTTAGGATGTTTCACAGAAACGATGAAATATAACATTTTTGTATTTTTTTGTCAATACAAAAAGTTCCATCTCACCTCAAAATACATTCTGGGGATTGAAGTTAAATGGCCTCTTTTTTCATATTACCTCTATAAAATATCAACTACCAACCCTAGGGATTCCTATAACACATGTTCCAAGTGCCTGAATGAAAAAATGAATGATTTAAGGTTGTCTGGTTTATGGAAAAGGAGAAAAGAAAAGCAAACAAAGAGGGAAAGCAATTTCTTTGTGTTTGGTTGTGTGGTTCCTAAAGCTAATGAACACATTTAAAAAAAAAATTAATTGCTTGGTTTCCATATCATTTACATCCAATACTATCTATAAAATTAATCAGTTTTTTCTCATGTTACAAACAAACCAACCTAACTCTAATAACAAGTTAGATACTAACCAAAGATACCTTATTTGGTCTTGATTCAACCCAAAAACTTAAGCTGACATGATGAAAGACCCAGAGATATATATCCAAATCAAGTTTCTCTAATTAACTGAGGTGAAATTTGTTAAATAATCTAAAGAACCAAAAGAGAAGAGGAGAAAAAGAAACAATAGAAAAGAAAATGTTAGGCTTTTTATTTTAATAGCATAATGCAATCTGATACCAAAAACCCTAAACACAAATGACTTTATATTGGCCAAAATAAAGAAAACTGAAAAAACTATTCTACCTTTAATAAATAATAAAATAAAATAATCAAATCCTAACAAATATCTAAATATCTCAATAGAATTATTATTTACATCAATAACTTTTAGCTTAACATTATAAGCAGTTAATATCTCCAAAATAGTTGATGAGAATGAGAATGCTGAATTACATGGAGATGTCCAATTAAATGGAGTAATTATATCAATGGTTATCAATCAAATCATATTAATGGTCACAAGATTCAGTCATTTATGATAAAAATATAGCAACAACCCTAAACACAAATGACTATATATAGGTCAAATAAAAAAAACCGAAAAAACTATTCTATCCTTAATAAATAATAAAACAAAATAACTACACCCTAACAAATCTCTAAATATCTCAATAGTTCAATAACTTTTAGCTTAACATTATTGTTAAATTTTTCTGGGTTGGACCCTACAGACCTATTATCGGGCTAGTTCATATCTCCACATTAGTAGTGATATTGTCCGTTTTGGGTCTGAGTCCGCACGATTTTATTCTTGGACTTAGCCCAAAAAGCCTCACTACTAATAGAGATATACTTATTACTTAAGCTATTATACTTTTTTTTCAACAACCGATGTGGAACTTTGTTTAATTTCTAACGATTATAACATAACAGTTAATATCTCCAAAATAGTTGATGAGGATGAGAATGCTGAATTAAATGGAGTAATTATATCAATGGTTATCAAATCAAATCATATTAATGGTCATCAGATTCAGTCATTTCTGAAAATTTAATTAGTACAGATCTGATTTGCTTATGTTGTGGAAAATTAGTGCCATAACATGCATGCTTTGAAATTTGGATTCTAAATATGATTTTATCTGTTTAAGGAGATGAAAAAAATAATTATATATTGACTACATAGGCGAACATGTGCTACGAGTGATTTGAGCTTAAAAGTATCAAACACTTTCTAATTTATAATTCATGGACTCATGGAATTCAAAAGTAAGTATGACAGATATAATATATATAATTATAACTAACAGTGGGAATTTATCTATTACAGGAGCAAGGAGTTGGGAAAGTATTTGAGAGAGAACAATGGCGGACGCGGCCCCAAAAATTTGGGGTGTCTGAGCATAGAAGCTTAATAAGCTTAAAAAATACTATTAAATCATCGAGTGTTTTACAAAAAATATATAAAATATAGTTGTGTAGTTGTGTAGTTGTGTGTGTAGGGGCCCAGGGGGGAGGGGGTTGGGAAATGGGAATGAGATTTGTGTAGTTGTGTCATGTATGTGTGGGGTAGGGGTGGTGGGGTAGGGGGGTCGGCCGACCCCCCACGACCCCCCTCAGGTCCGCTAATGAGGGAGAACTACAAGCTGTGAAGGGGAGAACAAAGTCTCGTTTAGATTGACTTATGAAAAAAATATTTTTTTTTAGTTTGATGCAAGTATTTTTGGAAAAAGTACTTCTCAGAATAAGTCGAGCACTTCTGTTATTTTTGTGTTTGGATAGGTTAATCCAGAAGTAGTTATAGCTTTGAAAATGTATGATATATGGGTGTTTTGATAATCAATATTTTCTAAAACAACTTAATAACTTTTTTTCAAAAGCTACAAATCACTAGCTTCTTAAAAAAACTGTTTTCCAGCTTCTGTTTTTCTGAAAAAGCCAATCTAAACAGATTGGTTTGTCCCAAAAACGCTTAACTTGCTCTGAAAACGTTTCTAGAAAAAAGAAGGCTGGGGCCTAAAAAACCTAGCAGAAATGAGGATAAATAGAGCTTTATTGTGTGCAATAATGGCAAAAGAGGCTAGAAGTCTCCAACCCAAATTAGAAGACATTAACTAGAGGATAAAGAAAGAGATCGAGTTAGATCTTGGAGATGGTGTATGTACAGAGAGAAACAAACAACTGCGCTAATGCAATGACAAGAATGGCAAAAGAGGCCAGAATTAGTGTGAGATTGACATATATGTCCAAAGATTACTGGGATGGTTGTAGAACCTTTACATCAAGTTGAAGGAATGTATAATAGATAGCTAGTTAAGCTCTTTTGTATAACCAAAAAAAAAAAAAAAAATCCTTTCTAAAGAACAAATGTATAACAACCGAGAAATAGGATAAAATTAGTCCATTAAAGGTTTGTTACTAAACATAGAAATCATTACTCAGCCTACCACCGACAGACAGATAATCAGGCAGCCTTAATGGCATATTATCATGTCTAGATCATCTTAGTTATCCCTAGTGTTCATGATTATAAATTCAGGAATTGTTACTCTTCAAAATGTTATTATGGACTATAATTCTAATAACCATATTAATTTGATATCTTCTTTTACTATAGCAATTTCAGGCTCCAATGATGCAATGTACTGCTAATTTTGCTCTGAAGATTACTTACTAACAAATTGCTAACTTTTATTATCAATCTTGTACATTTGATTCCTAAAATCATTTGTTACTAACAATCATATTGTGATTTTGTTGGATCAAAAAGAAGATCAAAGGAAACATCTCACTTTACAATGTTAACATAATTTTATGCCTTCTGTTAAGAGAGGGGAAAAAAAAAAACCTTCTCTTGTTTTTCTACTTTGTTCATGTGATTTTTGTACTACTGCTAACTTTCAACTGCCGCAACACAATCATCTTAGAGTTTTAAGAATTCTAAGAAATTTTCTACGGTACATAATAGATTGAAGAAAATTAAAGAAACAGAAAGAAAAGATGCATAAGAACTTTTTTTCTCTATTTTCCTTGCATCATTTTCTACAGATGCCTTTTCTACTATTTTCCATCAATCCAACATATCAAAACCATTTTGGATCATCAAAGAAACAAACATAATCTTAAAGCTTCTAATAAAAGTGTAGACCTCCTTACCTTCTTCTTGTAAGTATCTGTCTGTGTGCTGATCACATGATACTGCCAAAAAGAAAAACAAAGACAATGAAAGGACAATAAACCAACATATGAAGAATCCCAATAGAAGTATCATTTACACTGTTTAATTTCCAACTAAAACAATCATCTCAGTTTACATGTTCAGTCAAATACCATTACTAAAAGAAAAAAAGAAAAAGAGATGAAGATCTCTCTTTTATCCATAGGTCTATTATATGCATCGCAATGCTGTTTCAAACTAGTAACTTTAATTAACTCTCCTCTATTTTGACAGTCACTTTACATTCTTCAATCCAAAGGATCAAGAAAGACAATAAGAATGAGAATGGGGTTGTCTCATGGGCACAAAACTGATCAACTTATCAAACAAAAAAGAGCAGAAGATGGAGGAGTTAATACCTTCCTATTGCGGACGAGCTTCAAAGACTCATCCAAACTTTGCTCAAGACCGCGCAGTTCCTCCATGTCCAACCCTGCCACATCCTCACCCATCCTCTGCCTGTTCATCAACCATGTGTTTATACATTTATTTTATGCATAGAATTACCAACAAGATAGAGAGAGAGAGAGAGAGAGAGAGAGAGAGAGAGAGAGAGAAACATGCTCCAAAACCCTAAAAACCTTATTTCCTTGCGGAGGTTGTGGTTGATTTCCAGCAGATGTTTCAGAGTGTTTTGCATTTTCTACACACATCAATACACATGATAAAACTGTACAAAATAAAATATGGAAGATTAACAAGTAGTAGTCAGTAGATATTGCCTCATACTGCGCACTCCAAAGGTTGACACCAGACACTTGCTGGTATCTATCAAACATCTTCTTAGTGCTATGATCAGAACAAGATGAAGAAATTCAGTAAGATTGTCAAGAACTAAAGGAACAAAGTAGGAGAATGGAATTAATGGAGCCATACTCAGTGGAAGGACTGCAATACTCAGCAAACTTGCCAGTGCTGGACACCATGATGAGTAAGACCTCAGCATCACAGAGAACAGTGAGCTCCTTAGCTTTCTTCATGAGACCAAGGCGCCTCTTTGAGTAGGTCACCTGCCTGTTTGTAGGGTTCTCTATCTTCTTTATCTCTATCTTCCCCCTTCCCATCCTCTCCACCACTCTCCAACCTCAAACCACTGATGGATATATAATGCTGATAAGAAGAAAGAGGAGCAACTAGGAGGAGGGTGAATAAAAGTGATGGATGGGTGGGAAGAGAGATGGAATGCCATTAAAGGGAAGGGAGGCCAAAAGGTAGGGTTGCTATAAAAGGGAATGATTTCCTAAATGGTGAAAGCCATGCTGGGAGGAGTAACATGTGGTGTCTTGCCTTTTTTAAGAATCAATCACTGCTCTGCCCTCTCCCTCCCTCTTTCTCTCTCTCTCTCTCTATCTTAACTCATCCTGTCACAATGTTATGTGACTCTTGGTTTACCTGCATGAACTGGAAACATGGTAAAAGGACAGTTGTTGTGTGAAGGTGCAAGTTTAAGTATTATTGTTTTCAGTGTACTTAGTGATTCTTAACATTCTTTGATTCCTTGCCTTTTTTTTTTTAATTTTTTATAAAGGTGGATAAACCACAAATTTATTTATAATAGAGGAAAACAAAAACAAGAGTTAGAATCAACCCACTCCTACAAAATAGAGCATAACATAAATATGACATGGACTTATTGTAACATGAAACTGTGTTTTCCTTCTTCTGTTGTTCTCTTCCCTCCTAAACCTCGTCACCATCAGATCCCTGGGGGCGTCCAGCGAGAAGTACAGGTTCCTCTTGATCTGTGCATCCTGGATTAGCGGCTTCTTCGACGGGTGGACTGCATCAAACCAAGACAACATGAGAAAGTTAAAATCATGGATAAGTTGTCAGAAAACGCGTTGTTTAACATGGAAACACTCTCGGTTTCTTTCTCCCCACAGGGTCCAAATGACTGCCATCATCAATAGCTCCCAACCGTACCCTTTCTCAGGGTCTGAATTGTAATAACCAGAATAAATTTTTACTATAATAGGGATATAAATGTAAATAAATAATTATATAAATAAAACTACGTGGGGTTTTTACTAAATAGGACAAAACCCTAATTGTGAATATATTTATTCCCTAGCCGCCGTTGTTAGTCAAAGGGAGCAAAGTAACAAAGGCGGCAGAACGATCTGAGAAGAAGATCCTCTCGGTCTTTCGGGTTTTCGTCGGTAAGTTTCGTCTTTTTCATATAAATAGTCCCATATGTAACCCTATTATTTGTCAATTTTCTCGAAAGGCTATAAATAGAGTTTGGATTTATCCTTTGGTCGTAGATCTAGTCTTCTTCGATAGGGATTAGGAATATAGAGAAAATATAGGAATTTTCAGTGAGTAGGAATTCTGAAAACTTTGAAACTAGTTGATGGTAATAGGAAAAACAGGAAATTTCAGTATTTATAAACAAATAATCTGAAATCTGGAAATTTCTGCAATTTCTGAATTTCTGATTTTATGGAATTTATTCAATTTTTGTAATTGCTGAATTTCTGAAAATTCTGATTTTCTGATTTTCTGGAATTTGTGTAAATTCTGTAATTTCTGAAATATTGCAGTAATTTCTGAAATCTAGGAAAATAATTTATGAAATTACAATAAAAAGCTGTATTTAGGAGACAATTTAGAAAAATTAGCAAGGAATGGAAAAATAGGTGATTTTGAAATTTGTGCAAAGAAAACTAGTATAGAAACCTAAATGTCTTTTTGTTGATTATTTTAGAGTAATTTGGGGAATACAAGAAGTGAGGAACTTTGATTAGAGCATTTTGGGAATAAGGTATGTTCCTTCTGTCTTTTAGTAATTTTTATATAAAAACCAAGATTTGTATGTACGATGACCGTTATTTTTGTATATGAACTTGGATCAAACATGAATATTTGACAAAACCTTTGATTATGCTTGATTTACATGTTTGTTAGACTGTGAACGTTTTGAATGTGATTATTTGGACACCAATGTGATTTGTTTTATTTGGTTTTCAAATGTTTTTTGAACAATCAGACTATGATTTGATACCCGTCTAATGGGGGCAACATTGGAAATTTGATACCCGGCCAATGGGGGTAACATTGGTAGTTCGACACTGGCCTCCCAATGGGGGTAATTATTGGGATTTCGATACCCAGTCAACGGGGGTTATACGTTGACACATTAGATACCTAGCCACAAGGGATAATGTGGACTTAGTCTGATTGGATTTTTGAAAATGGTGTCCAGTTTTGAAACTTTGAATTATTGAATGATTTTACAGCATGTGATCCCAAATTTATTATTTGAAAAGTATACTTTATTATGAGCATGTTTGAGATTGATTTCGAAATGATTTGAAATTGATTTACCTATTGTGAGCATGATATGAATTTTATTGCATTAGATGACTTAAAACCTGTTTGATCCAGCTAGACAGGTTGTTGGTTCTTACTGGGCTAGTTAGCTCACCCCCCTCTACTATTTTTCAGTTTCAGATCAAGAGGCTTAGATTTCAAAGAACGTAATAATATGGGCGGCGTATTGAGTCTCTTGATGTTAGTGATTTAGTGTTTTGATTTGGATTGTAAGAACAATGTTTTAGTTTTTATTATTGAGATGTTGGATGAACTTTATTATTGTTTAGATTTAAGAATAATTCTATGGTATATTAAGGAATAAAGAAGACTTGTTATTATTATTATTTGAGGATTTTGTATTATGTGAATTATGATTACAATAGGTTTATAGATTGTTTCCATGCCTTGCATACCTATAGGGGAAACCCTGTAAGTATGCGGCGTTGTCTCGTGCTCAAACCCAAATAGGGTTTGGGGCATGACATGAATTACCCATGATAAAGAGGGCAAGAGGTCTTGTACGCTCTAGGCCCTAGTAGTAGATGCGTGGATCAATTTGGAACATATTCTCATATTACTCCCAAATTTTGCATGCCATGTTGCATTGGCAAGAGATGTGGGCAATCGTTTCATGTTCTGTTTCGCATGTGTAGCATTCAACCCAAGTTCCCCTCCATTACCATTTGTGAAGGTTGTTCAGGGTCAGTGTACTCCCTTCTCGGCAAGCCAAACGCATAGCTTGATTTTAAGTGGACAAGACCGCTTACAGAAACTCATGCTTAAACCAGTTCTGGTTCCTTTGTCCATATAGAAAAAAGGTATAAAGGCTTGATCGTGAAGATCCCATTTGTGGTTAGCCTCTATATCCTCCGGTCTTCTACGTATTTTGATTCCTTGTTCTATTATGCCTTTTTATTTTCTTTTAAATTAAAAAACAAGTTTGATATATATATATATATATATATATACTCTTCTCTCTAATTGCTCACCAAAAAAATTCATCTCTCTCCTTCACTTTCCAAGAGATCCAGTTCTGTGATCACATGCAGTGGTGCCTCAAGGGTCCCCCACATAGCAAGCTCCAAAAGTCCAAGTTTCTTCAAGACAATGAAAAGCTCCTCTCTTCTCAACTTCAACTGCCTGCTTTCTTGGACAGTGATGCAAAGACAACTCTCAACTCTCAAACTTGAAGAAATAGCCAAGTCTATCCATTTAATGGTGATACAAATGATGTTCTAAGAGTGATAGAGATGCAAGTGCATTGCTGGGTAAGTGTTGGAGTAGCTTTATTGGGAGGCATTGTCAGGGTGCTAACAAACGGCAACCATGCCCACTGATGACAGGACACTGGGACTGAGCTCCCATTATTCCTTTGGCTCCACAACCCTAGACCCTAACCTCACTCAGTTGGAAGAAGCTCACTTGTGGTTCCACTTCAGTGACAAGTTGTCAGTGTTGTTGAGCTCCTTGTTGTATCCAATGGCGTTTTCTTTTGATTGCCCGTTTGGTTTTATTATGCAACTCAAAATCATGTATTCCAATATCATGTTTCTAATTAATCCTCATAGTATAAGAATAGTTTATTATAATTTAGGAAAAAGAATTGGTTTATATCATAAGAAACTCAGTAAAAAAAAAAAACACATTCTAAAAGATGTAATCATGTATATTAATTGTGAGGTGTAAAGTCTTTTTTGTCCTTGTGGAGTTGACTTTTCAAACGACAAGGTTTCACAAGAGTAAGATATGATTCATAAAAGGATTCAAACAACTATGTGATGTGTCTGAAAGTGATAGTTAACATAGAGTCGGGTTTTCCCTTTCAAATAGAGAGAATTGGGTTTTTCTCCACTAAGGAGTTGAAGTTTTCTCGTTTGTTTTTTCTTGTAGTCAAGAGGGGGTGTGATTGTCTCTCCTTGGACTTAGAAAGAAGTTTTGTAATTATATTACTTTTGAATTAGTAAAATCCGCATGCCATTGCCCATCTTTGTGTCCAATTATTGTATGAAAACTTCAACTCCTTAATTCCCATAATAGTGGTTGTGTGTAGAGTGGATCCCCTTAACAAAGAGAAAAAAAAATCACATGAGATAGATGAAAAACTCAAAAAAAAAAGAAAAACATTTTTTTTAGAAAAGTAGATAAACCACCATTTATTTGTAATTAAGTAGAGTTTGTACAAAGTATTACAAGCTGCAGTACATAATGTGTGGTATTGGGAGCAAGTAAACCGGCATTGTGTTAATTCTCAAGTGGCTAGTTCCATGCTCATTTGAGTATCCCCCAAAGGCTTTGTCACCAAGGTTTGTGGCCCAGGGTAACTCTCTGTTTAACTTTAGGCTCCTCTTAATCAGTGTCTCATATGCCTCCAACCTCATATGCTTCGATATGCGTTGTTGACAAAACCAAAATAATATGAGAAAAATAATATAAAAAATTAATTTTAAAAAACATATTGTTTATCTTGAAAATATCGTTGATTTCCCTCTATTCATATTCATAGATTCCATGTGATAACCATTATGGCCATGTCTCACCTGATCAATACAGAAATGTCAAAGGGTTCACGAACCAAAGAAATTTTCCACCCATTTTATCAAGTTAATTTTTTAGGTTGAGTAAACCTATGAAAGAGCAAAATGAAAATCCAACCTATGATTGTTCGGTTGGAGACTTGGAGTTAAGTTTGTGATGCTGGTTTCATGAAATTGGCTCTCCTTTTACAACATTGTCGGCCCATTTAAGCTCACGCTCAGATCTACATAAATCCCTGCATTGATGCTTTTCAATTTTCATTCAAATAATGTTCAATTTTAAGTGTGACTCTATTTACATCCAACCAAACAAACCTGCTCATTATTTCAAGATTGAAGGTTGATGAACTAAGTAAAGATTCAAATGCCAAATATTGCATGTTTCAGTCTAATAGAAATCAACAACAATTCAATCTAGGTTGTCCCCAATTTTGGCTGCCTAAATGCTACTGTAGATCTAGTTTTAAATAGCCTTATTTTTCCTGTGAAACTTTGAAAAGTAATGTGTTTGCATGTGCCATTCTAGCCCCAACCCAAAGTAAAAGGTGTTACTTTGTTAGTTGAGTTCATGATATAAGGATAGACGTGAATATATTCTTTGTTTTTTTTTTTTTAAATTAAATGGAAACCAAATCAAACATATGCTTAACCAAAAAGGATAATTCACAATGAGGGACAACTCACAATTGTGATTAGGTCCAGCAACATTGAAAAGGTGCTTATGAAAAGAAGTATATATTTTTTAAATTTGATAAAGTATTTTTTTTAAAAAAATTTAATATATATTTTGTGTTTGAATATGTTAATTCAAAAATAATTTTATTGCTAAAATTTTTGGTAATTATATGATCCCAAAACATTAAACTAGTGTTGTTTTTTAAATTTTTATAAGAATATTTTGATAATTATATGATCCCAAAACTTTTAAAAAACGATTTTTCTCATAAGCTTCAAATCACCTAGTTTTTTTAAAAAAAAAAATTGTCAAAGAAACCATTTTTCATTTTTTTAATTTTTTTTACAGCTTATACTTCTTTGAAAAAATTAATACAAACTGTTTTTCTTTTCCGAAAACTATTGGGCTTCTAAAAAATTGATAGAAACGGGCCTTTTCAAAGAGTAATTGTTCATTCCTTTTTTATTTCAGAATAGAAATAAGAATATTTTAATATATAAACTTATTTTTTTAATAAACTATTTTATAAACTTAATTGAATTGTAAATTAGATCTAATTGTAGTATCATTATTTATGTACTTATAGTAACTCTTAATAGCCAACCAACCAATTGTAATAGCATGCATTTGATTGGGAATTCTAAGATCTAACCCACAAGAAATTCAAAACAAAAAACGAAAATAAAAAAATGGAAATTAAAAATAAGAAAATGTTTCTTTTTTTTTTTTGTAATTATGGTTTTTTTACATTAAGGAATGAGAGGGTTGAAGTCTCGGCAAGTGGCCGGAGTCTTTTGCTGCGCGCCGCGGCAGAAGTCGAACTCCATGGGGCACCGGAACAAACAGTTGTCGCCCAAGCTCACCGCCGCGGCCACCCCACCGCCGCCGAGCATCAAGCTCGGCACCGGTCCGCACAAGTAGTTACCAGCAAGCATCAGCCTCGCGAACGGCACCACTCCAGCCCCTCCCATCCCCGCCGCCCTCACCGCGTACTCCGCCGGAATCATCCCGGCGAAGCGGTTCGCTTCCAGCGTCACCGCCCTCAGCCTCGGCATCGCACCGATGAACCCCGGCAGCATTCCCCCCAATCGATTGTGCCCTAGATCCATAGCTATCAGCTGGCTCCCGACCCCTCCGTCTGCTGGCTCCTCCATGCTCTCGAACTCGTTGTTCGCGAGCACGAGCTGTTCCAGCGAGGGATGCTGGAATACCGCGGCCGGAACGGCGCCGGAGAAGCTGTTCTTGCTGAGATCTAGCACCTGGAGCCAGGGCAATGCCGAGATGACGCTGCTGGGGAGACATCCCTCCAGTTTGTTGTTCCGCAACGAGAGCCCCACAAGAGATTGGGGCAATGCGGCGGGGAATCGACCCCAGAGGTTGTTATCGCTGGCATCCATGGAATAGAGCGATGAAAGAGATCTCAGATCGGGGATTCCTCCGGAAAGGTTGTTTCTTTGCAGCTCCAGCCTCTTCAAACGCGCAATGCCGCGCGGGATAGAACCCGAGAAGAAGTTATTGTCGAGATAGAGCTCTTCCAAGGAAGGAGAAGGAGCGAGGGGCGGGATCTCGCCGGAGAAGGAGTTGCGAGAGAGGGCGATGCGGCGGAGAGTGGAGGGGAGGCCGGAGGGATGTGGAGGTGGAATGGGGCCGGAGAAACGGTTGTCGGAGAGGTCGATGGATTCCAAGAAGGGGAATGAGGACCAGATGGAAGTGGGCAGGCGGCCGGAGTAGCCGGCGGGATCGAGGGCGATCTCGGTGACGCGGGCGAAGCCGGACACGGGTTCGCGTGCGTCGCAGCGAAGGCCGCAGGTGAAATGGTCGGTGAACGCAGAGTCGCAAGGGTCGCGCTCGAAGTCCCAGCTGCTCAGGCAGGAGCCCGCCGCAATGGAAGCTGGTTCCACCGCGAGCTTGAGCGCCTTTAAGGCGGAGACGTCCGCCGGCCAAGTCACGGAGAGGACGGGAGATGACAGCGAGAGCGTGAGCACGAGCAGTAGAGCGGTGGCCGGCGAGGGATCCATGGCTATCGGTGAAGGAGTGGAGTGCACGCGAGGTGTTTGATGAAATGACGAAGAGAGTGCGTAGAGTGGGGACAGTGGCGCGGATCTATCACATGGGTATGCTCCTCGCCCGTCTCTCTCTCTCTCATATTTCTTCTATTGCTTTGAAGTTTGGGCCCGCTTTGAAAAATATCTTTTGAAAAGAAGTGTTCTTATCTAAACTAATGATGACATAAAAGTATATTTCATTGACTGATTTAGGACACTGGATCCATTTGTTTTAAATAAAGAAACTTTGTAGCTAAAATTTCAGTTATTAGAGAACTGGTTAGGAAAAAGTGAGAGGAGTCCAAAACAAAACAAAACAAAACAAAACAAAACAGAACAGGCTGTATTTGTTTTGATTTTGATGGCACTGGAT
This sequence comes from Dioscorea zingiberensis, assembly GCA_026586065.1. NCBI lineage: Eukaryota > Viridiplantae > Streptophyta > Magnoliopsida > Dioscoreales > Dioscoreaceae > Dioscorea > Dioscorea zingiberensis. The sequence goes on along the minus strand of CM048822.1, from coordinate 4,561,088 downwards.
GATTCTGGGTCTTGTCAGGGTACTGTGCCTTTGGCTGTGCTGGAGAGGAGAAGAAATCTATGCCATCCTGACATTGTACTCTGTTTCTTTTTTTTTTACTGTTTAGGAGAACATTGATCAAACTATAATTCAATGGGGTTTCTACCTTGATTGGAATGTGTTTCTTTCTTTCTTTATCATCAATTACTTAATGCTTTAGACCATGTTTCACAGTTTCAGATTTTACTAGTAAAATGTCAATAAAATATATACAGGTTAATTCAGTGAATGTTTTGAGACATTTACTTTATCTTTATGTTTTCAACAGTACTACGTATCTGCTTGGTTTTTCATATTGTATGCACTACTCTATTTACTTTATGGGGAGAGATGTAATTTATTGATTTTATGAATCAATGATAGTTCATTCAAATAATTTTGAGACTTGATATTGTGAAACTAAGGAAAAAGTTTAAGGTTGTCAGTCATTTGGCAAATTAATTCAGTACTTTGGATAAATAACATTACTTATTTCTAAGGCTTTAGGCCTTTTCTTTGGGCTCTACAGACATTTCCTCAAGCCCACCTTTCTATTATTCTAAACAAGATATGTTTGCATCAATGCAGTGGAAAGGACTGAGGGTTACCACGCTATAGAGGGCACATCATCTAAGGGTGTCCCTAGATTTCCCACAGTGCCGTTGGATTTTCATCCAATGGCTATGTCATTGTGTGTACAGAACCAAACAGTGGTGAACAAAAAAAAAGTAAATAATACCAAATAGTAAAAGGTGAACAAGATTAAACAGTAATAACTGTTAGATGATGATTTAATGATTAGCATCAAACGTCCCCAAATAACAGTACTCTAGGGACGCCCTAGATGACTTAAACCCATATATATATAAAAGACAAAATTATGTCTGTACAAATGTGTTTTAGACTATGCTTTTATTGTCTAAAATTATAGTATTTGAAGGTAATTAGACAATATGAGTGTTTTCAAAGATAATGAGGATAAAGATTAAGATACATCAAAATTATGTCATGTCCTTACTACCTTCCGAATTTTGTGGTGATTTATGCAACTTTCAAAATGAAAAACTCCAACAGATATCCAACTCAATAATGCAAGCAGGTTTGATGTTAATAGCTATTTATCCAGGGTATATAACAAGATTTTTAATGCAAAGTTTTTCTGAAAATTTAGTATTATCTTTTAAAAAGTAGATACTAGGTCAATGTAGGAAAAATGATGAAAGCCCAAGTAGGAGTAGCTTATGCCTACCCATTGAGAGTTACATTAATGAAATATTACTAAAATAGCAAACATTAACTTTAGACAGTTAGACAAAATTGCAACCCAGTGACAACTTAAATCTCTCAGCTATGTATTACTAAAAAATTAGATATGAATACAAATTATTTTTAATAAGTTTAGGCTACATCAACATAATCCCAATAAGGCTTTTTAATGCATTTTTAACCAAAAGAGGCAAAACATTAAAAAAAAACAAAAAAAGATAAGAGAGAAAAAGAAGAAGAAAACATCAGATAAACTTCAATGTCACTTTCTGGTGGGGTGTTAGAACTTAGAATGACTTAAACCAATCTAAAATAGAAAGGATGGAGGGGGACTCCTTTTTATATTGTTTTTTCTTTCAGTGTGGAATAAATAGTTTTAAGGAAGAGTACAAGGGTTTAATATAATTTTTTCTAACAGCTTCAAAGAATCAAACATTTGTGCATTATAATAATTGCAAATATATAACAAGTCCCACTTGAGTTGTATAGAATAATATGGAATTCACAAGAAGTGTTATGTGATCTTAATACATGCTCTTTCAAAGGTTAGGGTTTAAGCTTATATATGGTAGCAATTTTATGAGCTCTTTTGTTAAGTAATTCTTGATAGAGGTAAACCTTACCTTCAAGGACCACCAAATCACACACTTATCATAGACATTAAGTTTGTTTATAAGAGGATTTACTTATGCTGCTATTTATTTAATTAACTGATATAAAACAATCATGTGATAATGAACTAATCATGGTGCAACTAATATATTCTAACCGATATTTAAAAAGTAACTGTTATAAAACTAGCATTTCTAAACATGCATAATAAAGAGCAAGATGAACCATCTATTTAATTGTAAACACATGTATGTTTTTTGAGAAAATGTAATACAACTCTAGGGTTCATTCACAACCTCAAAACATCAGATAAGTAACAAGAACCGTAGAGAAGTTCATGGTCAAAAAGAACGCTGAAGGTTTTGTTTAGGCAGATGGAAAAAAGACGAGATAATATTCAAAGAAAAAAAAAGGGAAAACTTCTTTCTGGTGTTTGGTTGGATGAATAAAAAAGGGAAAAAGATAGTCAAGAAAATGAAAGAAAATGCAGTACTAGAACTATGATTTCTACTCTTCATCTATTTCCCATCAATCTAATGAAAATGAATTACATCTGTTGACCTGGCAACCTCTTTGCCATTGGTGCAAAGTGAAGCAGAAAAGGATCTACTAATGGCTTGGAGCACTCATCACAAGTTGAGATGCAGCACTGAATTAATGGCCATCCCTCTCAACTCTCAAGAGAGTTGCCTTGAATCTCTAGAATTCCTAAACTTAAAAAGCATACATGATGTATCTTCAAGCTTTATTCAATCAACCAATATATTTATAGTTATACAAACACAGGCAATGGAGCTTTTAATGGCGAAAGCATCAAATATATATGAAGACATCTGATTATTGAATATGTCTCTATATCTCTATAAATGCATGAACTTATAGAGAAACTGCTACATTTAGCAACCTAAACAATAAATAAGAGAGGTTGAAAGTTAAACTACAGGAGACTAAAAAAGAAGATGATCATGCAGTGGGAGAGAAGACAAGATATATAAGACAAATGTGTGGTTTTCCTTGTCTATGTTTTGTAGGCAGTCCTAAAGAAACTGTAGCATTAATGTCAAAGAAAAACTAGACAACAGCAGCATGCAAATGAAGGTATTAAATTAATAAATGGATTATATCTCTGATCAACCTGCACTGATACAAAGAATTCAGGTTTGAAGATGGATGATTACTGAAACTGAGAACACATATTTTTTGCATTCAAGGAGACCATTGCAGTTCAGGAAAAGCAGGTAGACGAATATATAAATATGCAGAGAGAGAGAGAGAGAGAGAGAGAGAGAGAGAGAGAGAGAGAGAGTTGTATATATCCTAATGGGATGGAATGGAACTTCTTTCTATGCTTGTGAGAAAACCTGAAAAGACAAATACAATTCAAAAGAATGTTGGAAATAGTCCATGACATAGTCCAAAGACAACATGCTGACAAGATGTTCACAAGTTTTAAAACCCTAATACAGTATTAGGACATCAACCTTTCAATCTTCATGCTGTAAAATAACGAAAGAAGATGAAAACAACAAGGTAAACTTAAAATTAAACTCTATTTGTTATTATTTTTTAGCCTTCAATACTCTGTAAAACACATAAACTCATTAGTTTATGTGTTGGTTAAGGTGATTTACTGTGTCAAATTAGGCATATCTAGTTCACTGTAGTGCATTTTATGCAGGAATTAACAAGAGTAAGAGTTGAGAATGGTAAAAATAGAGAAAGAATCGAGTAAAAACAGGCTTATAAATCGTTTGGTGTAAAAACAAGTTTAATTTGAGACTCATCTGACCACATGTCTACTCCAAGAAGCACTTTATTCTTGTAGCTACATTTCATAGAAGTACGAAAAATAGGCAAAAGATAAAATTCTAAGTGACAAGTGCTTCTGTTGCAAGGCATGTTTTTGTCCCATCACTGATCAAGGAACAAGAGAATGCTTAGGAAAACAAGAAAGAAGAGCTGAAGTTTCGTCCATCCAGTCTAGTAACAAGGGTTGGGATTGGTGAGCAGAAGTAATGGCAGGTTGTGAATCTTAGAAGCCTAGCTAGGAGGCTTAGTTGCAGTAGTGAAAGAACCAGAATGGCATGTAGATATCATTAGGCTAATGTTCTTGGTTTCAGACCCATAAAACAGGAAGACTAGAGTCACATCCATCAATGCCATTCACAGGTCATGAGAGAGGAGTGCAAGCCATGCCATAAATAAACCTAAATGCGTGCAAAACAAGGCATGAGGAGAAGAAGAACGAAGGTGTACATGTGTGTGTTTGTGTATTTATATATATATATATATATATATATATATATATATAATTTAAAATATAAAAAGAGAGTATATATATATATATATATATAAAATTCTCTACTACTCCTTGGTTTCCTCGGGCTTTGGACTTTGTAGTCCATGCATGGCATGGAGTCTATGGAGACGGAGAGGAAGCTCAAACAAAAAACATAAAATAAGGCCTTGTTGCCTTTCTCTTAGGTTAAAACTTGAAAAAGTAAACCAAACAAAGAGTAGTAGAGTCAAGACCCATACCTTTGTTTGGTTCTCCCTCTCCCTCTCTAGCTACTACTACTCCTTGTCGAGTGAGTGAGTGACTAAGTACCAAACCACCAGCATTTCAAAACGGCAATCTTATCGGGCAAAACCCTCAAAACGCGCCCTTCCACTCGAACAAGGGGGCCGACAACAAGAAAAGGAGAACAATATGAGATAGAGAAAGAGAGAGATGAGATGAATGATCGATCAAGTTTATGCATGCTTAAGCTTAATGCTAATGCTAAGCTTAACAATAGTCGTCAGTCTCAATGGACACTAACATTACACTGAAGCAGAGAGAAGAGTGAAAAAGAAAGAAAGCAAAGGATTGAAGAACATCGACCAGAATAGAATAGAATAGAACTCTCTCAAGGTCTTGGATGGTGAGGAAAGAATTGGGTGCTGGCCATGAACGCGTTGAGAGGCGCAGGGTATAGTGATCCAGGGTCTAGCAATGCAGCAGTGACAGTACCAGTAGTGGTAGCAGTAGCAGCACTAGCAGGAACCACGGCTGCAGCGCTGCTACTCGGAACACCGGCGGCAGTGGGGGAAGAGGATTCACCAGGGTGGTGGTGGTGGTGGTGGTGTAAGTGGGAATCAGGGCCTTGATCATAGAGAATACCCTTGAAGACATGGCCGCCGATGCTAACCACGGTTTGGTACGCATACTCGTCTTCGGCTTCATCCATGGGGCTCACTCTCACGCACCGGAACACGGCCGGAGAGCTCACTTCGGCCGGGAAGCTCACTGCCTCCATTCCTATATACATTGATGTAATTGAATCAGTAGTGAATCAGAAGATCATCAACAGTACTGAATGCAAATAATTAATATTAATTTATCTCTATGTACCAGAAGAGGTGGCGGCGTTGGTGGTGGTGATGGGGAGTTCACGGGGGCGTTTGGAAGGCTCGGTGTTGCGTTGCTGGAGGGCGGCGAGCTGTTGCTGGCGCTCGCGGCGCTTGGAGGCCGGGACCCAAGTGCTCTTGACGTGGGTGCTGCACTGGAAGCCGCGGCTCTTGCAGCAGGTGCGGCAGCGCATGTGGGAGCAGTCTTTCTTGGCTTGGTTGCCGCAGTCCTGGCAGCTCATGCCGCCGCTGGCGCTGCCGCCGCGCATACGGCCGCTGCCGGCCGAGAGGCCGGGCGCGGAGGAAGGCTCAGCGGAGGAGGAAAAGGAGAGGATTGCAGAGGAGGAGTAGAGATGCCGTTGCTGCTGGATCTGGTGCTGTTGCCATAGCTCGAACCCTCGGCTCGTGCTGCTTCCGCCGTACAGAAAGAGGCTCTCCGGAGGGATTCCCGGCGGCGGCGGCTGCTCGTCTTCCCCTCCGGCTTGTCGGTCTCCTCCTAGTGAGAAACCCGCCATACTCGTAGCTTAGCTATTAACTCCCCCACTGCTCCAAAATCCATAGCAAGTCCAACAAGCTACATACACACACACAAGAACACTCTAGCTAGAACAACAATGAAACGCTAAGCTATGATTATAATGACAAGTGATGAAGTGGTGGCTATGAGCTTTGATATATATATATATATATATTACCTGATCAGAGAGAGTTATAGAGAGCTGAAAAGGTCGTTGTTGTTGTGGTTGGTGGTGGTGATGGTGGTGGTGGTATGCTCTACTACTTCACTTCTGGGAGCTAGGGCTCTCTTTTTGTCCAGGAAGTGTGAGGGGAGAGAGAGAAGAGAGAAGAGAGAAGAGGGAGATGAGAGGTTTAATTTTGGCTTTTCTCCTCCTTTCCTTTTCTTGTTACTTTTTGAGAGGCGGCAGCAGCTGCAGCAGTTGCTGCCTGCCCCCCTTCTTCAATTCTCCCACTCTCTTTCTATCTTTCTCTCTCTTCCTCCCAAACAGCATATTTAAGACACAGAATTAGAGCCACTGCAACGCCGCCATGGACTCTGAAACCATCCCTGCCACCCTTCTCAATCCCATTTATGTCTTTGTCTTTCTCTCTCTCTCTCTGTCTCTCTCCTTCTTAAACTAATCAAAACACAAACACACAAAGTCACAAACACAACCAGAGTACTACTGCTGCTGCTGCTCCTCCTGCTGCTCCTGCTTGCTTGCTTGGCTTCAGACTACTTCAGACTACTTCTTCAGACTGTTGTTGTTATTGTTGTTCTATGAATGAGAGGTTGTTGAATAGAGAGAAAGAGAGAGACAGCCAATGAATAGAGTTTGGAGATTCTAAATTAAGATGGAGATTTATTATAAGAGAGAAGAGAGAGAGAGAGAAACTGAAGAGAAAAAGAAAGAAAAGAAGGGAAAGGAAAAGAAAAGAAGGGGAAAGTAAAAGGAAAGATGTATCTAATCTGTCCGGGCGTGTTCCCTCCCCCCTTATTCTGGTTCCACTCGTCCTCACTCTTAATACAACCTTTGGATCTCAATCCAATGGCCATGCACGCTTACATTTGTCAGTTGGCCAGCTTTTGCTTGCTCGTCCTTGCCACCAGAAAACCCGGTGCTTTTCCGGGTCACCCCCCTCCCCCGCCCTCTCTCTTCATATCTCACTCTCCAGTCTCCTCCCAACTTTATTATTACTATTATTAATTATTACTAGATATATATTTAGTATTTGAACTTTGAACTTTGAACTTTGAACTTTGAACTTTGAATTGAAGGAAAACTTATATCTCTTCTTCCATTCTTTTGTTGTAGTTGTTGCTGAGATGAGTCAACCATGATATTAAATAGTTTTAGTACTGTCGTTTGTGATGGAGAGTTTTTTTTTTTTTTTTTATTGGTAGCCAGATCTAACACAATCTATAATTTGTACCTATGGATGCTCTCCAACAAGGTTGGTCATCAAAGAAAAACAATGGGAGAGGATCCTTCTCCCCATTCCTCCTCCAGTCCTCTCCTCCTCTCTGTTGGTTACTATGAGACACTCATGTATGTCTTGGTTTTTTAGTCATGACTCATGAGAGTGTGTGCTGGCTTGAAGAATTATAAAAAGATTCATAAAACAAACATATTCCTATTTTATTTTTTATTTTTTTTATTTCTCAAAAAAAAAAGAAGGGAAAAAAAATTAAATGATAAATATTTTTTACTTTTTACTTTTTTTCTTTTGTGGTTGTGAATAAAATGCTTTATATATATATATATATATATATATATATATATATATATATATATATTGTTTGGCTAAATTGTATTTTATAATGATCCGATATAACAATGTAAAGTATGATACTTAAATATGCATCATTGGGTGTTTCTAATTTATGTAAATATATATACATATATGTTGCAAGAGAAATTAAAGAATTGAAACTATCACACTATCTTTTTTTTTTTTAATTAACATAGAGGGATAAACCTCTCCACACAGAAACGTCAAGAGATGTGGCTTAGGTGACGAATACCCTTGATCCCTCACTTTGTGCGTATAGAATATATGAGAACTCTAACCTAGGAGCTTTGTGCTCACCAACTAAATTATTCAACTGCTCCCTCCGTTAAGGAGACAAGGACTAGAACCCGAGAGCTTTTACTCAACGCACGGATCCGGGATACCTCTAGACCAATGGTCCTCTAGTGAAACACAAAGAGAGATTTTAGGTGAAAAAAATTCTAAAACCAAATTAAAGAAAAAACACGGCTGGCTGAAAGCAAAAATGAGAGGATATATGGATTACAAGGAGAGATTAATCTCACTCTCTTTTAATTATATGAGAAAATTTGATTCTTGATTTTTAATTCATCAGTCATAACCCAAAGTATTTATATATATATCACATGACATATTTCAATATTTCAAACTTTTGTTCGGTTTCATGAATCATATCTTATCTTATCCTATTCATTTTTTACCAAATCAAAGTTACAAAGATAAAATGGACTTTACACACCCATATATTTAGAAAAAAAAGGAAATATAACTGAATATATATATATATATATATATATATATATATATATATATATATATATATAATGAAACTATAATGAAACTAGAGGGAGATTCAGTTTAAGGACTTCCAAGCACTTTATTGTCGGAAAAAACCCAATAACAAAAACAAGAAGCATTCTCTTTGGATCGGTAGTGTCCTAGAGCTTGAACACTAAGCTACAACAATAAGAATACTACAACTCAAACATTTTTGTATGTCTATATGTTGAAGAACACTAGGTTTGCTTACATGCCTGATTAGTAATTATGGATTCTGATTCCCTATCATGTAACCCTTATTATATATGGAGCTTCTTGTCTAATGTTTTATTAGGTTCTTTTGCTAGGTTTTCTTTCTCTTTCATCTAGTTATCTTTTATTATGTTTGTTTGTATTAGTCCTCCTTTATTTATTTATTTATTTATTATTATTTTTTATTGTGGATGTGACCTTATATTTATTTTATAAATACAATATAAATTATTCATCCTTATAAGAAAAATAAAATTACTATACCTCTATTAAATCTTTACATCACCACTCATTTAGTGTCCTTCATTTAATAGACTTCCAATATTAGTTTACCCTATGGTAGTACAACTGTGCTAAAACTAAGCAAACAAAGCAATAAATTTATTTTTTAGAAAAAAATTTAGTCTCTCTGACATTTTAAACTAAACATGGTTTCATAAATCATGTAAACTATATTTTCTAATAAAATTTTGAATGGATAATTTATAGTTATCAAACTCAAAATTTTCATAGTTTATGCACTATATATATATATAATTCCATAAAAGAAAAGAAATCGATTTAGTGAGCAATCAATGGAGGGAGAGAGATTCAACAATTTCATGAAATTGAGTTGTCCCAAACCAACTAAAAGGAAAAACAAAAAAAACAAACAATTATAAATCATTATGTTGGGGACTACCATATAAAGTAACTTTTTATATACACTAAATTATAATTTTGATATAAATTTATTATATCAATAATAATTTAAAAAAATGATATATCTCATATAATGGAATTATTTTGAATGAGAGCGAGCTTGTGTTTTACTGTATTAAGAGTACTGATAATTAGAAAGAAGAAAAGGTTTTATCTCTACCGACTCTCTATTGTTTGGTGTTTCCTTAAATTATCTTGGAGCATTATTATAAATTTATATTTATTATTACTGGTGTTAATTAGATTGATTTGTTTGTATTAGCACTAAAAATTGTAGGATTGCATGCGGATTCCGCATCACATCACAATGTACAGTGAAATAAAAGAAAGATTAAACGTTGGACAAAAATGCATAATCACTGAAAGGAAAACATTAAAAAAAAATAAAGAAAAGGAGGAGGAGGAGGAGGTAATAAAGGAGCTGATTTTGTGGGGGTGAATGATGTATGCGACTCCCAATAATTGTGTCCCTGTGTCTCCTTCTCTTCCTCGAGCCCTGTGCGCCCCCCCGTGAGTTGACTCTTTTTGCCTTCTCTCATCCATCACTCATTCATGCATGCCCTCCCTCCCTCCAACTCTTCTTCACCTTCCCATTCATTCTCTCCAATATTATTATTATAATTTTTAAAAAAATGTGAATAAATCATGTTTATTTATGCTTAAAATCAGGTTCCTGATCGAATCGATGGTACAAGTGTGACTGGTTTATAAATACCAGTGCAGCTAATTGTGGTGTTAAATGTTATAAATCAGTATGTGAAGTGAGAGGGCTCAAACTGGTACTCCTCACAATTAACATATACTCTTGCAGCAGGAGAGTCTCTAAGAGGTTTTGATTCTATATTAGGTATCCTATGTCATATAGGTAGATGCATGCGAGCTCTCTAATATCTAAACAGAATAATAATAATAATTATAATAATAATAATAATAATAATAATAATAATAATAATAATAATAATAATAATAATAATAAAGAGACTTTGATTTGGTTAAGTTTATTTATATAATATATATACATATAATACAAGGGAGTGGGGTGTAAGTGTTTGAGAAGAATGAGTTATTATTAGGGAGGATGGAATTGAAATGGGGATTAGAGTATGCACGGATCCCTAGATAACTAACTGATCATATGATCATATATATAGGATAGCTTGGGATCAGAGGGGTGGAGGAGCATCAACATGAGAGCATGAGACGTCGACCATGTGACTTGTATTTATAGTTCATGGACTCGTGTGTGATTAATTAATGCTAATCTATAGACGTTGAGCATCACTGTCTCCCATTAACTACAAGATGCTATCCTTCCATGTGAACTCCATTCTCTCAAAAGAATGAGTTTTTTATTTCTTTTCTTTTCTTTTTATTTTATTTTACCCTTTTTAAGTTGAGTGTCTTTGTTATGTCTCTGTTTGTGTGTGTTTTAAGATAGAAAAGGAGGCATCTTTGTTGGGATTACGTTTGGGCATCTTGAATTTGTGTTTAGTACTCAAGAGAAATGGTATAATGAAATTTTGTAAATGGCTATATAATAAATTAAAAAGATTTTAAATGAATAGCAACAAATTAGAGATAATTAACTAGAGTGCTTTGGTCATCATAATTGATTGTAACTATTAAAAATAAAAGATCATATTTCATATAATATAACATAGTCATGATCAATACCAAGAGTACTGGAAAAAACACATCTTTCTATCTACCGTGAAATACACATTTATCTGTTGGAGGAGTATGTGACTCATATTTGTTGTGTACACAGTGGCAAAAAAGCAGATGCCGGAGCCATGCGGGAGGGACTTTGAATAGGCTTGGAGGGTATTTTTGTAATTTATGTATATTTAGAATTAGTATAAATACATATAATATAACCCTAATTTCATATATAGTGAAATTTCCGCCGTTTGCTCTCGTGGATATAGACACACTACCGAATCATGTGATTTTCTCTCTTCTTTTTGCTGTTTGATTTCATTATATTGTTGCACTATCCACAACAACATCCATACTTAATTTTGAAAGAGAATAATAATAATAATGAAAAAAATATCTTTACAATCTTCTATAATATTATTCCCTTTCTTTTGCTCTCTTTACCTCAAAAACAGGAAAGAAAAGCAACAAAAAGAAAAAAAAAGAAAGAAAAAAGTTTAATTCAATACAGTATATACAATGCAATGAAGACTGAATTCGGCGAGGAAGAAAAAGAATATATGAAGAGATGGAGAGAGAGAGAGAGAGAGCATAGAGCAAAGAAAAGAAGAATATTTCATAACATGTACTGCAGTAAAATGATAGTGCCAACCAAAAGGTTACATTTGATGTTTAGAAAGAGGATTGGTAAGTGACTCATTGCTCTCTCACTTTGTGTTACATTGATGGGTCCAACAAGCAGTATCCAATGAGAATGTGTCTTCCATGCTATATCTATCACCATACTTCATTCATTTAACCATTCATTCAAAAGGATAATTAATTAGCATGTATTAATTGATCATGTAAATCATATTAGTTATGGAACTATATATATATATATATATACAGTAAGGCTAAGCTATATTGAATTTTTATTCTAATTAATTCAAAAAAGAAAAAAAAAACATGGAGAAAATGAAATGTTTCTGAGCAAGCAGTGACTTGAGTTGACTGCATGGATCCCACCACATTGAATGAATAATTCAACGTCCGGAAAACTGCATGCCTTGTCTTTCCACCAGATCATCATCTATCAACCGCATCCATCATCTTTGTTTTCTATCCAGTTTTATCTTTGTCCTTGTTGTTATAAAAAGTAATTATTTTCATCGATCATCAGTTCAATTCTATCCATTTCTCATACATTGAAAACCCTAATAATACTAAGTGAACACGTTATATATGTAGCATTATTATCAATGTAATAAAGAGATGATTCTTGTTACAAGAATTGGGGGATTTGCACCAAGCCCACTTGTTTGTTTTTTTATTATAAGGAGAATGACATCACATATTGAAGTTGTTATCTGTCTATCAATCTCTATCAATCTATCTATCTATTATATATATATATATATATATATATATATATAAATATATAGAGAGAGAGGGAGATTGATGACTGTAAACCACATATATAGAAGGGAGGGAGAGAATTGAAAGAGAGAGAAATGAGAGGCAGGGGAAGAGCCATGCAATAGTTTAAGACTTTAGACATGTTGGGCAGTGGTGAGTCCCCCATGTGCGTGCAATGCATGCACACGCACGCAGAATGCGAAATGCGAAGAGTATACGTACGTGAGTGCGCACGCCGAGGACGTCTAAAAGCAGCGCCCGCTCGCGCACGGCCCAGGATGCTGCCGACGCGTCCCTATCCTGCGTTCAATTTGTATCCTTTCTCCCTGTCCACAAACCTCTACATCCCCCCATCTTCAACAACACATGCATGCATTTGCTTCTATATATCCTTTATTAATTCTTCTTCTTCTTATTTTATTGAAAAAGAAAACTTCTTGATCATGGAGTGAGAAGTGGGAATTTAAGAACATATCATATCATATCATATATGGTAGATATACTTGAGAATCATTAAGTATTAATTGTGACACATAATATTGTTCATGAAACCAATTAAGTACTATCATCATCTCTGGACTACACTTGACTCAACAGTGTTTAGCTGATTGAATGTAGTATGGAATTTGTTGGACCATGCATGCAAATGATAATTTGATCGATCATCAACTATATATAAATGTATGAAAGCGATGAAAAGTTGGTTATTAATTAATTAAAATGAATTAAAGGAATTCCTTTCATATCACACAAGCAACAAAAACAAATAATTAAAACTATATATGCAGGCATGAATGAATGGACGAATTTAACACACTGTTCATCAGACATTATCCCAACTTTATCCAATCCATAATATATATAGTCAGACAAAAACTTCTTTTAGCCACAGAAACAAAAGAAAAGAAAAAGAAGAGAATATATAACATGACACACATTACATATATATATATATATATATAATTATTATATATGAATCCACCACCAATATTGATCAAATGGGACACTAGTGTTTTGGAATTGTGGTTGTGATATGATGTGTGAGGGGCCCAAGAGCAGTGAGTGTGAGTCATGGAGTGAAGTTGACATGAGAGAGTAACCAAAACAACATCAGTTTTCCATTTCAATCATGGGCATCAATGCAATATGATAGCAGACCTAAATAACAAAAGCCAAGGCACATGCCTATACTAGTGATCAGAGGATCAGGCCTCTCTCGATCCCCAGATTGAACACCCATCCATCCAATATTGTTCCATTATTTCAATGCTGCCTCCTTTAGACAAGCAAACCATAAATCCACTCTGAATGAGAAAACTACTATAGAGTGGCTTTAGCATATGATGTTCATAATTTAAGTGAGCATGATCTTGGGGGACTACATAGATAGAAGTGCAGGTACCATGTAATGAAGGTTCAGCTTCTTGGGTTGAATAACAAAGTTAGCAAGGGCACAAAGGGGGGAAGTTGAAGGGCTTTTAAGAGAATGGTCAGAAGGGCATGTGATTGCCTCCCAAGATGGTGTTGAGGTGTTGGAATGATTTGGGACCATTGCGCCTTCCCCCACTCTGATGGCCTATGGATTGATTCCCTATTTCCCCTATGCCTACTTCTTTCTTTAAATTTCCTAATCATAAGTGAAGACAACAAGAAGATGGTGGTAGGAGGAGACTAGGGGGGAGGTGCCTAGACCCTTTTAGGAAAAAATAATAGAAAACCATATAGTGTGTGTTTTCATTTCATCCTTGATAATAAGAAAATAAGAAAATAAGCAAAATAAGAATCTCCTCCACCCAACTGGCCACCATCATCAGTAGCATCAGCATCAGCATCAGCATCACCCTCTTTTCTTGTGCTTTCTCACATTTCACTTTCTTGTGTTGGTTGTTGAGACATGGAGACTGGAATGCTGTTTTAAGGTCTGTACTGGTCCACAAAATCCAGGAACTCTCTTTGAGTCTGTGTAGTGTAGTTACTAGTTAGACATCTATCTATGCTATGTATCATCATCTATGTATTGGTTGCTTCTTCAGTTCTTCTTCTTGGACTTCCATAGGGTAGTTACTAGTTAGTATTTCCTTCTCTTTTCTTTTCTTTTCTTTTGTTTTTCTCAACCCTTTTCTTGTTGAGAAATATCACAAAGATCGCATAACAGTAAATTTTTGTTTTTTTGTTATAAAGTGTTTCAAGTGTTGAAAGACTTTCTACTGAATTGCTTTCTCATGGGTATTGATTTCAATGTGTGAATCATGTAGCTTGGAGTGATTAATTTGGGGCCACATATGAAAAGGGACAATACCTATTGATTGAGAAATGCATCCTGCACTAGAAAACATAGGCAAGCCATCTTACTCTACCATGTGGCAAGTTTCAATTCCAGCCAGCTTGCACCTTCTAATTAGCAAGTGCATATATAGTGTTTTATCTTATCACAACATGATGTTTTTCCACTAAGTGAGGCATCCTTGACTATTACATCATTGAATATCTGCATGTAGATGTAGAGATGTTGCGACAAATCATGCGATTGGAGCATAACATAAACTCAGTAATTGCTCAGTTTATTTTCAAATGTATCATACATTAACATGAAAGATTTTCCTGCCACCAACAAAGGAGTAAATAATCTCATTAAGTGCATTTCAACACAGTGATATTTGGAACAGTTAAATCTCTATGTGCAATTTCCCTGGATGCATTTCCAGATTTCATTTGTGAAGGCACAAGAAAAGTAGATTATTCCCTGTAAACTAACTTGAAGTGTTTCATTGAGGACTATAAACTTACGGTGAGTTTAATATGCACATATGGAGCCTTCAAACTGATGTTTTTACTAATAATAAGCCAAAAAAGAGAGAAAAAAAAGGAGAAGTTATATGGATGAACTCAAGGAAAAAATGAGACACCAACCTTTCTAGCACTCTCAGTTATTTACATTGGTCAGAAGTTACTGGCATCCAAAATTAAGTGGGAAACGTGTTTGAGTGGTGAAGCATCACTGCTTAAGGGAGGCCTGCTGCTTCCTCTGATTTTCCACTTCTACAGTGATCCGGGAAATTTTCCTTTTCCATAAAGCAAGTTCATGCTCTAACTCCTCAATCTGGTTAAACCAACAAGTCAATAAAACCTTCTATTTCATGGCAAACCATGAGAGGGTTATTATTACAGGTTCCTCATGGTTCTTCATATCAAAGTAAAATGATCAGTGAATATAAAAGAACTTGAAATTATATACATACTGTCTTTTTCAACTTTTCATTGTTATTCTCAAGCACTCCTCGCCTGTTCATAAAAATAGGTATTAGAAAACCAAACTGCTTTCTATCACCCGCAAAGCAAAAGTTGTACAGGCTTCTAGAAAACCTCTAAAAGGTTTCCCTTTTCAATGAAAAAAAATACAAAATTGCTAGCAGGTTTGCTTCGCTAGCAATAGTAATGCAAGGGATAATAATCAGATAATAAAGGTAAGAAATTATGATGCATGCATATTAAGGTATGTGCCACAGCAGTTTGAGAGACTCCACATGTGAAAATGAAGCAAAAACCAACATTTTGTCATTTAAAAACTGTAGTCAAGAACCATGGTTGTAGAGTCTGTCCCCTGGTAGGATAACAGTGCCTTATTTCCTAATCATTTCTCTAGAAGACTACATCATAATTCACTACATTGTAGCCATCATAAAGTGACCCAAGATAGTTGAAAAATAAAGTTTACCAGATAGCACTCAAATAGTTTACTTGAGATGTTAGAAAAATATTGGTTCATCATCAATATGCCACAACTAGTAACCTCTATAGAATATTAGACCACAATCGACTTTAAGAAGCTATAACCATCATAAAGTATAACTAAGGTGGTTGAGAATATCGAGTTTAACTGAAATTGATATGTAACACATCCAATGCTTCAACCAATATGCATCAGCCAACATCTCATAATTTTTTTGTTCCAAAACCAGAGGTCCATTCTACGATATAGAATGGGTTCAATACGTGATAGCATTCGAGATGGTGATTGTTTTATCAGGCATGATTTGTCTCATCAAAGTGATTGGCATCCTTAATCGCTTCAACAACATTTTAACTTCGCTTTCATGTGCATGAATATGCATTTATTCTGAGTCATTGGGCAAAGGCAATCATATGGAATATTATAAACCACATAACTGCACCAGCCTGATAAAATCTCACTCTGGTCTTCAAAATTACAATTGGAACTTAAATATCTTAATCCAGAATTTTGCCAAAGCATGAGAAATAAATTTTAAGATATATATTTATCTTGCATAAATGAATGTACATTTATTGGATAATATCACAAATGGCCCATGCACATAAAGTTGATATCTGCAACAGGCCGGTCATAACTAAGTATCAGTCTCAATGTTCAGAAAGTAGAATATTCAAGATTTAGACATCATATATAATAATCATTATGGACCAAACAAAAATCGTAGTGCCATAAAATAAATCCATAGCAGTTCCAAAAAGTAAATCCAAAGTAAATATAGTCGAGTTCAGATTCTACCTGACAAACAACTCTAGGTTTTTTTCACTAATCTTCTCAATAGAACTAGAATCCAGAACATCCACATGTTCAATTTCATCACATTCCTGAAATCAATTTAGTACAAGACAGATTGCAGTCTTAGCATTCAAGAAGCATTTGCCAGTATCAGCATCAAACAAGTCTAAATTTTACCAGTTTCAGTGACAAATAAATGGGTTGTATATAACTTTAATATCAGTTATTACCCAAAATATAAAAAATGGACACAATATAGATATAAATCAGTTTCTAAACAGTAGTCAGTTTTTAAAATGATAAAATACTGGGAAGTTTATGCAGATTATTAAGGTCCGCTATGAGATTGGGTGTGCATTCTGGTTCTTGTTCTTCATAACAAGCTAAAAAAGAGATAAATCTTAACTAATATTTTGAGACCTCATCCTAGAACCCCAAAAAACAAAAGGACAACGGATGCCTTTGTATTTTACCATTTTATTTCTGCTTGGGTCTCCGGGTTAGGGCTGTGCAAAAAAACCGGTTAAACCGGAAACCGGACCGGTTTGGTTTTTTTTGGACCGCCGGTCCGGTTCCATCCGGTTTTTCCATTAACTGGTCCGGTCCGGTTTTGGAACCGGTTCCAGACCGGTTTGGTCCGGTTCCAGTTTTTGGAACCGCGGTCCAAACCGGACCGGACCGGTTTATATGTAGTTTTTTATTTTTTTTATTTTTTATTTTTTTTTAAGGATTAATTAATGCTTAATAAAATTCAATTGAATTGTTTCTAAGTTTCTAACTTCTGAGAATAAGTCAATAGACTCAATACTAGGGTTAATCAAAGGTCGGCTTATCAATTGTTGTATATTTTTATTGATTTGTGAAAGAAAAGTTAAATTTTTATATGAAATAGTTTAAAATATGGCATTATTCGATATAATTAAATAAATTTTAAATTTAAATTCTTTAGGAAATCTTAGAAATATGAAAAATTACATAGATATAAAAATATAAAAAATACTTGATAATGGTATAATGATGTTTTATGAAGAATTGCCCAAATGAAGTTTTTGAATAAATGGATTTTAAGTAGAGTATCTAATAAACAACATCTATGAGGTGGATGATGATGATATTCACCCATATGTACCTATGTGGGTGAATAGCTAAACCATACAAGATTGTTCTGAGAAGTTTGGTTGTCTCAAAAGATATTCAAAATACTAAACTAACCAAGAAAAACCTTCTCATTTTGCAAGTCATTTCTTTACAATACAATTTCTCATTCAGTGCCTTTTGATGCAAAAAGAGAGAAATTATTTTTCTTTGATCTTTATTTGCTTTTTTAATTGTTATATATTAATTTCAATTTTCAATAATTTAATTCATAAAAACCGGGACCGGACCGGACCGGTCCAAAACGGTTTGGACCGGTCCGGGTTTCCCTATTAGTTGGTCCGGTTTGGTCCACATAATAAGGAAACCGGTTACGCCGGTCCGGTCCGGTTCTGGACCGTGCACAGCCCTACTCCGGGTTTGAAACATCAGCAAGTCACAGTCCACTATATTAGCCTATATATATATATATATAGGAATTTGTTGTGCTAAGAATTTTTATTTAATAAATGTGAAACACAAAGTTGAAGGTCTTTCTATTGAAATGGTTAGAGGAATCATGAGGGTTTAATGCAAAATTAGTAAATCACACATAATGAATACCTTGACGAATTAAAAGGAAGGTTACATATAAAACCATAAGAAGGTAATAATGGTGTTGGCAGTAAGTTTGATATGAATAGAAGATCAGGTATTGTGATTCTCACCTCAGAATTGCATGTGATATGTGGAGCATGAGCTGTTGCAGAAGGAATTGCATTGGGACCTTCAATAAATAAAAACAAACAAACAAAAGCTGTGTTTAACCACTAAAAGGATGTGAATATGAATAAATGAACGACTTGGGACTAATTAGAGAGACAAGGTTGCTCAAAAGCCACATGGAATGAAATAAATAAATAAATAATATAGTTCTGAGTACAAGACCAGGAAATTGGAATCTTAATGGAAACAGAGGCCGAGCACAACTGTGGAGGTTTAGCAAGTTGTTCACTTCAATGGGAAGGTACAATTTGACAGTGTCCTATGTAAGCAACCATGATCAAAATTTTGACAACATGGTGATATAATAAAGAATTGCTGCAGACAACCCAACATTTAGACTATCATGAATGTATTGTTCACTTCAATGGGAAATTATCATTTGACAGTGTACTAAGAATTACTAGGATTTTGACAAAATTGTGGTAAAAAAAAAAAAAAAATACAGCATACACCCCAGCATTTAGACCACCATGAATATTTTGTTCATTTAGATTCACATAGCTAACTTTTTCTTGGCAATAAACCTAAAGAAATGCTCAGAAATAGCATGTGGCACAGGATTTAGGATTGAAAGCACACAATACCACTAACAGCAGCTAGCCCAGTGACATGGTCAGCAGTTGCCGCATGCAAATCTGCCGGCTGCATAATGACTGATTCTGCAGCTTGGAATTCTGTCCGTGCATTGGCAGAGAGCCCTATAATTGGTTGACTACATGGCACTTCCTGTGCCACATTTGCTGCAAATCCATGAGTACGCTTACCAGAATGCTTCTGCATGTTTCGAATCTCTGGATTTGGAGACTGATATCCAATCAGATGACAATTCTCTCTCCTGGAAGATGACAAAAGAATAGATTATCATATACAAGTCTTAAATTCCTCAATATCATACAATAATCTGTGACCTAACACCACGAAAAAGTTATGTAATAAAAGCACGGTAGAATTTAAAATTTGTACCAGTTGCATTACTGCTAATGTAGCTTGATTCACAGAAAGATTATGCAAGTGATAACCGATTAGCATAAAATAACTTATTTGAATGTTAAATATGTAAAAAAAAAAATGACATCCAATACATAAAAACCCTACAGAAAGAAATCCTCGGTTGGCATCATGGATCAGCACTGAGCTAAACAAAATTAAGTAGGAAATGAGAAAGATTTTGCATATGCAAAAATGACACATCTAGGTATAGCAATATAACCCAAGGTAGTCAGACCCGGCTCAGGGCATTGACCCGGCCAAGTCTAGGGGTTAGGGGTCAAGGGTTCAACCGGGTCAATAATAAAATATTAAAAAAATAATTTATAATAATTAATAATGATGAAATATGATGTAAAACAAATTTATAATAATAATAAATATGATTGATTAACTAAATTTGATATTTATTTAGTCCATGTTCAAAACAAACACATACTAAACAAACAAATTAGTCAAAATTATTAAAATACACAATTAAAATATAACCACAGCTACTCAAATATACAAATACAACTTTTTGGAAGCTCATTTAATTTTGGGCCTTATTATGGACTTGTTTTTAAAAGGATTGGTTTCAAATATTCAAAGACTTCGAAGTATTTAGTCCCACATTGCTTATGGATAAAACTTTTACTCTCTTTAAATATGGTTTCATTCTACCAACCAATAGGCCTTGTTGGTGAAAAGGCTCTCTCACGTGCGCGCTGATAAACCACCAGTGATCCTGGGCCTCCCTGTGTTGTTTTGTATGGGCTGGGCCCTTCTGTTTTGCTTTAGTATGATTGTTTTTAGGGTTATATAGGAGATAGTGAAGGAGGAGAGAGGCATGTATGAATGTTACACACGGTGTTTTGTGGGAGAAATTTGAACCTCTTTCGAAAGTTGTGATGGGAGAGCTGATCCTCTCGAATGATGGCCGATACTCTTAATATCCTCTCTTCATCTTCTTGATAGAAAATCCCGGTCTTTCTCTTCTTCATTTCCATCTTCTACATGACAACATTCTCTTCACGGAGTGGAACCGAGGCTCTAACAATTTGGTATCAGAACCCTGCGATCCTCTTCTTCATCTCCAGCAGCACCAAGGCATCATCTTACTAACTGCGTGAGGATCTAAGGATCTAATTAATTTCTATCCTGGCATCTATGGCGGCAAAGCAACTGGAGTCTCGACTCACAGCGGTGGAGGAACAAATGGGTTCGATGCGCTCGGATCTCGACTTCATTTGGAAGCGAGAACCTTGACCACGTCATGGAGAAGCTCTACGTCACGGACGAATAGACAGAAGCGTACTGCAGCTGGTAAATACCTGCAGCGTCCAGCTGGAGTCCGTGGGGATGTGTCCGATCTTTGCGGCGGCGTCGGCGGGGACCGGCGTCGCCCGAGAAGAAGCGTATGCGCCGACCTCCGAGGAGAGGCAGAGATCCATCTGCGGCTTCGTCGGAGGAGCACTGCGATTGAGGAGCAGCGGCGTGCTTTCGGCATCCGGAGGAGGTTGGAGATGCGTTGTTTGAAAAGCGAAAATCGAGAGGGTGGATCTTTCAGGCGTTGAGAAATATTCGCCGTGAGCCAGATTGGTGCGAGGAAGAGATGCTTTGGCTGTATGCTTGGAGGGAGGCCGTAGCGAAGCGTGGTTCCAATGGGAGGGCGGTGACGACCATTCGAGACTGGCGTTTGAAGGGAAGCTCCTCAGCGGAGTTCGTTAAATCTCTTGAAGGATGCGGCGTTGGATAAGTTTTTGGCCATTATTGTGGGACCGTGAGGGAGTATCGACACTATTCGAGGCTCTGGCGGCGGTTGTGGTGGACATTCCCACTTTCGTGTGCTAGAGGCTTAACGTTATGATCGGACTCGGCGGACTCGACGGTGAGGTCGCTGTATCGGCTGAGTCCTTGGAAGATGATGGCGGGCTCCCGATTGGTGGAAGAGCGGGGAACGGATCTTTGTTGGCCCAAGGCGTGGGCTTTCTTTTAATGGGCTGAGGAGGACATAGGTAGGGCCATCCGGTGAACCAGGACCAATTTGGGTTCGCGGGGAGCCTTCAAAGCTATGCGTTTAGTCATCCTTCCCACGTCTAATTTCTCTTCTCGGTTACTCGGTCCGAGAAGACACAACCAAGCGCATACCACGTTACGGTGAAGGCGGCGTTCCTCCGGTTCGTCCGGATGTCGATTACGAGTTTCAGCGGTGAGAGAATGCGTGTTTCAAGTGTAATGAGAGTATTATGTTTGGGCATCATTTTGCCAAGAATAAGGAACTCCGCGCTTGATTGTGAGCAGCGAACTTCGGAGAAGAATGGGATGTGATGCAGGGAGGCGGGGGACAATAGGCTAAAGCTTCGGAGTGGTGGATTGGCGGAGTAAGAGGTCGCATTGCGGCCATCAGCGGACGTTACACTTTCTAAATTACACCTTGTGGACATGGTGTCTCGTTAGGGCGGTATTGATAAACCACCCGGTGATCCACAGGCCTCCACTGTGTTGTTTTGTATGGTGGGCCGCTACATTTTTTGCTTTAGTATGATTGTTTTAGGGTTATATAGGAGATAGTGAAGGAGGAGAGAGGCAGTATGAATGTTACGGTGTTTTTGTGGGAGAGAATTTGAACCTCACCGAAAGTTCGTGATGGGAGAGGCTGATCCTCTCGAATGATCGGCTGACCTCTTGTATCTCTCTAAATCTTCTTCAATAGAAAATCGAGTCTTTCTCTTCTTCGTTTCCATCTTCTCTGGCGGCATTCTCTTCACTTGCGGCCAGTGAGGAACCAAGGGCTCTGGCTGCAGCGGGAGGTTGCAAATGTCGGATTCGGATTGACTTGGACGTCCAAAACTCATGTGCAAGCGCGTGGTGCACACACAAATGTTGGGTCCAATCGAGGCTCCATGGTTTTTTGTTGATACAAGTTTTTTTTTTACTTTGATAAAAAAATTAAATTTAAACCTACCCATGTAGTCCGGTTCACTTGGACGGGTCGGCCGGTTCTCAGTCCAACCTGCCAATTCTCACCCCACCTGGGTCTAGGGTCCTACCCAACCCGGCCTCACTGCCGGTTCCCGATTTTTCCGGTTGAACCGGCCGGGCCGGGCCGGGTTTGACAACACTGATATAACCTAATGACTTCTGTGTCAAGGCATGACAATCATATAAACGTGATATCATACATACTGAAATGAGAAATGACAGATGGACACAGATCTAAGGGAACAAAAGTTATGTAGGCATGAGCTGCAATCCAACAATAAAAAATATTAAACGAAAAAATTGTAGAGGAAAATAAATCAAATATCTGCAGTAAACCTAGTAAGAGTTCTAGTAGACATAAAACATTATAATTTCAATTTCCGCTGATTAATATTACTTGGTTAATGCTGATTGATAATTCCAAATGAATCAAAAAGCTAAGCTTATCTTTTAATAATAGTATGTAGTCATGGATATGATAATGTGATTCTCTCCTATCATTATGGAAGAAATATAATAGAGCAGTAAAATATACATGCATAATTTGGAATATAATTAGCAAGCCTTAATCATAAAATAAAAGAAACTTTTTCAAATTCTAGGATAATGAGTTGGACCTTAAAATGATGGCAGAACTGTAAGTGGGGTGAACCTCAAATACTAAATCAATTACCCTGAGCAAGATGACATAGTTTAATTTAGACCTTGTGCATCACACTTACCAAAGACGGCAAATTTTTACAAGTCTCAACACTACAGATATGACACAACTGATTGATTAGATGGGACATTATTGAGTTTAAAATTTAAATCTGGACAATCTCAAGGTAATTTTGAGAAGATAAAAAGATAAATCTGAATATAAGAAAGCAGTTCCCAAGATCAAAAGCAAAATCTTAATCCAATTATACCTTTGATTTGCTAATTTACTGGACTGAAGGATTGATTTAGATTATAGATCCACACATAGAATGAAGATAGACAGATGAAGTGGAGCAAAATATGCTACCATGCATTTTATGAAAAAAATCACAGGGGGATGACAGGTCCCATCCAGAAAGACAAAAGATTATGTCTTCCATGACAATTATTATTCCTATATGTGTCCTTAAAGCAAGATCAGAACAACAACAACAACAACAACAACTAAGCCTTCATCCCATAGTAGATAAAATTTATATGGATTCCTCTCATTCATGTCAGCTCTCAAATATGAAATAAAAAATAAAATGAAATGAAAATGAAATAAACTGAAATAAAATGAAATAAAATTAAAAATAAAATACATAAATAAATAATAATAACATGACAAATAATTACATGAGAGATTGGGATGTGAAGCGAGCGATCCCTACAGAACAATTTAAGGTAATGAAGGGAAAACCTTTTTAGCGACTTCTAATCCTATACTTGGTGGGGTCGGTATATGAATTTTTTGTCCCATACCAAAAGCAAGATCCGGCCAATATCTAACGTCACGTAGGCCCCTGTGACACAACCTGCTCTACTCCAGCGTAATCCCAGGCCTACCTCTACCCTCTTCTACCTTCTACTGACTAAACTATCACATTTTCAAGACTGGAGCACCTGGGGTCTCCGTGCGATGTCCAAACCATCTTACACGCCCTTATGTATTTTATCTTTAATTGGTGCAGCGCATCTTCAGCCGTTGGATAATGTTCATTTCTAATCTTGTCCGATCTTGTACGGCTCATCCACTCGTAAAATCGCCATTTCCGCCACCGTTAAATCTTATGCGTATATTTGAACTTTACTTGACACGCCCTCCAGTATATCATGGCGGTCTAGCTACCGTCCTATAAAATTTTCCCTTTATTTTGTTAGGCGTCTTTTTATCACATAACACGTGACATTCCATTTCAACCATCCAGAACTTTTGATTTTATGGGTTACGTCTTCATTATCGTCCCATCGTCACGGAAATGGAACCTAAATACCTAAAATGGTTAACCTTAAAAGCTACCCCTTTACTAGTTTAACTATACCATTTCTCCTCACTTGGACTAAAATTACAAGCGTATATTACGTTTTACTTCTACTTAACCTAAAGCCTTTCTGCTACAAGTGTTTATATAATTAAAGCTTTGATTTACTTCCATCTACAGTCATCCACTGTAGAGACATCGTCTAAACAACATACATGGCTGATTAAATCTTAGATCTCTATTAGTTAATTCGTAATTCTTAGGGTAAACAGAGTATGGGCAAGATTAGATCCACGTGTAGATACATTTGTTATAGGAAACTTCCTCCCAAATTAGTATGCCTCCTAACGTTACCAATCAGTAAGCTCATACATATCGCTCGTAATAATATTTATATATTTTAAATAAATGTTTTTCCTCCACGATCGACGAAGAATTTGGTCTTGGTACTTATCATACGCTTTCCGGGTCGATAAAAGTAGTATGGAATCCTTGCTTCTTATACTGTAGATCTCCAGTGAGTTTCTTAATGGGAAAATGGCTTATTTGTGGATCTACTGGCGTAAAACCAAATCTCTGGTTTCTTGACCGTTATATACACGAGTCGACGCCTATTCTTCTCCCAGAGTTTCATTATTATATATTAACTTATCTCACGGTAGTTGAGTGCAATTTTGAATATCTCCTTATTCTTATAAATAGGAACCAAAATGCTTTTCTCTCCGATGCGGCATTTTCCACTTTTAGGATAGAGTTGAAGAGTTTGGTTAGCCACTCTACCCTAACTTCTCAAAGCCTTCCAAACTTCAATCGGATACAAATCCGGAGCCTTGAAGCTTTTCCAGCCATTTTTTCCCATTACTTCCTCAGCCAAAGCCGTACGATCTTACGTGTATATAAAGTTCCTTTTCTATCGTTGATGCGTAAAAATCCGGTAAAGTTATCCTCGTAACTTGCGTTGATGAATGATCAAAGTAGTTTCTCCATTACTCCTCGATTTCCTTTATCTCTGCTTCGAGGCCTCGCTGAGACTCATCCTAATCTGATTTGGTTCGAGTCTTGGTTTCCCTTTTTATCTCTTAGCCTTCTTCATCTTGTATACTTCGCTTCTCGTGTTCCTAACTTTTGGTATAAATCGGCTAGGGATTTACCTCAGTACCATCGCTAAACTTTCTTGGCCTCGCTTTTTATACTTTTCATAGACTTCTCGAAGTCCTCGGTTGTAGGTAATTTCTTATACCATATCTTTTCTCTTTAATAGCCTTTTGAACCTCTTCATTCCAGCGTGATTCACGATTCCCGTGGTCGCGTCCCAAATTGCTTAGACACTCTGCAGGGCTCACTACATTTTCTCAATATGATTGATCTCCTTCCAAGGTGTTTTGCGATCATCTTCACATTTGCGCCTCTATACTTCTTCCCGTATTTTATCGCTTAAATGCTAATTGTTAACTTCACCATCTAATCCTACTGCTTAACCCTCCTTCTGCTTTTTACTGTTTTTTCTTCATTATCTAACACCACCAACCTATGTTTGTGGTTAATGCTTCTGGTATAACCTTACAATCTTTACAAATAGATTTATCCCTTCTTTGTAACAAAGAGAGTTTAATGGCTATAATTACCCCATTCTTAAAGGTAATCAAGTGTGATTCCCTTTCTCAAAGCAGTGTTGAAGAATCGTGGCCAAAGCGAAAAATCAATATAGATTTTTCGCTTCCTCATTCTTGGCTGCCATATAGTAACACGCACTTGCTTTCGTAGCCATTAGCTAAATCTACCTACACGTCCCATTAAGATCACCCCACGATAAAATTTCTTGTTCGTTTGGAATCCCTGTAACTACTATATCTAAATCTTCCCAAAACTTGACCTTATCTTATTCTCCCGCAAGCTGCTTGACTGGAGCATACACATTTCATTTATATTAATTATTTCTTTTCCAACACTAGCTTCAAACGTATAATCCTCGCATTTCCTACCATTTTTCACTTGACCACTTTGTCCTTCATTTTTGTTCCTTGATTATACCACACATTTCTATGTTTATTCCCTCGCCAATACTATCTTTTATAACGCGTTACCTAATCTCTACAGCGCTTGTTCCTCTATCCAGTCTCTTTTGCAAACATACTATATCTATCCTCCTTCTTTTAGGTGTCAGCTAACTCGAAGATTTTCTTTGTCAAAAATCCTATATTCCAACTCTACTGATCCTAATTCTACTCTGCGTAGACTAACTTTTTACGCGCTCGTCCCACTACAAGATCACGAGAACCACTTTCATTTAGCGCGTACCACTGGCCACGATGTGGTAGGACTAACTTCTTTACCACACCCGGCCCATGATGTAGGGAACCGTACTGTTTATACTCCAACACCCGGGCGGTGATGTGATGAAACCCTACTTTCATTTAACACTACGTCCGGTGCGATAGATCGCTGGCGTGCCTAGGTGAGACGCCCCAGCAGGTACACCATTATTATCCAGACTTGGGGACTGGTACAATATCGCAACCCTCCTCCTTTATCCGGGCTTGGGACCGGCTATGCTCGCATAGGCGGAGTATACTAAAACAAGATCAGAAGAGTATACTAAAACAACAACAAAATGTGCATGGATGCCAACGACTAGTAGATAGAATTGTCAATGGAGATGAACAGTGATGGACAAATCACAACAAAATCAGAACATAAAAACTAGACAAAGTGCTAAATTAGAAAGTGGATTAAAAAAAATAACAGAGTAATTTTAGCATACCAATAATCGAGGACAAGTTGTTTAAGTCTTGTTTCCAGACGAAGGAATAAAGGTGTTCTTTCAAAATCTTGTTTGTCATGGGCTGGTTCAATAAAATTCGCCTCAAGGACTCCTAAAATTCGGCACAGGGAGAATAGGTTTTAAAATTGCTTTTAAAAAGTAACACAGAAAATATTTAAATAACTCAAAAAGTATTCATCTCAAGCAAATGCATACCTAACACACTCCTCCCACGACTAGAACCTTCTTGCAGAACTTTCCAAAAAGGCTACATCAATACAGAACCACATTGCATGTCATGACCATATTTGACATGCACCAAAGAAATAACATATATAAACGTGTAATATGATGTCAATATTCATTGAATACATATGAAAGTAAAACTATCAATTTATAAGTAGGAAATTACCCCGAGGGGATATTACACCAAGTATAAAACCATGATATCCCTATCTAGCTCTAGTTATAACATAATTCTCTTCTGTTTTGGGAAAGCAAGTGAATAGCATTGTACCTACCATAAGTACTAAAATAATAATAATAATAATAATAATAATAATAAAATTGATGGGTTATCCAACATAAATTCTGTGTTTGGGGACCCCACACACACATTTCATTTGAAGGACATATAGAGTTTCTTAATGACTCTTCAAATTACTCTAAGACTAAGAGTTTGCACTAGGTCTAGATTGAAATTATATGCTATTTTAACAAACTTCTAAGACGTTCAATCGATAAGGTCCTCAAGCACATTTGCAGCAAGATGAAATCATGGTGGAAGAATAGGAAAGTATAAATCAACACACAAGAAACTAA
The DNA here is from genome assembly GCA_026586065.1 of Dioscorea zingiberensis. NCBI lineage: Eukaryota > Viridiplantae > Streptophyta > Magnoliopsida > Dioscoreales > Dioscoreaceae > Dioscorea > Dioscorea zingiberensis. The sequence continues at coordinate 4,532,875 of CM048822.1, read as the reverse complement.
TAACTAGGAATACAGATTACCATGATGAGACGGTTTTTATGATATACATTGAAACCAAAAATACCCAAAATGGGAGCTTCCTTCGCAAAGCCGATAGTTATCTTCACCAAGGCCTGAAATATGACACACAAGATAGTTAAGTTGTATGATAAAAAATAATGAAAGATGAGTAAAGGCATATGCACAAGAATGGTACTGTGAAAAAATTGTGCATTTTCCTTCACAGAAATACGGGAGAAATTGGGAGTGGATAGATAAAGAGTACAAATTTTTTAACAGATGGATAAAATAGAACATATCATTGAGAAACTCTTGGCTCAGGTTCAATGGCATGACACTAATTATTCAATGAAAATTTTTGCCACAGTCAGATAAGGGCACAAAAAGCATAATAATTATGTCACTTTTGATATCATATAAGTTCATAACTTTATCGTCAATTGTCAAATGAATAAAAATCATATCGTCATATGCAAAATCTAAAATAGGTAAATAAGTCATATGCTGTTTCTAAATTATGAGTAAGACTTCATCTCATCAGAATGTGCTTGTGTAGGGTCTAGCAGTCTTCTAAATCCTTTAGGGTGCCACTAATTATATGAATGACCATAAGTTAGACTAGAAAATACTAACATATTTCTTATTCAGAAAACTCCAATCTTTCAGCTGATTCTTATATAGGACTGCACTTTAGGCTGGAAATGGACAATTAGCCTATATTTTTCAATAATTATTATAACTGAATATCAAATCAATGAACCAACTAGTGCACATGATAAAGATAAATTATCATAATGTAGCTGACTTGCCAATTACATATACAAGGATATTCTCACTCTTAACTAATTTTGATGACAATGGACAACTTGATATTGTTTAAAATACTCAATCAGTGTTTTAATCTTTAAAGCATCCTGTAAACTCATTCATTCAAGCAAAAAAATAACAGCTGGCTTAAATGTGAAAACACTCATAAGAACCACAAAATATAATTCTTAAAATTCACCTAAATATTTTAAGGATACAATAATTTTATGGTTTGTTCAAACAAAATGGCAATGGAAATTAGGTTTGAATGGAAGATGCACATTGTAAAGAGGGCATTCTGCAAGAATAGGCAAATAATATTTTTGGAGAAAATACAAACAATATGCTAGTATAACATTACATTTTCTGAACCTGTCCCAGCTTGAGGTTTATAAGTCAAAACTTTGTGAAACTTTAACTCATTGGCAATGTTGAGTTGCTGGACAGGTTTCCCTCTTAATATAATTTGGAATTTAGAGAACTTCCGAAGATAAAGAATGGAAATGTATGCCTGCACAAAAGTAAATAATAATAATTAAAAAATAAAATAAAATAAAATAAATGAAGAGGTAGGTATATGTGTCTGCAGATAATCATAAGCCCATAAACATGAAAAAATTGATGAACTCACCCGCAATGAAGACCTAAGTGTATATGATATATGTGACTGGACTAGCTCTTTATGGGATTTTGAAAGGCCAGAATAATTAGGCTGATCCCTCAATTTTATGTCCTGCAGATAGGTAAAGACAGACCAAGAAATCATTGATATTATAATACACTTATAACAACCTCCCAACTTAAGGTAATAAAAGATAGAAGTCTTCCAAATAATAATAATAAGATCCAATTGTACTAGATAATCTTAAGTCTGACCACAGAACTGAGAAAGTTTGAAAATGCTGTCAGAGATTTTAGTTTGCACATAAATCAAAGATGTGAAACATTCTGAAGACAACAAACCAGAAATAGCGCTGCAAATTCCAACCAGAAAGTTAAGTTCCATTGTCGAATAAAATTAGATGGTGTGACTTGGCACAATCATCACAGGTTCAAGGTGAGGAAACCTCTCACAAGCGGATATAATAAAGCTAAATGCCTTTAAAATTAAACAGAGCCTGCCTTGGCAAGAGTTGCATATTAAATGCCCTTTTACATACAAAATTTAAGAACCAAAGAGTAATAGAGGAGAGTGTAAGAAAACATCAAAGCATGAGTCCAGCTATTAGAAGATCTAAAACAGCATTTAACAAATACAACAACAAAAAAAAATGTTTATGACCATAAAAACAAAAGATACCTCATCATCGTCATCAAAATCCAATTCCAGGAGGCCATCATCATCCATCCACAGGTTATAAATTAAAACTTTGGTTCCATGAGACCTTACATCCTCAAACTGAGACATCAAAAGAACAAAATTAATCTTTTTTCTTTTGTACAAAATTCTATGCTAACTGACAAGATATGTAATTGTTCCCTAAAGAATACCAACTTAAAAATTATGAAAAATAAGAGTAAAATGATGGCTTAATAATCTTTAAGGATCACTTTGGGACCCCTCCACAATAAGACTTTGATAGAGTGGTTTAACTCAAGCATTTATCTTTATCAGAACTATAAAATTACAAAATTCACCAAAAAGTACAAAATAATTGCTGCCCCATATAGGGTATCATTTTTACTTCAAAATAAGATGAAAAATTCAAATTATTACACAAAACTTAGAAACAATAAGCAGAAAACTATCTCACATCACTTATAAAGGCAACATAGAATTGCATAGTCAAAAAGTTCAGTTAATTCAATTCCCAAGAATTTCATACTGAACAAGCACCAGAAGCTAAAAGAGCCATTTGCATTTAATGTGATAAACTATAGGTCTACTAACAAATGGATCAGATTGAATTGGAAAATGGAAAGATTTGCACAAATTATATGCTTCATCGCCATTTTGCGGAAAATTTTGAGGTATGAATATATCAGATACCTGTGACTCAATGTCAGGAAAAATAATCCAAAAATAAAAAGGAAATGAATATGTATTGATCAAAATCATTGATTAAGTAAAAAGTTGAGAAAAAAGTTTCAGATTAATCATGTTGGAAGAGGGAGAAGAAATCAAATATAACCCATAAAGTGAATGATATGACATGAATAAAACAAGAAAAACAAAATGGTCCGAAGGGAATGTAGAAAACCTGGAGCATAAGCTCCTCCCTTGAAGAAAAAGGAGACCAATCAAGAATTGTTTTCAAGTTACTGTCCCAATCTTCCTGTGAGCCAAAAACTAATGGTACTGCCTGGTTATCTATAATTTCAAAATCAACCTGCAATCAAAATCTAAAAAGCATATCAGTTCATCATAAATCTTTGAAAAAAAACAAGAAATAAATAAAGGAGGATACTAGGTGAGCAAATCTCACCATTGGAACAATAATGTCATCCTTCATTGTCCTTCTTAAATATGTATATGATAGCAAACCAATGCTTTGTGTCACATGACTAGACGCAGCCAAAAAACTTTAGTCAGCAAGAAAGATAATTTACAAAGAAATCAATCCCCAATAAACTGAGTAGCAGAACAAAGAATAGTGACTAATTTTAAACTTTAAATCAAAACAAAGCTTGTCCCAAGAAATTTAACCACATAATCCGACCACACATGAACATAGGCAAAATGGGCATCCAAGATTCTTGACAAGGATGAAAATAAGACATATTAACAATAGAGTGACTATGAAAAGTAATACTAAAATCCAAAAGAATGATGGCAACTAGTTCATCATGACCCAAAGTATTGGCCTATATTCTTGAAGTATGAACCTAGTTTGCTTCTACAAACGCCCAAGTAGCAGAAAGCAGAATATCAACTTATAATTAACAAATACAAAATCTATATTCAGAAGTTTTAGAATGTTGGAATTTTATAAACAGACTGAAACTTGCAGAAAGTTCATAAAATATACATAAAATAAAACTCATAATTAGAAATCAGGAGTAGTGATAGCTTAATGGAGTTCTCATTTATTTGAGAAAATATCAAAGTTTAGTTTCCAAAAACCTAGATTAGCTCAAGAAACAAATGCAGGAACCCTGCAAGGGATCATAGTTTGAAGCTTTGAGCAGGTTCACAACCAAAGCTAGCAATCCCTGCTTCCACATGTAGAACTAACTTGGCTAAAAACATGAAAAATAATGGGAAAAAATACTAAGGTAGTGTTTGTGAAAAATGGAATTAAACATTGTATGGAATTAGGGAGTTGAAAATTTTTGAACTAATTTTGGAGGGAAAAATTTGATGTGTATTAGTGAATATTACTGATAAGGAGGCCCTTTGAGGTGCACACGGATGCCTCGAGCAAAGCTGAGAAATGACATACAGTTTGCCCATTGCGTATAGTTAATTACCAATTAAGTAAACACCATTTCAAATGCCAATTAGTTTAGAAATTGCAGTAGTTGGCAGTTGAAGTGTCAGCTACATGACTAAATATTGTCCACGAGAGCATTTTAGTAATTTGCCTGTTTGGAGTTGTTTGAAACCGTTTGTGGTTAATCTAATGATTAGTTTTTAATTTTTGGGGGTTATGGATGTCAAATGAAGTTAATAGTTGACTTTTGATGGTTATTGGTTTTAAATAAATAAGGGCATTTAAGTCATTTCATGAATTGGAACTATTATATTGAAAAGTTTAGATGATGATTAGTTGTTTGATAATGAGGGATAACTTATTCTCATATTGGTGTCTTGATGGGGATGTGAGAATAACCCGAGATAACCACACATCCCCCAACAGATAATTTGTGCTCCAAAGAAGGCAGGCATTGAAACCAAGCCTGCTTCAAACTATAAGAAACTACATACAATATAAAGCATCAACAAAGAACACCATTACAGCATATTTTTATCTTACTAAATTGATCCCATGAATCCAATATCAAGCTTCTATAAATGGTTTGTTAAAGAATAAATCAATCTCAGAGATAAATGATGGAGAATATCCAAAAATTGAATGAGATTAATTTTAAAGAAAAGAAATTACCTCCCACTATTTGCCTTAGTGAATACAATTGCATCAGCACCTAACCGCATTGTGCTTGTCTTGAAGCCATTTCCATCTGCACAACAAGCAACATAACAAACAAGAAACTTTTTGAAAAGAAGATGCTTGTCACCAATCAAGAGAAAATTGGCATATAGCATGGGTGGAGAAGAGGATGGAAAAGGGCATAGAATTGACATGAGGATGACCAAATAGAACCATGTGAAATTGCAACATATGCCATAACACTGCAGCTCCTAATAGGAAATTGGGAATATCAAACATTTATCTACTAGGAAGGCAGGAGAGCAGAAGTAGAAATTAGAAGAGCAGAACTGCTGCAGCAGAATGATATCATACATAGAAATATTCTTTTTCCCTAACAAACTTCTGCACAGCCGTGAGATTGAAGTTACAGAAATGCCATAATTTCTGTTGTCCATCTGGTTCTATAGAGAATGTTGAAGTAAACATGACATCCCTTTGTATCACAATTAAAGTGTTCCCAATGTATTGGAAATAAAAGCATGGTAAATCCAAATTATAGATGATAAAATGGTAATTTACAGCTCTCCCGAGGTGTTGGAAATAAAAGTATAATAAGTCCAAAGACTATATAACAAACTGATGATTTCCCATTGGAAATAAAAAGTAAGACATAAGTCTAATGTCTAGATGATAGACAAAATGTTAACTTACATTGCCCAATGGTTTTCTTTGACCCCTTGGATGAGAACCCCAAGCTCATGCATCGACGAATGCCTTCTGGGTCCATACCCCCTCCATCATCTACAAAGAACCAAAGATGGCCTAAGTTTGTAACAATAACCTCATTCATTTTTCACTAGTTAATTTTCGACCGAATTATTTGCTGTGGACCTATAAATTGTCAGATACCTTGAAAAACCAACACAGGACTATCATCTCTCGGATTGTTAACCTTATCCACAATCACAAAGGTTGCACCATTGCAGATCTGGAAACACATGCCACAAAAAAAATAAAAAAATAAAAATAATAATAAAAAAATAAAAAATAATAAAACAACAACAACAACGACGGAGATTTAGTGATGGATAATACAAGTGAGAAGTCCAGTAAAGTGCCTCAATATATAGACAGAAACAATACTTACAGAACAACATGGAAAACTAGGAGTAGCTAAGCTCATAGGATATATCATACTGATGGATTCTAAATGCACTTCATTTACAAGATTTTGATGAAACATTGTTTTAAGATTGCTTCATCTTAAAGAAAATGAGAGTTCATATCATACCTCATCGACAGCATTGTCAAGCAGTTCAGCAACAGCTGCACAAAACATCAGACCAATAAAGTGGTGAACAGAATCCAGTCAAACTCAACATATGCTAAGTACTTAACATGAAAGTATTAAGTCTTGCTCAAAACAAGTAATAACCAAATGCATGGTTGTGAAAATGATTAATTGATTTAAAACAGTCATGTTTCAAAATTAGGATCTATAAAAATCAGGAGAGTATTTGTATGCAACATTTTAATCACAAATACAACATATCATGAAGAATCAGCAAATACATTGTGTTAATGTTGAAATCCACTTGAACTCAGTAATAGCAGATTCCCCTCCATAGATAAAATGGAAAAACCAGAAAAATATTGTTGTGCATCAAAAGTTAAAGAGTGTTCAAGCAGGAACAATAAGAAGGAAAGAGAAATTTGGGACAATTGGTCAGATGCACTAACTTGACCTTACACTAAAATGAAGTGTAAATTCTCTTCTAGGTAATTGCAAACTCATGATTTGAACAATGTACTGCCCTACAATTTTTTTTTTTTACTTGATTATACCACCGAGTGGTAAGACCCCAGACCAAAACCTATTCCTCTACCAATATCCTCGAACAAGAAATCACCTTGCAGCGAACCCTAATGGTATGCGCCACGAGATCCCCTGAGAAATCCTCGACCAAGGTGCCTCATTTAAGCAATAAGACAAACATTACATGCACAGTAACGGCACTGCTCAACCAGAAGCATCTCCGAGATGAAAGAAGACAAACCTCCGAACGCCCATTTGTGCGACGTCGCATTGGTGTGCAGGAACTTCGGATGCACGCGAGCCCGCTCGAAATCCGATGCATCTAAATCCCCTGCAGAAACAAACGCATAAACAACAACGCAAGGAGTTCCTCGTCGAAGGAAAAAGAAGAGCACCTCCAAGGGTGGAAGAGGGAGCGGCGGTGCTGGAGTCGAAGGATCCCGCCTTCCAAAAGCTCCGGCATTCGAGGACGGGGTTATGCCGGCGGTGGAGCGCTTCTTGAGCGTCTTGCCCCATGGAAGATATCGGCGCCGCTGGTCAATCGAGGGAGCGCGCTGTGATCACGCAACCAACCTATTTCTTCAAATGTCTTTCAATGTGGCGTGTTCATGGAGGAGTTCCCAAACTTAGAAACGCGGGTTTAGTATTTCGTTTTTTGTAGTTCTTCGTTCCTTAATTATTATGGGCCAAACTATAATTAACATAATTATTGTTAAATTCATTTTTTTAAAAAAAAAAAATTATGAGGTTTGCCATGCTGTCACAGACACGCCGAAAGTACAAATATTTTTTAAATTTTTGTTTATGGACCAAACTATAATTAACATAATTAAATTTTTTGTTTAAAAAAAAACAGGGTAATCTGAATCACAAGTCACAACTGATTCGATGGATCAATTGAGTGACATTCTTTTATTTTAAGTTAACTCAATCCTTATGTTTGATAGGGCATATTCTCAAATGAGATATCTCCAACACATTTCTCAATAAAAAAAAATTTTATCAAAAATTTTAATTTAAATTTAAGAATATAATAATAATCTACCCATCAATGCATGGAAGCCACATAATTTTCTTATCATTAATATCTTTATTTTAAAATTTTTCCTCAAAAAATTTAAAATTTTTTAAAAATTATTTTTAATATCAAGTGGGATATTCCTCTATCAAAACACAAGCAATGTGTTTTTATTGAAGATTGTTATCATTGAAAATGAGCACAATTGATTACCAACCATGTTAGAGTAATAATAATTTAAAACGGTGAATAATGATAATAGTGTGACTGGACAACCATCAAATGCAATCAATGACATACATGTGTTGCTCCTTGATGATATTCCAAAGATTTATTCCAGTTTTTCCGGGAAATAATTAGATCTTTCTAACAAATTTTATTACATTAATAATTATTATTTCCCTCACATGTTAAAATCCATAATTTAAAATTCCCCCTCGAAAAATATATTAATTACTTTTTTTAAAAAGAAAGGGTGAAAAAATTGCCCAATTTATTACCAAGAACGTTATGATATTCCAACTCCTCATATCACCGTAATCATTCACAGACGTGAAACGCCTGCGCCATCCTGATAATGTTTTGGAGAGGTGTAACTGTTTATAAAACGGGGTAGAAATATCAACACCTGTGGCTACAATCAACCCGCTGAGAAGAGGAAGAGGAAGAGGGAGAGGGAGAGAGGAGGGGGAGAGGGAGAATGGCGGATCACTACCGGCGGGGAGGGGGAGGGTGCTGTCCGACGATGGATCTGATGAGGTCGGAGGAGATGCAGCTTGTGCAGTTGATCGTCCCCATGGAGTCTGCTCACCTCACCGTCTCCTATCTCGGCGACCTTGGGCTCCTCCAGTTCAAAGACGTAAATCGCCATTTCTTTCCCTCTTCTTACTATCATCTTTCCTAATTTGACCAATGAAACCATTGGATGGTTCTTGCTGTGAATCTTGGATTTGATGTTCTTGATTTGCTCTTTGATTCGAGTTTTTTTTTTTATTTGTATTTATCATGGATGTTACGTGTTGTTGGGATGATAAAACGAGCAAGATTGGTTTTGGATATGATTCTTGTTTTGGTTTCGCTTGCTTTTTTTTGTTGATCTATACGTGTTATTTGTTTGGATAAACGGTGCCCTCATGCATTGCTGAATGAGCGAAGTTTGAATCGAAGTTCTTGATTTTGGAGTATGATTCTCATTTTGATGGCCCTGTCTGACAGTTTCGTCTATTCCTGCGGATCTCCTGGATAGCATTTTAACAGTTTTGAGCACCGACTAATGGCACATGTTCCTGTTGCAGAACCCGTTTCACGGTTCTTAATGGCAACACATATTTTCCTTCCTTCATGTTGTTCCATGTGAATGGCATCCTTTACAACTGTTAGATAACTTGTTCGTTCACAGTGTCCATGTCTTCCCATAACTGCGTAGCTGTCTTTGCAATCGGTGGTTTTAAGCTATCAACACATCACTTGTTAAGATTTATTTTTATTCTTTGAAAACTATTGTTAAGATGTCATTCTTATTATGTTGATTATTATGATTGAAGTTTATGTGATCACGTTTTTTGTTTTTATGGTTGTTTCATTGTTTGGGACTACAATCTTAATTTTCTTTATGATTGCATCACTTCTGTTTGTCGTGGACTGTTAATTTCAATTAGTTTGGTGTGGTTCTTGTGACATTTGTTTGTTAATTTATTTCAGAGGACGAGTCAAATCCTAGTTTTTGACTGCTAGAAGTTTTCATCTGAAATGTAAATGTGGCTCTCTGGTTGGCTGGTGTTTTGGATTTTACAACTCGTGAAATGATAGCTTGTATCCATTTATCAGTTCTAGATAACTCTTTCTTCAAACATTAGCCTGATCTGTTTTGTTTATAATCAGAATTATTACTTATTTTTTGTATACTATTTCATCCTCAGCTAAATTCAGATAAAAGTCCCTTCCAGCGAACATTTGCTAGCCAGGTAAATTTTTTTTATGTTTTTTAGCTTTTGTGCCTATACTTATGAGTGAAACTTTTGTTCATCCATTCTTTGATGTAGTTTTTATTGGATTGAAGTTATGTGTCACTTATTCAGGAGTTAATAACACTATCTTATTCTATATGGTCTCAATTATGATTGAATAATGTTTCAAAATGTTTTTGATGCACCTTTACTCTGCTTCCCTATCACTGTTGTACCTGTTCTTTTCAATGAAAAACAAGTTGCCAAGAGTCTATATGGTTGATGTCAAAAGGCCTGAAAAGTACACTGTAAATAGGAACCATGCCTATTTTAGGCTCTTGTTTTCCTGGGAACTACAACTTGCAACTCAAGATTTTTCAAAAGTTTGCAAGGAGAGTGGCTTTTTTTAGGACAGAAAGTTTGAGAAACCGTCAAATAAACTTCTAATCAATCAAACTATTTGTGCCTAGGCACACAAGGAAGGGTGGGAACTACCTATGAATGAAGTACTTTTTGACATTTTATTGCATTTATTGCTAGAAATTACTTAGCAAGTTTCCTATTACTGTGAAAGTAGGTTAAATTCGATCTATGTTATTATTTAATTCTCCTCTTAGCTGATAAGGGAGCCCTGATAATTTGTTGGCATATGTATGGAAGATTTTTCTGCAACATTGATGCAAACCTGCAAAGAATAAATCTGGGGCTTTACATGTGGGGTTGGACAAAACATATTGAAAGATATATGTGGTTCTGGCCTATGTATACGGTTGGAGATGTTCATATGAAGCTTTCATATGTGGTGTTCCATGTGGATACAAGAGTTGTGGTGATGTTCTATAATGAGAGACATACGCATTGGTCATTGGGTATATATGCAAAAATTGTTGTTTTGTAGGAGTATAAGTAAAATTGCAATGATTTTATCTCTCTTTATGTAATCACTTGTATAAACAATACCACACTGCTTTTTATTGAATGTGAAAAATAAATAAATAATTTTCTTCATTGAGCTGATATTGGGACACCTAAACTTGATAGTATTCGTCTGTATGATGCAATAGGGTTTGGTATATCTGACAGCTGGTCTTCATTTGTTCTTCATTTGACACCTATATGTGAGACAATTGCTTTGTTTATGGAATCTTCTTTGCCACCTTGATGTATGGCATTGTACTTTGTTATATAGCAAGCATTTGCACGGAGTGTATGGAAATGGAAAAGCTATGAAATAAAGGCTCAATTTGAACTGTTCTTTATTGCTTGATAAAGCCCTTGGCTGTTTTTATAATTGCATGCAGTATTCAGTCAAGAAGGGCTTACTTTCTTTTACTTGGTCAACCATGTACTTTATTTAGTTGACTTCAATTTTGCAGATAAAAAGGTGTGGGGAGATGGCCAGGAAGCTACGTTTTTTCAGTGAACAAATGGCAAAGGCTGGAATATCTCCTCCAACAGTGCCCTTGACACGTACTCATGTAGATTTTGATTCCCTAGAGGTAAATTTTATCTACTATCAATTAGTATACATTTTTTGCTGAAGTAATCTTACGTATGCTAGTATTTTAATCATCATGTCATGATTTATAGATAAAACTTGGGGAGATTGAAGCTGAGCTAGTGGAAGTTAATACAAATAATGAGAAGTTGCAGCGAACATACAATGAGCTTTTGGAGTACAACCTTGTTCTTCAGAAGGTTTGCCCATTTTCATTCTTGCACCCTTATTTTATATGCTTTACACGTTCTACATCTTTTCTAGAACTCAAATCTCCTGTCAGATGTTCTTTAAGATTGTTTACCATCTTTTCAAGCTATTATGCTAAGGTTAGATATTTTTTAGGTGACCTAGTTTGTAAGGGTGATCTTGTCTGTATTCCTGCTTGGTTGATTATTTCAACCAACTTTTCTTGTGTCTATAGGTGTGTAGGCAAAGGAAGCTATCTATTAAGCAATTTGTTCTATATTCTTTCATGAAAATGGAAATTCTTGGTGGACAATGAGTAACTAGTAGAAAAGAGTAATTGGGAGGCAGCTGGTCTCTTTGTTTGCAAAAAGCTCTTTAATATCTATGACAACTTGAGTGGATCACAATTAGGAGCATTTAAGAATTGAGAATCTATGTTACTAGCCATGGACAACTTGCATTCATACCCTTATCCGTATTGCATGTTGGTATTTTGTATTTACCTTTTGTAGTCCGCCTTATCGAAACCACAGATAGGAAAATCTGATCAAATATGCTGATCTTCATGTGGGTTATTTTATTGATTCCTTTTTAGCTTTCTTTTAGGCAGGGGAATTCTTTTACTCGGCCCATAGTAATGCTACTGCACAGCAGAGAGAAATTGAAGCACGTCAAGTTGGCGATGGTTCCCTTGACAGTCCTTTGTTATTGGAGCAAGTATTTATATTTGCACCCTTCATCCATTTATTTTTGTTAATATTTTATCTGAAGGACCTTTCCAATGAACTAATCTTTATGTTTGTGTTTCTTGAAGGAAATGTCAATAGATCCATCAAAACAAGTCAAACTTGGATTTGTATCTGGTCTTGTGCCAAAGGAGAAGTCTTTGGCTTTTGAAAGAATCTTGTTTCGTGCTACCAGGGGTAATGTGTATCTGAAACAAGCTGAAATTGATAATCCAGTCACTGACCCAGTTTCTGGAGCGACGGTTAAGTCTTAGACCACCATTTAATTCTCAAAGTCATAGAATCAGATGTGAATTTCTCTTAACAGCTATATTGTACATGCCAAATAAATGATTAACTTCTCTTATCATGGGAAATTTTTGTTTTTAAAAAGTTTTTCAATCACTCAGATTCTTTGCTAAGTGCTCTAAGTTATTATAGTCATGGGAGATTGTCATATTATCTCATATCCTCTATGTGCTTGTCTACTACATGTGACTGAAACTCAATACTTCTAACGATGATATAATGTTAACTGTCAGAGAAGAACTAGAACCTCAAGGAAGTAGTTTGGCAAGATTCATGCAGTTAACTTTGCTTTTATTTGCATCACATCCATTCAGCTATTCAATTTTTAAACATGTTAATGAGTGATATTTGCATAAGAATGTTCTTGGGCATCTGTGGCAGAATGCTAAAAGAGCATTTATTTGTTCTCCTGCCAATTTGAAACCTGTTTTTAATGAGGTAGTCTTTAACTTTGCTTAGATGCTTGCAAGAACCATATTTTATGTGAATGTAATTCAGTCTGGCATTTATCCATTAGAATTTTTGTTATTGTCCCCTTTCTTTTTTGTCATGATAAGCATACATCAAGTTGGTTTTTCATGTTTTAAGCAAATATTGTTACAGGTTGCGAAAAATGTTTTTGTGGTCTTCTACTCCGGAGAAAAAGCAAAGACCAAGATTCTAAAGATTTGTGAAGCTTTTGGAGCAAATCGCTATCCGTTCACAGATGACTTTGGCAAACAAATGCAAATGATTGAGGAGGTTTATACATCTGTTCCCTCTTGGTCTTTTATATGTTATTCATGCCCTCCTGTTTATAATCTTTTTATCTTTTTGAGATTTATCTTGCAGTATATTGCGAATTAATTTCAGGAAACTAAGTAATTTCTCATCATAGATGATTAGTAATTTTGTTGAATGTTTTGTGAATTCTGTGAGTTATGAGCATCCTCAATTTTTCACTAATATTTATGGTCTCTTTTCTTGTAAATATATAAGAAGGCTGAATTATCTATTTGTGTTGCATTTTTCTGTGTACATTTTCAACTAAAAAGATAATTTTCACGTTTGCTATGCTTGTCTTGGTTTGCCCTATCACACATGATAATTCCAGTATTCCTGAAGTTTGTGTTACATTGAGGAAGATGAGATCCATGTCTTTTAATAAGTATCCCCAACTCTTGTCCTGTCCTCTTCTTTGAATAATAGTAATTCTCAGCTATAATTTATTGCACACTTTTCTCTGTCATGGTTTCCAATTGTGTGTCATATAAACCAAAGGGGTGTTCACATGCAATCACGTTTTAAAATTTATGTGCACTAAAATTGACCATGTTTTGGACTTCACTTGAAAAATCAGTTCCATATCGGCCAAAACAGGTCACTTTTGAAACAGACTGAATCTTTTAGTTTTTGTTTTCAGACATGAGATTATAACCAGGACAAACTAGACCATTATCATCTGATGTGCATGGAGACTCAACCTTTTGTTTCTGTTAGGCATATTTTGTAGTTATCAAATGTGTTATATTGAACATGGAACAATTGAATCTTCAGGTTTCAGGGAGGATTACAGAGCTGAAGACGACAATAGATGTTGGATTGCTTCAACGTGATAATATATTGAAAAATACTTCCCATCAGTTTGAGCAATGGAATAATTTGGTAAAACTCATGATTTATTTACAAAAACATATGAGAATAATTTTTTATGGAAGTTTAAATGTTGCAGGTAAGGAGGGAGAAATCTATTTATCACACTTTAAACATGCTCAGCCTAGATGTTACAAAGAAATGTTTAGTTGCTGAAGGATGGAGTCCTGTTTTTGCTACAGGCCAGGTATTGTCACACTAACATGGTTCTTTTTTTTCCTTTCTATCATATGACATCTCTCATTTGCCTTTTACTAAAATACACTTGCTTTATTGGCTATCAATTGTACAGATTCAGGATGCACTTAACCGGGCATCTATTGATAGCAATTCCCAAGTTGGTTCTATTTTTCAGGTTCTGCATACAAGAGAACCCCCACCTACATTTTTCAGGACAAACAAATTTACAACAGCTTTTCAGGAAATTGTTGACGCATATGGGTGAGCTCCAACTATACTTGACTAGACATACTTAGATAAACAGACAAATAAATATTAAAAAGAAAAAATTAGGATGAACATAATTCAGAAACTCATGTGTTGAAGATGGTTCTCTCTGCTTGTGAAACTGCCAGGGCTTGCCACAAATATAATGCTTTGATGATGCAATCTTTTAACCTGATTTCTTATTTTACTTGAGCAAAGTGCTTGACATAACACATCTGTTTTAGGTTCATTTCTGATTTCTAGAACCTGTGGTGTTTGTTCTTGACTTTAATTGAGAGTAAAATAATTCTATAACTGACAAGGTTTTTGTATCTTTGAACTATATACATGCTTTTATGCTCACAGGAAATGCATATGAATGACTTCTGGTGTTTGATTCTCTAGATATGCTGCTTGTGAGACTTGCATATTTGTTTCTTTTGTTGTCATCATTTTGATACTATCTACATATGAGTTGAAACTGATTGCAATAGCACCAAAAGTTTGGAAGGTTGAAGAATGAACTCAAACGATGCTGTGGCAAATTTGATGTCATCATTGGTTTTAGTAAGGGTGCCATGATTTTGTTTTTCTATTGGTGTCTTGAGCAGATAAAAATATGTTGTGGAAATTTCATTAACCTCAATCAATACTGTGAAAACTTTGATGGCATCATTAGTTTTAATAGAGGTGCCATGCTTTAGTTTTTCCCAACCAGCTATATTTTCTGGAATTTTATCTCCATTCTTTTGTTGACCAGAGAAGGATAAGAGTAAAATTAATCTATGAGCATATTTTTCCCCAGTAGCTATTGAATGCAAGGTATTCCTTGTTAAAGCTTTACTGCACAAAAAAATGGCCCAATTAGCATTCCTAGCCTAGAGACATAACATATCTTTATTCTTTGCTTAGTTTCTATCTTTTAATATACTGGCTTAACTTTTTTGTAGTGTGGCAAAGTATCAAGAAGCAAATCCTGGTGTATATACTATTATTACATTTCCTTTGCTTAATTCCTGGCCTAGAGACATAACATATCTTTGTTCTTTGCGTAATGTCTATCTTTTAATATACTGGCTTAACTTTTTGTAGTGTGGCAAAGTATCAAGAAGCAAATCCTGGTGTATATACTATTATTACATTTCCTTTTCTGTTTGCGGTCATGTTTGGTGATTGGGGTCATGGTCTGTGCCTGTTAGCTGCAACATTGCTTCTCATAATCCGAGAGAAGAAGTTATCTAGTCAGGTTATCTCCTCAAAGCTTCTTTATTTGCAAATACTCTATGGTTTCTTGGTGGCCTTGCTGATCTTTGCTGTTTCGTAGTTGTTGTTATGATCTGTATTATCTTAAGGCAAGTTTTTGCCATAGTTCAATCACATCTGAGTTTTGTTTGTCATTTTCTCTGCCATCCCCTTACCATAGGTGAACTCCATCTGTTGCGCTAGTGCAATTACCTGGTGAAATACACTTGTTTGTTGCATGATTTGAGTAGTTCTAATCTGTTTGCTACCAGTTCTTGAATATGCGAAAGTTGAGGTGCCGATCTTGTGTTAGGTTCACTGCATGCAATGACAATGCTCTTCAAGCTCTTCATTTGCCCTTGTTGGTATTCATGTTTGTGATTTACTTATCAGCATATAACTATTAGTGGAGATCAAAGCCTTGTCACACTTATTTAAATTTTCATATATCAGCTTGTTGATTAATTCATAAGGCCCATTGGTATAGTGTAGGTGTTATCTGTATGAATAATGCCCTTTTTAATGTTGGAAAGTGCTTTATTGTTGCACAGTTCTTTTTGTACTGATTTTCTTCATTGCTGCCAGCTACTTGCCCAGCATCATGATTGTTTGATCTTCTATGAATTTTAATCTCATTGAAACCGTTTGTACTTGTAATAAGCAGAAGCTTGGGGACATGATGGAAATGGCATTTGGCGGTCGATATGTAATCATGATGATGTCTGTATTCTCAATTTATACTGGACTGATCTACAATGAATTCTTTTCTGTCCCATTCGAGCTTTTTGGTCCATCTGCCTATGCTTGTCGTGATGCTTCCTGCAGGTATAGGAGATGCTCACAGAAAATTTTTCTGATGTTTGTGATGTAGTGTGCCTTTACTATCTCATTCTTTTTTTTCTTTTTATTTAGGGATGCTACTACTGAAGGCTTAGTTAAGGTTACGCGTACATATCCATTTGGTGTTGATCCCAAATGGCATGGCTCACGAAGTGAGTTACCTTTTCTTAACTCTTTAAAGATGAAGATGTCAATCCTTCTTGGAGTTGCGCAGATGAACCTTGGCATTTTCTTAAGTTATTTCAATGCAAAATTCTTTGGAAATAATCTCAATATTTGGTAAGTGCTTCACGGAGTTCTGACCCCTATTGTATATTGTAGCATTCGTTTTTGGGCAGCATATACCTTATTCCATATCCATCTTAACAATTCATTTAACTGTTTGATTATTGTTGTTTGCTGGTTTTCAAAGGGTGATTGTGCTAGCATCTTGCTAATGCTCCTATGACATACCAAAGGCCTCTTGGCCTAGCAGTATTAGTCCCTTGTGTGGGTGGTTCCTCCGGGCAAACCCGAGTTCGAATCCCCATAGGCGTAATGCTGTTGGAGTAGGTGTAGATTCTCTTAGGACAAACCCGACATCGAGCCCAACCTACTCTCACAAGGTGAGGGCATCGGTGTGTCGAGCTCTTGACTCCGCACCGGTGCACGCCCAATTTGACGAACCGATCCTTTAGGGGAGCGCTTGTTGCCGAGGTCAAAGCAAAAAAAAAAAAATGCTCCTATGACATTTGATGGACTAAAATGTATTTACCTGCTAAAGACTTTAATTGCAACAACTGTTGACTGAAGTGTATAAGAAGCATATCAGTTCTCCTGGACGTCCTTGTGTTTTGAACAACAACAACAACCAAGCCTTATTCCCATACTAGATGGGGTCTGTTATATGAATTATCTGTCTCCATATCTCTCTATCAAAGATAAGATCCGATTCAATATCTAATATATGTAGCTCTTTAGACACTATCTCTCTGCACGTATTCCTAGGCCTATCTCTACCATTCTTCTTATCTTTTATTACTAAACTATCACATTTTCGAACCGGCAACTGAGGGTCTATGACGCATGTGTCCAAACCATATTAAATGTCTTTCTTTAATTGGTGCTACATGCACCTTCTGTCGGAAGCAAGTGTGTTCATTTCTAATTTTGTCTGGTCTTGTATTACCACTCATACACCTTAACATCCTCAATTCTATCGAATTCATCTTATGAGTATGTTGAACTTTAAGTGCTCAACACTCATTCTCATATAGCATGGTTGGTCTAATTGTCGTTTTATAGAATTTTCCCGTCACTTTGTTAGGCATCTTCTTATCACATAACACACCCATGGCACTTCACCTTAACATCCTTGTGTTTAAATGACAAAAAAATTAAACTGCATGATTTCCCATATAGAATTTGTAATGAGTGATAGACTCGCCCTTCGGGGACTTCAAGAATGTATAGTAGCATAATCTTGTCCATATTTGTAAATCAACGTATCACTGATTTGGATGCACTTTTGTCTGCGCCATTGGAGGTAGGCTAAATGGAATTTTATGTTCTTGTTTTTAATTACCACAAACATTTTCTGCTATGTTATGAATTTTATTGCCCTGCATCAGTTTGTTGGGTAAAATTTAAGAATCAGGAAGACTGACAATTATTCCATATCAATACACATTTGCATTGCGTTCTTCTGAAATGAATAAATTCTGATGATGGGCCTGACTTTTCCAAGTATCCTCATTTCATCCAAGGAAGTTTTAAATCTGCTGAAAGTTATACTTTCAAAAAATTCATTTAGGGTTTGTGGTCTTTGCACATCAACCATAGGATAGTTCTTTAGACCTGTCCTCTGTTAAAAATTTGGCTTTGAATTGTGATTGCAATTCCATGAGTTCTGTTTCAGGTACCAATTTGTTCCTCAACTGATCTTCTTGAATAGTCTATTTGGTTATCTTTCACTCCTCATTATTGTCAAATGGTGCACTGGCTCAAAAGCAGATCTATACCATGTAATGATATACATGTTTCTTAGCCCAACAGATGATCTTGGTGAGAATCAGCTTTTTCCTGGCCAGAAGACACTTCAGGTGTGTTTTACATTGGTATCTGCCATAATGTTCTTCTATTCATGGATCATTTATAATGTGCTTACTCTTTTTTGTCTGCCTGTCAGCTTGTGTTACTAGCTTTGGCCCTTATATCTGTTCCTTGGATGCTGTTTCCAAAGCCTTTCCTATTGAAGAAGCAACATGAAGAAGTATGTTTGAGCGCTCAATTTCCTTAGTACTTGGATGATATGTTCTCTTTAAGCCATCATGTGTGTTGTGTTGTTGC
This sequence comes from Dioscorea zingiberensis, assembly GCA_026586065.1. Classification (NCBI taxonomy): domain Eukaryota; kingdom Viridiplantae; phylum Streptophyta; class Magnoliopsida; order Dioscoreales; family Dioscoreaceae; genus Dioscorea; species Dioscorea zingiberensis. The sequence goes on along the minus strand of CM048822.1, from coordinate 4,514,065 downwards.
AGAGACACCAAGGCCAAGCCTACGCCATGCTTCATAGTACAGATGATGACTTGCTTCAAGTGGAGTCAGATCATGGTTCTCATGACCATGAAGAATTTGAGTTTGGTGAGGTTTTTGTGCACCAACTCATACATTCAATAGAATTTGTCCTTGGAGCAGTTTCCAATACTGCTTCGTATCTTCGATTGTGGGCTCTCAGGTAGTTTTGCTGCTATTATCATTCATAAAATTCCAATTCTATAACTTTCAGCCTAATTTTCTGCAAACCATTTTGCTATTGCAAATTATGTTTTTTCCACTGGATATGAATTCTATTATAGAGGATAACATGGCCATGGTACTGTTTTTTGGATCTGAAAGCAACAGGGGAACAATTTTTAACTATGTAAAACCAAACCTTGTGCAAGTTAATGGATTGAATTGCATATACCCATATTTGTTCAACCTCTAACGGCAACCCCAATATCAAGCCTACTTTTCTTATTGTATATCTCTTTTGTTGAACAAACCATCCTTGTACATTAGTTGCTGACTGGGTGTCATTTGGTTTTGTTATCCAGTCTTGCTCATTCAGAACTGTCCAGTGTGTTTTATGAGAAGGTCCTGCTTCTCGCATGGGGGTAAGTGTCTCTTTGCCTGCTTTTTATCTGGTGTTCCTTTATTCCTCTTGTTACGACTAAAAGAAGCCTCTGCTGTTCATCAGGTTCAACAATATTGCTATTCTCATCATTGGCTTCATCATCTTTATTTTTGCTACTGTTGGTGTCTTGCTCCTGATGGAAACACTCAGCGCATTCCTGCATGCCCTGAGGCTTCATTGGGTGGAGTTCCAGAACAAATTTTATGAGGGAGATGGTTACAAGTTCTCCCCATTTTCATTCGCATTACTTGCCGGAGATGAAGACTAGTCATGCAACTGCCGTGTAAGATTGATTAATAGAGTATGATCACTTCTAGCAACTTGCAAGAGTATGATCACTTCTACCTTAAATTCCTGATTTTCCAGTTAAAATTGAAGGAAAATGCTGGCCCGTCTACAGAGAACACATATTATTCTCAGTTGTTGGACCCGGATGTGCTCATTCTTGATTGTGGGAGAGCAGGCGAGTGGTTGTTAATAAAATCTCAGGGCGTGCCCTTCTATTATTTTTCTTTTTGTAATATTGTTTTGAATTAGATCTGTGCTCTAAATAAATCAACCTATTATTTTTCATTTCAGTAAATTATAAAAATTTCTTATGTACTACTGTGAGAAATTTTATTTTATGACTTTTTGAACGGTTTCAACTTTCAACTACATCAGAAACATATTGTTAGATAGTGTCACTTATACGTGCTAACCAAATGCACTCTGTATGAAGAATATACATTCACTCTAATACAAGAAAGGTAAAGGTACCGCAATCATTCTTTACAGGGTTTTTATTCTTTTATTAAACTGATTTGTATCAATCCTATGTATAATACCTTGCCCTATTAAGTCCACCAACTTGAATCATCACATCACTGTGTTCTTATGGACCGGAATAAATACCACATTCTTTTACACACACACACACACCCAACCACCACGCCACTTTTTCTTTTTTGAACAACATATACTGATCAAACCAGCAATTCAAATGAAACTTATCCGAAAGATACCTCGCAAATGAAATCAATCTGAAACAGAATCAATCTGCATGATCAATATAAACACCAGTATTGGCTGAAACAGGCCTTGCAGCTAGTTTAAGCTTTAGCTTCCATTTGCATCAGATTGACCCGCACTGGAGTTGTTTCCATTCTTTCTAGAACCGCTGAACGGCCCAGTTACACTCTTACCCATAAATTTCCCAGCTTTGCTCAGACCACTGCCAACAGCTCCCAATCCACTGCCCACCAGCCCCGCACCGGCTCCAAGGCCCGATCCTACCAGCCCTGCACCAGCCCCGATGCCAGTGCCCACCATGCCAACTCCTGACCCAACAAAGGACGCTGCCCCACCAAGTGCATCCATTGTGCTTCCGATTAGCCCAGCTTCCTTCAATTTTCTCCTCTGCTCTAAAAGTCTCTTTTCTTCTTCCAGCGCTGCAAGCTGCTCTTCTTTCGTGAATGCATGATACAAGACCTGCAACAGATTTTCATTTCGAAGATTGGTGAGATACATAAATACCAGAATACTAATGTTAAATATATCAAATTACTTGTTAAGTTTAAAAATGAACTACATTTGGCATTAGAGAGAGGTTCTTGAGATATTTTTTCCTTGATTTTTTTTTTTTTAAATATTTTCCTTGATATTTGATCATATGTTGGAACTCAATTTGAAGCAATACCCAGAAAGCACCAGATCTCAACAATAGTTTGCATAAAAAAATTCAGCACTAGCAACGATAAAATCTGGGGAAAAAAATCAAGTCTTCCCCAAAAGCCTAGACTTCTTAAATAAACAAAAAGGAACCAAAAATGAAGAACCCTAAATAATATTGCTAATGTTGCCAAACAAAATATTTGCATAACACCATGAGATTTTCAACAGATGATTGAAATAAACAATAAAGCATAGCCAATTTATTGAACATTTGAACTATAACCATTTTCCCAAAACAACTAACTCAGACTGATTAGATCTAATCCAATTTGACTGATCCAAATCCAACTCCTCAATACAAACCTTATCTGTAGATCTAATCTCTATGGAGATCTAAACACTTTCATTTCCCCTCCTACAGTCCATATTAATCAACCTAAGTTCCTAACATCTCTCCTCCACATCCCTTTTCCACCTCCTATTCCTCACCAGCATTTGCCAGCAGCCAGCATCCCATACTGCCAACCTACTTAATCATATCAATGTCTTTATTTTTATATATTGTTTTCCCAAAGTTCACTATTGGTTAAAGGACATTTACAGAATATGCAACATTATGGTTCCATCAGAGATGCAACATTTCTTTTTCTACCAAAAAATAAAATACATATAGCATAATTTCTCCTTGTAAGCAATGAAATATAATATGGTTGGCTTATTAAATTCCTCTGCCATATCAAGGTATACAGATTTGGATGGCTTAGCTTTGACACCAATGTTTTTAAAACCTAAATAATATTTACCAGTTCCTCCACTCTAAACAACAACCCAACTGCTCCCAGCCCCTCCTAACCCACACTTCATTAATCCTAACAGTTCTTTTCCTCCTCACACTCTTCTTCAGGCAACCAACTTCTGACCAACCCTCTAACTCTAATTCCAGGACCCCCACCAGTTGCCATGCCATTGCCTGTGGCTTCTATATGAAACTTTGTTCAGATCCACTTAAGTCCTCACCACCTATACCAAATGACATCACTTATAAGGAAAAGATTTGTAAAGTTGGGGGCTTGCTGGCTTAGAACTCAGGAATGTTGTAAGAGCAGTACATGGCAATCCATTACAGGTAATTGTGGCAGGCAGAAGACAGGAACAAAGAATTAACATACTAAAAGCTAGTGAAGGACTTTACAATGTGCAATCATACAGGGAAATTCTGACAGGAGGGAGATGAGAACAAACAGAATAGGTCGGACAATGGTTGTTTGGTCACACAAATCCAGAGGGGATATATACTGGCCATTGCACTGCTCCAAGCACTCAAAGTTTTACATCCTATGTGCATCATTCTATACTAATGATTTTGACAAAATGAAATTACGATATAAAAGTATAAGGGCCATTTTCAGTGGTTTATAATGCTGACCTTTATTGTCAAAGTCCCTCTATCCTTCTTATCTTTAATCTTCAACATATCCAGTGACGGCAGCAATCTCAAATCAATTTCTTTAGAAGTTTCAGGCTCCAATTCATTCAATGATAATTTTGTAATACCCAACTTTTTATCATCTGCAATGTTGTCTTCATCAAAAACCTGCAAACATGAAAATTGCATCACAATGTGATTCCAAGATAATTGATCATATGGAATAACTACTGAGGATAGGCACCACACCTCAAAAATAATAGATTGTGTTTCCTTGTCGTCAACAATCAGCTCAAATGCTTCATTCCATATGGGATTGAGATTGTTGTTAATTACTTTTGTTTTAACCTTGAACATGGGTCGTACATACAAAACCACGTACGGATCAGATTTACCAATCATTTCCATATTTTTCAATGCATTTGCTTTGACAACAGTAATAGAGAGCTTTCCCTGTGGTTTAAGCTCTAGTTCACTGCAAATGAAAATGAGAATATTACTAGCATCTTCATATAGGTCAGCCAACAGCTCTGGCTGATGTGCAGGCTATTCAAAAAAGAAAATTCATAAAATGACAAGATATAACAAAATAATATGAACTTATTTGTTAGGATTGCAACAAACATACATTCAGAAGCCACCTAATAAATTATTACCAGACTGTTAGAATGGAAGCCATGTGACTCCTAAATTGGATCACACATAACAGCTTGAGGTTGTGTTTGGTTGGGGGTTATCCTACCTGGGGATAAGAATAAGTTTTGAAAAATTTTAAATTTTTTTAAAAGGAATTTTTAAATCAAAGATATTAATGATAAGATAGTGATGTGTCTTCTATGTATTGGTGAGTTATATTTTTAAATTTTTTTGACAGGAAAATTTTTTTTATGAGAAATTGTGTTGGTTATCCCCCAACAAAACATGGCCTGAGTGAATAACTAGAATTATTTTACTCTCTATGCTTAGATCTGTAACTAAATCTGCCCCTTTCTATGATTAACCCTTCCATCCCACTACTTGTAACTAAAATGGATTTACTTTACTAATTTTGAAAATCTCAAAAATTTTAGAGCGAGACTAAATAATGATCCTGAATTTCTAGGATTTTGAATTTTAAAAAACAAAAGCATTCTCTCATCCCTTTCTCCTTAAGAGTAATAGGTAGACAATCACCCCATTTAGATATGAACCTCTTCTTTAAGATTACAAGAAATCCACATATATAAGAAATTATGACAGGCCTTTTTTGGACTTTTTGCCATCGTCCACTCAATTTAAGTGAGGACTTATGCAAGTTGTTTTGTTATTACTAAAATGGGAAAACAAATGAGTGGACAGCAGAACGCGAACCTCTTCGCACACCTTTACTATGAAGAATACATACATACATAAATATATACGGTATAAAAAAACTCAAAAATAGATTGGATCTATAAGAGCAAGTGCATCTACAATTCACTAGTTGCTAATTTGATAGTTCAGTCATGGGTCCAATAACATTCCTGATATTATGCTCAATAACTAAACCTGACAACAACAACAACTAAGCCTTAATCCCATACCAGATGGGGGCGGCTATATGAATTCATTGTCTCCATATCACTCTGTCAAAGACAAAATACGACTCAATATCTAATATACGTAGATCCCTAAACACTATCTCTCTCCATGTAATCTTAGGCCTATCTCTACCCTTTTTCTTACATTCTATTACTAAACTATCACATTTTTTAACCGAGGCACCTGGGGGTCTACGACGCAGGTGTCTAAACCATCTTAAACGTCTTCTCTTATTTTATCTTCTAACACAACATGTATCTTCTATCAGATGTGTTCATTTCTAATCTAATCAAATCTTGTATGACCACTCGTCCACCTTAACATTTACATTTCTACCACACTCATCTCATCTACTTTAGGTGCACAAAGCTCCCGTATAGCATAGCCGATCTAACTACCGTTTTATATAACTTTCTCTTCATTTTGTTATGCATCTTCTTATCACATAACACACCCGTGGCACTTCTCCATTTCAAACATCCTGTTTTGATTCTATGGGTTATATCATCATCTATCATCCCATCATCCTGGAAAATAAAACCTAGATACTTAAAATGGTTACACTTAGCTATGGGTTATATCATCATCTATCATCCCATCATCCTGGAAAATAAAACCTAGATACTTAAAATGGTTACACTTAGGTACTATCGCCCCCTTCATCTCTCATACTTAAACTAAATCATTTGCGAACAACATACACCATGGGATGTCATCTTGGATACAACTAGTTAACTCATCTATTACTAGAGTAAACCTGAAATAGATAAATTTTATTAAAATATAATTTTTTAAGTGATTGAATAAAAAAAAATTTGAAGGAAAGCCTCGGCACAATGGCAAAGTTGTTGCCATGTGACCTGGAGATCACGTGTTCGAGTCATGGAACAGCCTCTTGAAGAAAAAAAAAGGTAAGGTTGCATACAATAGACCTAAATGGTCTAACCCTTCCCCGGACCCCACACATAGCAGGAGCTTTGTAGCACCGGGCTGCCCTTTTTGAATAAAAAAGGAAACTATTTAGTTAATAAAATCATAAACTAGAGACTTCAATTAGAATAATATATAAGAAATGGGAACACTAACCTTATGTCCACAGCTTGTCCACCAAGTGGAACAACAATCCTGTGAGGCCACTGGAGCTGATCTGATATGATTGAATGTACAGTATCCTATCCCATGAAAAGCATTTAGAGTGAATTTCTAATGCAAAAGTTACAACAAATATAGTGTCCGTGTGAAACATGCATGAAAGTAATCAAGTAATACTCACATCGATCATATCTGAAATTCCAGGAAGAGCAGTCAAACTTCCTCCTACAGCTTTCAAGATATAATCGATTCTAGGCTTTGGCTGAAATGGAAAGTTAGAAACATTGTAAATTTTCCTTGGTGTTCTCATATTAGAAACCATCAGAATTATGTTAAATCATAGTTTTGACATAGCCAGGAATACTCAATTGTCAATCCAACAAATCAAGGAAGGAGAAGAAACAAGAACATATTATTTCTTCTTCAAACATAAAATGGATAAACTGACTCAATCCTAGCCAACACTCAACGACTCATAGAATGAGTCCAAATTGCAGAAAAATGGAGGAAAGGTGAGGCAGAACTGTTTTCTTGTGTTTGGTTGGATGGATAAAAGTATAAGCAAATGAAGGAAACTGCACTCTAATAACTTCCTTTCTTTTCTTTTCCACCATTTTCATTCACTTTCTCTTCTTTTCTGTTCCTAAACCCTAAACCTTAAACACAGCATTAAAAATGGGAAACCACCAATCAAATAACAAAAACAATGTGTTTAATATAACATCATTCTAACTATTGCATGCTATACAAACAATTCAAACAAGTAAAAATCATACTCATTTATCTCTGGTTGAAACAAATTCAATTGGCCAATTTGTATTGCCAATCAAATACTTAAATATGCTGGCACATAAAGCAATATCAATTTATTTAGGTAATATAAGTACAAATAGAACAAATATTTCTTGGAGGATACATTCTTCAATACTATTTTGCATAATCAACAATAATCTGATTAATACACCACACAGATATTTTTACACAATGGATTATGGCCCACTCAAATTGAGTGGTTGATTCACATCAAAATGGTCAGAGGCAGAGCATGCAATATTGCAACTTATTCATTGGTTTCTCCCATGATCATAATTTCTAGTCTTGTCCACATAGTTTAATTAGTTAACAGAAAATAGGAGAAAGGAAATCAAAGATTCCTCAAATGACCACTTGTCTCCCTAAACATCATTATTACAATAGTTTGTCAAAAAATACCTCAGAAAGAAGTGCGACGACAACAGCAGATATGCAGGGAATCTCTTCAGAAAGTTGAAAAATAACTCGTATAACAGTAAAAACTTGAAGATCCTTCAACTGCAATTAAGGGAAAAAAAAAGAATTAAAACTCAGATCTAGTATTATAGAATATGGAACTGTCAGAAAGTAATTACTTTGTACAGTTACTCCAATTCAAGGCAAGACTCAATTTCCAAACCTGTATGGGTAGTGAAGCCACTAGTGCTTCAACTGCAAGAATTATACTCGGGTCTCCACCCCAACGAAAGTCAATGTCCATTGTAATTTGCCCTTCCTTCAGGCTCTGAACTCGGATGCCTTCAGAAAAACAAGAAAGTCATGTACAAAAGATATGCTTGCAAGATAAAAGTTAATAGTTGGTATCATTTTGAAAAAATTTAGCAAGATACATGAGTATCAAGAATCATTTTCAACATGCAATCACAGAAAGACTAAAAGCCACATAAATAAAGTTTAGTCTAAAAAAATACACCTTCAATCTTTGGAGACACATTTCCAAGGGAAAATTTGCTGAATTTCAGGGAGGATATTCCTGCTGGACGGTAATCATCCAGTAATGGTTCTACAGATTCTTTAACAACCGCTTGCGCTGCCTAAGACCAAATTAAGCATCAGAAATCAGCAGGAAGTAGCATTGATTTAGCCAAACATGAGAATCAGAAATCATTATTTTAAGGAAAAAAGAAAAAAGAAACAACGTGCCTAGTCCACTTAGCTCCAACAGGAGGCCACATGCAAACATTCAACAGGACGAGATGAAAAAGAATACAAAGAAATCCTTCTTTCTCATATGTATGTCATCACACATACATGCATATATGCACATGCACATGCAAGCACAAGTGCACACACACAACCACATTTATAAGTTTGGCAACTATTGAAATTCTGGAGGTGTGGCCATATTTCCACATTAACTATCACATACCTGAACATTGAACAAGGCTTTAACAATAATTTAATGAAGCACAGATTATTCAATAAGTACTAGAGAGAAAAAAAGATGCCCTTCCCTACAGGGAAATACCGAAGGGAGAACCACAAAGTTATTTGAAGTAAACCACGGATGGGTGCTCACTAAGAGTGGGAAGTGTTGCACAATGCACACATTATACAGTATAGATCAAGAATAGTTTATCTAGTTTATAGCCACAATTAACCTTTTATGCTTATGATACTATCTAGGAACCTCTAGACCTAATACAGTCTCATCCAAAAGTAAATGAAAAGCACAATGAAAAAAGCTGTTCCAAAATTCATTTGGCCTGTAAAAGAATTCAGAGAAATCAAATGGGTTGATTATAAGATTATAATCAGAGCAGAGTAAAAACAAAATTTGCAGGGAAAGAAACTAATATTATTTTTGCAGAAGAAGTCAAGCCTCTGAAGGTAGTGGAGTTATTAGCTTGAGCATGGTATCCTAAAGTAAGCCTTTATAAGAGTTCTCCATCAAATGCTATACTTCATAATCGAGGATAACAGAAAGATCCATTTCGTACTTTGAAATGAAAGACTAAATTCCACTATAGCTATAATAATATTCTACTCAACTCGACTGCAAATCTACCAATCCATCAAAGATTTGGAGTGACTGAATAAATATTGCATAATACATTTATACACAGAACATATTATGCAGTCAGAAGGGTTAGGAAACAACCAAGCAGTAGATGTATCCAAATAAGAGTTAAATTATGCCATACAAAGTTACGAAGATGACATAATCATTGATGATTAATCCTAGATAGAGAGGATGTTTAAAGTAACATATAGTACAAAATAAGCATTGCCAACTAGGAATCAAGCTCAGAAAAGACGCATCTCACTTCTGCAATAAAAGGCCAAAGTTTGCTCAGTTGCTTGTTCAGCCACTTGACCTGCAAATATCAAAGATGGGTAAATAAAGCCACAAAAATACTAATAACAATGTTCTCAACATTAACCCAAGTAAAATATGGCATCCTAAAAAGGTGCAAATAAGTTTTGAGTGCACCACTGTATTAACAAAGCACCATTAGTGATGTTATAATATTCAAGTCCCACGGATATAATTGAAGGAATTCATTACCAAAGAAAAGTGGCCCAAATGTGCATATTACTTAATACTGCAAACTATTTTCTCTCCCACCAAACAAATTAAAAAATGAATCATGATACAAAATCAAATACAAATCTAGTTCAAGGAAATCATTTGTCTAATAACAGACAGGAGTCAAGCATAAGAGCAGAAGGCACACCTAATAAATACTTCAAGCAAGTAATTGTTGTGATTTTCCATCTACATCAAAATCTTCAGCAGACAAGTTTTGAACATGAATTATATAGAAATTTCTGTTGGTTCTTTATCTTTTTCTTCCTTCATACAAATACCATTTCTCTAAGAATGCACATTCGCAATTGATCATCTGTTGTCAGATTATACGATGGTAGCATTGCCATGTTATCCCCCAACACCAAAAAAAGGGCAGCCCGGTGCAACTATCCCCCAACACCAATTTTTGAAAATTCATTCAAAAAGCTTGAACCAAGTACGTGTATAGTATCTATTTGAAGACTTCATTCATAAAAAGGAAAATATATTGAAGAAACCATAACCTGTTCATATTGAGGAAAAGATATCCATTCAGGGTAATTATCACCACAAAGTTTCTTCAAATCATCTCTACTGAGGGACCCTAGTAATTTTATATCAACAGCCTGTAGAAGGAGGAGAGACATTCAATATTATTTACAACACGAGTATAGTAGAGAGCACTAACTAAAGAAAAATCATGAAATCCTATTAAATCCTTATTCCTTATTTTAATATGAATCAAGCAGTATCACAAAAAAATGAAAAATCAAGATCTGCAACTTTGTTAACAACCAATGAAAAGGACAGCTTTTGAGAAAATTGAAAGATCAATTAAAAAATAAACAAAATTATTAGGGATAACTACAAAAAGAGCAGTACAGAAAATAAAAGATAAACAAATCTAGCAACAAATTTGACAGAAAAAATTCAAGTCAAAACCCCCAGTACCCTCTTATAAAACTTGGAAATGACAACTTTAGATTCCAGACTCCAGGCTCGGCTAAAAATTCAGGTTTGTTGGTTGAGAAACAAAAAGGCAGATAACTTGAGAATGCGAAAAAATAGTTGGGATTCAGAAGTAAAGGCCAGCTATTGACTATGGTGTCAAATATCAAAAATCTCATTCTTGAACGTTGTCACAATTCATTTTGAACTCAAAATTATAGTTCAGTAATCAATTGTGCCTGCCCCAGTCATTCTCATACACATTTCATGATTTCTTTTCACCGGTCAGCCACACCTTACAACCCTAACACATTATGCTCCACACCTGCATTTTATCAAAATTACACAAAGAGCAAATATACTAAACTCTTCCCGGTTCATTTACTCTTCCAACATCTTTCTATTACATTGTGACAACAACAATTTGATTACCACCCTCAGAAGTTCTTCTGAACTTTCAAAAACCCACAGGAAACATAATCCAATGTCCCGATCCCAACAATAACCTCCTTTTTTCCTGTTAAGATGAGATAATCCTGTAGCAATCGATAATTGATACTTGCTTTTCAAGTCAAGCAGCAATTTAGTGTCAAGATAACACAATGCTCATATTTATAAGAGAAAAAAATTTGTGAGAAATAAAAAAGAAAAAAGAAAGACAACCCAGCTTAATTTCTTTGTCATAAAACGAGATAGTCCTCTAACAGCCGAGACTTCAAACTTGTTTTGAAGTCAGGCTGCAGATCAGTGCCAAGCTAGCACAACAATGCTGATATTTATAAGAGAGAAACATATCAATAATCGAATAAAAGACCAAAACAAACACAATCCAATGATCCAAACCCTACAACAACTTCGTTTCTTCCTCAAAAGACGAGATAATCCCCTGACAACCTATAATTCACACTAGTTTTCCAAGTCAAACTCCAAATCAGGGCCAAGCTAACAGAATGCTGATATTAAGAGGAAAAACAATCTAAAACAAAAACAAGCAAAACAACGCATCAGCTTCGAAGAAAGAGGGTTTAGAGAAAACGGCAAACCTTTGTGATGCGCTTGGTGCTGCGGTACCTCATCATACGGCTCCACCCAGCGACGAGCGCTATCCCCACCAGCGTCCCCATCACCATCCCCGAGATCAACCCCATCTCCTCTCCCTCTCCGGCTCAAACCCCTCCACTCCGCCGCCTGGAAAACCAAGAACCAGACTCCCGATCAACAGATCGATGACCACGAAGTAGAGAAAACAAGAAGAAGAGTTCGAAGAGAGACGTACGCAGGGTAGGAGGCGAGGGTTTCAGAGAAGACAAGCGTCACCCAGCGAGCGTTATGCAGCGAGACACGGATAGAAAAAGATGGGAGATGACGTTAGTGTCGTCTTAATTCTTCACTAATTTGAAGATATTATTTGATATTCTTTGCCCCCCTTCCTTGTTTAGAAACCGATTCTTCATTGCAGGCCACGCTTTGCATTGCTTGCCCTCTGCTCTACACGTGTGTGTGTATTTATTAGTGATCATCAGCGTTCATCCCTTGTGATTCGTGCTACCATATTGTGATTTGTTGTGTAGTTTGATTTTTTTAATTTACTTATTTAGCTTTGTGTGAATACATATATGTAGATTTGTGGGAAAAAAAAATATATGGGTAAATTCGGATTTACTTGTGCTCTCATCAAAATGTGAAGGTTGATAAGTCAATGCATGAGAGACATTTGAGGGCAAAATGTATGAGAGAGATATAGAATATATTATAATAGATTTAGTCCCACATCGATTAATTAAAAAAAATATAGTACACATATATATGGAGGGCACCCTCCTCTTAATGGCTGGTTTTTAAAAAGTGAGTTATACCCATCACATGTATGTTACCTTCAAGTTTCTCCCTCGCTAACTTGAGTGTCAAAGTTATTCTCGGGGGTCTAATCCATCCGCGCTCATTTTTCTTTTTACAACCCTTCCAATAAACAAGAAGAAGTAAGCCGCTACCTCCCTTAGCTAATGTGACAGTCCTCTACAACAAAATAAATCTCAACCGATGATAAGGATCATGCTCGATCATGAGGAAAAGTCAATTTTTACCCTAACATATTATGTTCACTTAAATGGTATCACCAACCAACTAAAACCAACTACTACTAGTCTTGGGCTCTAAGATAAAATAACAACAAACCAGATGTGAAGAAGAAGAGAGAAGGATTACTCTCATAATTGTTATATTGCCGACATGATTAAGCGGCATCACGTAACAGTACATGGCGATGATTTGAGGTCGAAACGTTGTTGTCTTATAGAAAGGAGCGGGCGAAGCCGAAAATACCAGCTCGGTGGCTGACAAGACCGGCTCGTCGCTTTCCGTTGGATTTTAGGACACGTGTTTAATGAGACCATATCCCGAGACATCGGTAAGCTTGGGTCACACTTCACAGTCATGGGTGGGTGGATCATTACATAATGGTCGGGCCCAATTCAATGGATTATTAGAATTGGGTCCATGGATAATTGAGAATTGGGTCCATGGGAAAGTTTGTTGAACCATTTATATATATATATATATATATATATATATATATATATAGGTTTTTTTATAAGACTTAAAATCATGCCTACTGTGTTTATATATATATATATATATATATATATATATATATCACACTCATTCCATTCATTAAAAAATTTAAATAGTTAAATTAGAAGGTACATGGAAAACGATAAAAGGGTTACATTTTTTTTTGCATTGCAACTAGAGGGGCCTTATAAATATTTGGTCCTCATTTACTTATTTTTCTTCTTCGTCGAAGACCATCCCTAAAGACTTTTGTTCCTACTCCTCCATAATAAAGGTTATATTATGTTTCACGATGGTTTGTATCACATGTAGTTTTTTACTTCTTGGTAGCGTGCACTGTATCGAACCAAAATTATAAGATAAAGTCAATATATTGGATTAGTTTCATGAAAATATAGTGTTTATCATGGAAACATCTCATTTTTTTTATCCAAATATTCCAAATGATGGTTATAGTAGTCAAGCTCCAGACTCTTTGAGTTTCCTTCTCCACTTTTTTGGATAGAGTTACCTCCCTCCATTGATCTTGTGTTATGGTTGGGGTGTTTGTAATCCCAAGAGATGGCAACAGTGTGCTAAGATTTCTTTTAAGTACGGACAACAGAGTAATAGGTGTTCAATCGTTTTCTCCTCACTATCACATACTCATTTGAGATTGGGGGATATCCCCAGGTGGGATATCTTGGGGATATCCCCAACACATTTTGCAATGAAAATTTTTCTCGCTAAAAATTTTAATTGAAGTTTAAAATTATAATAATGACCCACCCACCAATGCATAAAAGCTACATAGCTATCTTATCATTAATACATTTACTTTAAAATTTCTCTAAAAAAAATTTAAATTTTTTTAAAATTATTTCTAATCCCAAGTGAGATATCCCCTAATCAAACACAAGTCTCATTTTGTGGGTTTTTCTTCCCAAAGCACAGGAAGATGAAAACTAGAAGTTGACTTTGCATGTACAGAAAAATAAAATTTAATATTATTTTGTTTTTTATTTTATTTTAGGGTTTGCGGGACATTTTATTTAGAGAGAACCATGAATTATGACATAAGATAGATACAGAAGGAATAATTTTTCCCCATGAAACATACTAACACATAAGTTTATTTGGTGCTTATTGCTATTTCAAACTATTCTCAATTTATGATAATAAAACCTGAACTCTATGGCGTGTCTAAATGAAACATGAATTATTATTAAGAAGAAAACAAAGAAAACACCATTCATTGGGTTTTAGTTTAATTATTTATTAAATTTACATGCATGGTGGGATTATGTAACCTATCAAGTGACGTTGATTAGTCCAACATGTCCGCAAAGTCAACGAGAATTTTGAATAATAAGCAGACAAGACCCACGAAGCTTGGACTTTGATATCTGAGATACAACGTAGATTGACTGTAGCCAGCTCATTTGTCTAGAACGTTGTGTCTGGATAGAGGATTGTTAGGAAAACTATTCGACTAATTATCTAATTCATAAAAAATCAAACTTGTTGCTATTGAACTATAAAATAAAGAAATTAATTTTAAAAATAAGCGGAAATACAATTAAATAAAGCATTTTAAATTTTAAATCTTCATTACATTCATCTATAGTTTAAATCAAGGAATCTGTCAACTGTCTGATTCCATTAGATATAGTTTAAAGGAAATTAAACATTGTATAAAAATACAATAGGATAGAATCCTATCCATGCATTGTGTTTAATTTAATTTTGAAAATTATATGACGGAATATAAAATAATGTAATTAAAATTAATATAAAAATATAAAAAAAAATTATCTAATAGTCCCTAGCACTATTTGTGCACTATTTATCTTTATACCCTACCCACCCAAAATCCTATTTACACTAAATCCATACACACCCCCACCCAAGATCCTAGGCAATTAAGTAACTATTCAAGTGATGAATAGTTAAATATCTAAAAAAATATATAATAATTTTTGTATATAATTAAATGGGTTTTTTGCTTGCATGCCCCTACAAAACATCAAAATTGCTTATTTACTCTTACAAAAGTGATAATTGCTTACATACCCCTACAAAACAACAATAATTACTTATATGCCCTTTATAATTACTTGCATACCCCTACAAAACCACTGACAGTGACTAACAATGAGTAACAATAGGGGCATATAAGCAATTATTATTGTTTCATAGGGGTATACAAGCAATTATCACTTTTATAAGGATAAATAAACAATTTTGATGTTTTGTAGGGACATGCAAGCAATTATCTTTAATTAAATTAATATAAAAAAAAATTAATTATAGGACCCTGACACTGTTTATTTTTTTTCTTTAGAGTCCCTAAAATAGATGTGTTGGGGTATAACAAATAGTGAGAAGGGCCCCTGATTACTGTTTTTGGACCTATAAATAATTTGCCCTTAATATAAAAGCAATAACTTATTAAACCAATTAATTCAAAGAGCAGGTATTAGAGCCATGAAACGGTCCATCCATTGGCTCGATGATACCAGATCTCTACCAAACCCCGCGTCAACAGCGCCCGCACAAACAAACATAAAACGACGAGCCCGCCAACAATTACTTCTTCAACTCACCATGCCTTCCCGCCAGCCCGTGCCTCCGCCGCCGCCACCGAAGCCGCCGCCGCACTCCGCCGCCGTCATACGGCACCATCCCATGCTCGGCCTGCTGCTTGTCGTGGCGGCGCTGGCCACCGCTCTCATCGCGGCCATTGCACTAATCTTTTTCCTCTACCGCCGCCGAGAGTCGAAGGCCTCCCTCTCGACGGTGGCGGCGGCGGCATCCGCTCTGCAGAGTTTCAGTTACGCGCAGCTGCGCCGCGCCACCGGGTCATTCTCCCCTTCCCACCGCCTCGGTCAGGGTGGGTTCGGCCCTGTGTTCCGCGGCGCCCTCCCGAATGGGCAGGCCGTCGCCGTCAAGGTCATGGAAGCCGGATCCCTCCACGGCGATCGCCAGTATCAGAACGAGCTCGCCCTCGCCGAGAAGATGGTCTCGTTCGACCGCCGGTGGGTCCTTCCCCCTCTCGGTTTCTGCCACTCCCGATGGAAGAAGCCCCTATGGCGGCGCTTCAAGCGGAAGAGGAGCGAAAATGATGATCCAGCATCGGAGCAACGCATCCTCTTGGTATACGATTTGATGCACAACGGCAGTCTCCAGGACGCGTTGCTCGACAGGCGTTGCCCGGAGCTCGGCGACTGGCCTCGCCGCTTCTCCGTGGCTTTCGACATCGCACGCGGCCTTCAGTTCCTCCACTCGACCTGTGATCCACCTGTGATCCACGGAGATATCAAGCCCAGCAACATCCTCCTTGACTCCAATCTATCCGCTCGGATCGCTGACTTCGGCCTCGCTAGATTCAAGATCTCCATCGCCGATGAATCTCAACTTGATGAAGAGGATGGCGAGGAAAAGAGTAAGAAGATCGAAGATGATGCTTCAGTGATCACGGCCGAGTGCAAGATCACGACGACGATGACGACGGGGATTGGTGGGAAGGAGAAGCCACAGCCGCAGGAGGAGGATGAGGGGTTTTCCAGGGTTGAAGAAGTCGAGACGTCGTCCTCCGTAATGGATGTCTTGGGGGGTTTGGAGGTGGCTTCGACTTCAGAAACGATAGGCGATCGGATGAGTGTGGACAGCGGTAGCCGGAGAGGCGGCCGCAAGAGGTCGGGCAGTGTGATCTCCGGCAAGGACTACGTGATGGAGTGGATCCGCTCGGAGATCAAGAATGAGCGGCCAAGGAGTGATTGGATCGCGGCGTCCTCGTCCTCGCCCTCGCTCTCATCCGAGCTTGTCACGCCGAAGGCATCGGAGAAGCGGAAGCAGCAACGGAGACTCGAATGGTGGGCATCGCTTGACGACGATCGTATAAAAAATAAGAAGAGCCGGCCAGCGAAGAAGTGGTGGCGCGAGGAGTTCAGCGAGGAGCTGGCCAACAAGCACAAGCGCGACATGCCCGTCAAATCCTACAACAATGTTGAAGCTGGAGAACAGCAATGGTGGGCAAACGATGACACTGATTCATCGGTAAGCACGAAGAGGAGGAAGAAGAAAACTACGAGTGGAGGAATCGATGGGCAGAGTGGGCAGGACTCTGTAGACATTCCGAAAAGCAGCACTTTTAGTAGCACACCAAGCATGCGAGGCACCATCTGCTACGTTGCCCCTGAATACGGTGGCAACCGGGGGCAATTATCGGAAAAGATCGACATTTATAGCTTTGGAGTTCTCCTTTTGGTCATTATCTCCGGCCGGAGACCACTGCAAGTGACTGCCTCTCCAATGTCAGAGTTTGAGAGGGCTAATCTCATCTCATGGGCACGGCAGCTTGCTCGCTTAGGGAGGCTTTTGGACCTCGTCGACACATCCCTCAGGGCTGTAAACAAAGAACAAGTTCTTCTCTGCATCACTGTTGCACTCCTCTGCATTCAAAGGTCTCCGACTTGCAGACCCTCTAGCAAGGAGATTGTGGGAATGCTTTCTGGTCAGTCAGAACTTCCCAGTCTCCCACTGGAGTTCTCTCCCTCGCCCCCTGGAGGATTTACATCCAAGTCCAGGAAGAAATCCAAGTGAGTTAAAGCAATCCTTTTTTTTTAATCAATAGCCACTTTAGTTCTTGTTATACATCCAATTTCATTTCAATTTCTTTTTTGAGATGATTGTTTTGTGTAAAGAGATTAAGGAAAGTAAAGAAAGAATGAAAATTTCAGTTCAACAGAAGGATACTTTATGTGCATAATATGTGGAGAGGGACTCAAATCTGAAGAAAGTTCCTGTTAGACAGAAAGGTTATCTTGCTTCTCTATGTGCATGTTGGTAGTGCTTTCATGGTACATGAAAACACACTGTTCTGTGAGTTAGAATTGTGCTGTGCCTTCTGGCCCCAGTTCTCCCATTGTTTCCTTCTCACATAATTGCTGTGAAAAGCAAAAAGAGTGTTCAAAGTCCTGCCACTTCTTTTGACATTACACGTATTATCTGGTTTTACCTGTTTTTGGGACTTGTGGACCACTTGTTGTCCATGAACAGGCTTCAGGGGAGTACAGAAGAATCTCTGTTAAGTGGAGGATTGTTCAAATGTCAATTATCGGGGTGATGCTGTGGTGGTTGGCCAGTCATGTTCATTTTCTATAATTTGGGGTGTCTTTAGTAACTTGAAAGAGAAATCATATAGTAATGGAGTAAAAGAATAAAAATAGCTTTCATCTGGCTTCAAGATTGCCACTTTTCCTTTTGATAAATGTGGATAAACCACGTCTTATTGATTCATTGATTCAAGACTGCCACTTTAAGTTGGATTTATTTTCAATCCAATCCTAATGTTGCATTTGATCCATCCAATTCAGAATACGGCCTTTCTATCTTTGTTTTTTTTTTTGTTTTTTTGTTTTTTCTCTTTTGCTTTAATATTATTATTTTTGTTGGCAGAATTAACACTCATAAGTCATAACTGTGAACGATGAAAGTTTGTTAAGTTAATTTTGATGGATGTATATATTTCAGTAACTTGAAACAAGTATAGATTCACAAGCATGGAGAGTGGGGGGAATGGGATGAGTGTTGAGACCCTTAGTATAGGAAGTTCTTTAGGAAAAAGAAATGAAACTTGGGAGCACATGCACAAAACTTTGTTCCAGTACTTTCTCTTTCATATCTTCATTATTAATTTTTCCTCTGCAAATAGTCAAATATTGCTGTTTTTCGTTATAGCTCGAAGGTAACATGTTTGAGTCTTTTGACCATTATTTAGTAGGTTTGAATTTGAAGTTGACTATATTTCTTCATTCTGCTTCTGTATAATTCCTGAGAATGGGGAAGATGTGTAAATATTGTTATCGGTGAAAACAGTTAACATAGCCAAATCTTCCTACTAAATCAGGAATTTATTTATTTTATTTATTTTATTTTTTTGTGTGCTATGGGACTGCATTACTATATATGTTAAATAGAAAGCAGAGGCAAATGCTGGATGGAAATTGAAGTAGCGTGATAAGGGCTTTCTAACATTATAAAAAGGTTGCTTGCACCAACGAAGGGCCAACGAAGCTTGATCAGACCTTGCAGTTAAAAGCAGAAAGAAGATCACCTCACAGATCTACGAAGGGTCTTGGAGATACATACTGGTTGCTGCAGGATTGCCCGGATGGTTTTGTGGAGTATCTCAATCCACCTAGGATAATAAGCTCACGAGCTTGGTCTTACTTCACCTGATGTAAGTATAACTAAATTTGAGTTTCTTTATGTATTTTTAAATAATTAGATTTGGGACTTTATGCTCACATGACTATCAGGGGAAAAGCAGAAGAGGGAAGGAGAGAGAAGGCTTATGTATCATAAATTTTCTTGGCCTCTGCTAACAGGTACATCACTATCTGCCATGGTTGTCATTTTTTTTTTTTGAAATTTGGATAAATCATGTTTATTACTAAGATAGTAAGTTTACAGGTACTCTAGCTGTCATGGTTGTAAATTGAGCTCTCTTTGTACTCTTCTCTTGCTTGGATTCCTAGAAAAAACCTGCAAATATTCATGCAGAAAAGTTTCTCTTGATCAGTCTTTTTTATTTACTTCTTGATTTTCCATTTATGTGGCAAACATATTAGTGGTGCTTAAACTAAGATTGTCTATTTGCCTCCTTTATACCAAGTTTAGTCAATTTGATTTCTCTTTTTTTCTTACGAGTAATTTGATCTCTCTTGCTCTTTGGGCTTTCCTAATTGGAGAGTTACATGAACTATTTGTGTATTTTGTATTCAGTTTGTATGCCCAACATTTTTAGTTGGAATTTCTTATCTGTACACATATGTTGTTCTTTTCCTGTACTTGCTATGCCCGGCATAAATGGCAGGCCTTGTTTTATATTAAACAGATCTCATTTTCAATTCAAACTTTTGGAAATTTGTTCCTGAACATGACAGAATTAGCAATTATTTACTCTGTAAATTTGTTTGTTTATTTATTTATGTAGTAATTTTTTGGTAACTTGATCAATGGTGAATTCCTCTTGCCATTGCATTGAATCCAACAATACCATTTCTATGATGGGTTAGTTTCCGCATGATCCTTAAAAATGTTTTTTAGGATTACAACTGGATGAACCTAGTGGTTTTTGTAGCATTCCAATAGAAGCCTTTTCTTCGTTTAATCCTCTCCAAAGATTATAATCCATGATGTTGCGTCCTTTCTCATCTGTCTGTTTGTTAGTGTGGTGCCCATCTCAAAACTTCCTGAGTATTACGAAGAACCTTGATATCATGTTCTTTGATTTTCATCTACTTGTGAATCTGATATTACTGTAAACAAGTTACTAATTCAACTGATTTTAATATCAAAGAAGGGCTTCTATGACTTTCTCAACAGTTATATAACATGAGATACTCTGTATTAATCTCATAATTGATGAGCAGACGAAATACTCGGTATTCCATGCCCAAACTTGAAACAACTAAGTAGTTTGTTTCACCCTGTGAATTAAGCCTTATCATAAGAATTTTCTTTGATTTAGTTCTTGATTTGCACTATTCTAGCGGTCAATTCTCCATGAACTCGATTCAGGTTGGAAAGGTAAGATATACAGAAGAAGTTAACTGCATATATTTACACAAGACTTCAGTGGATCAATCATCAGTAATAACACTGAATTATTCTCTAAGCATGTCCTAAAGAAATACTCTCCTTGTAAGATAAAAGAACATTTGATCATCAGCAGATGCGAATTAACAGGTTCATTGCAGTGTTCTTTAAACTTGAAAAACTGAACCAGCTAACAGATTGTGATGTGTTTTCAGATTGCTCTTCAACTGGTGTTCACTTGCAATAGAGCATCAGCAGAAGAAGCTCTGGAGGAGGCCCGGGATGAACGAAACTCTCCGGCCGTCACTGTCTTGCTGGAATAAGTGAAGTTGCTTGTAGTTGTGTATCCATCCAATGCCAATGGCGGGGCATAGTATGTCGGCTGTGGCACCGTTGCCGGAAGGCTAGGCAATGGAGCTTCAAGCGTAAGCACCTGGATAGCCTGCCGAATGGATGGTCGGAAACTATGATCAGGGTGCGCACACCACAGCCCCAGTATCATCAACCTCTCAACTTGGTTCCTTTCAAACTCACCGTCGAGCCTCTCATCCACAGCCTCAATGAGCCTCCCCTGACCATAGAGCTCCCACACCCAGTCCACGAGCCTCATCTTCTCTTCGCCAGCTTTTGGATCCACTGGTTTCCGACCACAAGCAATCTCCAGTGCCACCACTCCGAAGCTATACACATCAGATTCTTTGCTTGCCTTGCTCGTCGTCACACACTCCGGTGCCAGATACCCCATTGTCCCTGCAAGCACTGTAGTCTGTGAGCCAAGATCATGGTCTACAAACCTCGCAAGGCCGAAGTCTCCGAGCTTGGCATTGAAGCTGGAATCAAGCATCACATTACTGGCCTTCACATCCCGGTGAACCACACACTGTTCCCACTCTTCATGGAGATAGAGCAGTGCAGAGGCAAGGCCATGAGCAATCTTGTACCTTACTGGCCATGCCAGAGAGCTCCTCTTGCCAAAGAGATGGGAGTCAAGGCTGCCATTGGGCATGTACTCATACACCAAGAGGAATTCACTGTACTCATGGCACCAACCTATCAACCTCACCAGATTCCGGTGGCGCAGCCGGCTTATCACGGTCACCTCCGATACATACTCCTTCCTACCTTGGCTTGAACCTCTGGCTATCCTCTTCACGGCCACCTTCTCCATAGCCGGGCTATTGCTTAACACTCCCAGGTACACTCCTCCGAATCCTCCCTGCCCGAGCTTTCCTTCTTCGCTGAAGTTCTTCGTCGCGGCAACCAGCTCTTTGTAGGTGAATCTCCTTGGTCCTGTCCCCTGTACAAACTTATCCTCCATTGACGTGTCAAGCTTGAAGATCTCGTCACTTGCTCTCTTCCTAATCTGCATTTGTTTCTTTGCAAACAGGCAGTAGCCAGTGCCAGCCACCAACACTCCGACCGCGACGATAACAATTCCCACCAGCCAAGGCACATGCTTCCTCACCCGGCCATGACTGGCGGCTGGCCTCGCCGGTATTGTTCCATTACTTTGCTCTGCTTCTCCGAAACTGGAACTAAAATCCCATGCTATTATCTGATGTAGTTCTGTGGAACGTCCGGTGGAAGCCGATAATCCGACGATCACAGTTGGTGGAAGGACTTGACTGAGATTCAGATTGTATGCTAAGCTTGGAGTGCCATTAAATTCCTCTCCTTCGTAGGAGAGAAAGACAAAGAGATCTTGTGTCGTGCCATTGTAGCCTATCCATGCAGACCCCTGGTTCTCCTCCTTGAGATTGCTATGCCAACTCATGGTGCGGTTGGAGACTATGGAGTTGAAGTCTATGCCTATGTGATTGCCGTCAGGATCCCAGGCATTCTCATAGGTGTCAAACTCCACGGCGAGAAGCCTCGTCGCCGAGGAGTTGTTGGTGGTGGCGTTGTAAAGGCCTAGCCATTGCCCGGTGGCATTCAATGGCATCTTGTAGTCCACTGGTGCCATGAAGAATGCGAGGCCATCACCATAGTTGCTCTCGTTGAGAACTCTGATGTTGAAGTTGAAGTGTGTGACAAAGTCAGCGGCAAGGCCGGTGGTTGGATCCCAGATTTGGATCGGCATCGTATAGACAACATGGCCGGCGCTGAATATAAGGTTGCCGTCAGCCTGGTTGCGTGTCAACTGGATTATATGGTCTCCATTAGCATAGGCATCGCCGGAGTAGTTGATTCCAGGTGTGTTTGGGCTGAAGAATGTGAAATTGAACAAAACGGATGCTGTGATCACAGGAACAAAACTAGTGACAAACAAGAACACTGCTATTGCTCTCAGAGATTGAGAAGAGGAGGCCATTGTTGATAGAGAGGAAGAAGAAAGTAAGGGAGACTGTGACTTGAGACTTTGTTTGGCTTTGATCTATCTTCTTAGTTAGAGTTGACAGTTGTTTACTCGTAGAGATGGAGGAGAGATTGAGGTGAAGAGCTTTGGTTTTCTCTTCAATTGATAAACAAAGTGATTTGAAGTGCAGGCTTCCCTCCATTTGGATGATGTCTGCTTAGAAGATTTTTTTATGGATGGACTCCTTTGTTTTCTTAGAATTTCTTTGGCCGGCTGGTGAGAATCCAATTAGATGATTCATGGAATTAAAGACAATTTAAATTTAGAAGGTAAATCAATTCAATGTTTCTCTGTATCCGAACTATTCAAACAAAAGGGATTCAAGGAACTTGTATCAAGTTTGTCTATCTTTCTATATCATATTAGATTTATCTTTATATAAACATTACTATATTTATATATTCAATTCACCGTTGATGAACCTCTTGATGTTACTATAGGCAAATGAACTTTTTCCAAGTCAGTCAAAGGCTTGTTGCTGGATGTTGCTGTTGGTGGTGGTGGTGGTGGTGGTGGCGGTGAGTTCCAATGAAGAAAAGTGCTCACACCTACGAAGGACCAAAACTACCACCTATAAAATTTGAGAAATGATATTCATGCTGGCAACTCTTACCGAATTGATCTTATGAAATCATTGATTTCATCTTAGGATAATGATGTTGATGATCTCGAAATGAAATCAATGGTGTTGGAAGTTTTTTCCGAAAAAGTTGTGAGGATGAATAGCACGACTCATAAAATTTAGCTATTTGCATTATTCTTGTCATAATTTTGGTACAAGGGAATAGTTTCAAATTTAAAAGCACAAAGATAAAATATATATATATATATATATATATATATATATATATAGAGAGAGAGAGAGAGAGAGAGAGAGAGAGGCCTTCTACTGTGCATCCGTTGGAACACTGTTTCAAATCCATCAAACATGCTCCAGGGGCCAAAATATGAGACGTTCAGATCAGTACAATGATCCAGCCGGCCAGACAGTAGAACCGCCATATATATATATATATATATATATATATATATATATAAGCTAATTATTAACTCTAATATATGATAGGCTTTAAAAGTTTTTTTTTCAGTTTTATTCCAAACTTATATTTGTATCAATTTTATTTTTATGTCAAAGTAATTTTCTTCTCTTTTAAGTTTTAACTATTAATTTTCTTTCATTAAGTTACGAGCTTAGTCTATTTATAATTAAAAGTAATCTAATTATGTGATTTTCAAAGTATATACTCATTTAAACGTATATAAGGAAATAAAATTATAGAATAAGTGAATAACATGTTTAGTGAGATTTTATATTTATATGGTAGTTCACGTTCACTATACCCTAAAACTAATGAAATTGGATAATTTCCATCTTTATAAATCAATTGAAAATAAAAGATATAATCCTCAAAATAGTCCCTCTATTTTAATCAGGTGGCCTTTTTAGTCCCTCTAATATAATTTGAGCCTTTTATCTCTCTTTATTTTTTGAGTTCGGTCCATTTAGTTCCTCTGTCAAATGAAAGTTAAATTTTTTGTTAACTTATACTGTGCGGTTTTTTTATAATATTAAAATATTATTTTTATAAAATAAAAAATAATAAAATGAGTACTGGATTCGGATCCGAATGATGATAATGGATCCAAACCCGTTACTGAACACTTTGTGTGGGGGTTTGGATCCATTATCATCATTCGGATTCGAACCCGATACTCCTTTGTTATTATTATTATTATTATTATTATTTTATAAATAATTTTTTAATATTATAAAAAGCCACGTCAGCATAAGTTAACAAGAAATTTAACTCCTGTTTGACAGAAGGACTAAATAGACTGAAATCAAAAAATAGAGGGAGATAAAAGGCTCAAATTATATTAGAGTGACTAAAAGGGCTACCTGGTTAAAATAGAAGGACTATTTTGAGAATTATACTAAAATAAAAAAGGTATAGAAAATAATAATTAGATATTTTGGTTGAAATAAATAATTAATTTGGCATAAAAATAATTTTTTGGGAGTTTATGTATTTATTTATTTTACTATTGTGCCTCAAATGGCATACATAAAAGAAATTATTCCAAATAGAATGGTAATTGAAGACCTTTCTCCCAAAGCCTTATTTTAACTTAACATTAGAAAAATCATATGGAGTTCTTTGATATTGCAAATCATAATTTATAAAGTCACAAGGAACAAAGTTAGTGTCGATGGAATCCATCATCAATCGAAGTTTCACCCTCAGCTTCAATGATCACAAAGACTAAAGACTAGAAGAGGACAATTTTGAGGACAACATGCTGGGAAGCAACAACTCAGGGTGAAAAGAGTGCTTCACTACACCTGGAAACCGTAGAGATCATCCGTTGAAGCTAGGAGGAGCAATTAATGTACATTTGTATTAAAAAATTATAATATATCTCTTTTAGTACTTTAATGAATATGATTTATCTATTTTTTAAAAAATAATAATAATAAATAAATAATAAGTCACAATAAACCATTGACCTCTTGGTCCATTGGTATCAGGTTCCTACATAGGGTGTGTTCTTTCGGACAAACTGAGTTTGAATCCCCCAATCACATAGATGAGGGCTCAGGTGTGTTGAGGTGGGTTCCACACCTGTGCCCGTTCGTGACTTTCGCAGTTTAGTCTCACATTAACTAATTAAAGAACATGTAGTTTTGACGACACCAATCTCGGAGTGCCCACTAAAATGTGTGGTGGGCACACATCTCGAGATGTGGTTGACGACCACATCTCGGTTCCATCGATGTTTCTAGATCATGGGATCATTTCTCAAGAGCCAATGGTTGATTCTACTTCATGAATTCTCCCATCTAATAATCTTTTAACTCCTGCAGTCCTTTCAGGAAATATACTCATGTCTCATGTAATTAGTCAACCGAGATCATCTCAATTTTTTTTCTTCTCCATTTCAACCATATTTATTTATTTAGTTAGTTTTGTGAAATCAAAACTCTCACCAGACAAAAGAGGATGTCAATGAATAGACTACAACGGTCACAAGTTTTTTAAAATAAATAAATAAAGAAATATAGAGCTTAAAAAATAAAATGACTAAAAGAAATTTCAGTAATGCTCTAAAGAGTCTCTTACCTAAGATTTGAACTTGTTAATCTAAACCAAGGACAGTAGGCGGCATTGGGTCAAATTTCTGGCTGGTCTTGTCATGGGTTTCTATTGCCTCCCACCATATATATACATCTCTCACTTGAGTTGATGTTTTTCCAGATTGATTGGATAAACCAAGAGATGACCTTTATGCAAAGTTGACCTAGGGGAAGGTTGACTTTATTTTATCTAAAAATCAAGATGAAATAAAAGCTTCCATGCATATCCAATTATAGTCGAGTATTTTTAATCATGCCCACCTATATCTCTACTGAAGTATATATTCAAATTAATCCTACCAAATCTTAACAACCAACAAGTATAGCCTGATTTCAAAGTAAGTTTGATGTATGTCCACTATAAAACTTTATACTTGATCAGGTATCATTTTTCTGGAAGGGGATTCGTTAAGAACGACATGCGGTACTCCATTAACATCATCACTCACCAAAGAGATAGGGAATCCACAAACATATGGTTAGACAATTGGATTAATGAAGGGCACTCGTCACGTACAGGACTTATTCCCTTCCATATAAACCTTTAATGGCATGAAGAATCATATCAATCATGAAAGTGCGAAGGAAACTACTATTGCAACAACACATGAGGGCCATCCCAGAGACGGGGGAAGATCAAATGGCTTGGCAACTCACCACCCCAATTATATTTGCAATCAAGTCTTTGTACAAACTTCGGATTGATGATGGAACCGGGTGCAATCTAAGGATAAGCTTTTGGAAGCGGCCCTACGCCCAAAAAATGAAATTGTTCACATGGCTAGTAAAAAAGGATCGAATACTCACACTAAACAATCTTCAAAAAAAAAAATGGAGAGGTATTCACTATTCAGGTAGCATGCTTCCTATGCGATGCTAATATGACCGTCTCACATCTCTTCCTCAATGGCCTAGTAGCTCGCAAGATATGAGAACACTACAAGAGACTGTACGACATATTCATGTCTCTTACCTCAATCAAGGATATCGAAGACCTCATAACCACCTCTTCTAAGGTTACTAAGACCTTAAGAAAGGATGGGAGCTCATAATGATTGTCGTCATATGGATTTTATGGGGAGAAAGGAATATATAATGTTTCAAAGATAAACGACGCATTTTCTTACAAATTATTCGTGACACTAACTTTCTTCTGCTATTTTGGTTTGATGCACATCCGTCTAAGAAGCTGAGGCTATAGGAGGTGCATAACTTGGTTAAAAGGAACCTACATTTCTAGTTGAACACTCTTCAAGGGACTAGGTGTGATGAGGCCCAAGAGAGTGGCTAATTGTTCTAACGTCGGAGGATACAAGACGTCCCTATTTTGTCACAAATCCTTTGTAATCACTGGAATGTTTGTATCGCAACAATATTACTTATTACCATAAATAGATGTAGTTGATCTATTTTTTTTTAAAAAAAAACTTTACACTGAGTTTGATATTAATCCCCTAAATAAATAAATAAAATCTAAGATACTTCCATTCAAGCACAAACACGTGCACAGAATTTATACCATAATTAATAAATAAAACTATCAGTATGAAATAAAGTATGAATAATACACAAAGCTTAAAATATTTATCACACCATACATAATTCATAATTCGAACATCAGTACTCTTTCAATTTATTTACGAAACATTAGTCAAAGCAATTGGATTTTAATTATTCACTTGTGACATCAATCTTTCCATTTATTTACTAAAACACAATCAAAATGACTTAAAAGTTGAATTCCAAACTATGATTTAAGATTTAAGATTATAGCCACATAAATGAAACATACAAGTTTGCTCCATAAAAATTATCACTAAAGTCCTAGCTAACAGACTAAGGAGCGTCATTTGAGAGCTAGTAGATGATTCACAAACGGTTTTTATCAAGGGAAGGATGATTAATTTATGATAACATAATGGCATCGGAAAAACTCATTCACAAAATGAAGCATAGCAACTCCAATGGGACACTCATCAAAGTGGACTTTGAAAAAACCTTTGACACAATTGACTAAAACTTCCTCCTAGAAATTCTACGAGCAAGAGGTTGTGTCCCCAAATAGATCAATTGGATCAAAACACTACAAAAGAATTCCAAGGCCAAATTCATTATTAATAGAGTGTCAACATACTATATAAGACACAAGAGGGGCCTAAGATAGGGAGACTCTCTTTCACTCCTCTTCACCCTAGTCACGGATGTGCTCTCCATCATGTTCAAGAGGGCATCCAAGGTAAATATATACAACGAAATCCAGATAGGATCCAACAGGAAGGAGGATATCATAACTCTGCACTACACAGACGATCTGCTGGTCTTCTGCACTAGAGAGCGGTCCTAGTTTAGGACAATAAAGCTAATTTTCTACCTCTTTGAAAGTTTGTTCGATCTTGTATAAACTTCTTCAAGAGTGCTATAGTCCCCATAAAGACACTAGGGCGCACACCCTAGGACATTGCACAAATCATCAACTGTCCCATCAATGCATTACCAATCAAATACCTGGGGATTCCAATTATGGGAGGTTGCCCAAGAAAAGAAGACTAGTGTGGTCTCATCTCAAATCTAGGGAGAAGACTGGTCTCTTGAAATGGGAAGTTTCTATCTATGAGCCGGAGAAAGGTCGCACTCATCAACTCTGTACTATCCACTAGTTAAAAAGGATAAGGAGGTTATAGGGGATCCTGAATCTCAAGATTTTCAACAAAGCCCTATTAGGAAAGTAGTGCTGGAGATTCCTTATGGGTAAAGCGGGTTCTTGTCTCAAGATCATCAAAGACACCTACTTGAAGAAAACCTTTTTCAATGCCCACAAGAGTATACCATGCATCCTACTTATGGAAAAGAATATGTAAGGAGGGGACAACCACCCTTTACCATATCATATATATCCGATCAGAGTGATGGTCAAGCAACCAACATGTGGTTTGACAACTAGATTCAAGAACAGTCGAATATGTTCCCTCTACTACACCCCTTAATCTAGAAAAGGTCCACACAGATACAGGAGGTACTGATCTCCCAACAAAGGGGGATATCACTTCTCAACCAGATCCATTATCACAAGAGGAAACAAAAGCCTATGAACAGCTAAATCATCACATTGTGAAACTCCAAGGGAGGGGGGAGGACTAGAAAGGATGGAAACTAACAAGTTCAGTTGCTTTCATGGTAAAGTCCATCTACCGGTTCTAAAATCAAGTTTCTGGAGAATCCCATGCTCCTTAAAAATCAAGCTATTCATATGGTTGACGCAAGAAGATCGAATATTCACATCACAAAATCTACACAAAACGAATTGGAAGGGTATTTGAACAACATGTTTCCTTTGTGACTCTACCGATGAAATGACTACGCATCTCGTTCTTACATGCCCATTTGCACAAAGCATTTGGGGATATTACCGAACCATGTATGGTATGAACACCCTTCCCAACTCTCTAGCTACTCGATATATGGGGACCGGACTCTTTCTTCAACAAAGTGCACAAGATTTTGAAGAGAGGATGAGAACTAATTATGACGATTACGATCACTTGGAATATATAGATGGAGAGAAATAGGCGATGCTTAAAAAAAATAACGTATTTTCTTACAAGTTATTTGCAACGCTAATTTCCTCCATATTATCCCGGTTTGATGTTAGCTTATTTGTCGAAGAAAATTAAACTGGAAATGGCCCAAGTCCCGGTCAAAAGAAGCCTCCAATTTATAGAGGATGTCATGTCGACAACAAGGAGGGGAGAAGGGATGTATAGCGGGAAATAGACAAAGTCATGTCGACGGGTATACCCTATTGTTTATTTTCCATTGTTTCAATCTTATGTAATAAGGGATTACAGTTATCGTTTCTAACTTTTAAATAAATATAATTTATTCTTTAAAAAAGAAAAGAAAAGAGAAACAGATAAGTACCAGATGCAAAGTGATCAGATGTTCCCTTCAATGCAAGCCATTAGCCATCCAAGATGGATTGATGATGGTCATAAACTTTGTCCAGCATGGAGACAAGAAAAGGCATAAACAACTACATTCATCCACCAAAGGCCAAGAGGTGTGTGTTTGTGTAATTGGGAAGAGGATGGCAACAGGAGTGTCTTGTCTCATCTCCTCCCATTCCCTGAGCCAGCCCCCTTGTCCTTTCCTTTGGCTTCTCCTCACTAGAGGGTCCCCCTCCTCAATGCCCATCTCTCTCCTCCAAAGAATGTTGCTGCATTTAAGGACAGACACTGGGACAAACGTCCCAATGCTCCTGCCCCACCCACTCCAACCTCTTCATCCATCTCTCTTCTCATCACTAATTATTCAGCTGTTTCTTTCCTCATTTTTGTTTTTCTTTGTTTCAGATAGAGGTGGCAATGGTATATCCAAAAAACAAACTTAGTCATCCTTTAGAATAAAAATTATGGTCTTAATTAGCCTCTATATTTGATAGTGGTATATATATTTTTTTGACAAAGGCAAAAACATCTCTCGAAAGTCACGAGCGGACAACGTGCCTCTCTACGTGCATACCATCATCTTATGGTCGTGAGGATTTAAACTTGAGTTTGTTCCAAATAACGAAACTCTATACAAGAGACCCGGTTCAATAGGCCAAGAGGCGGTCGGTAGATAGTGGTTTATATTATTCTTGATTTTATTATATATGTTTGAATATAGTACTTTTTGTCTATATATATATATAATAATCGATCTGCTGGCTTGATTCTCACATAATACGGGATTTCTTTAGCACCAAAGATAGTGTGATTTGTTGAGATTGGACGTATATATAATAGCAGCTCATCTTAACAGTGGGAAAAGGAAGTAAGTAGGTAGGTAGATAGCTAGCAAGAAGACAAAAGAGAAATGGAGGGCATTACCTTCATCATCAGCCTCTCCTTTCAACTCATGTATCCACTTCCTAGAACCACATACAAGATATGGCTAATCCCATGATCTTAGAAGCCCCCTTTGTTCTCTTTTGTGATTATCTAGTTGGATGCCTCTCATCTCTCTCCACACTAGTACACTACTCTTGCTTGCATTTTAATCTCTCTATGGAATACTTCCACCACCTCTCCCTATCACTTTCACTTGCTTTTGATGGAACCAGGAAAAGAAAGAGACAGAACAAGAGCTGTTCATGTTCAACCTGCCTTTTCATGCAGGGGCCACTGCCCATTCTTGGTAGCATTAGAATCATCCACAGTTCCACAGTAATTAAGACATACAAAACACAAGAACAAATCACCAATACCATCCATCTCTCTGTCTTTCTCTCGATCCCGGCCCCTCTCTTATTTTTTCATACATTATTTTGTCACCAAAAACAAAAGAGAAGTTTATATTTATATATATATCTATATATATATATATAGTTATCTTATGAGTTTTCACTAGTACTGGTCATGAGTTTTCATGAGCCATTCTGCAAAGGCATCAAGTGTCTTGGTATCAGCTCTGTAGTGCTTCTGCGTGAACTCCAGCAAAGCCGACCAAGTGAAGTCCGGGTAAACTCTCGGGTGTTCTTCATCAACGAGACCGCACGGCGGCCGTACTATCTTCTCCATCTCCGGGCAAAGAAAGAAAGCCAATGACTTCCTCGTCTCCTCAGTATTCACCACAGCTCTATGCAAGCAACTCTTGTACCTCCCATTCGACAACGCCTACATATATATATATATATATATATACATATTCATTAATCAAAACTATGAGTAAACCCTAATATATATATAGTGAATGAATTGAATTGAAATGAAATGAATATTACACAGTACGATCGACTAGCTAGCTGTTTGCTAATTACCATGAAGGTGTCGCCGATGTTAACAACGAAAGCATTAGGGTTGGGGCTGATGGTGCGCCACTTACCCTCAGTGAGCACCTGTACTTAATTAAGTTTCAAAAGATAATAATTATTATTATAAGTTCGTTAATGGTGTCATGGATATATATATAACTACAAACTATAACTATAACTATATAAAGTATATATTTATAATTAGATTGAGCTTATAATTTTGACCTGAAGGCCGCCAACATGATCTTGATGGAGTATAGTGAGAGAAGTAGGATCACAATGAGGGCCGGTGCCGAGAGTTTGATCAGGCCTCTGGCAAGGAGGGTAGTAGTTCAACCTCATTATAGAGTCATTCCCTTCAAAGAAGTCTCTGAAACCCTTCCTTCCTATTCCCAGGCTCACTCCCAGAACCTCCATTATCTCTAAACAAAGCTTGCTCATCGCCTCACAGTAACGCTGGTACACGTCCCTATATATATATAATAAATAATAATAAGAAAAAAGTGTGGCGTTGAATGGGTCATATATATATATGAACTATGAAGGATATCTATAAATGGTTGGTTACCCGAAATGGCGGAAGTCGTGGCCGAGAGTGAGGAGGAAGTAGTCATGGACGACGTTGGGGGAGCGAGAGAAGCGGAAAGAGAGGGTCTCTTTCCATGGGAGCTTGGAGGAGAAGCGGCCGGTGAAGCTGCTGGCGTAGCCGCAGCTCTCGCCGGGCAATCTCTGGGCTCTCTGCTTCTCTTTCAGTGACATGGAGAAGAAGGAGTCCATGCAAAGGTGGGCGTCAGCGAGGAGATCGGAATCAACGCCGTGGTTGATCACCTGGAAGAAGCCGTGACGCTCGCAGGACTCGCCGACGATGCGGGAGACGTCGGACATGGACTTGGGGTCGCCGGAGAGGAAGGCTTTGAGGTCGACGAGTGGGAGGGGGAGCTCCTCGCAGGCGTCTGGGGTTGGTTTGTCTTCTTCTGGCCAGATGAATTGGGAGGGGATGTCGAGCTTCTGGCTGAGGATGTTGGCGTCGAAGACCATCAGCGGTGGAGGTGGTGGTTGTTGCTTGGTCTGCTCGCCGGAGCACGGTGAAGCTTCAGGCTTGAAACAAGTAGGCATTAATAGAACCATGGCAGCACGTTGAGAAGAGAGAAAGATAGAGATATAAGGGTAGTAGTGTTATTGTTTTGTGGTTTTGTTTGGAGAGAGAGATATACATATATATATATATATATATATATATATGTGGAGAAGGATGTGTGTGTAGATATATATATATACATTTAATGAAAAGAAAGAAAGAAGGAAATAAGGAATCATAGAGAGAGAGAGAGAGAGAGAGAAAAAGAGGGGAAGTAAATGCCTAAATGATGATGTGATAATGGAATCGTGCGTAATCATCTTTTTAAGGAAAAATATTTAAGTTTGGATCTTTTATGTATATGCATGTGCTAATTTTAGCAAGTGGCCCAAGGGCCGTATTAGGTAGTGTTTGGTCGGGGGATTTTGGGTTACATATAATTCAAAATATTTGATTTTCAAAAATTAATGTTTGGATCAACAGCCTCTTGGCGTATTAGTAATGGATCTTTGTATAGGACTTCGTTAGTTGGGACAATTTCAGATTTGAACTTCCACAACTATAAAGTGAGGACACGCTTACACGAGTGCTACGTTATCCACTCCTGACTTTTGGGTAGTGCTTGTCGTCTTTGTCAAAAATAAAAATAAAAAAAGTTTGTTTGGAGGGATTTTAAACTCAATGTATTTGAAAAATCAAACATAATCTGAAATCCAACATTTTGACTTACTCTTTAATTTTTCAAATCCAGCCTTCCAATCAAATACAAAATTTTATAATCTTGATTCTTAGTTACATCTAACCAAACACGGGATTTGCATGTGTTGTATTTTGAAATCCAAGTATTTACAAATATATTGTAACAATAAATTTATGTAAAAATACATCCAACCAAACTTTATTAATTATAAAATTTTGTATCTAATTGGAAGGATTTGAAAAATTAAAGAGTAAATCCAAATCTTGGATTTTGAATTAAGCCCGAGAGTAAATTCAAATCCTGGATTTCGGATTACGCTTGATTTGGGCATAATTCAAAATTCTCTATTTGAGATATTTTCAAATACATTTAGTTTTGAAATCCTTTCAACCAAACATTAGTTTTTGAAAACCATGTATTTTGAATTACATGTAACCCAAAATTCTCCCAACCAAACACTACCTAAATGTATTTGTTATTGATGTTTCTATCATTCTAGTATTATGAAATTAATTTATTATTTATAATTTTTTTATTGTTGAGAGGATGGATGAATTTTTCTCAAAGACTTCAATGATTATTATTCTCTCAAATATATAAATAAAACATTTTATATTTGTCTTTAATGGAAATAATTAATTATTTTAGATGCAACTGAAATTGGTCTTTAGTTAAAATGTCCTCATGTATACAAATCATATGTTTAGATCATAGATATCAAAATTGATTAGTAGTTAAATGATTATGGTGTTCTCTTCATTGTATATATTGTATATGATAAATAAATTATAGACATTTTCATACACATGTTATGTTGAGTCAAATATAAAAATACATACAAATCGATTTAACTAAATTAGTTTTTAAACTCATCCACAAATTCTTAAACAATAAGTAAATTCTTTTTTTTATATTTGAAAAAATAGCTTGGATTAAATAAAACAGTCGACAAAATTATTTTAATATTTAATTGACTGATTTATAAACTATTAAAATTATTTATAAATAAAACCAAAGACAGCGATACGTCATACATCAAGGCCGTCCACTGAATGTACAAAATATGGAATCTATTAATCTAAGATACTTACAATTTAGAAACAAGCCAAATCCACACTCCATTTGACAATTGGAGATGGTTTCCCGTTTTAAATTTTATTTTTTCTTTTGTCTTCTATATGAGTCTTGTCTTAGATTTATCTTCATTTTTTTTCCTAAATAATTAAGAGTTTGTTGTGTTGCTAATAGCCATCACAACAAGTAGGGATGAAGTTTCTCTAATGGCATTAACTTCAAAGCCAAAGTGCTGACTCCTTCATACAACATTGTGTTAATCTACAAACATTGATGGTTTGTTGTACTATTGTTTGAATATTTTTTAGGCTGTTTCTCATTAGAGCAACACCAAAGCTAGTTGCCTTTGATGGACCCTTCATTATTGTGTTTTTTTTTTATTAAAGTAGATAAATCGTAATCATTTATTTATTGAAAATATAGGACTACAGACAACACGAGTAGATGTTACAAAGTATTCCCCTCAAGCCCCCTTATGAGCTATATTCTTGTTTTCAATCAACATTGTTGATCTCCGGATGTTGTCTTCAAAGTCATTTTCGTCCGTCTCTTTTTGAGAAAACGCGTCTATAGTGAAAGTTGTTCTCGATTAAATTTAATTTCATTAAGTACTTTTGGTTTATTGGAGGTATGAGCCACATCAAACCAAGATAACATTTAAAAATTAATATCTCGAATTATATCAATAGAAATATGTTTTCATAGAAAAATCTTTAGGTGATAGTTGTTACCGTGAGATTTCATCATGTTTGAGTTTCTTTTTTGAAGCTTTTTCCTCATATAACTACATCCCTAATTAATATCTCGATTTTCTTATGCAAGGACAATTCATTGCATGATAGATTGAGTGATTGATTAGGAAGAGTAATCCAAGCATACGTGCAAGTTTATCTATTACTAGTGATGAGAAGAACATAAAAAACATCATCTTTAGTGATGGCTAAGTGTACATACAACAAGAGGACAAACATTATTATGCACTTGTGCAACACATGAAGGTGGTGGTTATATATATCATCATGTCTGATTCATTGAAACTCCTGTTCTAGTGTGATTTACTGTAAGCTGACTAATAGTTTTTAAATAATATATAATTTTATTAAAATTATAAAAGATTACAAAAGTGTCGTATTGTTTTAGATGACCGATAGTTTTGGTTATCTCTTGCCCTCTCGTAAGACAAATCTGGAACCATTTTTAGACATTGTTCAGATCGAGCGGAGATTTGAATACCCGGACACTTTGGGGCGCCAGGGGTTTCTTCTCGGGGTGGACAATACCCTACAAGAAGGATGGGGCATCGCTGTCATGGTAATCACATGGAATATTTGGGGGAAAAGGAATAGACGATGTTTTCAGAATAAACAACACGTTTTTTCTAGAATTATTCGAGATATTT
The DNA here is from genome assembly GCA_026586065.1 of Dioscorea zingiberensis. Lineage (NCBI taxonomy): Eukaryota > Viridiplantae > Streptophyta > Magnoliopsida > Dioscoreales > Dioscoreaceae > Dioscorea > Dioscorea zingiberensis. The sequence goes on along the minus strand of CM048822.1, from coordinate 4,477,732 downwards.
CTTTCATCATCATATCTTGGTTGAATGCAGTTCCGATGGCGAAGAGAACAAAGCTGGAGACGGTAAGGAACCTGATTAAGCGAAGCCTGAAATTCTCATTGGTTACGCCAGAGAGAGGCGACGATGAAGGAGACCAACTGGGGGGAGACTCAGCCCAAGCATGAGCTAAGGAAAAGATCAGGTGTATTGCTGGCAGAAAGAATGATGCTATCAACTATGTATTCTTTTTATTGCCTTTCTGGCCAAGCAATGTAACAAACTATCTTAACTAAATTAAATAAAATATGGTTTATCCACTTTATAAAAAAAAAAAGATAAATCGGTTTTGATTTTGTCTAATTATATATAGTAATGAACTTCCTTCCATTATATCTTTAGAAATGAAAGACAAGAACTGACGTATTTGTTTCATTACAAACATTAAAAATGTTCCATCACAAGCAAACCATCTTATCTAGCTGCCTTTGTCTTGACCATGTTACTCAATTTTGAAGTATTAATTGATTAGATTGAACCACTTGTGTGTGGTTAGGACATAAAGGAAATATACAACTTGGTTGGATTGAAATATTTCGACTTATTATCTATAAAATTAAAATGTTGAGGATTAAAAACTTTATGGTTTTTTTAATAATTAATTTTAATAAATTAAACCACAACTTAAAATTAAATATCAACCGTCTCTTAGCTTATTGGTACCAGATTCGTAGATGATTGTGAAGGACTCAAAATCTAACCCTCATGATTAAGGTGAGGAAGTGTGTAGAGAGAGCCGTGATACCCGCTACTAATTTCCACACAGTGACGCTTGTCACCTGATCAAAATAATAATAATAATAATTGGAGCTTAACACAAGCCTCTCTTGTCATCAAACACAAGATCAAAGGCCAACATAAAGACAAACAAGCAAATCTATGCATCATCACTACTCAACTGAGTCCAAAACCAAAGTATTCATAAAGATTGGAGACAAACTAGATTGAGTGTGCCGCCATTTTTTCCCACCCAATGATTCCAAGCTTGAACATTGTCTACAACCATGAAGACACTCTCTCTCTAGACATCTATATATCTCTTTTTCTCTCTAGACATTAGTTCTTCAATGTCATGGCCAAGCGAGCCTCCTCCACTTAACTTGGAGTTTGAAGTACTCCAAGGATTTTACTTTACTATATATATATATGATATACTAAATAAATAAATATATATATATATATATGATATCAGAGTTACATCAATCAGACAATCATCATGCAACTAATGAGATAAAAATAACTATTTCTCTTATTTTTCTTTTTTATATTTTTTAAAATATATATTTAAATGACGTGTCTAAGTGTTTAATGCGGGAATAGCATCATGAGGCAGTGGCAAGCAAGATGATTCTAATGAGGATTTTTAGTTGTGGATGCAGCAATAAACCACAACAAGAAGAACAATATTATTATTTTTATTGAATGAAAATACATATTTAATTCTTTATGTTGTCGCTAGATGACAAATATTTTTTTTAGAGTTGTTGATAAAGAAAAAAGAAAAAGAAAAAGAAAAAAAAAGGAATTTATAATAGTTAGAAAATGCCAAGCAAAACAATTGATGGTCCACTTGGACAACATGCAATCACTAGTTATCTTCTCATCTTGGCGTTTTTGTCTTTATTGGGTCGTATCAGTTTTGAAAATCTCCTTAAAATCTAATATAAATAAATAAATAAATAAATAAATAAATAGAAAATTATATCAATGTTGGACAAAAAAGAAAATCGTCATTTTTATTAATACATGACGTAATTTTCTGTTTCTTAATTGAGTTGAATGTTTATTTGAATGAAATATTACATTAGATATAATATTTAAAAAAATATATATTTTTTTGTTTATATACCTCTATAAACACATATAATTATAAATTATGGGGAAATTATCTATACGTCTTTTTAGAAACAGTAACCAGGCCCCCCCAAGGACCATGTGGCCATTTGGACACTATTCTAGGGACCTATAGTTAATTTCCCTTATAATTATTTATTTGACCTTCAATATATTGTAATCCTTTATATTTAAAAACTAAATAATCAATTTTATTGTTAAAAATAAAAATTATAATTTTAAATCCCTAAACTAATTTTAAACATTTTTACAATATTTGATTTATTTTTTAAAATATTTTCAAGTGTTCTAAAAATAATTTTAATTTTTTTTTATTAATCTATATTAGGATAGTTAGTTGATTTAATGAGATTTATAGAAATAATTTTCAAATTTTCTTAGGCATTTAGATAATTACAATATTTTGGAGGTTAGATAATTAAATGTAGAGACTTTTATGTTCTTAAAATTAGGTAAAAAAAACATTTTTAGTTTTTTTTTTTTTATAAAGTGGATAAACCACATTCATTAAGATTAAGATAAAGCTGATGACAAATCCTGAGTTTATTTTACAACATAAGATGTGATTTAGGGTAGGCTTGCACTGTCGAGGGTGGTAATGTACACATCCTTCCTCCTTGGCCTTACTCTTATGGTGCCTCATCCTTAAAGTTGAAATTAAGGTCAGGTGGTTGTTGTTGGACCTCATCTTGTATGATTTTGGTTCCTTTTGACGATGGATTCTATTACCATCAACTTTGCCTTTATTGCATGAGCTACCTTAACGGATTAGTTTCATGTAAACATGTTATTTAGCTTAAAAGCATCTCTTGTTTTGTTCCAGCTATATATAGTTATCTTTCATGTAAGCCAAAGTTTCCCTTCATAGGCTCCTAGCATGGCTATTGTGCCCTTTTTGTATAGATCTTGTATCCGAGTGGGGAGGAAGCTGAACCACGAAAATGATCCTTTTTAGGTACCTTTATCTTTAACCACTTCTGGATAACCACCGAAAGATAGCAGCTACATAGCTCCATAGCTCCATACTTTTAACACACGATAAACAAATAAAGAGGAAAGAAGTGAAGAAGAGAACCTCCGTTGTGTGGCACTTGAGGAGTGGATTTCCATATCCAAATGAGATGCCATTTTAATTCCTTGCATCATTTAATGGGAATATTGAAAGCTCTGATCTGGTTTATAAAGTGGGGTGATGTGAAAGCCATTGATCCCCAAATCTAAGCCCATGTTTACATATCACAGACCAAGCAATAAAAATTTGAAGGAATGAGAGGAAGACAAATGGGAAATTGGTGCTCATCCAAGAATTGCATTGCATTCCCTTCATTAGATTACTTGTGAATTTATTCTTGAGCTTAGATGTTTGGAATTGATCACTGAGAATTTATCCAAAGAACAAATATTCTAACAGGGAAAGATACTTTCATATCTCTGAATGTAGATTGAAACTTTGTGCTCATTATTTGATGACAATGCTGTAAAACAAAGGGGTAAAATAAGTTCTCATATCTTTGACCTAATAATTTAAACTTTGTTTGTTCCCACCTCTATTTTAGTTTATAATTGAAGATATCAGAATGGGCAAACCTGGAGGAATCCATTAGATTTAGAGGGTGATAAGGGGAATCATCTCAATTTATTATTATCAGAGGGCCCTAAAATATTATGCAAGGAAAACAATTTTCTGTCAACATACTGTTTATTAAAAGAATAAACATTATTTTTCAAATTAAAAGTACTTTTTAAATAGAGGAAAAATAAGATAAAATAATCAAGACACTGAAAACTGGACCAAATTGAAAAAGAATTTTCCTCTTTTCTATAAGCATCCAAACACAGGAAAACCCTAATTATTTGTGATGAGACTGGAGATAGGACTTGCATTTGATAGACAAAGAACCTGACATTAGTACTGTATAAGAAAAGCTGCGCAAACAAATGGCACAAGGAGACAACGAGAAGACTGGAGACATATAAACATAGTCAAATTTTTAGTACTGATAACAAATAACAAACACCATTTTCATGTATTCTGTAACCCAAGTTAAAGTTTTCCTAAAACACTTGGGTTTTGGAGCATCTGCCATTACATGTTGAAAGATCAAATAACATTGTGACATGACAATGAAATTTGACAAGATGCAGGGACTCCATTGTAGTGTAAAAGTTACTTTAGAGACTGACATGCAACCACATGGATCAATTCACAAGAGTTGTTCCTATACAATCCACTCTACTTTCGATTGAACAGAATAAGGAGCATTCGTTTCTTTTCCATAAAAGATCAGTAAAGAAATGCTGCTTAATCTTGTGATGTAACAATTGTTGAATAAGCAGCATTGTGAAGCGTAGAAGTTGCTCACAAATCATCTTTCACTGAGGGAGAAACATTGATGGATGCCTGAACCGCACCACAGTCTGTTGTCTGATAAGTGATAATACTACCGCAAACAAGAACAACATTGAGCCCACTCTCACGTCCTGCGATCCACATCAAACCCAGCTCCAGTCCATCCTGGCCCTGAAGATGCCTTTTCCTTGGGGAAAATTGTATTGACCTTCCCTTTTCCCAAATTCAAATTCTTTCTCTTTTCTCTGGCATCAACAGGTGGTGGTGATTTACTTCCATCTACTGTTGAGTTGCCACCATTACTACCAGGATTAACCCCACCCTCTAGGTTGCGTCCAGCTGAATCTGCTGCAGGGTGAATTACAGGTTGTGGAGCTGGGAGAGAGCTTTGAATTTGTTGTGCAGATTTCCCATCCTGGAGGAAAAAATAAAGTACATAACATATCCACTACCTCAAATCATACTGGTATCCATTTAAGGGTTATCAGAACTGTAAAAAGAAAGATATAGGCATGTACGCTCAAACCACAAAGTATCATGCACAAATAGTTTGAATTGTTTTAGAAGAATTCTTAGGTGTTTATCCATGATGTGTCACTCTTAAAATCACTTTTTGATAAAAAAAGAAGTAATAATTAGGATCATCAAATCATCAGGAGATGAAATTGTTGCTGGGCTGAAGATGGTCCAGCCTAGATTGTAATAGCTCCACTATGTAACTGAGGAAGGGAAGAGAGTCGTGAAGAACATTTACAGAGACGTCACAGGAAACCCTGCTAGGGTTGAGAGCTTCAAGTCTCCTTTTTAGCTCCTCCAGTCTGTTAAATTGAGTGGTTGTACTTTCTTGGACCTATTTCACAAGAAAGAAAGAAGAAATTATCAACAGGTAAAACTAATTCAAACCTATACTGGAAAAAGGAATTGACATGCCAGCTGATTTAGATCATCACACAGCTTCTGCTTTATTGCCTCTTCTTCCTGTACAGCTTGAGTTGCTGCTTCCCACAACTGTAAGATTGATATTAGTTTATCCTCAAGAAGCAAAAATCATGGTTTAGAAGAGTGACTAGATGCGCTGGGGACAATGATAACGCAATCAACAAAAGAAATTTTCCAATTTCTAGTTGTTGCATTCAAACACCAAAAACTATTAGAATCACAGTTTTTCTGTTTTCACATTTTATCATGTGAAACAACATTGAGAAATTTTAAAGTACTGTATGAACTATAGCAAACAAGAATAAAGAACCATGCATACAAATTATGACCAATGATAACTATATTCAACAGGACATGATGATTGTATCATTGCACATATAAAAGTTGCACATGCATTGGTACACCAAATTGTTGATCCAAGCATACACACATGCTGTGCAGAAATAAATAAGATTCCAGGATAATCTCAATAATTTTTGATAACCCAAACCTGCCATTGGTTTGGAGACCATATAATATCCGTGTAAATCAGAGAAGAAAGCAAGAATAAAACAAATCTGAAGAGATGAACAAATGCTAGTTGTCATAAGAATGGAAATGCCACCTTCTCTTCTTAACTCCAATTTCACATACATATATGAGTTCATTGATTGACATTGTTAATGATGAAAAGCAATTGACATGGGCTATCCCATCATAAAACAAACACAGTGTCATTCCCAAAAAAACAGTGCAATTAGCAACGTAATCTGCAATAAAATGAGCAAGAGGAAGCAACAATTTTACCAAAAATAAATAAATAAATACCAAGTGTGAGCACCCTGTAAGATCATTTGGATCATCATTTTGAAGATTTATATTTTATACTAACACAAGAAAATGTGCATGTATTTTATATACAGTTTGCAGGGTTTCTTGCACATAATCAAAGTGCCAAAAGAAAGGCCTTAAGGAGCTGCAACAAGATGCAAGATGCATTGTGTTTTCACTCCATAAATACCACTTAATCAGACACATTTCTAGAAACCATTTGATTACTTTATCCACAATTTTGATCAAATTTAAGGCATGAAGAAAACATCTAGAGGAATGACATCTAACCACAAATGAAAATCTAATTTGGTTCAAAAACATTAAAAAAAGAAAAAGAAAAGAAAAGTCCAACATGAGAAAGTCAAACCTTTTTCGCTTGATCTTCCTTCTGTTTGGCCAAACGTATTCTCTCAGTTGACAATTCTATCTTCTTCCTCAAGTGCTCAAGCGCTTAAGATAAACAATACATGCAAATAGTCAGCCAAATTTGTCCCGCTGATGCTAACTTCACACAAAAACGAAAAAAAAAAAACCTGCTTTCTTCGGCCCAGCAGTAAGCTTCAACTCTAATGTGAGGTTCTCCAGCTCCCGCTCAACATCGCGGATTTTGGAATAATTTTCTTTGATATATCTATAATTGTACAAGAGTTATCAATATAAATCACATTACAATTAGATCACAGGTTTCAGGAAACAAGCAAGGGAATCCCAAAGTCCGGATCTGAGATAGCGGAGAGAAAGAAAAGGAGTACCTTTTAAGCTGGAGCTGCTCTTCCTCGATGATCTGAAGAGAATCAAAAAGGCCAAAAACGGGATCAATCACTGCAAGGGTTCTACATTAGAAGCAACAAAGAAGGGAAGAGTAATGGGGAGGAGGAGGAGGACCTTCTCGGTGTAGGCAATGACGGGGGACTCGCGGGCAATGCCATCGGGGCCGATCTCGGGAACGAGAGGCGGGCGTGAAGCCATTGACCGCGTAGACGAACGCGAGGAGAAGGGATCGGAGAGACGGAAAGAAGGCGTCGTTGATTGCACGTCGGGAGAGATCGATGAGATGATCTGGATGGAAAACGACTACGACCTGCGGGTTCCGATCGGATTCGTGGATCGAGAATTTGGAGCCCGATTGCATGGGTCCACCACGAACGAGATTTGGGTTCTCTTTAGAAAAATGATTTATCTGTGAATTCTTTTCATATATAAAAGTTAAGTTAGTTTTGGTTTTGAACACTGGAATTTTATATCCACACGTGCATCTGTTTGACTGTGTATCATGGAACGAACACACTTGCATCTCACACAAGAACAAATATTGAAGGGAATGAAAGGAACTGAGTTTAAAATCAGATACTTAATCTTTCGGCTAACAAACTTGCAGCTTTACAATGTTAAAAAATATTCTTCAGAAGAAATGGGAATGGGTAAAAAATGATTATTGGACAGATCAAATCACATATGAAAGGGCCTTAAAAATGCAAAATTTTTCTCTATCTCCAGCTTTGGCAGAATAGCAACTCCAACTACCAGTATATCCAGCATGAATGGTTGCAGGCTAAGAACTCTCAACTATAATTGGTGAGCTTGCAAATCCGAATGTATGGGTCGTCGTATTTTATGTACTTGGTCCAATAAGGCCTGTACCTTGTCATTGCCAACTCTAACCAAGGTTTCATATTGCCATTGTAGTGAATAACAGCAGCTTTCTTTATCTTAGAAGGATCGATGCTGGGGTTATATCCCAGTCCAAGAACATGCCATGATTTGTTCAATGGGAATGTCAACCCATAGAATGTTATCAGTCCAGGAGGCAGTGTACCGAGTTTCCACAGCGACCTGTTTGCGTTCTGTGCACAAAATGAAATCGAGTTAATACTGAAAATATATTAGCACGTAGAAAAAATAGGTTGGGCTTGTATATAAGCAAGAGGCCATGTGTGGGGCAGTGACAGAGTTGTATAATGGCAGTGTGATGAAGACAAGAAATGTCTAAAAACAGCAAGATCGATTAGGACCCCGATCATTGAGGATAACAAGGAAAGGAATGGCCTGAAGGTCCAACAATTGCATAATTGGCAGGAAGGATTTACATTAAAACATGCCATAGAAACTAAGCAAACAGAACAATTTATTACTAAAATAGTATGGTCATACCAAATGTCTTTTCAAGTGAATCACACAATAACTTTCGCTCCATCAAGATTCAAGAAAATAGCTAATGATGCATGTATCATTTGCTCACTAAATAATGATAAAAAAAAGATAATAGAATTTTAAGGAACCTAGTTGGAGAAGTTTAATATATGAAGAGAGATAAAGATGCAGAGAGATGCAAACAAGATTAAGAGTGAATTTGCCAAAGATTGTACAGTGGGATAACAGGTATTTCTTCTCTCTGTCGTAGAAATGATGAAATTACTTTGTATTAACTCCATATGGCATAATGGCAACATAGGTAGAATAAGATACATAAATCTCTTCAAATAGAACAACATAATGGTAGAGTACCAATGTTCTATGTGATGATACCCACCCAACACTAGCACTTGACCAAATGTGACAATGACTCACTCAAGCATACAAATAGAAACATAGAAATGTAAGCTGAGAAAATAAAAGGGCAGCCGGATGCTACAAAGCTCCCGCTGTGCACAAATCCGGAGAAAAGTCGGACCACTTGGGTCTACTGTGCACAACCATAACCATAAAAATGTGATTAGGGTTACAAGAGAGATATAAGGCCCACGTAAGAGGTACTGCTTAAACCTAATAAATTTCTGACCAAATGTAACAATGACTCACTCAAGCAAACAAATAAAAAAATAGAAATACAAGTTGATGGAATGAATCATAAAAATGTGATTAGGGTTGCAAGAGAGATATAAGGGCCACCTAAGAGGTACTGATTAAACCTAATGAATTTCTGAACATAGTCACAAATGTGTAAGTCACATTATAGCAAAAACTCTACTACTTATAGTACCAGTGGATGGAAAATGAGAAATATCGGTTTTGCAGTATTATAAGTCTTAAAAACAAAATAATAAGAAGATGAAGGTTTGATTCAAAAAGGAATAACCACAATATGGGGAAAGGAATAACCACAATAGAAAGATGGAAACTAACCAGTGTCTGCCACTTGTGATAAATTCCAGTTATATCCTTCTTCTTCCACACTTTGAGATCAAAAAGATTCATTCCATAAGCCCATCCACAGGCATTGGGATCAAAATTTTGAGAAATATGTGGGTTTGAAAAATTGAGATATTTGTCAAACCGATGAAAACTTTCGCCACAGGTCTCTACAGCACCATTTACATTTCCCTTGAGATCCACCGACCACAATCCTGTCAAATCCTTCTGAACAACAATATCATCATCAAGAAACAAGACTTTATCCAACTTAGGATAAACCTCTGGCAGATAAAACCTTAAATGGTTCAGCATTGAGAGGTATTTGGGATTCCGATACTTCAAATTGGAAGAGCCAGCAGAGATTGTCGTAGGATGATTGGCCCGAAAATAGTATTCTTTCATGGCAGAAGACTCAAGCTGTCGTAGAACGGGACAATATGAAGAATTCAGCCATTTAAAGTCATCCACATTTTCCACATGAATGGTTGCCTCCCCAGGCGGATTCACAAGAAACCACATATTCATTGCTCCAAAGTTCAATTTATCAGTAACTAAATGAAAGACATGTTTCTCTGGGTCCTGAAATCCATGAAAAGGTTGGTGCTAGACTATGTAATACAAAAAGGATGTAAACAGAAATCGGAGAGTTAAAAGGATGTCTATTCACCTTGGCATTCATGATAGTAGAGTTGACAACTACAGATGCAGCCAATACATTGTCAGAGAAGAGAGCATAATGATAAAGATTAGGATTTTCCAAATTCTCGCTCCTAGGAAATTTCCTTTTGTCGGGCGGCAAAAGGTAGTAGTCTATACTTAGGCGCATAGATAAGCAATGGATTCCATTGGGGATTGTTTTTGCAGCCAACTGGCTTAGGAATGTGCTCTGTTTCTTCAGGCCCCTGACCTGCTCATCGGCAGACTGAAGCATAGAGCGAAGATTCTGAGTTACTACTTTGCACTCAAACAATTGATCTCTTGCTTTTGATAAAAGTTGGCCCATCTCTTTAATTCTCTGTGATGCACTGGAAATTGTGGCAGGCATAAGTTACTCACACGACTTAGAATGGACTAAAAATAAAGGCTTACCTGTGACGGATTTCAGAATCAGTACTGGCATCTCCCAATGTGCGCTGGCTTTCCTTAAGCTGTTTCATTAATTCCAGATAAAGGCTAAGCTTATTCTTGGACTTGGCAATGACTGAGTAAACCCTAGCCATGATCATTTGGTCTCTAATCAATCGTACAGTTGAATCAGAGCTTTCACTGTCAAATTCTCTCCTCCATATGCTGTATTTTCCCAAAAATGCAGAATCCACAGCTTTCGATCTCTCAACAGCAGCATTTTCAGGTTTAATTATTACTTCATCATCCTGTTGTCCAACATTGACTGACTTCTTCTCCCTCTTCTCCCATTTAGCCTCTTCCAATCTCTAATATTTAGAATAGGAAGGAACCTAAACTCAGCAGATAAGTCGTGACAATACAAATAGAAGTAATTCAAGGAAAACAAATCAATTCTCTATCAAACAATTTATCCTTTCTTTTTGCATTCTATCTTCTTCCATTTGATTTTTCAGATGATTGGGTGGAGAAGGAAGTCATGGTGTAGAACCATAAAAATCATTTTCTGAACATGAGTTTTATTGAGCAGGAAAATGAAAATGAAGGCCAAAACTCAAAAAAGTTACCCTTCGAGCTAGTTTTGCTGAAGTGCCAAAGAGTTGAGCTGATTCTGCATTATATTATTTGCATAAAAATAAAATCAATGAATGCAAAGATGCAAGATAATAAGACTGCAATATAAAAAAATTAAAAAAATTAAAAAAAAAAAAATCACCTTTGTCTGTTGTCTGCAAAACACTGACAGAGGCAATATTGTCATACTTGTTATAAAAAATCTTTGCAATATCCAATGCTGCTTCTCTTTGCTTTTACATGCAACAAGATTCATAAATATCATGATCATTAATTCTTTAAAAGCAAATAACTATTCTAACATAGAAACAAAAGAAGATTACATTTGCAGACGTCTTGCTGGACTGTTCAGCATTATCCAGTTCATCAGCCATCCACGAAGATGAATAGTTTTTTTTATCAAATTCAACAGTTGATGCACCTTTGCCATGCCTGGTTGCAGAAGCTGCCGCAATCAACTGTGTCAAAGAGAAATATAGATTATATACCTAAGCATCTTCAAGTCACAGGAACAAGAAATGGAATAAGGGGAATATGGCCAAAGCAACATTACTACTTTGGTTGAGGAGTTTTGAACGCCATGGTGATCTGCAAACAAATATATCCCACAATGATCAATTCACTCAATCACTCCAAGCAATAAAGATAGATGGGCGTGAATTTGAAAGGGCAGCCTTTTTTAAAACATTGCAGCTAGAGGCTGCCCCAAAGTGTAGATTTGCTTATAGAACTATGCAGCCAGTTTTCATTCTTCCAACAACATGCTTTTGCTCAATCCAGTCGTGATTGGCCAAACATAATAATCAATGTAAAAAGGTTTAGAGTCTCATTCCATGGCACCAGTTCGAAGAGAGAAGTACACGAACTTACATATTCTAATAGGTGGAAGGAGATGAAGATAAAAAATTTATCATCCATGAAAACTCTATGATGTTCCTTGCATTCAGAAAATTCATTGGCAAACCTAACTTCTCAGATGGGTTTCCTAAAGCACCACTATATTAGGTGGTAGGCTCAAGCACTAAAAATATAATTTCTTTATGCGCTTGACATGACATCTTAGAATTATTACATGTTGATTCATGGTTACATCTTCATTTTCCCAATAAAGGCCAACAAGATTGCTATCTCATGACCATGCTGCCCAATACCCATCCAGCAGCATTTGTACCAAGCAATAAGAATGAACACATAGAGTGAGTTTCTCCCTTCACTATAACCCTAAACCAATTGAACACTATTTCTAAACATAAAACCATGGCTTTCATGAAACTGACAATAAACACAAACTCACTTGATGATAGTTACCATAAAACAAGGATGGAAAGAAAAGGAACATTCATGTGATTGTCAAACTCTCTTTATCCACTCAGATACATCTAACAAGTGATTGGTCACGCGAATGCGAACCTACTAAGTATATGGCATTCAACTATACTAGCAAACCCTAAATCTGGTATTACCACCATAGAATATTTTCACTTCCAATCGAACTCAACAACCAGACAATAAAAAGCAAATGCAATCATCATCTCCTATCTACACTGACTCCAAAGAAGCGAAGCAACACGAAATCAAAAACCTAGAAGAAAACCCTTCGCAACAAAACAAGAACGATCAGAAACCACATCATCAAGGCATCAACAACCACCGAGAAAACACAAGTAATCCACTCAAAACAGTTGGTTTGCACATAAAAACAAACAACGTCAAATGATCACCAGCAAAGAGAAGCCCCAAACTCACCGGCAGCAATCGGGGTTTCGGCATCCCACGCCGTCGCCACGAAAAGCAACGCCTCCAGAGCGAAAACAAACAACAAACGGCCCGAATACGCCATTGCCGAGGGATCCAAACCTCAAAGAACCGAAAAGAAAAGAGAAACGAAAACAATGACAAAAAGGATGGATCTCTCTCTCTCTCCCTCGCCGCCTAACACCGAGGGAATAGGAGTGGAGTGGTGAGAATAAGGGGAGCGATGAAGAGATCCATTAATGGTGGCAACTGAATGATGAAATGCCCCAAAGAACGGCGAAGCCGCTTTGCGTCAATCCGGGGACATTCTTATTCCCCGTTGGTTCTCACACTGTCTTAGTTAGGTCTCGCTTGTGTATCTTATAAGCGGATCCGGGTCCATCTAGTGACCTATTATTATTATTAACACTTATTACCTAAAACAATCAATCTAATGAACCATTAATCTCTTTCACATTATCTATTGCAATTTAAAAACAATGATTACTTATTAAATAAAAATTTGAAGGCAACTAAAATATAAAGATCATGATCGCATTAAGTGCACTGCCCTCAATGATTTGAATTATATATATATATATGAGTAATGCTATATGGGCCTAACTCCTTTCACGAATTATTGACACGAATGACGTGGCATCCACGTCATTCACCTTTATCCAGCCTATTCAGCATATTGGATAAAAAAAAAAAATCGAATTAAAAAAAGGAAGAAAAAAACCCTTTAATTCCCTCCCCTTCCCTTCATCTTCTTCGCGCGAGATCAGGACTCCGAAGGCCACCCCTCTTATCTCTCTTTTGGTTATCGAGAACGCATCGCCGATTTCAAGGAAACGAAGAGAAGAGAGAACCAGAGTCTGATCACGCCCACATAGCTTCTCCACTAGGTATTCCCTTATTTTTCTGTTTTTTTTTTGCATGATTTTCTCTTTAATCGCTGCTTTGTGGCTCAAGATCCCATCATAGTGTTTTTGATCGTTTTTTGTATGTTCGGTATGGAGAAAAGGGTTTTTTGGTGGGTTTGTTAGATTTTTGCTTTGGTTTTGATGTTTTGAGATCTGATTTTGTATATTTGTTGGGTTTCATCGATTTCATTAATGTCTTTGTGGTGCTTTCTTGATTCCTGTTTATATATTCTGGATATAGTTATGTAGTTGATGAATGGTTGACGGTATTGATCAATGTCCCCTTCCTAGCTTTGGATGACTGTCACCTATGTGCTTTCAATATGTAGCATCATATAGGGATTGATTGTTTATATATGGAATCAGATAGAAGCCAATGGATACTTACAGAAACTTTTTGTCCTACTAGGGAGTTGGCCCAACAGTTTCTCTCTTTGCCAAACTGATTTATTATTTTTTTCATTGTATTAACTTCTAATTATATAAGTAACTACAAAATCAAGTTGTTCTTTTGATTCCTGTTTACATCATGAAGATGAATCATATTCATTAAGGGAGAACTACACTCTCTAGTGAACAAATTTGTGAAATATATATTTTTTTGTATAATAAATATTATAGAACTACATGATTTGGCCGGTGTACACAATATTCTTCATATTATAACTTCTTTTACATAACTAAATGTGGTCTCAACTCCTTGTGCCTTGATTGGACCACTGCCAGTTTTTTTCCACATTCATAACACAAGTCACTCTCATCTTATATATATGTGCATAAGTCAGTCAAATGTGTGCAATTCCAAATGATGTTGATGGTGGAGTACTTAATAGTTAATACATGACAAATTCCATGGCAAATTTGGACTAGACTAGTCATGTGATTCACAGGACCTTGAATGCCACCTTTAACATTAATCTATTTCATACTCTGTATGATTAATACTTGACATTTCTTTCATTCCTTTTTTTTTTAAGTGGATACATTAGAATGCTCTTTTTACCTTGTCCCTTATAACATAAATCTATTCCATATTTGGAATCCAAATATTTTTATTTCTTTATAATCCACATTAGCTATTATTTTGTTTTTATTTGTCTTTTAATATAGATCTAATTCAAGGACAATATGGAAGAATTGGAAGTTGAGTTTTCTGAGCGGGGTAAGGATGAGACAGAAGTTATATCTTCTAGTTTAGAAATACTGGACAAAGAAAAATTAGTACAATTGGAGTTATCTGAAAAAGTTGTTCCAAAGGCAGGTATGGTGCTTGGTTCTGAAGAAGAAGTTTATAATTTGTATGTTGAGTATGCTCGACAAAAAGGGTTTGGCATTACAAAAAAGAGTACAAGATTGGGTGATGATGGACAATTAAAATATTACACACTCGCATGTGTAAGAGGTGGCAAAAGAATATCTACTGCAAAAAACTCTTTCAATCCAAGGCTATCTACCAAAGTAAATTGTCCGGCCAAGATTAATATTATTGTTGGCAATGATGGGCGTTTTACTATTTCTAATGCTCATTTGGAGCATAATCATGCACTTAGTCCACAAAAATCTCGTTTCCAAAAGTGCAATAAAAAGATGGATGCATATGTCAAAAGAAGGCTTGAATTAAATGACCAAGCAGGTATAAGTTTAAGCAAAAATTTTCATTCCTTAAACATTGAAAGTGGGGATATGAAAATTTAACATACTTGAAAGATTGTAGGAACTATATTGCCAAAAGCAAGACAATTTAGACTTAGGTTGGAATCTTTGAGGCACTTGGAATTACTTCTCTCGCATGCGGAAGAAAGAAATTCAAATTTTTCATTTTGGTTGACATGGATGAGGAAGGTCGGTTGAGAATGTATTTTGGGCGGAATCTGAGGTCTATAGCGACCTATGAAGCTTTTGGTGATGTTATTTCTTTTGATACAACATACTTATGAATAAGTATGATATGCCTTTTACTCCTTTTGTTGGCGTAAACCATCATGGACAAACAATATTATTTGGATGTTTTATTGTCGAAGGAAGATCTGAGAAACTTATATTTGGTTTATTTAAAACTTGGTTTGGAATGTATGTCGGGAAAGGCACCTAAAGCGATCATTCTGAGATCAATGCATGGCTATTCAAGGTGCAATTAGAGTGGTTTTTCCAAATTCTCATCAGTCTTTGCCTTTGTATATCGTAGAAAAAAGATTCAGAAGGCTTTGGAGGACTAACTGAATACAAAACAATCAAGAAAATCTTGAAAAGCATCATTTATGAAGCAGTAGATATTCAAGAATTTGAAGAAATTTGGTTGAAAATGATGAAAGACTATAATATTGAAAAAAATGAATGGCTGAATTTTTTATATAAAAATCGTCATTGCTGGGCTCCTATATATGTTAAAGGGATTTTCTGGGCTGGGATGTCTACCACTCAAAGAAGCGAAAGCATAAATGCTTTTTTTGATGGTTATGTTGGCCCAACAACATCATTGAAGCAATTTGTGGAGCAGTATGATAACGCCTTGAAGAGTAAGATTGAGAAAGAAAACAAAGCTGATTTTGCTTCATTTAACTCAAGTTTTTCAATGATGACCGATTGTCATTTTGAGAAGCAACTACAAGGAGCTTATACAAATGAAATTTTTAAGTTGTTTCAAGATGAGTTGAGAGGAATGATATATTGCAATCTTATAGTCATTAGTTCAGATGGGGCAATGTGTATATTTCAGGTGACAGACATTCTCAAAGGAAAAGAAAGCGCATTTAGAAAGCAAGTGGTATTCAATGTTTATCACAATGAGTTTGAATTTGACATTAAATGCTCTTGCCGTTTATTCGAGTTTAAGGGAATTATTTGTAGACACATATGCAAGGTTCTTATTGAGAAGAATGTAAAAGAGATTCCATCTCGATTTATTTTACCACGTTGGAGAAAGGACATCAGACGCAGGCATACTTATGTGATGAATTGTTATGATGACACACAAACTAGTGAGCAGAAAGTGAGATACAATAAATTATGTTCTCATTTTTCTAAAGTTGCTGAAATTGGAGCAGAATCTATAGAGAAATATAATTTTTTGATGAAATGTGTAGATGGGACAATAGAGAAGTTGATGGATAATGCAAATTCTTGGGGGAACCATTCCAATGAAGTTCTACCAATGATGTTGGAAGAAAATAATGAGCAACGCCAAACAACAACCACCACAAAGTTTCTAACTCCTTTAAAGGTGCGGAGCAAGGGCCGACCACCATCAAAGAGAAAGAAGTCAAAAGTTGAAGAAATAATCATTAGAAATAAGAAAAGGGTACTTACATCTTATATCAATTTTATTAATTATATAATTATTTTTGGCCTAAAATTATTGTTATTTAATTCTTGCAGAAAGCCCGAACAGAGGGAAATGCACAAACTCAAAATGACACACAAGTTGAACTTTGCACACAAGAAAGTGTGGTAATGTTGTGTTATTTAATATTTATATTCAATAAGGTATTCCATTTTTTTTTTAATATGTTGGATTACAATTTCTTTTCTTAGGTGAATTCGAACTCTCTTTCAAACAAGATGAATATGCAACCTGGTTCCTCGTTGGGTTTTACAAGTCCAAGCAATAAATGGACATCCTCACACATGCAACTCAATGCCCCAATGAATCATGATTCAATGAGAAATGATTTTTTGAGTAATTGTGAAAGATCAACTATTATTTTTGAATGATGATTATGTGCCAATCTCAAAATGAATGCTTACAATAGGTTGGTGGAGAACTCTGATTATTTGCTTTTATGTTTTTTTTCCAGGTATTTATTTAGCCAAGCAAGCAGCTGATGAGTCAGGAGCCTGATTAATTGGATGCTTGTCTTCATGATGTTCTAATGTCCACATTTAGAGCTTTTTGATCTGTTCTTACTTTTTTGAGTAATTGTTTATTTATTCTGTGAATTGTGAGTCCATTGATTACAAATGATGAAGTTGTGTTTATATAGCTGTGTTTGATGATGATTAAGTTGCACTGTTGTGATTTAAGCAGTTAGTCTTTGTTTAATTTATTTTGTTTAGTAGCAAAAAGTGGTATAGAGTCTAATTCTCAGTCAAGCCTTGTTGAATACCTTGCCCTCTCTTTGGAAGATGAATCTCAATACAGAAGAAAAAACCCAAGTCCTAGGTGGAGCAAGGTGGAAGAGGTCCAGGTGGTTCTTCTGCTCAGCAAGGGCCTGGACAGCTGTATAACAAGTCTATGTTTCAAGATCCTGCATTTTGGAAAAATACTGGTGCACCTAGCTGGTCCTGATTTTTGGCTCCCAAAATCACTAACTGCATAGAAAGCCAAGTAACAAAATGTGGTACTTCTCAGTCAAGCCTTGCTGAATTACTTGCCCTCTCTTTGGAAGAGGTTGTTAATGATGTAACAGATGTTTAAGCTTAAATTCTTAGTTTGTTATCAAATCTTAGTATTCATACAAAAGTTGTATAAGAGATCTACCTACTAGAACACCTTTTAAAGCTCTCAGTAACAATGTCTACCTATTTATTTCAATATCAAATTGTTTTAACCCAATTTGTCTACTTTCATTAGATTTTATTTGATTTGATTGTAGATTTAATGTTTTTTCAAGTTTCAGGATTTAGCACAAAACACACCCAACAAATGGTAATATTGAAGGTCCTGAGGCATTGAACAATATAAGCTTAAAAATGTTACAAAGATTGAATTAGTCCTCAAACCATATCAAGCTCAAAATCGTTTGCAATTTACAAACTTTTTCCTTATAAATCATAAAAGTATAAAAGGAATCTGATTCTTGATTGCTTGAAGCTCTTATCATTTTGCAAGCAAGAAGACAGATCGACCAAGACCAGCCCCAGTAGATTCCTTGCAGGGTGCATCGGCCTTTATCCTTGCATGTTTGAGCACCCGATCAATAATTCCATACTCTAGAGCTTCTTGTGCAGTGAATCACTTCATCCGACTTAGATCCTTGTTGATCTGCAGCATTACAATAGCATTTGGTACTGGTTAGACTTGTGCAACAGATTGTTAGCCTTGTGTGCTTTGTGCATTTGAATGCGCTTCAAAACCATTTTCACGTGCATAGGGAGAATAGAGCTTTCAATTACCAAGGCCATATATTTCCAAAGAAATAGGTCAGTCTAATTTGTTAAAGCAACTATTGAAACCTAAAACCTTTCTTTATAAGCAGTACTTCACTAATAAAATTTTTCTGCTTTCTACTCAACCTACACCTCTTGACTCCAATACAAAGTTGATTCTCATCATAAAATAATACAAACAAATACAACTGTTAATTAAACTACTATACAAAATGAAGCACCACTAATTTTCGATAGCAATTCATGAAAAGCTTTAAAAATGAAATCCACCAGCTTTCACCATTCTCATCAACCAACTTGACCTCTCTATTCCATGGTAAAACAGTGAAATGGAGACCAAATTGATGCCATGTCCAACCAGGGACCTAGCCATTTTGTTCCATTTCCAAGGAATGAAGCCCAATCTGATGTGTTCATGACTCAGCAAATTCTGTCGAAGCTCAGTGATCGAGGGATGGGGTCGCCACTCAGTTTCACTGTCTTGACCATTTATAGTTTTCCACAGCCCTATGCAGCTTACTAGGAATCCTTTAATGTTGTAATTTCCTCTATGAGCCCAGGCCATAGCTATGAGCACAGCTTTTGCACCAACATCCAGTTTTGAATTAACATGTATTGAGCAGCAACCTGCAAGCAGAATACATGCATTACAATCAACAATGCAGAATCCTGCACCTCCCTTACCATTGCTCAAATCCAAACAGGCAGCACTATATATGCATACATAGCCCTGTGTAGGCCTGTTGGGCAAGAAGAAACTTTTCCCCATTCAATCAACTGTAGCTGCAGAAAAATCCTTGACATGTTCCACGGCTTTTTTTGCAATAAAATAAGAACTTTGAGAGCAACTAAATATAGAAGGTGAGCATATAGTCTGATAACAAAATATTAACCTAGTGCAGTAATTGATAAATTAAAATGTTGTTGGCTTCTTGCAACCAAAACTTGGTTGCTAAATTCTTCATCTATGCTTTGACCAATGACGATGACACGATCTCAGTATTGCAGAATCTGAATATATGTGTTGACCAATGAAGATGGCATCTCTCTTTATAGGACATTCTTCACTTTGGTGTATCTTGAATAAAATATAGAGGATGACTATGACAACAAGTTTGTCTTTCTCCTGTAACATAGAATTCAAATGTAAAATACTTTCCATATTCGATAGTTGAGTCTAGAAAACAATTGCAGAATGGTGTATCTCTTGAGTGATGCCAATTTGTGACAGGTCCTCAACATAAGTTGCCATCCTATTCCTGTTTAAGCATGTGTATATCCTTCTTACAATATGTGATTCTTTTGAAGATTTAATTTTCCACAGGAGCTCAAAAACTTTAAGCAGTTATCAAGCTAGATTCTTTTCAAAAAGCAAACTTTCCTGTTATTCTAATAGAAAGTTTCCAATGCCTTCTTATTATTATAATTTGAAATCTTTATTATTCTTAGAACCAAAGAAAGTTTGACCCTAACCTCACTCACACAGGTGAAAAAAACAAAATTAAAAATCAAAGAATGGTTTTTTTTTGGGGGAGGGGGGAATTTACATAAAGAGCATCAAGAATCCATTGGCTTCTATCTGATTCCATATATAAACAATCAATCCCTATATGATGCTACATATTGAAAGCACATAGGTGACAGTCATCCAAAGCTAGGAAGGGGACATTGATCAATACCGTCAACCATTCATCAACTACATAACTATATCCAGAATATATAAACAGGAATCAAGAAAGCACCACAAAGACATTAATGAAATCAGTAAGACCAACAAATATACAAAATCAGATCTCAAAACATCAAAACCAAAGCAAAAATCTAACAAACCCACCAAAAAACCCTTTTCTCCATACCGAACATACAAAAAACGATCAAAAACACTATGATGGGATCTTGAGCCACAAAGCAGCGATTAAAGAGAAAATCATGCAAAAAAAAAACAGAAAAATAAGGGAATACCTAGTGGAGAAGCTATGTGGCAGATCAATTCGTCGGTTCTCTCTTCTCTTCGTTTCCTTGAAATCGGCGATGCGTTCTCGATAACCAAAAGAGAGATAAGAGGGGTGGCCTTCGGAGTCCTGATCTCGCGCGAAGACGATGAAGGGAAGGGGAGGGAATTAAAGGGTTTTTTTCTTCCTTTTTTTAATTCAATTTTTTTTTTATCGATATCTTTGAATAGAATTTTGGATAAAGGTGAATGACGTGGATGCCACATCATTCGTGTCAATAATTCGTGTAAGGAGTTAGGCCCATATAGCATTACTCTATATATATATATATGATCATGATAATATTGATTAGAACTGCTCGATGTCTGAGTCACGGTCTCTTTTGAATTACACTTGCAGCGATTATTTTGAGGAAATCCAACTGTATGAATGGAAAGAACATCAAAAAATAAGCTAATATGTCAATTTTCATACAATTTGGTAACTTGTAGTAGGTTTTCATCTTAACCGGTGAAATTTTGAACCATTAAGATTTTTATAAATTTTCACCGATAAGATGAAGACCCTACAAGTTTCCAAATTGTATGAAAATTGACATGCTAGCATATTTTTCGATGTTCTTTCCATCTATACGGTTAGAAATCCTTCAAACATGTTCCAGGTGGTCAAATAGAAGGCGACCGTAAATGAACAGTGTTTTCAGCCGACCTTATATTATTATGATTATATATATATATATATATATATATATATATATATGATAGAGGTCGAAAATCACACAGGATTCAAATCATGTCTATCAGTCTATGACATATTTCTAGTAGTTTATCTATATTTATTAAAAAAATAAAACATAGGATTTAATGAAGAGATTAACTTTTTATTTTTTTATATTAAAAATAATTTATAAGATTGTGCTAACATTGTTTCAGACTAACATTTTGATGGGAAAAAATTTTAAATTAAGTTGACTATAATTTAATTTAATTAAAACTAATTAATGTAAATATTTTTATTTGTAATTAATATTTTACTAAAACATTAATTTTTAAAATTTCTGCTTAATAAAAACATTAATTAATTAATAAATTTTATTAAAAAAATGAAAAATAGTCGAAGAGAGTGTTTTGTTTGGATTATATAGAGACGTGGATTTATATTTTTTGTGTTCAAATTTTTTAAAAAATGAGTGGGATTTACAAGAAGAGTCAAGTTCATTCATTTTTTTTTTATGTGATAAATTTTATATACACACGTCCACTATTATTTTTCTTCGAAAGAATGATAAACTGATAATCTATTTATCGATTATGTTGAGTGAGAAAGATATAAAGGAAAAAAAGCAAAAAACCATTAGCATATAAAATCGGTGTGAGCCGTAAGGTTCAGTAGACAAAAAAAATTTTAATTTATCTTTTAAACTTTGTATTATTTAAAATTCTGAGGACCCATTCTCTATTCTCAAAATTTATATTTTCTCAAATTAGGAAGTAATAAATATGTAAAAATTAACAAATTAACATCGTTATAATAAAAGTAATATATATTTCTTATTTAAAAATAATATAAACGTGATTGTAATGTGCAACATAAATTGAAGAATTTAAAAGGTGTACTGTTTACAAGTTAACACCAGATAACACCAAACATTTCATAAAAAAAGTTTGCCTCAATTTTTTTTTTTAAAAGGTGGATGAATTATATTTATTTAATGGTAAATTTAATTACCGTACATACAATCCCTATTATCCCTTATCACATAAGTTAGTATGGTTAAACTAAAAACAAGGTCTTGTTGGGCTAAGTTGCTTGCCTCCTTTATTTGTGTAATTTATTCGCATATTATCATTATTATTTTTTAATAAATACATATTATTATAATTTATTTTCTGGCAAATCCCCTAAATAGTCCCTCTAGTTTGCTCAAATTGTCCATTTAGACCTATTATTTTTCATTGTCCCTCTATTATTTGTTTTGGGAAAAATAGATCTCTTACTTTAATGTTAGTCAGTTTTTTTTTTAGTGTAATATCCAATTTAGTCCCTCTTTTATACTAATTTGAGACTTTAGTAGGTTCCTCTATTATAATTTGAGACTTTTTGATTCCTTTACTTTCACCATTGAGAAATATCACTCCATCTTTTTGTCAACTTTAGGGTCTAAACATGCCTTTTTGGTCCTTATTAGACCTATCCATGGGCCGCGCCAAGA
Source organism: Dioscorea zingiberensis (assembly GCA_026586065.1). NCBI lineage: Eukaryota > Viridiplantae > Streptophyta > Magnoliopsida > Dioscoreales > Dioscoreaceae > Dioscorea > Dioscorea zingiberensis. Next base: position 4,454,980 of record CM048822.1, on the reverse strand, counting down.
TTTTAAAAGATGGAATTCGGGCCCATATTTTTGTCCAAGTCCCACCCATATTTGTAAACACTTGACCAAAGCCCATCCAAATCCGCCTATATTTAATTTTTTTAAATTAAAATTTATTAAAAAAATATAGTTTACATTTTAAAATAAAAAAATTAATATAAATTAAATCTAAAGTGAGTTTTGATAGAAAAATTAAATTATACTAGCATTTTACACCTTTAAATGGTCTAATACCATATTTAGTCCATTTATTATACCAAACCGGTTTTTTTAATCCCTCCATTATAAATTGAGCCTTTTAAGTCCCTTTACTTTCACGATTGTAAAAATTCAGTCTCTAAAAGTATATGTACATGGACCAAAAATGCATGAAAAGCATATTTACAATAACCAAAAAGGCCTGTGGGAGGGACTGATATTTTTCAATCGTGAAAATATAAGGACCAAAAAAGCTCAATTTATAAAGGAGTGGCTAAAAGGGCCAGTTTGGTATAATAGAGGGACTAAATCGGGTATTAAACCCCTTTAAATTAAGGCATACAAATAAACTGTTCAACTTTATTATAAATAATTATAAATAATAAATTTATATTTATTTTATTTATTTATAATTTAGGCCAGGCCGGGCTCGGGCCCGGGCCTAAACCATCACACCCAAAGCACGACCCATTTTTTTAAACATGCCTAATTTTTTTATCCAAACCCGCCCATTTTTCAGGAGGGCTTTCGAGCTTGGGTGGGTCGCCCGACCCATGAACAAGTCTAGTCCCTATACATATACATTTAGGGACTAACATTTCTCAATCGTGAAAATATAGGGACCTAAAGAGACCTAAAGTTACAAATCGGTATAATAGAAGAATTCTTTTTCCCTAAGGGTGGCTAATGTGACTTTTTTTTATAAATAAAATAATAAAAAAATATTTCAGAAAAAAAAAAAGTTAAACCCCATTAAGTTATTAATTGTTTAACAATAATTAAACTAACATATTACAGTAATTAACCAAGCCCTAACCCTAACCGCCACCCCCCTCTCCCGATCTCCTCCTCCTCTGCAGCCTTGCTCGCCACCACGATGCCGGCTCCCTTTCCTTCCACGATGCAGAGGTCAAGATCACATGCTTTGCTTCTCGATTGGGGGTCTTCGAATCGCTTCCTGCGCTTCGCGGCGGAGTAGGAATAGAATGAACGCCCGTAGAGAGAGATCTCCCGTGGCCTCGATGCCGGAAGTTGGTCGTGGCGCGGTGCCCGGAGCACAGCCTCCACGGCTGCCTCGCAAAGGTCCCAGTTGCCTTCCACATCAACCCCATAGCGCCGCTCATCGGGCTCACCGCACGGCCGCACGCCTTGTAGAGAGCGAGCGAGATGAGATCTCGTTGTTGCTGTTGATGATGATGATAAAGATGATAATTAATTTGTTCCACTTCATTGGAGTTCTTGCTCTGGTTCTTTGGATTCCTACTTCTTTGCAAGCTGAGGAGATCGTCGTTGTTTTCTTTTGGGGTTTGTTTAAAGGTTTTGAGTGATTGATTGGTTTAATTTGACAGAAAGGATGTGCTTTTGTTTAAAGGTTCTGTTCCACTTCTCTGCAAAATGTGATTATGTTTGTTAGTTATTAATGTAATTATTGTGAGGAATGGAGTCCTCCGGTCTTCATTGCTGAGCAGCTCAAGGAATTGAATAACTCCACCTCTTTTGCCAAGTGACTAAGGCGCTGTCGAGTAAGTAGGAGCTACTCTTCTACATATGATCAAGGCATCCGAACAGAAGCGAGGATGGGCCAAATAGAAGGAATAGTTCAAGGCGGCAAAGTGGGAATGCCTAAGCGCTGACCTTATGGGTATGGCGCCGATTCTTGGAAGTGTAAACTGACACAACAGTCTGACACAACAGCCTAAAGTGACACTAGGAGTGTTATACAAGGTAGAGGCAGAAGTGTGTTTGGGAAGCTACACCAGCAAGGAGTCTATAAAAGGTTGTCGTCTCCAACCTATGAAATTGTTGTTCAACAGAGTGTTCAAGAGAACTCTATCTTCTTGTTGTTGAAAACCAGTAAACAGTGAGAGAGGGCAAGAGAGCTTTGTATCTCCTGTAACTTCTTCTTCTTGATTCTATCTGAAATAGAGAGGATGTGGGTCATGATATAGGCAGTTGCCGAACCACGTTATATCTTGTGTTGTGCATTGTTGTTCTTGCTCTTGGTTGTAGGTTGTTTGGTTGTTTAGTTAGTAACCTCCATCAATCCATTTCCGTTGTACAGGGAAGCTTAAGTAACAAAAGTGTAGTTGTTTTGGTGTAAAGCATTCAGTCCGGAGACTGAAGAGCGAAGCTTTCCACTTGTTGCCGAATAGGAGAGTTGGGGCTTGTTTGGATTGGCTTAATTTAAAACAAAATATTTTTTAAAAGTTTGTTAGAAGGATTTCTAAAAAAAGTGTTTCTTTAGAGTAAGTTAAGCGCTTCTGTTATTTTGTGTTTGAATAAGTTAATCCAGAAGCAGTTTTATAATAATAATAATAATAATAATAAACAGAAATAAATAATTATAAAAATAATAAAAGTTATTTTGATAATTGATAATTTTTCAAAATAGCCTTGAAAAGGTTTGAAATTGATGTTTTGGTAATTGACACTTTCTAAAACAGCTTCTACAAAATAACTTTTTCAGAAGCTACAAATCGCTGCCTTCTCAAAAAAAAAAAAAGTTGTTTTCCAATTTTTTTTACAGCTTCTACTTTTCTATAAAAGCTCATCCAAACATAATATTTTGTTCCAGAAATACTTAACTTACTTTAGAAACGCTTTTGGGGCAAAAAAATAAAAATAAAAATAAACAATCCAAACAAAGCCTTATTAGGATCCTATTTACCGAGTAGAAGCTACTCGGCTTATTTCCCAACAATTATGTTGGTGTTGTTTTATAGTTATTCTTAAATCAGAATTCAGAGATTTGACAACAAATTTCCCAGCCAAACGAGGTTAAAGCTGACGGCACCATGAGAAACAGTCGACACAAGAAGCCTATATATCATTTGGCAGCATTCAAGCTCACCTGCGCCTTCTTGAAAATCTTCTGCTGCACATGCTGCCCGAACGTGCGCGGCACGAACTTGGACGGCGCCTCGTCGCTCACGAGCTCCGGCAGCGGGCACAGCAAGACCTTCTCCTTGTGCGGTTCGCAAAAGACGGCCCAAGAGATCCGAACTTTCTCCTTGTTGACAAGCCCGCAGTGCAGGACGCTCTTATACTTACCGTTGCTCACGATCTCGAGCGAGTCCCCTATGTGCACGACCAGCGACTCAGGTATGCATTTGGCCGTGACCCACTTGTCGGCGTAGTGCACCTGGAGACCAGGCACATTGTTGTGGAGAATGAACGAGAGGGCGCTGACATCGGTGTGTGCCTCCACGCCGACTGCCAAGCTTGGTTGCGGGCACTTAGGGTAGTAGTTTATCTTCATCTGGAGAATTAGGTCCTCCATGCCGCCCACCTCGGCCTCGAGCTTGTCCTCCGGCAGGCCCAGCCCCAGGGAGAGTAACTTGAACATATTGCTTGCCACCCCACGTAGCTCTTTGGCGAACTCCTTTGTCACCTCACTTCATTCATGGTCATCATCAATGGAAGATATATAGTTAAAAAAAAAAAAACGAGAATGAAGGCATGCATGCAGTGGTTTGCTTACACATAGTTGGATGGATGTTTAGGCCAGATAGACAAATCGGTCAGGTTCTCAGGAAACATGACGTGAAAGAAGTAGTCCAACCACTCTAGCTTCCCAGATTCATTGTTGGCGAGCTTGCTTCCATACCCTTGGATCATCCCCGAAGACTGATCATTCGCATACTTCTCCTTCTCCTCCATTGGCAAGTCAAAGAACGTCTTCCCGGCCTCACGGAGCCGATCGATGAGCTCCATGGGAATCCCGTGCCCCACGATGTGCATAACGCCCCAATCCGACGCGGCTGCGCGCACGTCCTCCACGCACCGCTTGCGCGCTGCTTCGTCCCCGCTGTCGAACACCTTTAGGTCGATGATTGGTATCTGAGGGCCTTCCTCTGATTTCTTCTCTTCTTCGAAGGCGTCGCCGAGGTGGTCGCGCTCCGACTCGAGGCGCACGTACTCCGTGGGAATGGAATCCAGGCCGCTGCTTGCAAGGCTCTCCACTCTGGGAACATGCACGTTGGTGGCCATTGAAGCTGTGATCACTGGCTGGGAGAGTGGATGGTGGTTTTATATAGATGGACGGAGACATGCTAAGTCAAGAGAGAGAGATCATTATTGTTTGGTTGGTAGAGGAGAGAATGGAAGTTAAGAGAGGATGTGCTCCACTTGCCATCTCTCCATCCATCCATCATCTATGAACCCAAAAAATGCATGAAGATCATTCCTCAAAATTCGAAGTCCAAACATGGTTACAAAGTGATCCAATATCCGTCTCACGTATGGATAATACTATATATTTTTTCTCCTTTTTTTTTTTGACAATACTATATATTACTCATGTGAAACTAAGACCCCTGCTTCATGTACCAATAGACGGGGCTGTAACTTTTAAGAATATAATCTAACTATTTTAAGTATAAATTTAAATCCCTTGTTGTAATGTTTTGCCACCCGTTCTTAATTACAAGGGACACACACCGGAAAGAAGGTTAGGTAAGGGGCAAGGCAACAAAAATAGGAAAGAGAGATCACACACACGTGATGGTGTGATAATTTACTAACTGTGAGAAGCCACCGGTGCAACCACTAGTCATGCACTCATCCTCCAGTCAAGTGGTGCTAATTATCAGCAAACTATCTATGGTTTAGAATTAGTTAATTAACATGTCCTTAAAAGATGGTTCTACCCTGATCACTATTCCTAACCCTAACCAAAACTAGGGTTGGCAAATAATCAAATTGTCTGTGAATAGTTTGAATGATTTCGACTAGATCATTTTAATAACAAACTAAATTTAAATCTTAATTTAAGTTTGAATACTCATGTTAGAATCTCGTTCGAACTCGGCTTGAAATTCAAATATATACACCAGTAAATGTCACTCATATTATTTTTTTTATCTTATCAAATATAATTATAACTTATCTATTAGTTTTGTACATAAACTCTCTATATTTTTTATAATTAATTCTCTAATCCATTATTATTATTTATTTATTTTCTTCTATTAAGTGAATTGCATTTGATTTTGATTAAGGACTACATATTATTGCCAACTCTAACCAAGGTTTCATATTGCCATTGTAGTGAATAACAGCAGCTTTCTTTATCTTAGAAGGATCGATGCTGGGGTTATATCCCAGTTCAAGAACATGCCATGATTTGTTCAATGGGAATGTCAACCCATAGAATGTTGTCAGTGCAGGAGGCAGTGTACCGAGTTTCCACAGCGACCTGTTTGCGTTCTGTGCACAAAATGAAATCAAGTTAATACTGAAAATATATTAGGACGTAGAAAAAATAGGTTGGACTTGTATATAAGCAAGAGGCCATGTGTGGGGGCAGTGACAGAGTTGTATAATGGCAGTGTGATGAAGACAAGAAATGTCTAAAAACAGCAAGACCGATTAGGACCCCGATCATTGAGGATAACAAGGAAAGGAATGGCCTGAAGGTCCAACAATTGCATAATTGGCAGGAAGGATTTACATTAAAACATGCCATAAAAACTAAGCAAACAGAACAATTTATTACTTAAATAGTATGGTCATACCAAATGTCTTTTCAAGTGAATCACACAATAACTTTCGCTCCATCAAGATTCAAGAAAATAGCTAATGATGCATGTATCATTTGCTCACTAAATAATGATAAAAAAAAGATAATAGAATTTTAAGGAACCTAGTTGGAGAAGTTTAATATATGAAGAGAGATAGATAAAGATGCAGAGAGATGCAAACAAGATTAAGAGTGAATTTGCCAAAGATTGTACAGTGGGATAACAGGTATTTCTTCTCTCTGTCGTAGAAATGATGAAATTAATTTGTATTAACTCCATATGGCATAATGGCAACATAGGTAGAATAAGATACATAAATCTCTTAAAATAGAACAACATAATGGTAAGAGTACCAATGTTCTATGTGATGATACCCACCCAACACTAGCACTTGACCAAATGTGACAATGACTCACTCAAGCATACAAATAGAAACATAGAAATGTAAGCTGAGAAAATAAAAGGGCAGCCGGATGCTACAAAGCTCCCGCTGTGCACAAATCCGGAGAAAAGTCGGACCATTTGGGTCTACTGTGCACAACCATAACCATAAAAATGTGATTAGGGTTACAAGAGAGATATAAGGCCCACATAAGAGGCACTGCTTAAACCTAATAAATTTCTGACCAAATGTAACAATGACTCACTCAAGCAAACAAATAGAAAAATAGAAATACAAGTTGATGGAATGAATCATAAAAATTTGATTAGGGTTGCAAGACAGATATAAGGGCCACCTAAGAGTTACTGATTAAACCTAAATGAATTTCTGAACATTGTCACAAATGTGTAAGTCACATTATAGCAAAAACTCTACTACTTATATTTTTTGTGTTCGAATTTTAAAAAAAATGAGTGGGATTTACAAGAAGAATCAAGTTCATTTCATCTTTTTTATGTGATAAATTTTATGGATAATGAACTTTTAGTTCCTGAAACAGTGTCATTATCCCTTTTGGTACCTGGGGTATTTGTGGGTGGGGTGTAGCAAATAGTGTGGTGGGTAGGGACCTGGTTACTGTTTCAAAGACTGTTAAATAATTTGCTCTAAATTTTATATCCATGTCCACTGTTATTTTTTTTTGAAAGAATGATAAACTGATAAAGTATTCATCGGTTATATTGAGTGAGAAAGATATAAAGGAAAAAGGCCAAAAACCATCAGCATATAAAATCGGTGTTAGCCGTAGGGTTCAGTAGACAAAAAAATTTAATCTGACTTTTAAACTTTGTATTATTTAAAATTCTGGGGACCCGTTTCTCTATTCTCAAAATTTATATTTTCTCAAATTATGAAGTAATAAATATGTAAAGATTAATAAATTAACATCATTATAATAAAAGTAATATATATATTTCTTATTTAAAAATAATATAAACGTGATTGTGATGTGCAACATAAATTGAAGAATTTAAAAGGTTTTTACAACACCAGATAACACCAAACATTTCATATCAAAAGTTTGCCTCAATTTTTTTAATTAAAAGGTGGATGAATTATATTTATTTAATAATAAATTTAGTTACCGTACATACAGTCCCTTATCACATAAGTTAGTATAGTTAAACTAAAAACTTGTTGGGCTAAGTTGCTTGCCTCCTTTATTTGTGTAATTTATTCGCATATTATCATTGTTTTTTTTAATAAATGCATATTATTATAATTTATTTTCTGACAAAACCCCTAAATAGTCCCTCTGGTTTACTCAAATTGTCCATTTAGTTCTATTATTTTTTGTCGTCCCTCTATTATTTGTTTTGGAAAAAACAGGTCTCTTACTCTAATGTTACTCAGCTTTTCTTTTTAGTGTAATATCCAATTTAGACCCTTTATTATACCGATTTGAGACTTTAAGTTCTTTTATTATAATTTAAGACTTTTTGGTCCCTCTACTTTCATCATTGAGAAATATCAGTCCATCCCTTTGTCAACTTTAGGGACTAAACAAGCCTTTTTGGTCCCTATTAGACCTGTCCATGGGTCGGGCCAAGATTTTAAAAGATGGAATTCGGGCCCATATTTTTGCCCAATGCCCACCCATATTTGTAAACACCTGGCCAAGCCCGTCCAAATCCGCCCATATTTAATTTTTTTAAATTATAATTAAAATAAAAAAATATTAAAAAATATAGTTTATATTTTAAAAATAAAAATAATTTAATATAAATTAAATCTAAAGTGAGTTTTGATAGAAAAATTAAATTATACTAGCATTTTACACCTTTAAATGGTCTAATACCCAATTTAGTCCCTCTATTATACCAAACCTACTCTTTTAATCGCTCCATTATAAATTGAGCTTTTTTAGTCCCTCTACTTTCACGATTGTAAAAATTCAACAACCCCTAAAGGTATATGTACATGGACCAAAAAGGCCTGAAAAACATATTTACAAGGACCAAAAAGGCATATGGGAGGGACTGATATTTTTCAATCGTGAAAATATAAGGACAAAAAAAGCTCAATTTATAAAGGAGTGACTAAAAGGGCCAGTTCGGTATAATAGAGGGACTAAATTGGGTATTAAACCATTTTAAATTAAGACATACAAATAAACTGTTCAACTTTATTATAAATAATTATAAGTAATAAATTTATTTATTTTATTTATTTTATTTATTTATAATTCGGGTCGGGTCAGGCCCGAGCTCGGGCCTAAACCATCATACCCAAATCTCAACCAATTTTTTAAACGGACCTAATTTTTTGTCTAAACCCGCCCATTTTTTGGGAGGGCTTTCGGGCTTGAGCGGGTAGCCCAGCCCATGAACAAGTCTAGTCCCTATACATATACCTTAGGGACTAACATTTCTCAATCGTGAAAATATATAGGGATTTAGAGAGACCTAAAGTTACAAATCAGTATATTAGAGAAACTCTTTTTCAATAATGGTGGCTAATGTGACTTTTTTATTAATAAAATAATAATAAAATATTTCAAGAAAAAAAAGTTAAACCACATTTAAGTTATTAATTGTTTAACAACAATTAAACTAACATAATTACACTAATTAACACAACCCTAACCCTAACCGCCACCCCCCTCTCCCGATCTCCTCCTCCCACGAAGCCTTGCTCCCCACCACGGTGCCGGTTCCCCTTCCTTCCACTGTGCGGAGGTCGAGATCACATGCTCTGCTTCCCGATTGGGGGTCTTCGAATCGCTTCCTGCGCTTCGCGGCGGAGTAGGAATAGGATGAGAGCCCGTAGAGATCTCCCATGGCCTCCATGCCGGAAGTTGGTAGTGGCGCGGTGCCCGGAGCACGGCCTCCACGCCCTCATGAGAGTGCGATTGCCTCTCGTAGCAACCCCATGGCCGTGCCAAGACTCCTTGCGCCCGGCCGCACGCCTCGTAGAGAGCGAGTGAGATGAGATCTCGTTGTTGTTGATGATGATGATGAAGATGTTGATCTGTTCTACTTCATTGGAGTTCTTGCTCTAGTTCTTTGGATTCCTACTTCTCTACAAGCTGAGGAGATCGTCGTTGTTTTCTTTTGGGTTTTGTTTAAAGGTTTTGATTGAGTGATTGATTGGTTTAATTTGACGGAAAGGATGTGCTTTTGTTTAAAGGTTCTGTTTCACTTCTCTGCAAAATGTGATTATGTTTGTTAGCTAATTAATGTAATTATTGTGAGGAATGGAGTCCTCCGGTCTTCATTGTTGAGCAGCTCAAGGAACCGAATAGCTCCACCCCCTTGGCCAAGTGACTAAGGGGCTGCCGAGTAAGTGGCAGCTACTCTTCTACAGATGATCAAGTCATCCGAGCATAAGCAGAAATGAGGTTGGGCTAATTAGAAGGGACAGTTCAAGGCGGCAAGGTGGGAATCTCTAAGCGCTGATCTTGTGGGTATGACGCCGATTCTTGAAAGTGTAAATTGACACAACACTGCAGAGAAGTGACACTAAAAATGTTATACAAGGTAGAGGCAAAAGTGTGTTTGGGAAGCTACACCAACAAGGAGTCTATAAAAGGTTGTCTTCTCCAACCTATGAAGTTGTTCAACAGAGTGCTCAAGAGAGCTCTATCTTTTTGTTGTTGAAAACCAGTAAAAAGTGAGAGCGGACAAGAGAGCTTTGTATCTCCTGTAACTTCTTCTTCTTGATTCTATATGAAATAGGGAGGGTGTGGGTCGTGAATGTTGGCGGTTACCGAACCACGTTATATCTTGTATTGTGTGTTGTTATTCTTGCTCTTGGTTGAAGGTTGCTTGGTTGTTTAGTTAGCAACCTCCATCGATCCATTTCTGCTGTAAAGGGAAGGCTTGAGGAACAAAAGTGTAGTTGTTCTGGTGTAAAGCATTCAGTCTGGAGATTGAAGACTGAAGCCTTCCACTCGTTGCCGGATAGGAGAGTTACTAGGATACTATTTACCGAGTAGAAACTACTCGGCTTATTTCCCAACAGTTATGTTTGTATTGTTTTATATAGTTATTCTTAAATCAGAATTCAGAGGAATTATTTAGAGATTTGACAAATAATTTCCCAGCCAAACAAGGTTAAAGCAGACGGCACCATGAGAAACAGTCGACACAAGAAGCCTATATATCATTTGGCAGCATTCAAGCTCACCTGCGCCTTCTTGAAAATCTTCTGCTGCACATGCTGCGCGAACGTGCGGGGCGCGAACTTGGACGGCGCCTCGTCGCTCACGAGCTCCGGCAGCGGGCGCAGCAAGACCTTCTCCTTGTGCGGCTCGCAAAAGATGGCCCAAGAGATCCGAACTTTCTCCTTGTTGACAAGCCCGCGGTGCAGGACGCTCTTATACTTACCGTTGCTCACGATCTCGAGCGAGTCCCCGACGTGCACGACCAGCGACTCAGGTATGCATTTGGCCGTGACCCACTTGTCGGCGTAGTGCACCTGGAGACCAGGCACATTGTTGTGGAGAATGAACGAGAGGGCGCTGACATCGGTGTGTGCCTCCACGCCGACTGCCAAGCTTGGTTGCGGGCACTTAGGGTAGTAGTTTATCTTCATCTGGAGAATTAGGTCCTCCATGCCGCCCACCTCGGCCTCGAGCTTGTCCTCTGGCAGGCCCAGCCCCAGGGAGAGTAACTTGAACATATTGCTTGCCACCCCACGTAGCTCTTTGGCGAACTCCTTTGTCACCTCACTTCATCAATGGAAGATATATAGTTAAAAAAAAAAAAAAGGAGAATGAAGGCATGCATGCAGTGGTTTGCTTACACATAGTTGGATGGATGTTTTGGCCAGATAGACAAATCGGTCAGGTTCTCAGGAAACATGAGGTGGAAGAAGTAGTCCTCCCACTCGAGCTTCCCAGATGCATTGTTGGCGAGCTTGCTTCCATACCCTTGGATCATCCCTGAAGATTGATCATTCGCGTACTTCTCCTTCTCCTCCATTGGCAAGTCAAAGAACGTCTTCCCGGCTTCACGGAGCCGATCGATGAGCTCCATGGGAATCCCGTGCCCCACGATGTGCATGACGCCCCAGTCCGACGCGGCTGCGCGCACATCCTCCACGCACCGCTTGCGCGCTGCTTCGTCCCCGCTGTCGAACACCTTTAGGTCGATGATTGGTATCTGAGGGCCTTCCTCTGATTTCTTCTCTTCTTCGAAGGCGTCGCCGAGGTGGTCGCGCTCGGACTCGAGGCGCACGTACTCCGTGGGGATGGAGTCCAGGCCGGTGCTTGCAAGGCTCTCCACTCTGGGAACAAGCACGTTGGTGGCCATTGGAGCTGTGATCACTGGCTGGGAGAGTGGATGGTGGTTTTATATAGATGGATGGAGAGATGGTAAGTCAAGAGAGAAAGAATATTGTTTGGTTGGGAGAGGACAGAATGGAAGTTAAGAGAGGATGTGCTCCACTTGCCATCTCTCCATGCATCCACCATCCACAAGGACCTCAACAACCAACCAAAAAAGGTTGATAGAGGAGAGAATGGAAGTTAAGAGAGGATGTGCTCCACTCGCCATCTCTCCATGCATCCACCATCCACAAGGACCTCAACAACCAACCAAAAAAGGTTCTACCTCGCTCTCTTGACTTGTTGGCTGCTCTGCATTTTTTTTTAATTATCTATGAAATTACAAGTTTATCCTCGGTTACTCAAATAACATTAAATCTTAATTATTTTTTCCCAAAAAAAACCCTAACTACGCTTATCTTCTCAAGCTCCTCCGCCTCCTTGCGGAGTCCCCGTACCCCCCCATTTCAATCCAAACCCTAAGCCCCTCCTTCCCATTTCCCTCTACCACCACCTATCTCCCCACCAACTTCACCATCCTCACTCACCATGCTTGGCACACCCTAACCCTCGGCCTCGGCACCAACAAATCCAAGGTCATCCTCTTCGTCTTTGAGACGGAATCCATGAAGTACGCCATTGATCATCTCTGGCCCCATGTCCTCCCCCTCGGCGATGTCAACAAGAAGCTCATCCGAGCCCTCACAGGCTGCGAGCTCGCCCGCTTCAGTTTCGCAAGAGATGCCTCACCTTCTACCTCTACGCCGTCCGCCGCCTCAGTGCATCTGGCTTCACCGCGCCGGCAACCTCCGCGCCATCCTCACCGCCGTCGTTGCACTCAAGTTAATCGAGCGAGCTCGAGTAGCTCAATTTTTGTATCGAGCCGAGCTCGAGTTATAAAATCAAAGCTCGGTCGAGTTCGAGCCGAGTATCGAGCATCAAGTTTTCACTCGAGCTCGAGCACCTTACTACTCAGCTCGAGAATTACACCGCTAGTGTGCTCACGCCAATACCCTCCCACACCGACACAGCCATCCCGGGTCCTGAAATGTTGTCTTTTTGTTCATTTTTTCAAACTAAGAAATATTTTTTTTTTGAAAAAATAAGGCCTTACTATAAATTCAAAACTCTTGATGATAATTTTCCAATTTTGATTTTTTACAAACAAACCTTTTACACTAATGCCACTTATAAACCCCCGATTAAATTTATAATTATTTTTATATCCAGGATCATTTGCGGAGGATTAAATGCAAAATAAATATGTGATCATATAGAAAGCCAAATAATGATGTTGTGTAGTAGTCATTTGCGTTTTTCTTGTCAATAATAGAATCAGTTTGGGGTGCTCATTTCACTAAAATTAGTACAGAAGTCATCAAAGCTGGTTAACTTTACTTCAATTATTCATTTGTGGACACTTCAATTTTTTTTATTACCGAAGCGATTGAAGTAAGTTTTGATATATAAAACCACACTTTCCTCTGCTTCATTTCTTACTTCAGTAGAAAAAAATATATATTATTATGAAATTTTCTCCTAATTTTTAATCATTTTAGAGAAGTGAGACTTTCACTTCTTCTTTTTTACTTTTGGACAGTGAAACACAAGCCTCTACAAGTGATAGAATAGGAGCATGATTTAGTTCCTAGGACTATCAGCTTTGATGAGGCCTTACACCTGTTTGTAATCCGCCATGCTTAATGCCAGGTTTATATATTTTATATTATTCTTATATTAAATAATTACATTTTAAAAAATTAGTTTTTTTTTTTTTTTTTTTTTGAAAAGAATTGCATAAATGAAAACTCAACACAAATATGCTTTGTTTCCAAGACAAGCGGTGTGTTTTTTAGTCAATTATTCATGATACTAATTTTTTTTAATTATCTTGGTTTGATGTAACTCATCTGTCCAAGAAGATGAAGCTCCAAAGGCCCATAATTTAATCAAATGAAGCTTACACTTCTTGCTGAACCCCCCGAGAACCAATGGCGACAAAACACAGGAGGGAGACTAGTGGAGAAGATAGTGGCAGAAGGGACAAGTTACAATTGGTTTGTATCTTCATATTATATCTTTGTAACTGGTTATAATGCTTATCATGCATTTTTTTATCAAAGTTGTAACATTTATCATATACTCTCTATTATAAACATGTTGTTTATCCAATAAAAAACTCAACACCACTAATATGTACACAGTACAAAAGTTTTTATATATTAGATTAACATTTTTTAGCTGATCATCTCAATTTCTAGATTGATCCCTTATGATATAAACTTCAATTATTTATAATAATTACAGCAAATAGTTATTTTTTCAAATTATGTAATAAGTTGGTTAATTAAATTTAATTCAAAAAATAGTAATTATCTTAATAATTAATAAAACTATAGTTGACGATTATAAGTATATTTTACGTGATCAGTGCCTAAGGTGAAAAGCCTCACTCTACGCTTTTAACGACTAGAAGGATCTAAAGCTAGGAGATCGACTTTGAGAACATCAAACTAGGAGTATAACAATTCAGGGTGAGATGGTGCTCCACTGCATGTCACATCTTTGTGATCACTCAGGGGCTAGGATTAGTAATTAGTGTAAATATATTAAAAAATCTATTATATATCTCTTCTCATTTTTCAATAAATATGATTTATTTATTAAAAAAAATTTGTCTAGATATGAGATTTCTCTTTTTTACTTATTCCAAGACATTTTGATTGAGGACAGAGGATGTATAACTCTCCTCCTAAACTAAATTTTACTTCAATTTTTTACCATGCTTGTCTGGGCTAGGCTTAAAATCCCAGCCAAGTTCCGGGATGTGTTTAATTGGGGTTAAGCTTGATGTGTCAAAGTTCTAGCATTTACACCTAAGGCCTTCGAGCCGAGCGGTAACGGGTTCCAGCGCTTCGCGCCCCGCGTGGGTTCGAGGCTGCCTGGGGGCCTTCCTGTGGCGAATGTGAGCACTCGTTGGTGGGAGTCTGCGGACGTTATACCCTGCCCTTGTGCCGATTCGATCCCGGGTCGTGCCCGTCCCTTGACCTGACTTAGCGATACCGGGCTAACCGGTTGACCTCTTCTTGTCAAAAAAAAAAAAAGTTCTAGCATTTACAAAAAGGGCTCCAACTTGAGTTCTTCTCAAGAGAGCGGAATCCCTTAACAAAGCAATTCGGTACTAATAGGCCTTCATGACCGTTGGTATAATAAATTGTTTAATTTGGAGCTTTGGATTGATTAAAATTAATTAGAATTTGGTTAATGTTATAATGGATAAGGTCATGGTTATAATGTGAGCAATATATTACCAACAGTCTCTTGGCTTATTGGTATCGGATCTTTTATGTAGGATGTAGATGGTTGGGAAGAACTAAAAATCGAGTACGTGCAGGGTGTCGTAGTGCATGCTCTTGATTTACCTTCCAGGGAGAGGGTGCTTGTCACCTTTGTTGAAAAAAAAATGAGCAATATATTTTTTAATTTTTTTTAATGTTTATTGAAAGACAGTCTTATGGTTAATGGAGTCCAAGAAAGAGGCAACAACTTTGAAATTTGAAAGCTAATAAATGAGGATGTTCTTAACCCCACCACAGCAACAGCATTCCCCCCACCACAAACAATAAAACATGACACTTGCTGTGCAGTCCTTGACTGCACACCTGTGTCTTGCAAAATTAAATAATTCAAAACCAAACATGACAATTTAATAAACAAACAATTCACCCCATCTCTGTACTTTTCACTCCCCCCCTGCATGTGCATCTCAAACTGTAATCAATTCAATCCCTCTGTCATCTGTGCCTCTGGATCATTTGTCACATCCATTCGATCACTGAAATTATAATCCCTCTATGAGAGACTTTTAAATTCGAGAGGAATGCGAGGATGAGAGCATGACTCAAGTCCACATTTCAATTCCCAATGTGGTATAATTAACAACTTTCTGCTGTTCTTCTTGTCTTGTCTTTTCCATCTCTTAATCTTCTTTCAAACCTCTCATATAATCTTTATCTTTGCTTCGTGTTTGTTCATATATATATATATATAGATTCATAGATTGAAACAGAGCTAAAGAGAGAAAAAGATGGGGAGAGAGTGGCATAGGAGTTCAGGCTGCATGAGCGGAATGCTGCACTTCATTGACTTTCACAGGCTTCTCTTCACCGACTGGAGAACAGCAACAGCAGCTCACTCTTCTCCACAGCAACACACTGCTCTAACTAATCTGAAAGGCAAGGACTCTCTTGTTTCTCAAACTGATCAATGGAAGATGTATATATGTGGGTTTCTTGAATCTTGATTGAGATTGTTGTTATAACCTGTGAGTCATCAGGCTTGGGAGAGGAGAATGCTGTCATGAAAGAGAACCATTGTGAAGTTCCAGTGAGTTCAGTACTCTAAATTCAGTTCATGTTTTTCAATTTTTTTTTTTAAAGTTCTTTCTGTGCTTGTGTTTTATTTATTAGTCAAGGATAAGGATACATCAAGTGAGAGTTGCATTAGAGAAGAAGAGAGAGAAGATGGAGTATTGCTTAGAGGAGGAGAGGAGTTCACAAGTAGAAACACCCAGGTCTCCTGGCATTGTAGCTCGTCTCATGGGTTTGGAGTTGTTGCCAGACTCACCAGTGTTCTATTCAGTGAACTCTACTTCTCCAACTCTGAAAAACACTCCACATGATCATCATTCTCAGAAGAAGAAGAAACAACACCATCCTCGGAAACCACTTCAAATCAAGAACACTAACACCATGAACTGTTCTCCCCCTCCTTCCCCATTGTCTCAGAAATCTAAACCCCGGATCAGAGCTAGTTCAAGACATAGAGATGAGAATGAGAATGATCTTGAAAGAGTGAAGCAATGCTGCATAAATAACAGAAACAGAGAAGCAAAGAAGCAAAGAATAGCACTGGTACGTACTTCTCTAATTACCATGTATTTTCTTTTGTAAATATATCTACTTCTTTCTTGATAATTCTTCAAGTGAAAAAACAGAGTTCAAGAACAGAGGAACAAGAGGATGAATTCCAGTACGTAAGATCAGTGCTGCTGCATGCCTTCCAGTTCAAGTACTACTCACATTCTCATTTAATAAACCCAGCCATCTTTCACTTGCTGGAACTGCAACTCAAGTTCCCCACTTCCAGCCAGTTACAACACCGGTGGAATAGGAAGCTCCTCTTTCATCTGGTTGGCGAGATCGTTGGAGATCTCATTCATTACCAAGGATTTAGCAACAACATGCTTGGAAGAGTATGGAGGGAAATAAGGAACTATCCCTTGGCTCATTGCCGTGTCATCGGCGACATTGATGCACTCATTGCAGGGGACTTGCTGCGGGGCAATGTGCGGCAGTTGCTGCATCACCCGGCGGTGGCCGAGGAGGCGGCGCGGGTTGTAGCAGAGGTCGAAAAAGACATCCTTGATGAGCTTGTAAAGGAGATGTTCACCAAGATGTATGTTTAGTTGATAATATTGATAAATATGTATCTAACATGATATCAGAGAGGATTCACCCCAAATCTTCAACAATCTATTTACACATGAAATTCCACTTTACATAGAGAAAAGAAAAACAAGTATATATCATCTTCTACAGTTCTATCTATATATCAACAATGAATCAGTAATCAATCCCCATGTTTAGATAGAAGACTACTGCTGCTGAAACTGCTGGCTTGATCCATGTAGCTTCTCCTGTTGCTGCAATTCATGTCGCCAAGGAATCAGGCTGTAAGGAGGGAAGCAACACTCGCAGTCAACCTCACATGGCTTTGGTGCCATCAAAGCCTCCTCTACTAACATACCCAGTGCTCTGCCACCATCTCTCCCAGCCATGGCTGCATCCCTGAGCTCTCCCCAGCACTCAACCTTATTGAATTCAGGTATGTTGGAGTGAAAGTAAACCCAAACCAAGGCCTCCTCCAACTCTGGGTAGTTATCAAACAAGTTCCCATCTCCATGCACAAATGCCTTCAACACCTACTAAAACCACATCAAATAAGTGAATTAATCAATGAAGTATATATATATATAGCGCATGCAACAAGGAGAGAAGATAATTAAATTCAGAGAGTAATACCACAGGGAGCTCTTTGGAGAAGATGTAGTAACGAAGCCTAGCCACAAGATTGAGTAGGTAGTGACCTCCACTTATATGGCAATGGACATGGAGTGACATCTTGCCCTGCACCTTCCTCCACTCTGCCACCACCTCATCTCTTTGCAGCCTGTTGTACCATCCCTGCAACTGCATACATGCATGCATATATCACTATTGAATCATCGATCCCTCTCACTCTCTATATCTATCTAACTATATATAGACATACGTACATACCTGAGAACGGTTGATGGTGTTGGAGATGGCTAGAGTGATGATGGAGGTGAAGTCACTGTGAGTAAGAGTGTAGGCTCTGGGGAGGCTGCCGGGGTGCTTCTCTCCATCAACTCCAAGGAAAACAACCTTCAGTTTGGAAGCCTCAAAGATGGCCGGACCAAACAACCTCGCCACCTTCACTCACCAACTAAAATCTAAGTCTCCAAAAAAAACCAGTGGTTTTAATTAGATTGATTAAGCAAACAAACATACCGGGACAATGGATCGGTTCCTAGTAGTAATCCGGCGTCCAGAAGATCGGTACGGCGACGGTAGCTGCTTTACTTTGGCCGGCGGCATCACCAGCGCCGCCGTGGAAACCATGGCTTTTGTAAAGTGAGAGCTGAAACTCAACTAGCACTAACTAGAGAAAGTAGAAGAGAAGAGAAGAGAAGAGAAGAGAACTATGAGGATACGGTAGTGCAACTTGTGATACAATACAAGTGATTAGCAGTAATCTATCGCTGTTGCTTATTGGGGGAGGTAAGCTCATGCGGAGAGATTCAAGAAAGAAGGTGCCGTGTGGGAATGGAGATCGCTTGTTTGGCTCTTAGTTGGCTGCTTTGGGAGCCTTTCATGAAGAAAGGTGAAGAAAGGATCAATCCTCCTCCTTTGAATTGGGAAGGTGGGAGGAGTGACTGATGGGTTTGGGATCAATAGTCCATGGAGATCACTGTCTAGCTCGTGTACTTTCTATAGCCTGCCATTGGAAGGCGGTGGAGATTTCTCTTGAATTCGTTTATTATTTAGTAATTGGAAAACGTTTCACTTGCCATCAAGGACAAAATACAGGACTTGTTTTGGAATCCAATGGAACTGACTTTTAAATGCCAGTAAATGATATAAAGTTGGACATACTTATATTATATATATATATATATATCTTCAAAAGTATGGGTTGTATTTTTTTGGTAATGTTATGATATAAACAGTGTTTAGTTTCTCGACAAGGACACTTCCGTGGTCATAGGATTCTTCTAGTTGGTGAACCAAACCAACTTCCACCTGCACTAATGTTGAAATAAATCGAATCGAACATTGACTTTTGATTAACTTGTTTAGTGTAAAATTGCACATAAAATGTGTGGACCCTAACCATGCATACTAAAACAAATATCTCTCTCTCCTTTTTTTTTCCCTTCGATCGCCAAGAACTTATAAATCCGAAAACTTGAAAAATGGATAAATTGCTAATCAATTACTAAAAAAAAATAACCACAAACAAGTAGTTAAAACGAGTACCGGCCATAAGCAGACAAGATGAGTTATAAAAAATAACCAACGGCCTCTTGACCTATTGGTACAAGTTCCCTTGTGTGCGTAAGTTTTTATTAGTTGGGATAATCTCGGGTTCGAACCCCCGTGATTATAAGATGAGGGCATACACATACTTGTGTCACGTTGTCCTCTTCTGAATTTTGAAAGGCGTTTGTTACTTTTATAAAAAAAAAGTTATAAAAAAACAATAAGAAAAATAGCAAACAACAGAAAAACTCCCAGAGATAAATGAAATTAGAAATTTTATAGTATGATTTTTAAAATGAGCGAGCATCAAACAAAGAACTAGGACTCGATACAAAGAGAGATACAACTTTACCAACAAAATCAATGGATTATCATAAGTCTATTCAATCTTATCAAGAGATTATCATTAGTCTATTCAATCTTAGTAATTTGAAATATTAGTGAAGGGTGGAACCTGCTACCGTAGTTTAGAATGTGTGATTGGAATGTAATGGAAGATGTTTTGGTGATAAATAATGCTTTTTTACGAAAACAATTCTAGATATCAACTTCATAACCTTTTTTTCTGGTTTGATGTAGCGATCGTGGTAGAATCCATCGACAAGAGAAGTCTGACAGTCACACAAAAATTTCACATGAAAAGATTCACGATCAACAAACGACCACAAAGGCCTATTGGTATTAGGGTCCCTTGTTAAGTGATGGGTAGTAATTCTGTGAAAGTCCCGAGATCGAACCCCTTCCTTTATAAGGTGAGGGTTAGGTGAACGGATCTCTGGCGAGCCTCTGTGATTCTGCACTGCCGAACATGTACACGTCTCGTTGACATCCTTTAGGGGGTGCTTGTTGGCTTAGTCAAAAAATAAATAAAAAATAAAAAAAAATCCACGATCACATCCCTCAAAGGTAGACTTTGACAACATATGATGAAAAAGTCCGTAGTTGGGGTTGCCATACCCTTTTATTTCATAAGATTCTATTATTGTTGTAAGACCCAGGGTTTTTACGAATAATACATGGACTCAATCGACTAAATTTTTAATGAGAATTAATTAGGGCTACCAGGGGTCTAGTTTTAAATTTCGGAAAAACAATTGAGGACTCCTATGTAATTGTGTCCCCCTAACATCATAGGAAATTGTATGTAAAAGGTTTAAAGGGCAGAGACTCATGTGCAAAAAAAAAATAAAAATAAAAAGGGCATGATTTGGAGGATATTATATATATATATATATATATATATATATATATATATATATATATATATTACACAGTAATTATCACTCGGAGCTTTGAATTCAAGGAAAAATAATAATAAAATATTAATTTATATGTTTAGATATATATATATGGAATGGACGGGGCTGCAATGATTGATGGTTATTGAGTTTGAAAAGGATTTAATTGAGATTTTACTTTCTTTGAGGCTTAGAGAGGAATTTGGCACTCTCTCTAGAAAGTGGACTATCTTGGAAATAAACTAAACTCAAAGGACGTAAAAGCAATTTTCCATCTCTTCAGAAAATGAATAGTGTTAATTAATCAAATGTCCGGGGGCTTCTTAGGATATTTACTGGGCTGTTCATGCACGTGGCATACCAATGGAGGAAATCAGTCGAGGGCTTTGCATGGGGTGCATCGGACGGCTGTGATTAAGCTGGCGGCTTGGATTAGACGATCCAACGGCTGCTGTGGGGTCTGGAGGCTGGCGGTGCGCCGGAGCGGAGGGTGGATCGCACGTCACCGCGAATCTCCTGCACGTTTGAAACAAAAATGGATAAGGATAGTAGAGATCTTCATGTTTGATCGTCGGGTGAGATTCTCGGTTGAGATCTTCACGGACCCTCATATAAATAGGGAGATATCCTCGCTGAACCCTAATACCCTCGTCTCTCATGGCCGCCACCACCGAAGGTTAGAGAGAGAGAGATAGGAAAGAAGGGAGACTGGAGAAGGTTGTGGGAAGAAAAAGGAAGAGGCTGTCTTGATCGGGACTGCGAGCAGCACAGAAGAGCGTCGCCGTTGCTTCTCGTGGAGACTCAGGGGATAGTTGCTGAGTAAAGAGAGAAGGAAGCGCACACTGGGAGGTCCCAATAGGTAAGTTCCCTTTCTATTTCTTCGCTGCTGTAGATCCACACATAGGAAAGGTTGTGGAGGGTTTTATTTTAATGTTTTTAAGAGCATGCATAAGTCCCATAGTTTCTTCTATTTTGTGAAGATGATTGTGTCTGGGGAGTGATAAGTTTTGGGACAGTGCTTTGAGAGTTTCATGATGGATTAATGGCTTGGGTTAAAAGCTTTCGGGTTGCTTCTGGTTCTAGAACACATGGGTAGATGGCTGTTGTTTGTATGATAGAGATGATGGTCTGAGGTGGATATTTGATCGGTAATATAGAGGTACAGATCCTTGTATTGACTTGATTTATATGTATGCATGTGAGGAAGATTTCAATGATTGTTAGAGGTGTTAGTGTGAGTTTATGGAAGACTTGGTAACTATTCTCATCGGAAAGTAGACAGGTTTAAGGGACTGTTTTTGGAAGATTGGGTGTTGGGGAAATAGTGTCACTGTGTGGCTGTACATGTGTGTAATCTGGTGGTTCTGTGGAGGATTGATTGTGAGTATAGTTAATACCAAGTGAGTGGGTTTGCTTAAAGCAAAGTGAATTTGTTTGTTTTAAACACAACTTGGGCCACTGTAGTTTGATGGAATCTGATTTTCCTAAGTAATGGAAGTTGGAGGTGATTATGGTTTAGTTTCATTTCAAGTTAGGGCCGTAAAGGAGTTACATGGCTTATTTTTTTAGTATGGTGGCCAAAGTAAAGTGATAGAATATATTCAGATATTATTTTGCATTTACTTTTATTTTATTTTATTTTATTTTTTTTTGATAAAAATACATACCAAGTTGTGGGATAACCTGGAGAGAGAGAGAGAGAGTTGGGTTAACTGTGGAAGCTCTCTACTTGGGGGTTTGATAGAGCTGGGAATGAATTATTTTAGTGATTTAAAGTTGTGGTTGTTTAGTCTAATTGAATTGATGTGGTTCACATGAAATTCAACTAATTTAATTAAATCAATTAGTAAGTTAAAGATTGATTTGGAGTTATTCCATGGGCCTTGGGTTGGGCCAAAGGCTTAATTAAGTGGGATTATTATATTTAGTTTAGTGGTTGAAATGATTTAAAGGATTGAGATGGGTTAATCTAATGGGCCGGGCCCATTAGTTTAGACATGTATTAAGAGGAGTTTGTTTAGTGGGCCGAGTCCATTTAATTGCATGATTAATATAGAAGATATTATTTAGCCCTAGTTAGTTGCATGTGTTGAAGGTGATGATATTTTTACACTCGTGCGTATATTGAGTTTGGACTCATAACTACCAGATATCGACGAGGAGCGTGGTACTTCGTTGGGACGGATACCGAGCGCTTGGTTGGATTGCGATAAAGGTAAGTTACTCTTGCCTTGCTTCCACCCTAGATATGGGTTTTGTTGACTTTGCTTTTACATGATTTTTTGTAAGTTACTCTTGCCTAGATTCCACCCATTGTCTGGGTTTCTTGATTTGCTAAATGCTGGTTGTTGGCATGTCTTTATTTGTGATACCTGTTGTTTTTGGATACATGCACATACATGATAGTTATTGCTCTCTTTTCATAGGTATGTGTGTGATTGATGCTTTGTGGTAGTGTTATTCTACCTGCGATTGTTTGGAATGCTTTCTGTTGGGCTTGCTCACGTGGGTAGACACTTGGTATGTAGGCACTTTCGTGGTGCTAATGTCTGGTAGGTAGGTATCGCGTCGAGTGGAGTGGCGTGCTCGTGAGCATAATATACATTTATCTGGCATGAGACCGTGGAGATCACGCGATGCCAATGTCTTTGGCGGGTAGGGTGTCGGCCAGAGTTTCTTCTTCCGCTTGATGGAAGCGGAGGTGAGCTCGGATTTTTCGAAGGCGTTAGGGGCCAGGGCGCCTGGCGTTCCGGCATTCCCCGCCGAGGGACGATACTCGGGTTGTCCGCGGTCGGTGGGGTCGATCAAATACGCGACATGAGAGAGGTGCGCTACCGGGGCTGACAGGTTAGTCGGTAGCGGCCGGATCTTTGTGTGTTCGGCGGGGAAATCATTGTTGAGCTTGTTATTGGAATTCTCTTTGAGCCTCGGGTTTTGTTGGATAGAGTCGCATTAGCATGTTTGTGGTAGACTCCTAGGATCTGATTGTTTAGTGATTCGCTGATTGTGACATGCGTGTATCTTTTTATTGTGCTTACACGTCTTTGAGATTCCTTGCGAGGTACTTCGGGCTTTCCTTTCGAAAGCTCATCACCTTTTTCCTTCTCTCATTTCGTGTCACGAGGAGTAGGTGACTTGAGCTTTCGAGGAGGCGTCTCACGAGTGGTGTGATATTTCTTGAGGTCGGAGGACCTCTTTTGGATTCTTGTGTGAGATATTGGTTTATGACCTGTAGGGCTTTGGTGTTGTTTAGGGTATTGGACCCTTGTACTTTATTTTCGCATTAGCACTCGATTTGTATTTGTTTATTATTGGATTAATAAACTTTTGAATTTATTTTGTTATCATATCTTTGTTCTTGGGCCTTGTACTCGAGTGGGGCCCGACTCCCACTTCGGGCCAGTAGATGCTGATGGCGTCTTCGAGGTCCCTGGTCCGAGATTAGGGGCGTTCTGATTGTATTGTGTACAACAACTTTATTTTTTAATGAATGTAGTTTATTCACTTTATTAATATATATATATATATATATAGGGGACGAGTAATCTAGGGACGTCCCTAGATTTGAAATCTAGGGATGTCCCTAGATTAGCTGTCGGATTTTGATCCAACGGCGTGTAATCGTGGAAATATCTCTTGAGAAAAACAGTCATCAATTAATCGATTCTCGCATTCCTTCTTCTCGGCCCCGAGTAACCCTTCTTTCTCGCCGCTTCTTGTCGAAAACCCTAAATCTCCATTGAAAGCTCGAGCTCTCAACTATGAAACACAGATTGAGGAAACCCTACCGCGTATAGGCCGGCAAGAGGAACCCTCGGGAAGCTGTTCGAGATCTACGCCTCAGGATCCCGCCTGCTCACATCGTCCAGCGCCTCCCTCGCCTCCCTCGCCTCCCTCGCCTCCCTCGCCTTCACACCTACTCGGTTGCTTCTAGTAACTCGTTCGCTCTCCAGCTCAACGCCCATTCCACTATCCGGACCAGGTTTGGGAATTTTGATGCTTTTGTTGTGATTCTGGTTTTGAGGGTTCGTTTTATTGTTTTTTTTTATATTTGGATTCATTGCTTTTCATATTTGTTTGTTGGGATCTACTTGATCTATTGTATTTATTTTCATTTTAGTTTGAACTTTTTTTTTAGATCTATGCTTGAAAGGAGGCATTTTTTATTGCAAATTTTGATGGCTTTGTAGTGATTATGATTTTTGGATTTTATTTGTTTCATTCTTTATTTCGATGCATTTCTTTTCCTAGGTGTTAGTTGGAACCCGTTGATTCATCTTGTGTATTTTCATTTTAATTCAATTTTTTTAAGCTCTAAAATCAAGACGAGGCCTTTTTATTGGAAATGCATTTCTCTTCTTTTTTCCCTTGTGATGGAGTTTCACGGTTTTAGTGGGATTTATTGGCATATGACAAGGCAATTCATCTGTTAAATTTGGCTTTCTCTTCAAATTAGATATCTTGGTTAAGAATGCTTATAGAAATCATCATGTGAATTGGCAAGTTTGGTCATCTTTTGGTGGTTTCCTAGCTTGAATTTTTCATGATTGAAGATGTAATGAATTATCTAATTTTAGATAGCTGCAGTAAGTGAAGAAGTGATCTATTAATGTATTTCCCATGTCAAGCAAAACAAAAAAAAACAATAAAACAATAAAGTTGTTACTTTTCCAATGATTTTTAGAAATTATTCAGAATCTTAGAAATTATTCATGTACATTGGCATAACAAGCATTCTTCTTCTTTTTGTCAAATCCCTGGTGCCTCGCCGTCGTTGTCATCTCCACCCACTATCCTATGAAGGGGTTCTCTCGTTTCAAGGTATGTTCCACATCTTTCTTCTGATCTGTTGATTTTATTTTGCTTGTTTTGTGGATTTGAGATATAATTGATCTAAAGAACATTGAATCCCTTTTAAAGTTGATGTTTTTGGTTCTATGCTATTAGAAATCTCAACTTTCATGTTCAATAAGTTGTTTGTTCAGGAACAAGGATGGGTTTATCTATGTAATTTTTTGTATGTCATGTTGGTTTAAGAAAACATAAATTGAAATAACATTAAGTTGCTTTGGGTTTCACTATAGTTGTTTTCGTGTTGTGTTGATATAATTAAATACCAATCGAGATAACATTGAACCTTATTTCAGATTGATGTTTTTGGTTCTATGCATGGAGAAAGATCAAACTTTGCATCAGGGAGGCTGCTTATTGGGCATAAAAGCTATGGATTTTTTTTGCATTTGTGTGGATATAAGGATTGAAATAACATTGTGCCTTCTTTCATATTGATGTTCTGGTTCTATGCTTGGAGAAAGTTTGCAAAATTTTATTCACTTGCATTTTTCAGGCAAACATTGAGGTTTTTCTATATGTTTTCTCATGTTTTGTGAATTTATTTCCTGGTGATTGGATTGTTGTTTCAGGTTTGTGCAGTTGTGGAAGAGGATGATGGCCCTAAGTGGTGGGAGAAAATGTTGGGCCAAATATGATTGATGTTCACTCAACCCAGGAATTTATTGATGTATTAAGCCAAGACCTATTTGTTGAGTCACTTTTTGTTGTATAATGAGGATGATGCTCTTACCATTCCTTGTATGACTATTTGAAAAAAGATACTCTTTTCCTTGCAATTCCATATTTACTTTAAAAGTCTTATGGCCGCCCATATGCCACCATTATCAAGATAAACAAGGATGGTCATCCAAGCTTCAGGAAATACCTGCAATTTCAGTAGGTGTTTCAAGACATCATATACATCACCTTTCAAAACAGAATACTGAAAGAAGGACTAAACTATGATTCAATCTAAACGTCACAAACTATTTTGCAGGTTTTGGAAGTGTCATTGTTATGAAATTCAATTTCTGTGAATCAAATAAAAAGTTAATCTCCTGTAGCTTAAAAACAGATCACAAACAGTAGCTTGCATACCCATGAAAAAACAGTAAACAAGTCTCTTGTAGATCAAAAACATATCACAAAACTGCAGCTTGCATACACATGAAAAAATAGATATCAAGTCTCCGGTAGCTCAAAAATATATCACAATACAGCAGCTTGCATAAACATGAGTACTCAGATAAAAAGTCACCTGTAGCTCAAAAACATATCACAATGTAGCAGCTTGTATACACATCAAAATTAATCAAATTGTTTCTGAATCAAATAAAAAGTTAATCTCATGTAGCTCAAAAACAGATCACAATACAACAACTCTTACATACACATGAAAAAAACAAATAACAAGTCTCATGTAGCCCAAAAGCAGATCACAATACAGCAGCTCTCCAGAATAGTAATACAACAGATTGTAAACAACAGCTTGCAGACACATCAAAATTAATCACAGTGGACCTATATTCAAGTAATATCGAAAAGCTTCATCCTCATCCTTAAACTCTATAGAAACAAATGGGATTCTTGGCAATTCCTATTCGTCTCGAGACTGTGGACTCATTGCCAATTCTTGTCCATCTTGTGCTGCCGTTTCATGTCCATCTTCAAACTGTTGGGTATCAACCTCTTGTGGCACACAACCATCCTCTTCATTATACCCACATGACTCGAGCTCATTCAAATCTATATCAATAACCTCAAATATGGAATCATTGTCTTTGCATATTTCATCTATGATATCTGCCATGATATTCTATTAAAAAAAATACAACTAATTAGAATAAAAATCAAATGTGTAAATAAACAGGAAAGCATTTTAAATGTGTAAATAAGAACACATACAATTAGAAAACTGCAAGAACCTATACAATTAGAAAGCTTTTAAATGTGTAAATTAGAACAACAATAAGAACAGTGATGCTATAAACTAAAAGTATGCATAAACGATTTTGCACAGCCCAAGCAAGTGCTGGCCTAAAAGAATCTATGCTCCGCAACCAAAACATACATGGTAAAGTTACCGAACATCCCCAACCCATAGCTCAAAAACTTATCCAATAATTAAATTACACTCATCAACACACGTTATGTCATCATGAAAACAGAGCTATTTTAGTTAATTTCAATAACTAAAATTTCATGTACAGTCTCTGAAATACAAGGAATTGGAGTGAAATGTATGTACCACCACAGATTTCAATAAATTTCATTGAAACATGAAAACTTGAAACTTGTGCACAAAATTAACATGAAATACAGAAGAAAAATAATCACAATTGTCCATCATAAAAACCATAATGCTATTCTAATCTCCAAAAACCAAGAAATTGGACTGAGATGCCGAAAGCACAATAGATTTCAACTGATTTCATTAAAACTAAAAAATTTGGAAAATTATAGCAAAGTATTTCACATTAAATGCACACAAACAGTTTTCCAAGATTTTACCTACAGTGCTCTTCTTCAGTAAAGAAGGAATGAATATCCCCTTAAATTTCTCCGCAAGTCGGCCACGCAGCCAAACGAAATCACTGTACCGCAAGATTGCAATCTTCTCATGTACAAAATCGTTTTCTTCAGAATAGGCTATCCACGCGGGGGTTCTCCAGAATAGGGTTTCCATGACCTTCTCTTGAGTTCGTAGCGAGGACGCGAGAGAAGCCGTTGAGCTCGTGGCGAGGACTCGAGGACGCTGGTGAACGATTGTGAAGTTTGTACGAGAGAAGTCGTTGAGTTCGCGGCAAAGATGCAAGGACGTGGGTAAACGATTGCGAAGTCCGCGTAAGAGAAGTCGTTGACTTCGCAGCGAGGAAGCAAGGACGCGAGTGAACGATTACGAAGTCCATGCAAGAGAAACAGTTAGGTTTGAGGCTAGAAAGCAAGGACTCGGGCGAACGATTGAGAAGTCCCCCTCTTGGTTTTCAAATTTTCATATTAGCCGTTGGATCAAATTGGATTTTGATCCAACGGCTATCGTAGGGAAGTCCCTAGATTTCAATTCTAGGGACGTCCCTAGAATACATATTGCCATATATATATATATATATATATATATATATATATATATATAGTTTGATAGAAGGACTTTTTAGAATAAATTAAGGGTTTTAATATATTTTGTGTTTGAATATGTTAATCTACATATACTTTTATAGTTGTGAAGTTTTGATAAGTGTATGATTATAAGGGTGTTTTGATATTTAATTGTATAATCTCAAAATCTAAATCCTTGTCTTCTTTGTTTTCGTAAGAGTGTTTTGGTAATTATATGATACCAAAACAACTCTTGAAAAATGGTTTTTTTCATAAGCTTCTCAAAAAAGTTTTTTCCAATTTTTTTTATAGCTTTTGCTCCTCGAGATAAGCCAATACAAACATTTTTTTGGAAATTCCTATAAATATTTAACTTATAAAAAAATATTTTTGGGCTTCCAAGAAACTATCCAAACGGATCATATATATAAACACAAATCATAAATAATTCTTATACTTTCGATGCGGCAATTGCCAGGTGGAGAAAAGCTTTATAAACTCCATATTTTTTGATAAATATAAACTCCAATTTTCTAGGGGGGAAATAGTATATAAGGAAAATAAAAAAAATGCGGTAGAGGACATCCCACGTGACCTATTATCCGCCGCAAACATCGTTGCTGATCGCGAGGCACTTATTATTTTATTCAACATCTTTCCCTCTCCGTCGTTCTCATTCCTTGAATTCCCTCGTACCCTTCCCTCGTACCCCGGGGTCTTTGAATCCTTGCCAACGCGATAATGGCTGAAAAACCATGGATCTTTGCTCTTCTAGGAGCTTCTTGGACCGGCAGCGGTGTGGCTGTGGTTGTGATCCCGGAAAAGTAGAAGTTTCAGTTGGGCATTACTATGTTTATGTGAGTTCTTGATCTTAAACTCTCACTTCTTCTGGATTTTGTTGTCAAACAATGAAATTAGAAAAATTCTTGGCAATTTCAGTGTCTAATTATGTTTCCATGCTGTATTCCTGATGTTTGATGGGTCTATATGAGAGATGAAACACAAGCTCTCTGTTTTATTCCCTTTTTTTTTTTTTTTAAATTGGTATGAACTTTCTGAATGATTTTACATGTAATGGTTGGTATGGAATTTCCGTATTAATTCTCATTTCTTAAATTGATCTCATGGAATAGCCGTCCAAATGGAACTTGAGCTTCTTAAAAGGAAAATGAATTTCTTTTTGCTAATCCTATGATTCCCCCAACATCAAGGGAAATTCTTAACATTTTAGATAAAAGAGTTTGGATTGGATTCTTACATTATAGGAAGCTGGGAACTATTATTTGTGAAACTTATTAGAGATTCTCTAACCATTTTTACTGTGCACCAACTGATAAGCTGACACTAAACTCCACCCAAAATAGTTGATCATGTATATGATTTTTATGCATAGATTTGATTCTTCAAGAAGATATCCAAAGTATAGATGCTGCTCAATTTAAGGAGAAGATTTACTGGACTGTTACTGTGTGCATCTATCTGCTCAGTTGTTTTTTTTTTTTTGTTGATAAATATGGACAAGCCGCTAGAAGCATGGCATATGTGTGGTTCGAACCCTCCACTTCTCCTTGTGAGAGAAGATGGACTAGCCAACTTTCCTTGTGAAAGTTGGTTGATGTTTTGTTTTTTTGAAAAGCAGATGTTTTGTTATTGTGCTTTGTTTTATGGAGTACGTATGTTTTCGTTGTGCATAACTGATGAATATTATAGCACATACTCTGATGTTGTTCGCTTTTGAGTAAGAGATATTGTGCAATTTATCAGCTTGCTTATCTGTGAAAATCACTGTGAAACTAGTTGCTCTGGAGGCAAGATGGCAGCTAAGTGGTATGGTAATGGAGCTTTAGGGTCCATGGAGCACCGATACAGACACGGGACACGGACAGGACACGACACGGACACGCCGACACGGCATTTTTTTAAAAAATAGGATACGGACATGTTGGAACACGTTGAATATAAATACATATAAAAATATTTATATTATATATATACCGGAAAGTAACATATGGTCCCTGTATTACTTTTGAAATCCCTATATAGTCCCCCCTAAGTGTCGGTATCTGTTTACTACAATGATCTATCCACTTATTATTCACCCTAAGTGTTTAAAATCGGAAGAATGTAAAGTACCATGGATTATATGATAATTTTCCCTTATATATATATATATATAATACAGTTTGTACACAAAAAAATGAACCACTGCTAACTTCAAAAGAACCCTAAACCATTGTTACTAGTACTCATGGACCAGATCGATGCTAGGTTTAAAGGCCGACGTGTCATGGACGTGTCGACGACAATTAAAAAAAAAAAAAAGATTCATTTTTTACCGTATCGGACACGTATCCATAAGTGTCCGGTGCATGTAGGTGTCGGATACGTGTCCGATACGGATACGTGAGCTGATTCAAGGTGTCGGTGCTTCCTAGTTTAGGGTCATTAGAATGCTTTTGAAAATTGTTATTTCTTTAAGATATTGAGCAGATTAGGTGCATTGTTTTGTTGCCTGCATTTCAGTGGATGTGTCGATAGTTTTAATCCTTATCCTGTAAGATCTTGTGTGGTGTAGTACACTAAGTTACCAAGTTCCTAAATGTGTTCTTGATTTTTGGCCAGTAAGTATGCAAGCATGTATGCTAGTGACCTGCTGTATGCTTGATCTGGTCCATCTCATGCTGGGAATACATGTGGTGTTATTTCTCTTGCTAAATAATTTTGAGGCATGTTTTGGTCTAAGACCTGCTTCTCTTTGATTCCCTAGATATAAACCTCGCGATGGTTCAAATATATACAAGATGCATTCATTCTGTTTCTTCTGGTCTTAGAATTGAATCCCAACTCTAGTTTGTCTTAAACATCACCGACTTCTTGAACTCCACCTAAATCACCCTGCCACCATATAATTCCAGAAGACAGTAAAGGGAAAACAGGAGATTTCAGCTTGTAGTAGTTTTTCTCTGTTATTGTTATCAATTTTTGTTTTCATATCCCATTTAGGCACAAATCTTCAACATAAACTGTTAATGACTGTGACTCAGTATGCTTAATGGTTAGGCCTTGAAAATTTGATGTTTACTCAGTCTTGGTATGCAGGCCTGATTTGACCAAGTGGAACATTTTCCTTATTTCTGTCATCCTGAGCAATGCTAATTGAATCTTTTTCCTGGATGTTCTTTCCTATTCCTGTATCTAGTTACTTTGTTTTCGAATTCCTTCATGCATGGCATGCCATGGCTTATCTATCTTCTTGGGAAGATCCGTTTCCTCAAACCTGGTAAACAATCCAATTAGATACCAAATGAAATAAGAGCAAACACCCATCCTTAAACATTGGGATACACAGATATGATCCCCTGGAGAGCTGATAAACCAAGATGCTGCTTTGTTTGTTGAAATCTCAGATTGTTATGCTCTTTTCTGTCTTCATTAAATAGCAATCTTTTTTTTTTATTAAGCAAGTGGATGATAGATTATTTGTATCGGTGCAGTGAAAAAACACAAGAACTCAGAGGCCAATGAAGATCCCTGATTCAAGCCAACATAAGACGTGCAACACCAACGACCAAGTGGTCTATTGGTATCTCGGTCCTCATAAGAATTCCGACGATCAAGAGGTCTTGGGTTTGATTCGCGGGTGAAAACACATTTCTGGGAGTGTGAGTAGTGGTTATGGCAGGTGGTCTTAACGCCTATATGTGCGCGGGCCCCGCCATCTGAAGCTTGTGCACGCCCTTCATTTCTTAGCGGCTTGCCGCTCATATTACTATATATATATAAAAGACATGCAACTCAAGAATTGAGAGATTGGGCATATAGCAAGAGAGTATAATGTTGTAGCTGAATTGATGATAGATTGGTGAGGATGATAAGAATAGAAGGAAGACTGCTCAACTATAGGAATCAAAGAAGTTACCGGTCTTGCTGCGAGAAGAGATTCGAAATCTGGTAGATTTTTATAACTAAAGAATAAATTTAGTGCACCCGCTACGAGTTAAAAAAAAAAAAAAAAAACATAGGACATGCAACTGTGGGAATATAATGGGATCATGATTTGAGTCCATAGAATCAAACCATTAGATAAGCACCACTTGGTAATAACATGTAATTATGTCATTGATTTTAGATCAGGTTTTACTATCCTGCTTTGATTGATTAGGTCTGATTTTGATTTGGTATAATAATGGTTATATATACTTTTATGCCATTGTGTGCTAATGACCCGAACAATAATATTAATAAATAGGTGTCCTTGAACAATGTTCATTGTTCAACTTGACCCGTCACCCACTCAAAAGCATATAAAAAAAAGGAGTTTTATTTTGACTGGACTACTAACACAGTTCAATTCCAATGCAACCACCAATTTTCACCACTCAATAAAGCCATAATTGTTTTTGCTTTTATCACAATGTTTTTTTAAAACTTCTAGATTGTTAAAGTAGTAACATATTTAGGATAAGTAGTGATAATAATTTATTATTTATTATACTCACGGTCCAACATTTCTAAGTGTATGGACCAAAATATCCTTATAAATTATTATAATATTATTAAATATATATATTAAATTAAATTTTTACTAGATTAATAAAATTTTAATAGAATGATATAACCTTCTCACCTCTTCCCCTCATTTATGGAAATGAATTTCAATAAAAACCTTCATCCTTACTAAACATCACATTCCAAAATAAATTTATTAATAAATGTTTTTAATTTTAAATAAATTATTTTATATTTTAAAATGTTTTTAAATTTTTTTAATAATATAAACAAGCCATTAGAGTAATTCAAACCTGTCACCCTTTTGAATGTTGGTAATGTTTTTTAATTTTTTATTTCTGTTTTTAACCTAATTTATGACAAGCTAACAATTTATGGGATACAAGCAGAGTGTTTTTAATAAAAATTCAGTTATAATTATATATTATATATTCGGGTCATCATGAGATATCCCCTGAAATCTTAAGCGGTCAATGAAACAGCGAACCCTCGCCAGCTTCTCTCCGCCTTCTCCGATCATCTCCTCTAGCGATTCAAACCCCCTACTCCTCCTCTCCGCCGTCGTCGCTGCCGCCGCCGCCACCCTTTCAATCTTCAAACCTTCTCCCCCTCGTTCTCTCTGCCGCCGCCGCCTTATCCTCCCCATGAACTCCCCCGTCCACTCCCCTGAACCCCTCACCTTCTCCTCCCCCGATTCCCTCTCCTCCTGGCTCCGCCCCCGCCTTCCCCCTTCCGCCCTCGACTCTTGGGGTGTTTCCCCCGGCTCCAAGACCCTCTACAACCTCTTCCGCGAGCTCTCCCTCGGTGAGTCCTCCCTCCTTCCCC
Source organism: Dioscorea zingiberensis (assembly GCA_026586065.1). Lineage (NCBI taxonomy): Eukaryota > Viridiplantae > Streptophyta > Magnoliopsida > Dioscoreales > Dioscoreaceae > Dioscorea > Dioscorea zingiberensis. The sequence goes on along the minus strand of CM048822.1, from coordinate 4,421,423 downwards.
AAGACCACCCCGCTCCTCCCCTCCGCTGCGTCCACGTCGCCACTGTCAAAATCTACAATCAACGTGGCGCCATCCTCGTGGAATCTCACCAGCTCCTCTCCGATGGCACTGTCCGCACCCGCGGCCGACCTCCATCGGAAAAGATGCTTCCCGGAGAGTCGGTGGAGGAGGCTGCGGTTCGCGCCGTCAGGGAGGAGATTGGAGGAATGGAGGTGAAGATTAGGGCGGGGACTTATAAGATCAGGGTTGAGGAGAGGGTTTCGGCTTCCTACCCGGGGTTGCCAGCCAGATACGTGCTACATTCAGTGGAGGCGGAGGTTGTGGGATTGCCGGAAGAGGGGGAGTTCTCGACTGAGGAGACGGGGGAGTGCGATGAAGATGGCAACGGTGTCGCCGGGAAAACATTGTGTGTCAGGAGGCATTTCTGGAAGTGGGTCGATTACGATGATGCCTCATTGGACTTTGGAGCTTGAATTCCGGTGTGTTTTGACGCCTTCTATGGATTTTCCTTTTCCTGAATCTCGATTGATAATTATTCTATTCCTTATTTGTTTTCATGAATAGAATATTATTGCCACTGGATTGTTAATGCGGTGGCACAAGTGGGAATTTTTGGTTAATTCTTATCTAAATGTTGTCTTTATGAGCATAGCATATATATTTGGCTGTGATTCTCTTCTTAATTAATAAATTTTGATCTTGATGAGCAATGGTTCTTGAAGATGAATGGGTTTCACACTGAATCTTTTGAAGTGTTTTACTAATCCCCAATGCATTTCAAGGGGAAGCAACTTAATTGAGGATCAAATTCCCATTTTACCTTGAGCCACTTAGTCATTGTCATTCCGTATATTGAATCATTGTTAAATAAAATGGCACCCTGGAAAATCCAGTTCTATGTTTCTGAATGTTGTTCAAATGTGTTGCTAGAAGAGGAAAATAAATTTGGTCCAATTTACTGATTAAGGTGGGAAGCCTTGCAAACGTTATAGTTATTAAATTTCTGAGTAGACTGTAAAGGGTTGAGGACATTCTGCATGCTTTCCATATTAAAGTGAATTTAGAACTTTAATTGGCTATCTTTGCATGATTTCATGATTATAGATGGAATTGATATATTTATTTGAAATATAAACTTAGGTAGAAAAGTAGGTTGTCATAGGAGGAAGGATTGATGGAAATCATGAAAACCTGAACTAGTACAATCTTGAAAATTTATGATTCAACCATTTTATTGTTCCTGAAATCTGTCTGATACGTATGCTCAATGAAAAGCTATAACTTATGCGGTCACTGGTTCTACTGGATCACATGAGATTATGTTTTTTTCATCCCTCAATCATTAGGACGAACCCGTCTTAATCCTTTTTCATCCCTCATTTGATCACCTAAACTTTGAAAGGCACAAAACCCTACCTGCCTCTTGATGGTTGGAAGATTTTTGTTGTCATCTACAGTATCCAGTTGCATAATCATGTCAATTTTTTCTTTTAATTGTTACTTTACTCTTCTATATCAATTACTTTATTTCAAGGCTGTGATTCTAGAGCTCTGCATGTATAATACAATTGCTGCCTTATCAAAGAGACGTCGAGCATGGAGATGAATTCAATAATGCCATAATTCCCAGGTGTATTAAAAAGCATGGATTCGCAAGGAAATAAATGTATGGGGCATTGCTTTAATTTTCCTCTTTGCCACATCATTTGGTCTATGGATATAAATTTGAATTTGGTATATTAGAGTCAAAATAACCACTGCCCATTCATGTATTGGGCACAATTTGTCAACCCCATACCTTCATGCCTTACCTCTCCCATGCTTCCATAGACTAGTCAACTCTATAGTACCTTGTCATGCCTCTACTTTAGGCTGCCATAATTTCTATAGCTACACTCATTTAAGACCCTTGTTGGCAAGGTCTTCTGCATCTTCTACTGGTGAGTTGTTGTGAAGGAGGCTGTATCTCTCCTTGAGGCTAGCTGCAGTGAAGGGTGTTGGAGATGGTCACGTAAGTGGATTCACTATATAAATTGATGTTTAAAAGCATATTTGAACAACATTATCAGTCCCTCTGCCCCTCCTTTCTATTTTCCTTGTTTTAGGTGTTATAGGTTGATCTTTGTTTCTATTGTTTGATTTATTAAAGTTATTTTGGATGTGCCCTGATCTTCTAAGATTTATCACTTCATTGATTGATTTTCAGTGCTTTTTTTTTTAAAATTGTTGCTTTTCGTATTTTACCAGTTTTATTTGTGATCACATCCTAAATAGTTTTGATTGGATAGATGTGTCTGCGGATCTTTATTTTTTTAATTGTTTGTTGCTCGGTTTTGAATGGTTTTGATAATCTCCTGGATTTTGTTAGTATTATGATTGGTTTATTGTTTGTTTTTCCTTTCTTTATTTAATAATATTATTTTTTTATATCTTGTTGTACCATGATTTTGTGAAAGGATCCAGTATGAATGTGCAACTATTGTGGAAAACTTAGGGTCCGTTTAATACGCAAAAAAATGAAGGACAACACAAGACAAAGTTTCAGACATGCGTTGTTTGATTTAAAATGGATGCCAAGATACAACACAAGAAAGGTGTTTGAATACAAAGATAAGTGAAAATTTTCATTCCTCAAAATATACGGTACAATTTTTTAAGTGAGGGACAACACAACTTAAAGACAAATTTTCCCCTAAGTTAAATTAAAAATTATAACAATACCCCCAACTTAAAGACAAATTTGCCCTCAACTTATAATAAAATTTACAACAATGCCCCTAACTTAAAGACATTTTTGCCCCTAACTTATATTAAAATTACAATAATGCCCCCAACTTAAAGATAATTTTGTCCTTAACTTATATTAAAATTACAACAATGCCCCCAACTTTATATTAAAAAATTACAATATTGCCCTTAAGTTAAAGACAATTTTTGCCGCAACTTATATTAAATTTACAACAATGCCCCCAACTTAAGAAAAATATTGCTCCTAATTTATATTTAAAAATTACAATATTGCCCTCAAGTTAAAGACAATTTTGCCCTCAACTTATATTAAAATTACAACAATGCCCCCAACTTAAGAACAATATTGCTCCAATCTATATTAAAAAATTACAACGTTGCCCCCAACTTATATTAAAATTACAACAATGGCCTCAAGTTAAAAACAATTTTGCCCCCAACTTATATTAAAACTCTAAAAAAAATTTACTCCAAAATTGCATAAGAAAGCACAAAGGTATTATAGTAATTTTATAGTATTTTGTCCAGTACTTGTGCAAAATAAACGGAGAACAACACAAAAAGGTTTGTGATGTCCATTGAATATCAAACAAAGAACAGTACAAACAGTTGTGCTGTCCCACAACAATTTGTACTGTGCTGTACTCTTGGGCTGTTCTCTTTCGCGTATCAAACGGACCCTTAAGGTGTTTTGAATAACTTTGCACCTGCGAACATGGTTCATTTTAGGGCTACAAAGACTTGGAGGGTTTCAATTCTTGTACCATAATTTGGTGAAAGGTTTGAGGTGATATGAATGCGCAACCATAGTGGAAAACTTGAGGTGTTTTGAATAATTTTGCACCTATGAACATGGTTTGTTTTAGGGCTGCAAAGACTTAGGCTTTCAATTCTTGTACCATGATTTGGTAAAATAATGTTTCTTTGTATTGATTATTTTGACACCATGCTTGTTAGGTTTGGTGCCTGAACTAAAACAATGAAATATTTTGAATAACTGAAGTGTCCATTTCATGATTTCATGAGTTGTTTAGGATAGCCTTACACCTATAACTGCTGTATTTAATTGGCACATTAGTGGATGTTGGCATGATGACTACATGTGTTAGATTTAGCGTTGCAATGAGATGGTGTCTTCTATGAGTTATTTTTATCATCTTTCTTGGTTTTTCTTTTTATTTCTCATGTCGGGTCCATACATGCTTAAAGTGATTTGCTTGGATGCCGAATCTTCCATTTGGTTTGTGTTTTTGGTAATTCAGATACATTGCTTGGACTATTTCGGGGTTTTTTTGGTTTTCATAGCTATTAATGTATATCAATGTTTATGTTTAGATATTAGTTAAAAAACCCAAATTAACTATGATTTGACCAAGTCAATGGGGTACAACATTGATCATGTTGACATGAACTTTTGAAGTATAAAAAGAGAACTAGTTTCGTACCAAGCTGTCAGTGAAACAATAATGAAATCTAATGTTCTGACTCAGGTCATTAAGGTAAAATAAATGGAAACTTTGTTGTTCTGACTCAAGCCATTGAGGTAAAATAAATGAAAATTCTGTTATCATGACCGGGGACCACTGAGATAAAATAAATGGTCATAGGAAATTTGGGTGACCTAATCTTTTATAATGGTTCTAACTTAAGAAACATATTTACTCTGACTCTCTTGAATATTTTGATACTTTGCTGCACTATATCTTATTTGGTATACTCATATGGGTTTTTGATATAAGGCATGAAAAGTGTATCTTGGCAATGTAAATTGTGATAAAAATATTTTGATACAACATGGCATGCTTCAAATAAGTTTTGGTCGATTACTTACTGGGCTGTTAAGCTCAGATCGCTTCTTTTTTTTATTTTTTGGTGTAGTTAGACTGGCCGCTAGCTAGGTGAGGGGATCATCCAGTAATATCGTAAATGCTTAGGGTAGTTTCAGTTGATGTTTGTCAGACTTTTGTTCGTTTAAACTTGAACTTCTAACTTTCGTGGGGGTGTGTACTGATACTAATACAATGTTGATTACTTACTGGGCTGTTAACCTCAGAACCCTTTTTTTTTTTTCAGAATAGGAGTAGTTAGACTGGCCGCTAGCTAGGTGAGGGGATCATCCAGTAATATCGTAAATGCTTAGGGTAGTTTCAGTTGATGTTTGTCAGACTTTTGTTCGTTTAAACTTGAACTTCTAACTTTCGTGGGGGTGTGTACTGATACTAATACAATGTTGATGTACTTGCATTTAAATCCATATTGTTAAGGTTTTGTGCTCTAGATTGTGATATAGGTTTGAGGCCTTGCTGGGTTTGCATCTGGTCAGCCTGCGGCCGTTTGTCATGTTGGGTCCATCGATTTTGGTTCAGGATGTGACATAATTAATAAGAAAAAAATGCAAGGTAGGCTTTTTTACAACCTTGGGGACTATTGCAAAGTAAATATTTACTCTTTCCTCATTTGACCCTGTTTTCATCTGTAACCAGCCTAATATGTGTTGGGTACAATCTCGTTTCATCGAATACCAGCCTTGTATTTTCTACACTTTTTGAAGATTGTTGTTTTAGTTGTCTTGCTGTGCATTTTTTCCTGCACTTTGGTGGTTATTTATGAGTTAAAAGAGAATGTTCCTTGTCTGATATAAAGAAAATCGTTCCCAAACTAGTTCTTATATAATGATAACTTTTTCAATTTGGTTATATCATTTCAGATATCTCATTTCCCATGTCATGCCCAGTCTTTTTCTTCTTTTTTTCTTTGCTGCACCATAATCCATACATTTGGTTTTGGTCAACGGGCCAGCAATTTCCCATAATCCATATCATTAATGAGCCGTTCATAATCCATACATTGGCTGCACCTTACTGCATGATATTCATTCAACTAAGCAGAGTTTAGTTGCATACTATGCATCATGCAACATTCATAGCATTTTTTTTTACTGTGGATTGAAACCATATTTGGTGTCATTATTTTGTAATTGTGAATGGCTCATTAATGATAGCATGCATCTACTTGTAAATTCCATAATTTTGTCTTCCTCTTTCATGCAGTTTTAAACCGAGATCAGAGCTACTGTAAAATCTTTTAGTTTTCCTTATTCATTTGGATGCGCTGTCTATTTTTTCCTCCTGAGATTGCTGTTCTTATAGTTTTTCCCCTTATTTTTCTATCTGGTGATTGAGTGGGAAGGTTCTTAAATAAAGCGTATAGAAGTTGAGTTTCTTTTATATTGAAAGCAACCCCCTTCACAAATTGTTAGTTGACAATAAATTGCAGATTAGTCAATTGAAGCTGCTTTGTTCAGCATGGTATTGTCATTTCTTATATATTTATTATTGTTATTATTATTTTTGAAAATCAGTGTTAGCCCTAATATATTATTATCTGCTAAGGAAGATATTCTTTTACACTATTATTGCTATCATTAACCAATCTCTGGCCCCCATGCAACAAGTAGGCAATAAACAGATTGATCACAGCAGTTCATATTCTTGATTAATTGAACTGTCACTTTGTTATATTGCTGAATTTCCTGTTGTTTCTATCAGAGAGAAAAATCCATTTCTTATGTGTTTAGCCCGGTGCTGATCAGTTATGCCTGCTATCCACATAAGATTTGTATAATGCTTTCCAAAGTGGCTGGTGTTTTGCTTTTGTCGCATGGCTTGCAGATACAAACAGAGAGGAACAGCTAGAACTTCAATAGAATAATTTGCTTTTCTCATAGAGGTACAGGGTAGTAATCACTCCAACTTCATCTTAGGACCCCTCCAGTGGAATCATGAAGTCCAACAAACATGGTTCTTATTGGGGCCTGAATAGAATCCAAACCCTGAGCAAGATTGTTAGTGTCAAAATGAAACTTTTCAGGATTTAGAGCTTGCCATGTCTTCTGTTTTCATTATTTAAGTCTAAAATTTAAATGTGCAATCACATGGGTTTGCCTCACAAGATACAAAGGTAGAGTACATAGGTGATGGGAACTTGATATAGCGTGGGTAATAGTGAAAGCAATCTTGTATTTTGAAGGATCAGGCAATGCTTTGGTTGAGCATGAAGTGGCCTTTCTAAGGTTGGGTAATAGCAATCATGGTCATAATTTATACATGCTTTCTTGCAAATGACTTCCTTATGGTGTCACTTGGTTGTGCAGGTTGGTGTGATGGTCATCCACTTGTTGGTTTTAGCCAAACTGATTATGATTACCTAGAATTTTATAAAAAGCTACTCCACATGTTTCTTGGTGGCAATTCTCTGCTATTTTTTCTGTGATTATGAGCAGGCAGACATCAATCTTTTCAAATATCAAGATTGTGCAATTGAGATGCAATTGAGAGCCTGCAAAAGAAGAAGCATTTGCTCAGTTGCTGAATGAAAGTTGCTTAGGCTCTAAGGCAGGGCTTCATCAGTAGTTAGCTTTAATGGACCCCATTCTCTTATCACCTGGCAGGAGCTATGAGCCTTGTTGGTTTCCTCCTCTCTGGACTCTCTACAATGTACTTAGATTTCCAGGACATCTGGTTGCAGCCTTGCAGGTCTGGTTTCTACACTGGCCCTCTGGTCCCCATCTGTTTGTCTGTCTTCCTTTTCATATTAGTTCTTTATTCACTATCATTCATCATAGCCCTTACTCTTCAAAAGAAGCTTTAAAAAAGTCTTTTAGATTGAGCTTCATGATTGTATTATTTTTCATGACTTCTCTTGATGAGTCCTGAGAAGTTATTCGTACACTTTGGAAAATTCTTCTTAGATTTTTTTAAATTTTTGTTGCATTGTTACAAATGAATGAGTATAGCAGTATAGCTCTCCCTCTCTAGTCTGTTTTTGCATCAAAAATACTTGAGATTAACTTATATATGTCGCACAATTTGACTGGAAGTAGATAATGTCAAAACATATACCTCACCTTATGTGGGGCCAATTCATAATATTAATCACTTCCACATCACACATAACATGGAGTATGGAACAGTGCTTGCAGAGATGAGACACATTAGGCTACTTTCTATTCTGATAAAGAGATTTGATCTTTCAGTAGATAACTAGTAGACTAGACTGTGCTTTTGGAAAGGTACTATGGTTAAGTGGCAAGTGGTCTTCTTTTGGCTTTAGAAAATTAAATTAAAAGCTCTTTTTCCTCCAGATTAAGAGAACTGAGAATGTGGAAGCCTCACCCCTTGAATAGTGGACTGCACCATGGTTTGCTCTATTAGTGATATCTCTTCTTTCATGAACCGTGGACGGCCTAAAATGTTGGTCCTCTTCTCCATCATTCTTTGCACCATGTTCTAATTAGATTTTTAGTAGTCCTACAAACAATCATGGTTAGAATGAAAAATAAAATACAATTTGCACTGTTGCAGTTAAAAGCTTTCTCCAACTTGATGATTCCAGTGAGGTCCACACTTTGGTTGAAAGCAACTCCCATTAAATGATAGTATGATTGTGATTAGGACTTCTATAATTCAGTAATTGTTTAAAATCTGATACAATATGGCTACTATACTCTTCATTCAATATCTTGATCTCCATCAATAATATCACACACTAATTAATCAAGAGCTAGAAATAGAGGATGCAACTACTCACCATACATAATTACGCATGAACTTACATACATACATACATAGGGAGAGAGAGAGGGAGAGAGAGCGCGATTCAAAATCACACTGTCGTAGAGCACTGTGCTCCCTCCATCAAGCTCAGCGGCCCTGGTACAGCTCCTTGCTTGACACCAATGGCGGCAGTGCAGTCAACGTCAAACCTGTACCTTCCAGACACCCACATACCAACCTTCCAGCGCAGCTGCCCGTCGAGCTTCAGCTCAACAATGAGCTTCCCGGATGTCTGGTCTCGGCCAACCTCATACCCAAACAGAGGATACACTGGCATTCCATTTCCATTCAAGGATGTGGTCAAGTAGTTAGTGTCCTCATGACCTTGATAGAAGGATGGCACCTCTGAGTCTCCGGTGATTTGCTGACCTTTATAGGCGGCAAAGATCCGGACTTTATCATAGTATATACCAACTCTAGTGTTAGGATTCTTGGATTGTAAGGTGATTTCTATGGTGGAGTTTAATAGGTGCGGAGATGCTAAGCTTAGTTGGTAAATATCGGCGTTCTTGAGATAGAACTGAGGCTTGGAAGGGTGGAGGATGAACCAGATGAGGAGGATTATGGAAAGGATAGAGAGGAAGAAGGTGGAGAGGAAGTAGAGGAGCTTCTTGTTGAATAGTCTCTTGAGATTTAGACCTTTGTTGGCACAGTGTTTGGGTGATGTTGTGAAGAGGAGAGACATTTGCTAGGAAAGGGTGTGTTTGAGAGTTTGTGGAGATGGGGGAGATGTTGGTTGAATTAAATATACAATGAGAGGAGATGGTGAAGAAAGCTGAACAATTATTTGGGCAATTGAGAAAAAGTTGAGGATGATATGGTGTATATATTATTGTTTTCTCTTGGCCTACCCTATTGGGACATGGATATTCAAGGTTTTGTGAGGTCGAGTTAGATCTACCCTAAAAGATGCATCTAGATGGTGAAATAGTAGATTTTGGATTTGTATTGATTCATTGTTCCTCGGTTGATTTAATGTTATTAATAATTAACAAGTATTAGAAACTTGAACTTACTATCATTTGTATTTGAAAAAGTTTGAACTTACTATCTTATATTTACTATCTTATAGTTGTTTGTAGACTGAGTTGTGGTTTCCATTTTACTCTATCTTAACATATTTGTGATTCATCTGTAGTTTCGGAAAAAAAGAAAAGGTAAATGGTAGGAGGATATACATTTTAGTTCTCTTAGCCTACCTTATTGGACTTAAAAAGGGATTGAATCTATGGATTGGTATGATATTGAAGGCTGTTTGTTTATTCAAGTTTCAGTTTAATTGGATTGGGGATGGGGACAAAGGAAAAGATGGAGAATCTTGAAAAAAAGAACCTTTTTGGAGTGTTGGGGAATCATTCATTGCCTGGCTTATGAGCTCAATGGTGTCTCAAAAGGCATTAGCTTTAAGTAAAGTGCAATGTAGTAGAAGTAAGTGGGGCTTTGGATATTGAGGATTTGAATGAATTTTGCTTCACTTACTAGGGATCTCCATGAGAATATTACTGTCTATGAAACAGACTGAGGGGGCCCTGAGTTCAAGGTCTGGTTGTTTTCTTTCATGTCTTTTGAGAAATTTAGAGCCCCTCACCTGAAAAATTATCAAGTGGTGGTGGTGGACACAAGGACAATCACCAGCCTAACTTGCACCACTGTTTCATTGTTTCAAGGATGCTTCTTTTCTGGGTTTTTGTCTACACTTCTGTTTCTAAACTCTGAAAGATCTCACTCTTTTTTGGACCCTTTATTTTAATTCAATCTACAAGAAAAAAAAAACAGTAGAAAAGTTAAGGAAGTTGGAGTGTGCAAGTTGGTTCTCATGTATCTTATTAGGTTGAACAAGTATCAAATTTTCCTCCATCAAATATGAGATCGATTGGTTTGGTTTAGTTGGAAAGAAGAAAAACGGCAACATGTCAAATGAAGCCTTTCTCTAAAGAACATTTTACCTTTGAGCGGATAAGCGGAAGGAGATTCAGGATTTAGAACACAACTCTGAGACTGATAACATTCTTGTGAACTTTCCTTCTGACGGATGAATGGTGACTTATTCATATTTACTCAAAATAAATAAATAATATTAGAATCAAGTGTTATCTTAAGTTTGCCAATTTCTGGTTACTTGCCATTCTCTGCTGCTGTATATATATAAGGAGGCCATTTCTTTCTTCATTAAACCGAACAGAAGAAAAAACATTTAGATGTGTTATTGTTGTCAGTGAATGACTGAAAACCTGACTTGTTTGGTCTTTAGTAAATCCCAAACAAGTATATCATAGCAACTCATATAACTGCATTATGCAACTTGACATGCTTTGTTACTACTTTAATGCAGAATTTGCTCACATATCTGCGTATGAATCATATATGATAGCACGAACAGCAATCGGGCTTCGGACAGCATGCTCTCCATCTGTCCAAGTTAGGCTTCCAAATGAGTAGTCCTTGTGAACCTTGGTATTTGAAGAGAATGTCACTTTGAATGTGATACTGGTTACTGTTGAATTGAATGAGAGAATGTTGGGAATCACTTGCACTTTGATACCATTTGGAGGATTGACATGGGCTTTGTACACTGAATTGACAGGGCCAACATTAGTCACAACTCTGGAGATTGTCACAGTACTTTTAAGATCAGGGATGACAATTGAAGGGAGGTTAAGATCCATGGCTGAATTGTTCTTTGGGCACTGTGTTTTATGGCGCACTAAGTTGCTAATCGCTGAGGTATTGTATCCCATGGAGCAGAGAAATGGAATGTAATCCTCTGTGCTCATGTTGTAAATGAGGCCTGGATATGCTGCTCTAGTTGGGTCTATATGACCACCTCCAAAGTCGAAAGGGTCGGCTTGTTTGCTCGTTCCATCTTCGGTCATTATCGGTTCTACATCGGTTCCAGTTTGTGAAGCTGTAATTTTTTGTGGACTGTAAATTTGATGATAAGGTGATGTATTTCTGAAGATTTGAATGAAATTGGTTATACCTGTAGTTATCAGTGCAGATTTTATGGCTGCAGGTGACCAGTCTTGATGAACAGATTTGATCAGCAGAACTACACCAGAGACATGAGGACATGCCATTGATGTTCCTGATAAGAAGACAAATCCATCTTTTGAATTTTTTGGATCACTGTGGGCTGCTAATATACTGACACCAGGTGCCGCTATATCAGGCTGAAAGACTCCAACAAACGTTTCATTAGTTTGTATCACGGGCTCTGATACTATGTTAGATGAGTGTATATACCTTTAGAACAGCAGGAGATAAAGAGCTTGGTCCTCTGGATGAGAAATATGCTATTCTCGGAGAGACCCACTTCCCATTCACTGTCTTTGGATTTCCCAGTTTGACAATCGGTGACCTTCATTGGTAAAACACCATCATCATGGTTTCAATATAGAGGATGACCATTGGCTTAAAGCATTTCTGTTTGTACCATCTTACCTTGTTCTTCTAATATAAGAAAGAATTTGAGTTCCAACATCATAAGTCACTTTGATACAGGGGATTGCATCACATGGATAAAGCTCACTGTCCTTGGATTGTGCGAAGATTAGACCAATCCCTCCGGCTTCTGATACTGAATATGAAGCGTCATCTATATATTCGTTTTCCTTCACTGAGAAGCAAAGGATGATTTTCCCTTTTGCTAGTGTTGAATTGAGCTTTCCTCCTTTGCATGGATTGCTGCTAAGTAAGAAAATTCAGAAACTTACTGCAAAATCACAACTAGTTAGAACAGGCAGCATGTCCAGAAAAGAAGAGTGAGCAGCAACAAACCCATCAGATTCTGCAACAATGCCATCTTTTGACGCAACCCGTTCCGAGAACTCAAGTTCATGGAACCGGGTTTTATGCCGTTGTTTTTGTGTGTTCATCGACTGGCCCTGTGCAATGCAAAATAGCTGATAACCTAATATACTAGAGCTATACAAGGTAGTAGTTCTCTAGTATGTCTAACAGTTTGTACCATGAAAGTATGATTGTTTCCGAGTGTGATGGCAATTGGGAAGGCTCTGTTTATTGTGGAGGCTGCAACTGTAGTGATCCAAGGTGCAGTATTTGTGACCGTCTGAGAAAAGGGGCCATCATTCCCAGCTGAACAAACTACAACAATCCCTTTTGCAACTGCATGGAAAGAACCTATGGAGATTGTATCATCTTCAATGTATTCCAGAGGGACAGTGGAACCAAGAGACACAGATATGACATCTACTCCATCATTAACTGCTTCATCAAATGCTTTTAGTACATCAGCGGAAGTGCATCCTTGATCCACAACAACAGCCCAACATGCTTTGTAAACTGCTATTCTAGCAAGAGGTGCTCCCCCTCTTGCAGTCCCAGCTGCTAAACCATTGTAGCTTGCTTTTTTCACTGAAAATCCAGCTGCGATCGAGGCCGTGTGTGTTCCATGGCCGATGACATCTCTCGCGGATATGCACTCGTCTTCTTTGATAGAATTGATTGACCTTTTTGTTTCTGCTTCTGCTCCTTTCAGAAACCAGCGTGCTCCAATAAGTTTCTTATTGCAGTTTGTCGAGTTGAATTGCTCTCCGTGCTGGCATGTTCCCTTCCAACGAGACGGAACTGGAGCCATGCCTTCATCTTGGAAGCTTTTCGATTCTGGCCAAATCCCTGCATGCAAGTTTAATTAGTTTATGTTTGTTCTTAGACAGACCATGATGACATCTATTCTTGACATTCTGAATTCTGGACAACATGCAATTGTGTTGAAATATCGAAACCTGTATCTATGACACCGATGATGACATCTTCACCCATTTTGGCTTCTGATAAGAGGTTATTTGGGGAATGTGATTGAAGGCCAATAAAATCCCAGCTATTGGTTGTGTGTAGCCTGTGCACGCGGTTGGGGATCACACGGACAATGCCTGGTAAATCTACATGGCAAAACAATTAGTTTTGTAAGTTGAGCTTCTTTTCCTTCTAGTTTCTATGAGTATGAACTACCTTCAATAGCCTCTGCTTGAGACTTGCTTAATTTAGCTGCAAAACCAGAGAATGCATGCTTGTAGCTATACAAGATTGATTCTCGGGCTGCTTCTTTGCTGCAGATTTACATTCAAATTGGCTTCAATTTTGTTTAATATTTATAAGTAAGAGTCATTTTTACTTGCCATGATCCTACCTTCCAAGCAATGTTGTCAGCATGTCATGGTGAAATTCTTCAACAACTGTGGGATCCTCATGGTGTTTCTCTCCCATATATACAATGTGCACCTTAGGTACCATGATTAATCACCGTGTCAGTAAACCTTGCAAACAATCGATAAAATGAGAAGATTCATCCTTGAAAAATACTCACATTGTTAGCTTCAGCTAGATTTAAGATGAAGTTCTGATGATTGGCCTTAAAGCAAAGAGAAACATAGAGAAGCAACAAAAGGAGTACTTGTGTTTTGAAACCATATGGTCTAGGAGCCATATCCTTAGGCCCCCCTATAATGCTTTCTAACTTGATGTGAGTGCTGCTTCTTATGCATGCTGAACCAAATATATATATATACACACTACTGGATTGAAAACTCTCTTCATTACACACCACTTTCACATTCACAGTGTTGTAATCTTAATATTCAACTCAATTTCAACCATGTTTTTCTTGAATTATGATCACCAGGCAATAAATAGTGGAGCATTCTGTGGATGGTATCCCCACCATGCATTAATTTGAGTGGTGGTATACATGATGGCAGAGCTCTCAACTTTCAAACTGAAAACTATTTCCCATTTGCTCCACCATCTTCATGTCAGTTAGTGTTTGATTGGAGTGGCTGAGAACAATCTTCTTTGAGAGCAATAGCTTTTTCTTTTTCTGAGATTTTTACCATGCCAAATAATTGAAAAGAGAGTGAAGGAAAGATGAGTTGAATGGAGATAAAGCCAGGGAAGACTTTTGAGGAAATGCTAAATTGGCTTTCTGCTGCTCAAAGTGATAAATGGATTTTGTGTTCGTCTTTGTAGCTGAAGATTACACAGCATTGTGATGGTGCTGTGCCACTGCCTTGTGTTGTTTCACATCATGCAATGCTGCTGCCGTATGCATCCACCCATGCTCGTGATTTTAACTGTGTCTGTATATAACAACTAAGCCTTAGATGGGGGTGGCCCTTGGGCTAAATGAATTTTCGGTCTTTATGTAGTTTTATTATAGATAAGATCCAGCTCAATATCTAATATACGTAGGTCTTTAAACACTATATCTCTCCATGTAATCATCAGTCTATTTTTACCCTTCTTCTTACCTTCTAAGACTAAACATGTCCAAACATCTTAAATGCTCTTATCTTATTTTATTATTTTTATTATTTTTATTATTTGAAATTAATGTGACATAAGCACGACACAACCGCATCTGAGCAAACTCAATACGCCAAGCAAAAGCAGTTCTCAATGCACACATTGTACCCTTACCCTACATAGAGGAGGATTCTATCACGGAGCAAGCTCAACGTGCCGAATACCTCTAAATAGAAAACCTGTCACTATCTTGTGCAAGTGGAGGTTCGAACTCGAGACCACCCGTCTGAAGCAAGGTAGTAGTACCACAGCTACCGCTAGGCCAAGGGGTCTTTAGTCTCTTAGTTTATTTTCAATTGGGGCAATATACATGGAGAAAATTTTTTTTACTCTCTTTTGATGATAATAAAAAATATATATTTGTATATATATATATATATATGCATATTTACTAATAAAATGTATATATATTTAAGTAATAATAATTGAAGGTTTATTTTTTTTTCTTTCATAAGAAAAGTTTGTTACGCTCTTAAATATATATATATATATATATATATATATATATATATATATATAATAAAAAAAATAAAATAAAATACATAATAAAATCGCTTGTTTAACACAAAAAAAAACTATTATGTAGGTAGCATCTCAAAAACTTCACTGAAGATAGGATAGGAATAAAAATTATTATTTTATTCAGCATCATTTATTTTTAAATGAGAATAAATTATTTATTCCAATTTCAAGTCAGAACAACTGTTAGATATATATTTATAATAAAATATTTAAATCAGAGTTATTCACAGGTTAGAACCAAAACCAAGTTTTGTTCATTTGATATATGGATTTGGATAAGGTAAATACTCTGATAAATAAGTTTGGATAAACCTCTTTGTCTGATATTTATTCTTTTATCAAACACTTATTTTTTAATTTAATAAACCATAAAATATTCACAGCTAAGTTTTAAATATTATTTTTTTAATTTCTTTCAAATTTTCTTAATTTTGCCAAAAAAAATTTAATGGCAGACTATCAGCTCCCATATCATATACATATATATATATATATGAGATATTATATATACTATATATATATATATATATATATATATATATATAAATGATAGAGTGAGGCTGACTGTAAATCTATCACTCATCCATGGGTGGGTTTGATTTTGAGCTTTTATTATTTTTTTAGTTTGGTTTTTTTGTGTTAGAGTGGGCCGGTCGTATTTGTAACATGACTATATATATTATATATATAAATATTTATGTATATTTTTGTTTTTTTTGTTTTTACATATATAATTATTATAGATATGTGTAGATATATAACTGAATTTTTAGGATAAGATAATTTAAAAAATAAATATATATTAAAAAAAATAAAAATATACATAAATACATATATATCTATATAGTATATATAATATCTAATATATATATTAGATAAGGGCTGTTAGGATCAGCCGGCTGTATTTGGATATATGTAGTTAATATAAAATACTATATATATATAAATAAATAAATTATATTATATATTATATATAGGGGGCTAGTAATCTAGGGACGTCCCTAGATTCCAAATCTAGGGACGTCCACACAATAACCGTTGGATCAAATCCAACGGTTACTACTGGAGAGTCTGTAATCGGCTAGAAGGAGCCAAACAAGCTACACGCTAGCTACCATTGATCCTGGAGAAGGCTGCGTCTACGGCCAGAATGATCACAGAGAACTTAAACCGGGCGGCGTGGATGCGCTGAGACTTTTCACATCTATTGCGTGCACACGCCCGCCGACGCCGTCTTCACGCTTAAAGCGACAACAATCAATCTGACACCTGAAAGCCACCTGAAAAGATAAGGAGATCTTCAGAGGAAATTAAGGGAATTGTAGGAATGAAGAAGACTCTTGTTTTCTACAAAAGAAGAGCCCCTAAAGGAGGGAAGGCCAACTGGGTCATGCATGTGTATGGGCTTGAAGGCAGAACCCCTCTTCACAACCTCCCCAAAACTGCAAATTAAGGTGTGTTAAGCTTAGCATCAACTATATATTATGATGATCATTGTTTCGCATCTCTGTTTTTTTTCTAAGTTTTTTTTAATGATTTCTATTTATTGTTGCAGGCTGAGTGGGTTGTTTGTAGGGTTTTCCACACGAGCACAGGAGTAATGGTGAAGAAGAGTTCCATGGTTAACCTTGCTGCAAGGACTAACTCTTTAGGAGGCTTTTGGATTCCACCACCTTGCCTCCCCTCATGGATCTGGTTTCATCACTGATCATGGAGATGACCATCATGAAGGTTTCTACTTCAAAGGAATACCTACAAGCTCCAATATGTTATTGCCTTCTTACTTCCTCTCTAGTACCCAATAGAAGAGCCTCAGAACAACAACATTATCAATCTACCATTATACCCTCAAGTTGCACCCTGTTCAAACTTAGGGTACTTGCACGGTTGCACCAGGATCAAGTCTTGATAAAAGCTCTTGTTGTAACAAGCGATGCATCATCTTCTCTAATTGGGAGGCAGTGCAAGGTGAAACAGTTGTCCAACCAGTCCATGCTTAGCCAAGACATCTACCATTATACCCTCAAGATGCACCCTGTTAATGTTTCTAGGAAGCATGAGATTAATAACTATGGAAGCTCTTTAAGGTCCTATGAAGATCTCGACTTGGAGAACTTGTGGAAGTACTGATCGATCATGTGTTTCTTAGTTTACTTTCAATTCTCTCCTCACTGTACATGATCGAAACATAGAAATCTCATCGCTTAATGTTTTCGGAGCGACACTAATCTGAAGAGCTAACCTCCCGGTTGCGGAGATACTCAGCGGCCATGACGTGGAGAGATGGCTCCAAGTCTGTGACGAGCGCCGGAACCCACTTGCTCAAGGTACCAACATCCACGTGAAGGCCCAGTTCCATGACATCTTAAGAGACGGCCAGTGGGGAATGAGATTACAGAGTCGGAGTTTCGCTGGCGTCATTACACCTTTCCTCCGTGAGAAGGGTGCAAGGTGACGTTGTACCAAGATGGCCACATCAAGGACAGCCATTGGATTTTGATCCAACGGCTCATCTTGGGACATCCCTAGAATTTAAATCTAGGGATGTCCCTAGATGACGAATTGCCTTATATATATATATATATATAATTTAATTTTTTTAAAAATATTATTAGGGTACGTGTGCTAAAAATCTGGAAACATTCTATCCACTCCGGATAAACATATCTATTGTCTTCTTCCCTGCGCCCTCTTCGATTGAAGCCCAATTTTTTAATTTTTTTAATTTAAGAATAATAAAACTGGTTGTGAGCTTGTGTGATCTCTCTGACTCCATTCTCATCTCCTCAACCTCCAACCCTCTCTCCAATGGCGGCCGTCGCCTGGGCGACCACTCAAACTGTTCTCCAACCACGCTTCCGTTGCTGCTGCTCTTCATCATCTTCTCCTTCCTCTTCTCCCTCTTTCATCCACCAATTCAAAACCCTAGCCCCCAGAAATGCATCCCGGAAACTCCGATCCGAGTTCGTCGGCGCCGCATTCTCGATCAATGCCTACAAACCCGAGAAATCCTCCTCCGCTCGCATGTCCTGGGACGGCGCTCTCTCCTCCGTCCGCCTCATCATCCAGGGCCGGAATCTCGAGGTACTTCTCTTTCTCCTCCTTCTCCGTGTCTTCATTCTCGATCCATCCTTCTCTTCGCCTCACTCGCTTCTCGTACTTCGCAGTTGACGGAACCCGTGAAGAAGCATGTTGAGGATAAGGTCGGCAAGGCCGTGCAGAAGCACAGCCACCTGGTTCGCGAGGTCGACGTCCGACTCTCCGTCCGCGGTGGGGACTTCGGGAAGGGGCCGAAGCTCCGGAGATGCGAGGTTACTCTGTTCACCAAGAGGCATGGAGTGGTTCGAGCAGAGGAGGACTCGGAGACGCTCTACGGGAGTATAGACTTGGTCTCCTCGATTATACAGAGGAAGCTGAGGAAGATCAAGGAGAAGGAGTCTGACCATGGCCGGCATATGAAGGGGTTCCGGCGACTCAAGGTTCGGGAGCCAGAGCTCGAGCGAGTGGAAGATGAGGTGGAGAGTCAGGAGGAAGAACAGTATCCTGACTTCGTTCAGCCGGATTCAGTACCAGAGGATGGAGATATCCTTACTAAGGTATGAAGCTATACCAACTTATTGATTCATTTGGATTTCTTTATTACTTTGCTTTTGAATTCTGGATTGTTGGCATAATTCTTGAGAAGTATTATCCTGCCTTTTTGTGTTTTGATAAGATGCTGCTTGTCTGCCACTATTTTGATCCAACATAAAAACTTAAACATTGGATTATATATGTTCAGGCCAACAATTCTAAGTGGGATTATATATTAGGACTAGTATCACTATAATGCCCCACCTGGTACAGGGGGTAATCATTTTTGCTGGTCATGTGTAAGTGCAAAGAGAGACCAGGATTATAGCTAATGTTTATAATAAATATGTGCTCTTTTTTTTTTAAGGTTTTGCTTCTGTGTGTATTGCACATACTAGTTGTATAACAACATTGTGTCGTTCTCTAGCTCACTATTCTGTTTTTCCTGTCGCTAAGTTGAATCTATGAAACCTGGTTCTGGTAGGAAGAGCAATGCTTTAGCAATGTTTGTGTTTCATTATATGCATTTCACTTTGAGATCTGGCTTGAGTATGCAAGATGAACTTAGTGTATTGCATAGGGCAGCCTGGTGCTACAAAACTCGCGCAATGCGCGGGGTTCGGGAAGAGTCGGACCACTTAGTGTATTGCATATTGTAAGGACTTTGAGACTATAAATTGGCAAAGGCAACTTTATACAAAAGGAAGTTTTCCAATGAAAAATAAGTGTTGTACAAGATGAAGGTTGTTACAAAATATAAAGGCTATATGATGGATTATGAAACTATTGTTAGCTCCTACTTGAAACTCATACCCTTGAAGATGACTTGGTAAGGTTCTCCATGATTATGATTTGTTTCTTGTTCAGAAAAATACATTACCTGTGTTGGGAAGGTTCTAACAGAAGTTTGCGTATAATCTCAACATATTTGTGGGCTTCAAATTTATTGATGATCAGTTGATTGCATTCTTCAATTATTATTGATGGTTCACGTTGAGAATACAAATTGGTTTGTACATGATGTAGAATTTGCTACAAACACAGAGAAGATAGTTATTAAATGTGTGATGTATGGTGTATACACCAGGGAGTAAGGTTCAATTGTATGTTGTACAATAATTGCATATGCATACACCTTCTGTTGTGACAGCCAGAAATTTGCCCTCAAATGTGTGGAATGTTATATGGCTGAGCGGAGTAGATGTAGAGAGATGGTGATGGTCGCATACATAAAGCGATGATACTTTTGCTACAAGTGATGAAATCGATTTTAGACCAACATGACATCTGGAAAATTAAGAGGGAAAAAGAAGACAATAAAATCCGAGCAACTAGGTATTCTTCATTTTGCACTTCGCTACACTGGGGGTGTCCTTCATATGTCACATCATTCTTTTTATAGTTGCATCAAGATGTATTGTCAACATAGTAGACAGTGGAAATATGAAGAATTTTTGGTAATAGATTCTTTTTCTCATGCACCAAAACACCTGAGTTAGTCATTAACCAATCTATTGCTCTTGAGTAATATGTTTTAGGTTGTTCGCACCAAGTATTTTGAGATGCCACCACTAACAATAACGGAGGCAATGGAGCAGTTAGAGAATCTGGATCATGATTTCTATGCCTTCAGGAATGATGAAACTGGTAATTGTTCCAAACACTTGCTTCTTACTTTTATTTTTACTCGTTGTGTCATTAATCAAGGAACGAGCATGTCTTATATCAGGTGAGATAAACATCTTGTACAAGAGAAAAGATGGTGGTTATGGACTGATAATACCAAAAGAAGACGGGAAGGTTGAGAAGCTTGAAAATTTGGCATCTGATTCTGTAAGAGAACCCTCCGTTGCAGAGCAGATCAGCGGATGATAGTATAAAACTGTATGTACAATGCTATTTAGTTTGATCCATCTGCTAACTTTTGTGAGTTACCAAGATTGCTTGATGCATATTTGTTAGTTATAATGGCTCCCCAGTAACATGGGCTATTTGTATGCCCTTATTATGAGCCTATGGCCTTATATTTCTTAAATGTAAAAAAAGTTTTGCTTTATGAATTTTTCATTACATGTATGAGCTCAATATCACGAAGGTGCTTTTAAAAATAGAAAATCTGTCCTGAGGCTTGAACCAAAGTTAGCTGAGTCTCCTTAATGTTGATTTTTGTTTAAACAGTCAATTAATACTGGTGTCGAACTTATTTTTTAATATAACTCTAATCCAAATATATATATATATATATATATATACTATAAATAATCTCAAAGGTTTAATTTCCACCCCTTGGAGATGATCCTGAAGGACCTGAACCAATATGCTTGGGTTTATTTTGGACTTTAGATGCCAAACAAAGAAAGAAGGTATCATTCGTTCCCTAACTTTCAAGTTATCTTATCTCAGGATACAACATTTTAGCATTTCCCCATGCCCATGCCTATAGCAAACCCTTGAAAACTATTAAAGTAATAATTGGAGGCCTTGTACTGCAGACCCAGATGTTCACTTCACATGAACAAGAGATCCTTATCATTGGTTTCACGGATGCAATTATATTTTATCATTCCCATTCCTTGATCAAGCTTGGTGAGGAATCCCTGATAGTTTGGTAAACTGGACGGATCAATCAATCACAAGTCCAATTCTTCACGAATGCTGTCAACATTAGGGGCTACCCCGCTGTCATAGCATTCTAAAATGTTGCCACCGACAAAATCCCTCAACAAATTAGCAGGGTCTTTCGCCCCACCATACCGTAGAAGTTTTGATCTAATGGCAGCTCCAACAGCTGGGGACAAGGGGTCCTCACAGCATACCTGCTTCCATATCGTTGAAGCAAAACACCTTGCATAGAGGTAGCTGTAGTAGCCTACAATCAATTGTCGACATTATTATTTAAACATCCACTTTTTAAACTTCCAATGAATAACTTCAATGAAGAGAATATCTATTTACCTGCACCGTAATTAATCAGGTGACTAAACCGGGTGTGCCAGTGTGTGCCATCAGCATGCTTCCAGCATGTGTATTGTTTTTTCAAATCAGAAACAACTGAAACAATGTCCCTTGATGCAGCTGCTTCCTCTCCAAAGAGTGTCAGGTCAATCATTGAATAGAATATCTGCCAGGAAAACACAAAAACAGCAGTCGAAATCTGTGTCCAATCAATAATCAATGGAAACAATTTGACAATGAGATGTAAAAGGGTATGAATTAGACCTTAACAAAACTGACTAATTGAATGAAAGAAAAAGAATACTTGAGTGTTCTCGGATGTTTCATTTAAAATAAAACAGGGTAGTTGCCTTAGTACCTGCCGCTGGAGTTCAGTGGCCGCAAACATATTTCTCGCACCATTCATTGCTGCTACTAATTTCTCTGGTATCACATCTCCAGTTAGAGAGTGCCTAGCAAATGTCTTTAAAACACGATAATCCCATGCATAGTACCTGATAGACAGACAAGGCCTATAACACTTGCTGTATTGCAGTGACAACAGCCTTTTACAGAAGCTACCTTTAATTAAAAAAATGAAAGAAATAAGGAAAGTATCCATATCGAATTCCTACCCAAATTTATTGAATTGTTCAGTTATGAGCATTGCAAGCATGCCCATGTCAGTGGATGCTAAAAGATAGATGTTGCTAGGGCACATCACGAAGGTTGGATAAATGTTACAACTTATAATTCATAACAAGAAACTCTGCATCACTTAGTCTAGTTGATTATGAACATAAGCGTTAATATCGATCAAAAGTTTCATTCACAACTAATAAAAAAAAGATAACATCTAGAATATCTGATGAAAGAAATAACGTGAGGAAAAAAGACAAGCATACGACAGCATAAGGAACCTTTAAACTTTAAAGATAAAAAATACTAGTGATTACATTGTAAAATCAAGAGGAGCTCTGCAGCAAAATATCCCAGGAAATACAAATTACCAAATTATTAAGTTGATCGTACCTGCCGTTTCAAAGTTTAGACGAGAGTTACTATGTTCCAAGAGAAAAAAATATGAACAAACAAAACTTTCAAATTGGAATTGGACAATAAGAAATAAAATCTACTTACTCAAATAGGTTGGAGGGTGTTTCAGCAAAATCAAGAAGAACCCTAGTGCCCGAGAAGTGTTGATAATCCTAGGATTTCCATAAAAATGATAAATTAGTAAACAAAAAACAAGATTAAGCCTGCAGATTTACGTTGAATAAGATGTGAAGTAAGAACATAATACCGTTCTTGAAAGAAGAGAATGAAGAGCATGGCCAAATTCATGAAAAAGGGTTTCTAAATCACAGTGATTGAGCCTTGGAGTCATTGATCCAGTCCCAGTTGAGAAATTACAGACTAGAGCTACAATCTATAACACCACTGAAATTAGTAAGGTGGCTGATAAAGGAAAAAACCAAACATGTTATCTGAATTAAACAATGCCAAATCATTAATTTTGTAGTGTAGATAACAGAAAGCTCCAGCAATCACAAGCTCAGGAAGCAGAAAGGGTAGGGAACACAAAAGAAAATACAGGAGTTGCAAATATCAACCCAAACTTGATCCAAATTCTATGATTAGAGGGAAAAAGCCTGTATTGCACAACAGCAACAAACAGAATAAATTTGATGACTACATGATAGTAGAAGGATAGTTTATGGGCCTCAACATACATACCAAATCCTTAAAATTCGTGGCCTACCATGTCAAGTAGATTATTGACTCTGATTAAGAGTAACACCAATAAGAAGCCATAAAGCATAGTTAAGCAAACAGATAACTGAATGCACACACTCAAAAATGGATGTCTGATATATCACATGAATCACCATGAAGTATGATCAAACAGCATTGTTTAAGTCAGAGAAAAGTTTAACCCAAGATCAGTCTATGGCAAAGTATATTATGGTACGGGCGCAAGCACATGGAATAAGAATGTGGTGGGATATTGGGGCACTTGTAACTTGGTAAGAATGATCAGGTGTTAGCAGTAAATACAATAATTTAATAGAAAATAAAATAAACATATACAGTGTATCAAATAGTACTACATCATGCATGAAAGAATTTCAAATGTATACTCAAGATCTTTAGGTCTCATTAGCATTATAGAACATATAAGGCACACCACCCAGGCATCTCTGTGACAATGAAAGAATTGCATATCAAAAAAATTTGTAACAGTAATGAAGGCTGCTTAAAGATCAAAGGATTATAATCATACAGGAAGTTGATATTCCATCTCAGATATTTGACGCCCACCTCTAATCGCAAAATGTGCACAGCCTGGATACTTACCCTTTCTAGAGTAAAGGTCAAGATAAAGAAAACCCAATTCACCCTAGCAATAGTCAAAAACATGTTCAAGTTAACAAAAGAGAATGAAGTTAACATATGAAATAAATAAAGAAAAAAAAAGTTGGGAACTACTTCAGAAAGATTGCAGAATAACATGGAGATTCTTCATATTGATATGCATTAGAAGCCTAAGTAAACATATACAAGTACCATCTACATGATGTCATTGTTGATTAAGAACAATGACAAGTATGTCTAAGAACGAGACTTTGCTTGACATATTGTTTTACCTCATACTTGGAAAATGCATGTATTTCGATAAGTCCGCTCATCATTTAAGATTCCACTTAGGTTATGGTAGTCCATATAGAAGAGATAATGATTTAAAAATAATAAGACTGGACTCTCAAGTCATTGGCTTAGAACCTTGCTTTTGCTTTCCCTCTTTATTTGTATCCGTGATTCAGGGTAGCATCCCATATCCAATAATGTAAATACCACCAAAGCACATCAAGAAAAGAGAACAAACTACATAAGTTAAAAGTGAAATTATAATGCTTAATATAAATATATGGCCATTTAATAGAACTACAAAGAAAATGGAAAATCATGAGACAGAAAAGTCTGGAGTATAAATTTTAGAGATTTTGCATATGAAACCACACAATATTCCAATAATTTATTTGAGACCTCCCTTAATGGCATTGTCTGAAGACATCATAACATTTCAATTTATATCCTAAATTGATTAATCATGTCCCCTTCTCCACCTAAATTCCAATGTATGAAGTGATTTTTAGGATGAATTAAAACAAATGATATGAAGGATAACATGAGAAAGGCATATTGGTCATTTAAAAATACCAGTTATATTAAAATCTATAAAAACAAATATTTTTTGTATAACCTTTCATTTTTAACATAAAGGAATGATTGGAGAAAAAACATTTTGGTTCCTATATATAAGAATAAGGGAGATATTTGAAAGGTTTTTTTACACAAAAATACAAATTTTAGGACTTTTCAGACAAAAAATATGCAAGTGATGGGTAAATTACAAAATTAGCATATCATGATGGTCTTTTGGCAAAAAAAATCTTAAATTTTATTATGTAACTTTGTGTTTGAATTACCATTAAATTCCAAGTAAGCAAATTCAAACCAAAAAAATAAATGCATACCTCTTCAGGATGATGAAGTGACAACTTAATGACATCTGGATGCCATGCCTCCCCAGGAGCAAACGCAACTTTCTTGAAAGTTGCGCCAAACAATGATTTGACCATGATTTTTAAGCCTTCAAGGCATTGGGATAAGGGAAAATATGATGCAATAACCTATTCAAGGCGATGGAGGAAATAAGAAAAAAACTTGTATCAGGAAATAAAACTGGAAAATACAAGGATGTCTTCAATGGAAAAATGCATAAAGTGGGCTTAAAATTTTTTGCATTGCGTGATAAAAATTTATAAACAAGGTTCTCACTTTTATGAAGAATCAGAAATTCTAGCTGCCAAAAGAATCTTACCGAAGAATCCAAGTCGTATGAAGAAGATTTCATCATGCTTGTAAAATAAGATTCATCCCATGGCTCTAAATCTAAATTTTTTTCATAACACACTTTCCTCTTGAAATTACATATACTCAAAAACTCCTACATAAGAGGAAATAGAAATTAGTTTGTAGAAAAGAAAAAAAAAATCTCTAAAAATTGGAAAAAGAAAAACCATGGATTAATCATGTGTATCTCAAACCTCATCAGCTTTGTGTCTAACAATCCTGCTTAAATTACGCAAAAAAGAAGAGACAGTGTCTGGTGATGCTGCCATATTTGAACAGATTGCAAACTCAGCATACGATTTACAGCCCATTATCTGCATAAACCTCGTATCTAATTAAGGGCCTTTCCAATAAGATGAAACAAGGGAAATATAATTCAAAAAAGAGGAAAAAACAATTTGCTTTGCAGTAACTAAAAATACTGTAAAGTATGACATTTTAAACTGAAAATTCCACCAAGGAACTACTGATGTATTAAGAACAAAATCTAAATTAGTTTGATGAAATGTGAACACAGTTGCACAAGAATACATAGCAAGTTCACAAACATCAATATTAAGGTTTTCAAGGATAACACAAAGCATTCACAAGCTATGACTTGCAGTAATTGCATGAAGTACCATCTGTCAAGGTATTTTTGTTCAGTTAGGAGCCAATTATTATCATTAGGTTCCATAGTGAGAGATTTTCTAAGAGAATTGTGTACAAAGCAGCTCTACTAACTCGGCCTGTGTCACACAATTTCTATTATTCTCTCACACTTGATAATCAATACATGGCAGTAGTGCAAAGAATATTTAGCAGGTCATCATGAACAAGGCTTGTGTAGGTTGGATGATTGACAAAAAAGAGGGAAAATACAAGTTCATGCATTTCTCTAGCATACATATAATTAGTATTAACTATCTTTCTTTTCAGTAGTCTGGGCCATTTGGCCATGATGTCCACCATACCAAAAACAACCAAGACAATTTATGTAAGACACATGACCTGTTATATACACACATACACGCACACATGCGCGCGCGCTCACACACATCATATGAATTCATCAATATATAGGCATTAAACAATTTCAATATAAACAAGAGAACTTTATACACCCCACAAATATGAATTTCCCGCATGCAGTACACCCTCTAACGTATAGTGCTTCATAATAACAAAAACCATTTCTTCAAAAGGGAAATTTGAGTGGACCATCAAATTTATTATAGACTCATAATAGTTAGAGTTATGTTGAACAAAACAAGTTGATGTGCAATGTATAAAATGATTTTTAGCACACAAGAAACATCTTGAAGGAGATCCTTGGCGCAACGGTAAAGTTGTCGCCATGTGACCTGAAGGTCATGGGTTTAAGTCATGGAAACAACCACTTGCAAAAAAAAGAAAAACAAGATGAGACTGCGTACAATAGACCCAAGTGGTCCAACCCTTCTCTGGACCCCGCGCATAGCAGGAGCTTTGTAGCACCGGGTTGTCCTTACACAAGAAACATCTCATCTTTAAACAAACAGCAGTTGACAATATCCGATGCCAGGTAATTGAAAAATCAGAACTGTTCAAGACAAACTCATCCACAGTCAAAAGTAAAAATCCGACTTCAACTAAAATGCATAACCTGGAAATACTTATAAACCAGTAAATTGGGATGAGACTTAAAAAAGAACCTGAGCAAGCTTATGACGAGCACTTATGAGTTTATTTAGAACGCCATGGTTTGCATGTGGGACAGAGTTCCCTGTTATGTATGCTCGTTTCCTCACCTGGCAAGAGTTTGAAAATTGTTCCACAAATCCAAGTTGGTGAACAACAATATAGAAAATTAAGGGCACTGCAAATTATTTCCTTTGATATGCTTCAGTAATGGAGCTTAGGTACAAATTGGGGAACAAAACAAACACATCTTAATTGCTCATCAAATAAAGTCAATAGGGGTATTATATAGTAGATGATGAGGTGAGATTTCTTTCAACGATTTTGAATTTTAACAACTTATGGGGCTTCTTATAAAATTTCACCATAATTTTCAAGTCTGATATGCAATTTAATTAT
Source organism: Dioscorea zingiberensis (assembly GCA_026586065.1). Lineage (NCBI taxonomy): Eukaryota > Viridiplantae > Streptophyta > Magnoliopsida > Dioscoreales > Dioscoreaceae > Dioscorea > Dioscorea zingiberensis. The sequence goes on along the minus strand of CM048822.1, from coordinate 4,393,734 downwards.
GTTGATCAGGCTGGAAACATCAATTTTTATCTTTGACAACTTTACAAGGGTTTAGAAAACCAATTGTCTAGAAACATTTATGAGATCACGTGACCACTTACGAGTCCAAAAAGGAGTTGCATATGATAAAAGGCAATGCAAGAATGTGTCTGTGAAATGGTTCCTCTAATCATTACTTTATATGGTATTCTGGTGGAAACTCAAGATACAACAAAAGGATAGACTTTCGGAATGCCACAAGGCTCTTCCAGAAGGTCTTGTGCTACTCTTAACATCCCATAACTACCTTACAGAACCTACTAATCCAACTATGACACCTCCCATACATGAACTGGTTTCTAATATGATATGTATATTCATGGAAACTCCTTAGACCTTTAGGCATATAAATAAGTTAAATGCTCAACTTCCAAACCAGGATAATCTAGCATAATTATGTGCATTTGAGAGTAATAAATGAGTGCCAATAGGCACGCTCAATTGTCCTTCAGGAAAAAAAAGTTTCCCATTTCACCATTAAATATGAGAAGCATGCATATTGATATATGTGCTGAAGGAAATTTTATAACTGAATGTAGTGAACCTTCCAGACCAAAAAAAAACAACTGAAGTGTTAAATGTTTGCCATCTAAAATGAGAAAGATGAAATATTGACCTAAACATAAACACTAGTCCATAAGCAAGGGATGGAGCTACCTCAGCATCTGACACAAACTGCAAAATTGAGGATAAAGTACTTGGATCAGTTGTAACTCGAAAGCCCTTTTCTTTCTTTATGTCCTTGGCCTCCAGTTCTCCATCCATTGTTTTATGAATAGGCCGATAAACGGATTTAAAACAATGATGCATATGTTTTGGGATGCGTGATGCAGGAAATATATCCAAAGAACCTGGATCAATCATAATATTTTCATTGAACCTGATGAAAACCAAATGAATAAGAAATACTTTTGCAATGTCTTCCCGACGAATTAGCAGAGCATTACATAAAAATCATATGCCTCAATCTTAAACAAAACTACAGAAGAACTAGAAAAAAATATTTTTCCAAAAACCTATTTTGAGGAAATTGTGAATGCGCTCGTAACTCAGTGCAAAGGCAAAAACAACAACTAAGCCTTACTCCTATACTAGATGACTCAGTGCAAAGGCATGAGCAAAAAATACAAAGGGCCACATATGCACATATAAATGGCTGAGACTTTGATTTCCAAGGGTACGAATAGTACTTGACGAACTGCATGTACTGTATCTAAATGTACGAATCACATCAGAATCTAAATCCCCCAAAATGTCCACTAAATCAAATATTTTTGTAGGTTTTCCAGTGTGTTTTGTACTCATGTTGATAAACAATTACAATCACATAAAAATGGTTAATTGATCTGTAGAGAGATTGCATCAAGATTATTCAATTTCAGTTTATACGTATTTTAGAATACATCACCATTAACAGTACTGAACCAACCTTCTAGATATCTTACTTCACATTTTGGCAAATATGCATGACCAAAATAGCTTTGTGTCAAGATTCTTTTGAGTTTCATATCACATGCATGTTTAGACAAACAGACATATAATAAAAATAGCCACATGTGTAATCAGATGCATACTATTCACCTATTTCTCTCAAGTCTTAACAGATCACAGACCATAATCCTAAAACTACCTTTTAAAGGTTGTAACTAAAACATTACAAAACAATAAAACCTTTCCCAGTGAGATTATTTGTATTAAGTGAGTTGACCATTAAACCTAATGTTTATTTGTACATAAGGTACAGCCCTTAGAGCAAATGAGTAGGCTCTATGCTTCAGGTTGTGGTGGTTCTTGACTGAGTTCACAAAATACAATCAAATTCATCAGGCTACTTGAGCTGCAGACTCATACATCTGGACCAAGAACCTCATTATCAGAGAGCCCAAGACATTCATCTTCTGATTCATGTTCATTTCCAAGGTCTAATAATGATCTAATCAAAAGATAAACAAAACCAACTATTATGGGGAAAATTCCACCGGACATGTGACATGATCCTGGCGACCCAAGGTGAGAAGCATATGCAGTTGTCCGACTCCGACTCTTTCGACGATTCCAATCAAGACTTCGAGACTGAGACTTCGACTTCGATCAACTTTTTCAACCGCGAACGTGACAACTTTGATCGAGACTTCGACTTCAACTTTTTTGACATTTTTCAAATTTTTCAACTTTTCGACCGCGATAGCGAGTTCACGACTTTGATGACTCCGATCAAGACTTCGAAACTTGACTTCAACTTTTTTGACTTTTTCGACTTCAACTTCGACTTCTTCAACCTTTTCAACCACGACTGTGACTTTAACTACGACTACGACTTCGACTTCAACTAACTTTGACTACTACTTCAACTACTTCGACTTCGACTTCAACCATTTCGACTAAGACTTTGACTTTGACTACTACTTCACTACGGCCGACGGACTTTGACTCTACCCGCCTCCCGCCTCCGCCTCCGCCTCGCCTGGCTCGGGGCTTCGGCGCCCGACGCTGACGCCAACTTCAACCGACTTCTTGACCTTTTCAACCACGTGTCTTTAACCGACTCGACTTGACTTCAACTAGCCGGCTACTACTGACTTCGCCCGACTTGATTTCAACCATTTCGACTAAGACTTTGACTTTGACTACATCACTTCGACTCAGCCGGCGGGGCTTTGGAGCTCGCCTCCCGCCTCGCCTCGCTCCGCCTGGCGCCGGCGCCCGGCCCCGGCCCGGCCCGCTCCAGCTCAGCTCCGGCTCTCCGGCTCTAGCTCCGGCTCCTCCTCTACTGGGACTCTCTTTCTCTTAGAGAACCCAATTTCTTCCTTTCTCTAATTGCTATTTCACTTTCCTCAGCTTTTGATTCGATCTCTTCTCTGAATTCTTGAGGGAGAGATCTCCAACCTACCTCTCTCTTTGCTTGACTTTGTTAAATTGGCTTGATCAACAGAGAGTTTGGGGATAGACCCCAGACTTCCCCATTACATGTCATCTTCATCATTGGATTATCGTAGCCAGAGGAGTTCGTCCTCTCGACACCATCGTTGACGATTGATCGTCTCCTTATTCTCAGATGAGGAAGTTACACTCCACCAAATTTCACTAATTGATCCAAATCAGCTCTGATCCCGAGGAGGAGCCGATTTCGTGCATCAACAGTTTGCACTGGCTGTGGGAAACAATCAAGAAGCTATGTCAATCTCAGCAATGGCAAGAGGCAAGAAAAATACTATCCCTCCTTCAGTCGACAGAGAAATCGTTGAACAGGGTGTGATCCCTGATATAGGAGCCACTCTTCCAGAACAAGTGACTGTTCTAAGAGAAGATCCACAGGATCTTCGGATCCAGATGCTCCAGAAGCAATTAGAGGTGCTCACAAGAGTCCTCAAAGCACAAGAACAACGAATTCCTTTGTCTCCCAGGCAACCGAGGTATTCTGAAGCGCGGTTAACTGAGACTAAGGCAATCTAACATGAGTACAACGGGCCGACAAGCCCGTACTCAAAAGGAGAGGGAAAATCCTCTCTCGGATAATAGTATTGGGTCGACACGGTCCCAAGCTCGATCCGAGGTGTTCCCCTAACTTTGACGTAAGATTGCTCTATCGACGCCTAGTGGGTAAACGAGGTACGCTTCTTATACTGTTTCCCCATTTATTCCGAGTATTCTCTAGGTACCCCTTCCACCCAGGTTGCGAATACCCCTTATGGAGGCCTACAATGATATCTCAGACATGGTGGACCATTCTACTATGAAATTGAAGTTCATAGCATAAGTTGCATAACTAACTTTCCCCAAAAGTTCAAAAGAAGCATATTTAAAAAGGTGCAATTATTTACAGATAAAATTAGTGAGGTAATATGAATTAGCTATCTATCATTGAAGCAAACCAATAACCACGGCCGCTGAATAGAAACATTAAACTGAAAGCCCAGACAAAATGAGTACTTTCTCTTGTTCCAGCAGTATCTATTTAAAAGTACTTCTGGTAGTGATTTATCTAGAGGCAGTCAGACCTAACTGTAGTCCACATATGCCCGGAGTAGCACACCAAGCACAAACACAGGAGAATAATTCACATTGTATTGGAAACTATGTTCACATTGATAGTTATATTATTGGAGGGAATAGTTTTCAGGATAGATTAATCACTGCATCAAACATACACCAAAATTAAATCCTTAGAAATTTGCTGAACCTGAACCCATTTTCTCAACATTCAGTTTCCAGCCAATGGAATATTATAGAGTAAATGGTTATAACACAAACAAACAGCTACAAAGTTTTGGGAATATGCTTTAAATTTGATATCTAAAAGGTGTTACATAGTTGATTCACTTGCAGGGCTATGAAATTATTTATGATGATTTAGGAATTATAGTGAAGAACTACATTAAGAGTTATGTATTTTCTCAAATTTCCATACATAAAAATATTCTCGGATCACAATTCTGTAATTTTTTTTTCCCTATATTTTAGCATAAAGTCACTCATCCAACCGCAGATTCTTTATGCATTGATTATTAGTTGCATATGAATAATGCCTTTAAGAAATCAGAGAAATGATTTGGACATGTAACACATCCCGCATAAGATCAACAAGCATCAAGCAAGTTTTTAAATATAATTAACAGCAATTAGTGCTAGTTCAAAATTATATCGAAAAAAGAAAAGTCTTTTCATAACATTTATGGGTTTTGAATACATACTCTCTTCCTAGATGAGCAATCTCAATATTTAATTGGCTAGCCTGCTCCAATTCATCTGTGTCAAATATGTAAAGTTATATACAAAAATAAACACAACAAAATAATTAAAACCACAACATATCAGGGTATACACCTGCAGCAAGATGGATGCCTCCCTTTTCAAAGTCAGTGCGTAGGGCATGAGCTGCTCTCTGAGCTTCTTCTGTTTTCAGGGCATTCCCCTTTTCAGCCCTTATGACCGCATCATAAAGAGATTGATTAGTGTTCAAAAACTGCAACAGAAAGAGGAGCCCATCATTGCAACTTTATAAAGAAAACTTGTCACAATTAGAGCTTTAGAGGGATGTCAGTCACTTTAAATTCAGACAGTTTAGGTTCCTTACAATCCCAATATGAATTTGATAGACTTGGATGGAGAATACAACCCAATTCTACAAGTGTAGCCTGAATTTGATACAGTTTAGGATGGGAAATATAGATGATTATTGAACTTGCAAAGACTGTAGTGCAGCCTGATTTTGCATTAAATCAAACTTATTAGATTTTATTTAGAATCCAAACCCTATTGCTACTGCAACTCTTATCTTGCTGAAGTCAGTTGAATGAGCTTACTTAATAGTTGGGCTCAAGAATGGATCCGCATAACAGCATAACAAAAAACAGGGGGGCCTTACAGATTTTTCCACATGTTAAATAAAATGTCATGGGTTGGTTCTTAAGTGCTCTTCTTGAAAATCAAGAAAATATAATATACCAAGAAACGTTACAAATTAATAGATTTTCTTGATGGGATTCTTGTCAGATATGCAGCAGAAATATATTGATCTATAATTGGTACTATGAAAATTTTCAGGCAAGCAATCTAAAAGCCCACTTACGTGAAGGTGTTCAAAGATCCTCATAGACGCCTTGTTAGCTTCCTCTACAAACTCCCTGGAATCTCCAATTCCGAAAAAAAAAATTAAGAGACCTAAACCACCTCAAATTACAATCAAGAAAAACAACAATCACCTGTCGGGGTGCGTATTCCTACACAGCTCCGCCGAATCAATGACAGAACAAACCTAAACGAAAACCAAAAGCCCGCAATCCGGAAATAATCAAGAAACGAAATCTAAAAAGAAAATATCAGAAACAAAGCCTTACAGTGTCGGAGATCTCATCCAAAGCCCTGATTATCTCGCCGGAAGGGGGTAACCGAGAGATATAGGAGACAAGCTCACCCGACCTGGAGATTCCGAAACCATAATAAATCACAACAACGAGAAAAAAGAGAGACGGAAACACCAGTGAACAAAGTGAACAAAATTTCTTGCGATTCCACCGCTCACCTCTCGATGGCTTCATCGACGAACCGGCGGAAGCCTTTGGCGGTTCTAAGCACCGGGAAGCCATAGAGCCCGCCAGGTGAGGTCTCCGGCGAGGGGTTGGCGACTGTGGCCGAGGAATCGAAGCAGCTGCCGGTGAACAGTCGGAAAGAGAGCGAGGATGGAAAGGATGAAGCGGCTCGGCGGAGCATTAGGGCGCCGACCATCTCTTTCCAAGAAGTCTCTTCAGAAACCCACCCGAGTGAAAACCGGTTTAATCTCTTCACATCTCGACACAGTCATCATTTTTATTAAAAAAAATAATAAAAATAAACCTAATACCCAATTTAATCCCTCTATTATACTAAATCGGTCCAATTTTTCTAATCCCTCTATTATAAAAATTAAGCTTTTTTAGTCTCTCAGACTTTTACTATTATAGCTGAGGCCCTCCGCGCAGTAGTAGAAACGAGTTGAATCCTCGCGTGACGGAATGATCGCAGTGACTTTTAGGCCACGGCCAGCTTAACCGCGAGTTCTCCGTGATGGTCCTTCCTGTCCGTGTCCTAACTGGGTTGGGTGGGGTTTATCCCCTTATCTCAAAAAAAAAAAAAACTTTTACTATTATAAAAATCCAGTTTCTAAAAACATATATATATATGATCAAAAAAATATAAAAGAAATATGTATAAAGATCTAAAAGACTTGTGATGGGAATGGACATTTTTCCAGTTCAATTTATAATAAAAGAATTAAAATAATCGATTCGGTAAAACAGATGGACTAAATTATATATTAACATTATAATTATTTTCAGAAAAAATAATTTGAAAATCTTATTACTTAACCTCAATTAAATTCTAATCACGGATATATAATTGAAAGAATTTAATTTAATGATTACACTTATTGCTCAATTAACAACCAATTTATTTTAATTGTTAAGATATGCCTTTTACAGGCACACGATTGGACATGGTCTCCGACCTCCTGCTTACAAGTACACGGAAGTGGATTTATTGCTTGTGAGAAGTGGCGCAAAGATATTATCATCCTCTCTCTTGCTGGCACTCGCACATTCATTCCCCCTTGGCTTCTCTCTCTCTCTCTCTCATGTTGAAGATTGATGAAGATTGTCTCTCTCTCATGAAGAGCATTGATGAGGATTGAAATCCAAGTCATACATCTTCGGCGACATGCAATGGCTTAAAGGTAAGAAGAAGAAGAAGAAGAAGAAGAAGGAGAAGAAGATGTTGATAAGTTGGAATCTTTCATCATGCTGATCAATGAAGCAGATATAGCAAGATATGTGAGGATAATGGTTTTGTTCTAATTTTTTGGGGTGAATTGTTTGCATGGATTGAGATGATGGAGAGAATGAATGGATGGGGAAGTGAAGAAGGGCATGGGCATGGAGATGGAGATGGAGATGGAGATGCATGCACGCTCGATGGGTCTATTGATCTTCTGGGAAGGCCTGCGCGGAGGGACAAAACAGGGAGGTGGCCGTCCGGCTTGCTCTTGTTGGGTAATTTGCAGACACACCCTTCTCTCTGTACAATCACAAGCTTATCTTTTTTTTTATTGATCTATTTATGTATTTCTTAGCAGTGAACCAGGGATTATTAAGCATTGCTTTTGTTGGTGTGGAAGTGAACCTGGTGCTCTTCTCAACAAGAGTTTTGAAGCAAAGCAATGCGGAGGCAGCAAACACCTTCAGCAGGTGGATGGGCACAACCAATCTATTTTCTCTACTTGGTGCATTCTTGAGTGATGCCTACCTGGGGAGATACTTGACCTGCATGGTTTTTCAAGTCGTCTCTATAATAGTAAGAGGTTTTATGGTAAATAAATGTTGATATGAATATATATATATATAGTCTCACATTCATTCTATCATCTTATCAGGGTTTGGTTATGCTATCGCTAACTACAACCTTCTTGCTACTAAAACCTCACGGTTGTGGCAAGGTTGGGTTTTATTGTGACCCTCATTCACCATTAGAGATGGCTATGTTCTACCTGTCGATATACATGCTTGCCTTAGGCAATGGAGCATGCGAGCCTTCACTGGCAACCTTCGGATCGAACCAGTTTGATGAAGAATGTCCGGGCGAGAAGCCGGGGAAGAACTCATTCTACAGCTACTTCTATGTTGCCACAAATCTTGGCTCCCTCTTTGCAGAGACTGTGTTGGCTTACATTCAGAACTTGGGGCAGTGGACGTTAGCCTTCTGGGTGTCTGTTTCATGTTCTGTTGTGGCTTATGTTTTGTTCTTGAGTGGCAGCGTGAGGTACAGGTATTTCAAGCCTTGTGGCAATCCTCTTGCTAGATTTTGCCAAGTTGTAGTTGCTGCATGGAAGAAGTCCGAGGTTGAGATCCCAGGAGAAGATGATAAGCTCTTCGAGGTTCATGAGAGGAATGGTTCTGGATCTGATCGTGCAGGTGGGAGGAGGATTCTTCATACCAAAGCCTTCAGGTACTTGTCTTTTGTGATATATATCTTGTGTTGTTTATGTATGTCTGAATCTCTTCTTGAGTTTTTAGGGTGGACCAAACCCTGACAGTATCTACATTGGAATTTCTAAACTTGTGTATTGAAATGAGCAAACAGGTTCTTTGATCATGCTGCAATAATCACCAGCAAGGACGAGATCATGGGATCAAACAGAAGCAGTGATTACAATCCATGGAACCTGTGCACAGTCACACAAGTTGAAGAAGTGAAATGCATCATGCGCCTCCTCCCAATCTGGTTCTGCACCATCTTCTTCTCGGTCATCATCGTCCAAATGGCTTCGCTCTTCGTTGAACAAGGAGCAGCTATGAAGACAACCATCAATAGCTTCCACATCCCTCCGGCAAGCATGACGCTCTTTGACATCATCAGCGTCTCATTGTTCATCGTCTTCTATGACAAACTGATTGCTCCAGCATACGCCAAGTTAATGAAGACGGTACCTGAAGGACCTTCAGAAATAACAAAAATGGGTATTGGTTTAGTGATTGCGTTCATGGGTATGATCACTGCTGGTTTAGTGGAGCAGCAAAGGTTAAAATATGCACAAAAGGGAGGGACTGAATTGAGTTCATTGAGCATACTGTGGCAAGTCCCTCAGTACATTCTTATTGGAGTTTCAGAGGCTTTTGTGTATGTTGGGCAGCTGGATTTCTTTGGTTCACAAACACCAGATGGGATGAAGAGTACTGGTATTGGCCTCTGTATGTTCTCTAATTTCTTAGGGAGTTACCTGTGTAGCTTCATTGTGAGCATTGTGATGGAGGTTACGACGAAGGGTGGGCGGCCAGGGTGGATACCGGCGAACCTGAACGATGGGCATCTCGATCGGTTCTTCTTTCTTATGGCCGGATTGACTGTCTTTGAGCTGCTAGGCTACATTTGGTGTGCCAGGTATTACAAATTTAAATCCCTGGAGAGCAAGGGGGTTGCTAGTGAAACTAGTGTGGAGATGGTTTGAACAATAATGGATATTTGTATGTATTCCCCTTGACATGAATTCTAACTTGTACTTCCTGGATCTTCTCAATATAAACTTTTATAGTGCTTCTTCTTTTCATGACAGCTTCACCCTCACTATACAGGGCAGTATAACTATTGGAGATTACCTGGTAATGAGAAAAGTTGCTGAACTGGAGATGATTGCAATAACATACAGAATTGTGAATCTTAAAACTTACTGAATTTATTTCCTTGAATGCATTCAATCACATGAGTGTCTTTGTATGTTGGAATCTACTGACACTTGAACATCAGCAGCTAACAGACAAGAAAAAAAACCCGTTCACTTGGGGAATTTGCATTCTATCCTTAATTATATGCTATAGTAAGTGTACCATAGATTGAATTGGGAAAAACCTAGTGCATTGCAAATTCTTGTAGATGGAATATAGTTGGCAGTGTGAAACCATTTTATTTGGATATCTTTGCGGTCAGCTCCCTGACTAGCTTTGCAGCAACCATGGCAGTCATTCCATCAACAGTGTCTCTTTGAGGGTTGAACTCCACCACATCGGCAGCAACGACATCAGCTTGCAGATTGTGGAGGATGTTGAGAACATCACGGAAAGAGAGGCCCCCCGGCTCAATGTGGGAAACGCCAGGAGCAAAAGCAGGATCAAGACAGTCCACATCTAGTGAGATATAAACACCTTTCGCGCCTTCCCCTAGTTTCTGCTCATTCATTAATGAGTTGAAAAAATAACCATCAGTCAGCAACATTTGAAATACCCATCAGTAAGAAAACTTTATGAGAATGGAGAAGTCCCTTTCAACATCTCATTGGTTAGAGATGTTCTGGATGAGTAATCCAGACAAATGTTTGTCCAATATTGCGATTCAATATTCAAGGCATTAGTGTAGATTCACTTTTGTCCAATATATTTCAGTGCATGGTGAGGTGTTTGTGTGTTTGCATTAGTTAGAGATATATATATATATATAGAGAGAGAGAGAGAGGTACCAGATTTTCCAAAACATGCCGATCTCTTGAGAATGTACGCATTTCATACTGTTCAACACCAAACCTTTTCCCTTGCTCTCGTCCTTCTTTAGTAATTGACCTAATACCAACCTGAAATACGAAAAGCATGAGTTAATTTAAAATATTTGAGCATACTCTCTTGCATATCAAGACAAAACTCTGTACTGAGAATCTATGTGATAACGCAATCAATATACTTGTATGAACTTCAGAGAATCATGCTAAAAAGGGCCCTGCAAAACAATTCCTAAATTGTGAAAATTTCTAGAAATAATCATCCTCACAGGAAAAAAAAGAATCCAAAGGAAACATGATGCGAAAATAAACAGAGCAAAGTTTTGCTTGGGACATAGAAGACCCTTGAGGCCAAATAAAATACTACTCCCATACATTTAGAAGACACAAAAGATGATAAAGAGTTCCACGAGTCAAAATTTAGTAGAATACATACCTTGAGTCTGTATTTTAATTTTTTCAGTTAAAATAAAAACAGGGAATTAAATATGAAGTAAAAGTATTACTTGTAGAAGCCGCCTAGCATATCCACCCTCCATTATACGTGCGAAAGAAGAAGCATGTGAATATTTATTGCCTTCGAAAGAATGATAGATATCCGGATGAGCATCTAAGTGAAGAATGTCTACAGGACCTCCAAGCTTTTCTGATACAGCTCTAACAACAGGGAAGGATATTGAGTGATCACCCCCTAGAACCAGAGGACGAAGAGGATCCTGAGTGACAAAAAAGACAATATCAGCACCATAATCTCAATATTTACCCAAAAATATGTGGAAGACAAAGGACTAGACTGATTACAAGTTAGCATGAGGGTGCATTATAAAAAATTTGAATAAACATTTGACTCTTTGGAGAATATTCCAGTAAAAAAGCTACAAATTTTTATTTTTCAAGCAGAATTAAATTGGTGTTAGGAGATCTATCAGTCATCAGATGCGAAAGAAAATTAACTGTCACAGGCAGATGCCCATTATTACAAATTTGGAGATTCAGGCTCACCAAGATGATTCAAATTAACCATACATTATCACCCCATGCCTGAATTCAAACCACTATCCCCTAGAATCATAATGTGAAATTAAAGGTTTCAACAAAGACTTGTGTCAGTGTGCAAGTTAGAATAAAAACATATTACAAGTAGCGCTTTCTTGTTAAAGCAGTTATGTAAATCAGAGTTTTATCGAGAACTTCTTATGACTACTCTGTTAACAGGTCCTGCTCATTAACAATTTGAGTTAATTCATGTACAGGACACATCTATACTGCAAGGTTTATTTAAACCATTTCCATTTTCCAATACCATACACAGGACAGCTTCTCTCATAGACATACAGGTTATTTTAAGTTGGAACATAAAACATGAAAGGGAACAGACATTTCTATTCCTATATGAAAATTGTTACTCCTAATTGACAAAGATTGGAAGCATAGTGATACAGAACAGAATACCTCTTCCATTACTAGCTTAACAGATTCACTGATAATATTCATCAACCTATCATCATCTACACCACAGTCACGAATTTCCTGGATAGGAACATCACCAACATCAGTTAGAACTCGTGGATCATTCAGTTCTTTGCCTGCACAAACACAAAAAGATGAACTGTCACTAAAATAATTGTAAGTTAACTTGTGAACCTATCCATATGAGATCCATAACCAACTCAAATCCAGACACAAAATAAACAAGCAATGAAAAATCTTCACAACCTTCTTCAGTGCTTGAATTAGTGCTCCCACACCAAATAGCCTCCCTAATCCGAGGAGGAGCAAAAGCAGGTCCTTGCAAGAAGGATGAGTTATGTCCTAAAGGAACTCCGAGAAGGGAAGCTGAAGCTTTAACACCACCCAGAGCCCGCAGAAGTTCTCCCTAATCAAGTAAAAATGAGCATTTCAGCAATTAAAAAAGAAGAAACATATATCAAGAAAAAACATATGCAATAAAATTTATGGAACACTGCATGAATGACGAGAAATTTTGTAGATACAAATTATAAAAAAACAATTTTTCCTGCAAATATTCTTTTTTATTGTCCTTTACTACCTCTCGATCCAACTAAACACGCCATAAACCCTAAAACATCAAGAACCTCACGTTTATATTCTCCAAGCATAAGAATTTAAAAAAGAAAAAAGAAAAACCACAAGAAAACAAGTAAGAAAGAAGGAAACCTTAAGCTTTGCCCGCTCACGAATAAGGGTAAGAGAAGCATCGATGACACGGCTCTGGCCTTTCTCGATGAGCGCGTCGGGGACATTGGCCGCCTTGAGCTTGCGCAAGTAGTGGATACCCTTCACAAGACTCATCCCTTCAAATCGTCACAGATGGAAGAAGAGATGCTCAACGATCAATAGAAGAGAGAGTCTAGCGAGTGATTGATTGAAAGGAGCGGCGTCGGCGAGTGCTGCTACTTCTGCTGCTCTTGCTGCAGATGATGATGAAAAGGTTTTAACTTTACGAAGCAGTGGTTTTTGGTATTTTTGCAATTTTGTCCTTATATAATTGGTAATTATATTTGAGTAACCGCAGAGGTATATGCGTAAAATAAGAGAATGTTATCCTAATCAGAATTATTTAATTGGAACTCGATTGGGGATTTGGATTTTCTTTTGATGGTCTGAAGAATGTTTGGGCACGGCACATGGACAGTTTTGCACTTAGTAGGTTATTTGCATTTTTTCAAATTGTTTATTTATATAATTATATATAATTATTTGAATAAAATATTTGCTTTTATATAATTCACTGAAACTTTTCTTTTCTTAATAACAAGCTCTTTGTTATATGGTAGTCAACTTGAAATTTTATTAGCCATTTTTTAAAAACACAAAAAAAAAATTGCAAAATAATATAATTGTAAAACTTGCCCTGGTTTTGGAGGGCAAAGCAGCCATTTGATTTTTATATTCTCTTAAAAAAATTTAAAAAAAAACTATGATAAGTTCTTTTAAAAAAAATATTTTAACATTTTAAATTAGAAAAATATAAATAAAGATTAGATACTCGTATTATTTTTTTATTTTTTTAAAATTTAAATAATTATAAAAATTATAATAAATCTAATGCCAGTCTCATATGAAATTTTTATTTTTATAATTTATTCTATCACAAAATGTTAAAATTAGGATGTCATGTTAATTTACTAAAAAAATTAAAATTAAAAATTCTTAAAACCTGATAATGAATCAAACAAATTCATCTTTATGATCTTTGAAAACAAGTTTTAAATTATTTTTAAAGTTTTCAAAATATTTATTTTTAATATGAAGGTTTAATCTTAGAAACAAAACTTCATGTGAAGTGGGAATTAGATTAATTGTAGATTTTTAAATTTTTAAGATTTTGATATTAATTTTTAACATGAAAACCTCATTTTTATTTAGTTTTAAATTTAATATATACGATGAAATTAGTTACACAAACAATTAAAAAATCACAATCTTTTTCCTTTTACGCCGGGAAATTCACAAAAAGAAATTGGTCAAATTTCCCCGACTTTTCTTAAAAAAACTAGAATAATTGCTGGTTATTTTGTAAAAAAATATTATTAATAATAAATTTTAAAGATTAATTAATACATTTAAATCCTCAATATCCCTGAGAATGAATGATAAAGTTTTTTACATACTGATGTGATAAAACAATTCTTTTCAATGATAAAGTTTTTTACATGCTGAAGTCACAATTCATCAGTTGTGTGAGAACAAATCAAATACTCATCACAGCAACAACATTTTTAGGCCACAACACAACTATTCATGGAAATGAGAAAGTTGAGAGTCTCATGACAAATTTTCACCCCATGGATAAATAGCATAAGAAACCAACACCAATCCAGTTACACACTTATGCCAACAGTAATTACAAATGTGTTCCATTGTCAGGTTTAAGGAAGAGCAATACAATTGTAACAGTAAAAACAGCCAGCAACCATGAATTTTTAAGTTACTTGGCACTGGCACCACCGGCAAATTTGGCCATCATTTTTGCAATGACAGGTGCTACCTTCGGATTTGATTGGTGCTTGGCAAAACTCGCAGGGTTGTTCATCACTGTAACAATGATTTCAAGAAATATGATGTAAAACAAAGCCTGGATAATTTTTAATCATAATTATATTAAATATGAAGATTTCAGAAAGTGAAAATTGTGTCTCAGTGAGAAGAATAATCCAAGACCTGGTCAAATGAATCCAAGATGGATGAGATTGGACAAAAGAAATTAAACCATTAAAGGTTAAGCCAAGATTTATACTGTCATAAACTACCACTAGGACCCATTGGTGTTTAGTTCATTATGGGAAATTTGTGTCACCATAGTACCTCCTTGCTTGGTAATTCTCATCAGGAGGAAACCATCTCTATCTTTGGTTTAGTTTCAGAGGAAGGTTTTATGAGATCGGGGTGGACTTGACAAGCTAGAATACTGTATTCCGATGCACCTTGGTGATTTTCATTAGGACTCGAAATTAATACAAAACTAATCAAGAAATATGGACACATTTCACAGTAACAATTTAGTAACAAATGACATATCAAAGTTAGGGTACAACAAGATAAAGTGAAGATACCATCTTGAAGAGCAGACATGATTTCAGGATCACTAAATGCTGCCATTAGTTCAGGATCCTGTTCAAAAGGAAAGAGATATATCCAGCTAAATGATAAGCTAAAAACCAAGTCAAATACTTTGCAGTCACAACTAGAAAACAAGAGGATAAGCTGGAAGTATAACCAGGGACTATACCCATACTTACATTCAGGATCTTGCTCATATCAATATTTCCAGGCATACCACCAGGCATACCACCAGGGAAACCTCCAGGCATACCACCAGGCATACCACCAGGCATACCACCAGGGAAACCTCCAGGCATACCACCGGGCATACCACCGGGCATGCCTCCAGGGAAACCCCCAGGCATGCCTCCTGATGGCCTACTTGAAGATGACTGCTCTTTCTTTTTGGCCTTCTCATATGCAGCCTACAAATGAAGCGAAAAGTCAGAAAATTCAACGTCAAATCTAATCAGTGACTCATTGAATCCAAGTCCAGGGGCAATCACCTGGGCTTCTACCTTGCGGCGTTGCCTCTCACGTGCAATTTTCTTTTCTTCCCTCTCCTTCTTCAAACGATCATACTTGCGCCGGTGTTCCTCGATCCTGTGTGCATTAGGCTCAACCTGCAATGTCTCTTGTAGTTATTAACAATTCATATACTGTAGAGCATCTTCATGGCAACTAAATATGGATGCTTTACCTTCTTAAGCACAGAGCTTATCTCCTCATCATAATCCAATTTGGATGCTACATGCAGATCCTTAGCAGCTTCCTTCCACTGACCAAGCATAGCATAAGCCATCCCTCGGGACTTGTATCCTTTTGCAGAGTCAGGGTTGATCTGATTGAGGACCAAGAGATGTACACATCATATACAGCAAACATTTGGGCACCAGAGGTGAGATGCACGTTCTCTAGTTGAAGTTATAGAAAATTCATGATACTGAATATTAGCATCTATAGTTACAGTCTATACAATAAGCCACTGATCTTTTTTACAAAAACTAGTAGATAATGTTACAAGCATCAAATATATTCCTGTAAAATCAACAACAGGTATACCTGCAAATGTCATGAATGCTACATTTATTTTCTTCCGCTACAGAAGCAAACCAAAAATGGAATAACAGCTCATAAGGAAATGTACCTTTGGCAGAAATGAGGAAAGAAGCATTATGCACAATGACCTAGTTCTCCAACTTGGTAAAACCATTCTCCCATATGAAACAGAACATCCATCAACCACATAAAAGTTGCAGGAAAATGATACAAACACTAAATATCAATGTGATAACTAAATGGAGAAGACATATCCTTAGAATTCCTTGGTTAGGAATATAAGTTTGCTCAGCACATTGGTCAATGCGCTCATGCAGTCGTCTAAACATACAACTTTTCATAGATGAAATAAGACACACGGAATATAAATACTATATGAATTAAGAAAGTTACCTCTAAAGCAGCATTTGCATCCCGGATAGCAGCATTAGGCTTCTTCATCTTAATATAAACAGATGCTAGAGAGACCAACAACAAATAGGAAAACATGAGTATTAGTAAATTGTTCTTTCCAAATCTCATAAGAAACAAAGTAGAAATTACCTCTGGTACCGTACATGATTGCTGAAATTGGGTTCAGTAAAATAGCCTCAGTCAGATGTTCAATGGCCTCCTCCAACTTGCCTGAAGGAAAACAACAAATAGTACAGTATAAGAATTTTTTTCACATGTAAAATTAGAATAAATACTTCAGAATAAGGATGTTTTTGTTAGACATATTAGATGTTAGGTTACCCTCTGAAATTGCTTCCATGGCTTTCCCTTTGGCTTCTTGAGAAGCATCACGACTTTCTTCAGTTACCTCAACAGATGGATCTCCCATCTGAAAGAACAAGGTATATTGATAATCAACAAAACACAATCATGTCACTTTGCATCATGTGCACAAGCTTAACATCACTTCCATCTAATATCACCTTCTGGGGAGGGTCATTGTCAGCTTCTACAACTTCTCCTTCAAGTTCAATATCAGATTCAATAATTTCATCATCAGATTCATGTTCTTCTGCAGGAGCACTCTTCCCCTGGAATTGCTCTTCATCAATGTCTTCATCACTTTCCTCCATCATGTAGGTCTTCTGAAATTAGTATCCCAGATGTTCACAGAATGTCAATTATGATATTTGCTTAACCTTAAAATGAGAGAAGACGGAAAATAAATAAATCCGTGGTTTATCAGATGTGGTTTCTTCCATATTCATAAGTTCCATTTTATGAACATGGAACTGCAGCATTATTATCATCCTTTATCTTTTCTAAATTTCCTATACAACAGCTTTCAATTCACATATGCAATCATTGAGCATCAACCAAGAGAACGTCAAGAAAAGCTCCAGCCATTGAATAAGTCATCAAAGACCCAGAATCCATGGAAATTTTGGATCGCCATTTTTCCACAATAGAAGGAATTATGTTATACTTTCCAGATCTCCCATTTGAGAAACTCAAATCGAGAATCCCATGTATCAATTACATTCCACTCATTTATAAAGCTTGATCTAATAACATTTAAATGCATAAAAACCTCTATGCACATTACAAAGTTAGAACGGGGGACTTTAACAGGAATAGTAAAATTCAAACTTGCAAGATCATCCATACATAAGGGTGCAAATAAGATGAGAAATGAAAATAATCCAATTAGCTAAATATGTAAAAATTAAATAAGCTGAATGGGGAAATTAAAAAGAAAACACACACACACACACACACACACACACACACACACACACACACACACACAGCTCCACGAATGCGATCCTGCTAACAAATAGTTGATTCCAACTCCCAAATCACACATATTACAAATTGGAGTTACTTCACCGTCACCCACAACAAGGTAATGACTTTCCAAGCAAGCAAACATGGAATCCAAACACAACGATGGAACTAGTTAAATTCATAATATTTGGATGAATAATTCGAAATAGAAAACAAAAAATAAAACTTTGATGAATTATCCAGATCTCCAAAAAACCAGAAAACATCAAGCGATCGAAGAAGAGATTACCTCAGCGCTAGTCCGCGGAGACTCCTCGCCCTTGTAGGCCACGGAGGGGATTTTCGCGCCCAAGCTGACACCACAAACCCAGAAGATCAATCAGCATCGGAAACATAGGAGAATGGATCTAAAAGGTAGAGAGTAAGAGGACCTCTCCAGGTAGTCACGAAAGAAGGAGAGGGAGGGGTCCGCCAGGATTTCGGGACTCTTCTTGCACTGATCCACAAACAGCTTCAGTTCCCTCACCTTCGCGGCGTCCATTGTCGCTGCTCCGATGCTCCGAAGAGGAAGAGAATTGGAGAAATGGACCGGATCCTCGAGTTCTAGTAGCTTCGAAAGGGCTTCTGTGAAGGTTTGGGGGTTTAGAATACATTATTATATAAAGCCCAATCTCTAATCTTGACCGTTCGATTTCAATCGAACGGATAGTATGGTTTGCTGAGTTGATAAGTTCAATAGGCCCAGTTGGAAGTCTCTTTCTTTCAATTTTTTCTCTTTTTTGTGATAAATGTTTTTTTTTTTATAATATGAGCGGCAAATCACTAAAAAAACTAAAAAACCAAAGACGTGCACAAGCCTCGGCGGAGCTAACATGAGTGCGGCCCGGGCACATATGGGCACTAGGACAACCCACTACAACCACTACTCGCACTCCCATTAATGTGCCCTCACATGCGAATTGAACCCAAGACCTCTTGGTTATTGGAATTCTTGTGGGGACCGAGATATCAATAGACTACTTGGACGGTGGTCTCTTTTATGATAAATGTTGACATGGGGCAAAACTAAAGTTAAAGGAGGTTTTTCAACCTTATTGTGTTTGGTTTGAAGGTAATGAGATTATGAGAGGTAAGGTTATATGCTAATATTACCAAAATATATTTTGAATAAACAACTTAATATTTATAAGAGTTTGAATCTATTTAATGGTATATACTAATATTCAATGTCATATACAAATATAATTATTTATTTAATGTTATATACTAATATTCATTTAATATTCAATGTTAAATTCATTTTCGGTGGTTGGCCGGTCATCGGCAGCAGATCCGATGGTCGGCCAGTCATTGACGACGGATCCGGTGGCCGACCAGTCATCAGCGTCCGGTCGGTCATTGGGTGGATAGTGGCGGTGGGTGGTGATGATAGGTGACGGTGAGGAACAATGATAATTTGATAAAGTATAAAGAGGCATTTTAGTTCATTATAATAAAAAAAAACAAAAAAACAAAAAACAAAAAAAAAAAAAACAACCTTCTTTACCCCCGATTTGGAGGAAAGTGGAGGTAAAATGAGAGTTTTTAACCCTCCATTCTACCCATAAACCTTACCCTCCCCAAACCCCCTGATCCAAACAAGAGTTGATAGAAAACCCCCGAAACCCTTACTTTATAAAACCCCCAAAACCCTCCATCCAAGCAAGCAAGGCGTGAGAGGGAAGGAGCTCAAAGCCAATTATAAAAAGTGACATTAACATTTAAATCAATTCAATTTTAGTAAATTAAATTTAGCCCAAATTTAGCTATGAACTCCCAACTTAATAGAATAAAAAAAATGTAAAAAATTATAAAAAAGATTATTTATAAATTGAAAAATACTTATTTGGATGAAATATTTAGTTTTTAGGATTTATCTTTTGAGAATACCACATGAATTGCCAGATTGGATCATTGTCTAACACACTCTCATATTTCTACTAAAATAAAAAATGTTTTTGTCCATGTTTACATTGCAACCACAAATTAAGCACAAAGTTGAATTGAAAAACTTCACATGCTAATGAATAATTTGGATTAAAGGATATATTTAAAAGTCATTTATTACACTTTAAATCTTTTATAAAGAAGTATTTAGCTCCTATCTTAATACAAATTTGATATCACAAAAAGATCATTATAATACATCCACTGACTAATGACATTCCAAGCCTAACTCTTCCAATCTCCAGTCACAGGACTGATCAGTAGAAGAAGGGCAAAGCCATCACAAACACCACTCCGATCCACTTCACTTTAAATGGTAAGGCTCCAGAATTAACTGAAAACAGATAATGTCACACCATCACAAGTGAGTCTTGAAGACTGTAACATACACATAAATAAACATACACATGAACATACCTGAAGGAGCTGCAGAAGGACCAGCTGCAAAATCAAAATCAACAATAAAATGTTATATGAACTCGATTTAACCAAGTTGTTAGGAAAAGAGAGATCTAAACATATATATGTTTTACCTGGAGAGCAGACTGTTTGATCTGAGGATATACCACAGCCAGTGGACAGCATCATGGCCTCCTGAAGATTGAGATTGAAGGCCTTGAGGACCTCCGGGCTGCTGAAGATGATGCAAAGGCACGGCATGTCATGCGCCACAGCCTCTGCCAACGGCTTGCAGCACGTTTCTGGCGGTCTGCTCATGTTCAATGAATCTAAACACGGCAGCAGCTTTGTCGCGCAAGATGGCGGGGCGGGCTGTGCATGGCATGCAGTTGAGAGCACCACCAGCATCATCATCACCACCACCACCACCACCTTTGTAAGTCTATCCATCTCTGCTTAATTAATTCTCTGATTGACACTTGATATACAGCACAATGGATATGTGCTGTTTTTTATAGTAATGGTTGGCATACCTGGATTTTGATTCCTTGCATGAGCTGCATACATTGTGTTAGTGGATGAGACGTGGGAGTTGGGGAGCCCGTTCTGTTGGACTAGTTTGAATATGCAATTGTGGAGAATGTGTGCATTCCATCAGGTCAGAGAAAGCATGCAGGTAAATTTGATTAATTATTATTCATTGTCAAGAGCTTATCGATCTGAAGTCTATACTTCATCTACTTGTCTTTCTTTTCAGAATAATGATTTGGCCGGCTGCAGAAAAAAATTCCAACAGGATTGGAGTATTCAAACAAATAAAAGAAAGTGGAAATGAGAAGGAAAATGTTGTCACAAGGAATTATCAAATGGATTTTATATTTTGTTTCATGATTCATGTTAAGTGGTCAAATTAAGTGATATGGAAGTCACAGGTTCGAATTATGGAAACAACCTCGTGTAAAAAATGCAAGGTAAAACTGCATATAGTAGACCCAAGTGGTCCGACCCTTCCCCAGACCCCGCACATTGCTGGAGCTTTGTAGCACCAGAGTGCACTTTAAAGGTATGTTGAGCCTTATATATGATCTAAAAATTCAATTTTAAATAAAATTTCACAATTTTTTGAAGCACATGATTTGCAAATAATCTAATTTCAAAGTAATCCAGTACTCAGAAGCTTTATTTTCAATGATACAATGTTGATCATGCTACAGACAACACTCTTTTAACATACATACAACATATATCAAGACTGAGGCCAATACTAATGCAATGACTAACCAGCCTCATACACAGTCTGAACAAGTTTAAAATAATGAATCTGGATAACAAGAACCATGACATGATTAAGTAAAAAAGTCATCAAGCGAGTACCCTTCCTTCCTGGTTCCCAAAATCAGAGGAAGTTCCCATTCTATGCCACA
The DNA here is from genome assembly GCA_026586065.1 of Dioscorea zingiberensis. NCBI lineage: Eukaryota > Viridiplantae > Streptophyta > Magnoliopsida > Dioscoreales > Dioscoreaceae > Dioscorea > Dioscorea zingiberensis. The sequence continues at coordinate 4,372,023 of CM048822.1, read as the reverse complement.
AGGGACCACCAGAATAAGAATAAACCCAGGAACCCTGACATTCCAAGCATACTAACTCCATAGTTTGCAGCATTTCCAGGAGAAGCTGAAATATCAATAAAAGCAAACCAAGTCAGAACTACAAAACTGATCATAGAAATAAAAATCAAGAGTATTTCTGCATTTTCTGATTGTTGATGAATACATATTATATGTTTGTGTCTTTACATTGCTTTGGAAATGCAGAAATGGACAAACAAAGGAAAGATACAAATAAGAGCAAAAGGAAACGGTATAAATGATAAATTGGTACTTATAGATAAGTAGTTATTGGGCTTGTCAGTTAGTCGTTTCTCAATGCTATGATTTGAAGTTTTGAGAGAATGAAAAGTATTGTTTTAACTGGCCGAGGCAAGAATTTTCCCAAGAAGTGATAGAAGTGGTTAATGAAGTTGCCTTTCAATTCATTTAAGAGAAATGGAAGTAAGATGGCTACAAGTTTCAATCATTAAAAGGGAGTTTTCAGAAATAATGGAATACAATCAAAAGCAAGGCAACTAAAAGAGGTATGACAGCATGAAACAAAAATTACTGAAGATTTGAGTTACTGACAGGAATTTACTTTGAAGTATTGATGATCGGAGTAAAGCTTTAAGAGAAATTAGACTGTAATGTGAAACATATCAATTTGCAGTGGATAAATTTCAAATGCCTTCCCTTTAAAAAAAAATTAATAATAACAATAATAATAATAGTAAAGAGAAATATAAAGCAAGATTTCTTATAAACTACATATGCATCAAACTGTTTGATGCAATCATCTGATTGTATACATGTTGCTTTCAAATTAGTGAACTATATGACAAGAGGGCATAAAAGATTCCATCTAATAAATTAGCACATATTATGTATTTCACAGCTCCTCTTAGAATTTTTAGAGGACAATCACTTCCTTGAAACTTGGCAATTATGCATCATTTAATTCCCAATACATTAAAATGAACTGTCAATTGCCATGGACTTCCATCATTAAATAAATGAACTGTCAATTTCTAACCTCTAGAAGAATTGAGTCCTCCCTGATGAGATAAATACATGGATTATTAATCTCGACAACTACAAATATACATATAACTATATATTTTGGCTTAACTGCATAACAGTAAACAAATTCAGGGTCAAGAAGGATGAGACATGAGACACGATGCAAGGAATGAAAACAAGCAACAAGAAAAACACATCAAAGAACAAAAGAAGAATCAAGAAAGCTTATGAATTAGACTAAATAACAAGCAAAATTAACAAGAAGAAAGGCAGTACCTGGGGGAGAAAACGGACTGGGAGCTGGAAAAAAAAGGAAGAAAAACAGAAATCAGACCATGAATCGAGTAAAATGTAGATCAGCACCAAGAAGAACCATACCTCCGGATTTGGAGCAGAGGGAGGTATCGGAGGTGATGCCGCAGTTCACGGAGAGCTGAAGGGCTTGGGTAATGTTGACGTTGAAGGCCTTGAGGATGTTAGGGCTGTTGAAGACGCCGCAAAGGCACGTGAGTTCGTTCTGCACGGCCTCCTTCAACGGCGAGCAGCACGACTCCGGCGGGTGCGTGCTGTTCAAGTAATTCTGGCAAGGTATCAGCTTGGATATACAGGTCGACTGAGCGGATCCCGCCGGCGCAAGTAGGGCGAGGACGAAGAACGCCATTATCACCGCCATGGAGCTCTGAATCGCCGCCATGGAATTAGCCATTCGTTTTTCTACGGCGTTGTCGTTTGGCCTTTCTGATTTATATAGGGGTTTTCTGCAAATCTTTCATTTTTGACAAACAACCCCCTGTTTTTTACTATAATTATATTTAATACACTGAAGGACAGAATAGACCCATGACCCATCCAATGGATATGGTTCTTGCGTCATTATATTTTTATAATTATTTTAAATTTATATATTAAAAAATTTGGTGGGATGTCCCTGCCCATGCCCTTATTTTGAGGCATTTTTATTTTTCAATAATGACTTTTGTTTTGCCTATTAAAAATTGAAAATAAAAAAGGAGTTACATGAAAATGAAGAATATTTCAGGGAGGTATTTGCAAAGAACCCTTTATATAATTTTATCTCAGCGAGTTTGGCACTTTGGCGTGCTTGACTGACCTTTGTTGTTTTGCTTTTGAGGATTTTTCTTATGAAACAAAAAGATTCTTGGAATTAAATATAAGAATTGTTATTTCACAATTAAAATAAAATAAATATAAAAATATCACTCTTTATCAATTATCACTACCCTAAAACGATTTAATAAAAAAACATTATTATTAATGTTATTTAAGTTTGGCAATAATAAAACAATCAAGTTCACCCAAATTTAACACCATTTTTTCATTAAAAAAACAAATTCATTTAATCCAAAAATAAATAAATCTAAAATAATATCAAATTGGTCATTACTTTGTGAACATCTTTTTGAAAAGCAGAATGAAGAAAGCGTGTCACTCGGTTGCCCAGAAAAAAAATAATTAAATAAAAAATAACAATATAAGGAAAGTTATGTAACGGAGAAGAGAGATTAATGGGCAGGTTGACCACACGTCACATGCCAGTTGCCTGGCCAAATAAGTTGACAGATTTCAGTCAAACTCCATAATAAGAAGAAAAGAATTAAAAAAAAAAGAACATCTAGAAATTGAAAACCATGTCCACCAAACCAAGTTTTATTAATAATAATTCCTTTCCTTGTTATATACTCTTGTAAAACTTTATAAGAAATAAATATTTTATTAAATAATACAAGATTATAGTTGTCAGATGTTGACTTTAAGCACATGGTCCACCAAAGCATTCAACAAAGGGGCACTCTGAAAGTCAACCTCCATCATGTGAGTCTTGTGTTGTGCCTGATGCGTTTCACACCACAAGCTATGTTTTGATTTAATTAATAGAGTAAATTATCTAAATAATCACTGAACTATTCGATCATTCCTATTTGAGTCATCAAACTATAAAAAATTTCAATTGGGTACCCTAACTTTAGAATTACTTTCAATTGGGTCACCCACGTTCAATTAAGGTGTTAAATTTTATTAATTAGGATTTTGTAAAGTAAGTAATAGTTGTATTATTTGTTATGTTGTTTAGAATTACATTGATCCAACCCACCGTATTATTTTTTTAAAAAAATAATAACATAACTAATGAATTAACAACTAACCTAATTAATGCTAATTACAATTAAATAACATACCATTGAAGGTTAATTTTTTAACAAATAACATAATCATATCTATAAAACATAAAAAATAATACAACTAAAGATTACTTACTTTACAAAACCATAATTAACAAAACCTAACACCCTAATTGAAAGTGGGTGACCCAAGTGAAGAAATTTTAAAGTTGGGGTACCCTTGAAATTTTTTATAGTTTGATGACTCAAATAGGAATACTCGAATAGTTGGGTGACTATTTAAGTAGTTTACCCTAATTAATATTAGCTAAAATAATTGCTTTATAATTAAAATGGAATTTCCCCAATTAATTTTAATATGTCATATTTATTTATGGTCGATATTTTAAATGTATTGAAAAATGATCATAATTTATTAATTTAAACTTTGATAATTTACATACATGGTAATAAATCAAGTCAGTCATAATACTGTCACATCGGTTTGAGTGCTAATGTATATATTTTAGTGTTGCTACTAAGTTAAGTGTTTTAATATAATATCAGTCAATATATAAAAATAAACATAGATGAGTATTCCGTGTAAATAACTAAAAAATAGTAGAATTCACTAAAGAAATGAGTTTTCTCATCTTAGTTCAAGTTGGAATTATCTAAAATAATGGAAACTAGAGATAAATGAAGCTTGTGGGAATGTTTGAAAATATATTCATCTCTCTTTTAAGGCTAATAATTTATATGGATGGATCAAAGGAAAAAATAATTGATAGGCCTCCGACAAATTTCATTTTGATCAGGAAGTCGTGAAAGTTTTAAATTTAATGGAAAGATTAAATAAATTAGTCACTCCATGAAGCTCAATAGAGGATTTGAAGGACAATTTGTTCATTTAATTTTATATTTTTTTATGATAAATTTAAAACTCTCATGGACCTTTCAGCCAGAAACAAAATTCCCAAAGATTTTATGGTATTCCTCTAGAAAATATATATATATATATATATATATATATATATATAGAACGTGACTTGCATACGACCGGCCGCACTTGCGGCCGGCCCATTAACACACACATGCACATGGGGGGAGTGTTTTGTTGTGTTTTTAATGTATGTTTTGGTTGGGTGTTGGAGTGGGCCGGCCGCACTCTAACACCCCTCTCTATATATATATATATAATATGTTTTTTTTTTAAATGAATAACCCACATTCATTAGGATAAAAATTGGTCATTGTCCAACCATCTTACATGGATCTTGACCCAAGCTTGGGTATATTTTACGGATAAAATAAGATTGAGGGGATGAAGTGAAGTTGTTTTTGGTTGACAACAGTCCATGTTGTCGGTCAGGTGGTTGTTGTTGATCCTCATCTTAGGTAAACTTCAAGCTTCTCTTAATGATAGATTCCATTGCCAACAACTTTAGCTTTTTATTGCATAAGCTACATCAAACTAAAAGATTATGCAAAAATCGATTTGAGAGATTAGTTTTGTGTTTGTTTAGTTTGAAAGCATCTTCTATTTCGTTTCATCCATACACTCCATTATTGTTAATAGCACAAGGTTCCACTCTTCGTGGACTTTCCTTACAATAGTTTGACGATTATATGGTATCCCGTAGATCTTGTATCTAGGTGTGGAGGTTTCTGATCGCAAAAAGACTACATAAATGGTCCTAAATTTATTGTGAGTATGAACATTATAGGCGCAAATGTGACATGATTTTCTCTTCGTTGTCATAAGATAGCATCTTGTACGATCACCCTTCAGGTTCCTCTTCACTGAGTTTTATAGTGTAAGGATCTTGTCATCCCGAGCTAGTCAAGTAAAGAGTTTGACCATGGTAAAGCAAAAGGTCTTCCATAAGATAGTTGGCGGATAATGTGTATTTGACCAATTTGTCATTCAGTATGAAATAGATAATTGTTAGTGCAACCGCACTAGGATTGACAAGTATTTGAGACAAGTCCAAGCCTCACTTTATCTAGGTGTAGCCCAAGATGCTGATCGATTTCAACATGGCTTTGAGACTCCATTCTAGGAAGCAAGCATCATCAAAGGCTAATTGAATCAAAGATTGAAGACTACATCAAAGGTTGATTGATTGAAGATTGCATGCACATGCATACATACTGATTTGGAAGCTTCATGCAAGTAGCTACATGGGAAGGAAGCTGATTGATGAGAGATGATTGAAGATAAGAATGGAGGGAAGATTTCGCAACTAATATGTGAATGAGGTGATTAATTCAAGCCAAATCAAGAAGGCCATATTTGGTAAAGCAAATATGGTGGAGCATGATAGGCCAAGCTGTGGTGAATCAAGACCAAGCTTAGAAAGATGATTGGTGGAGCAAATCAACAGCTCAACCTTGTAGGTTGATTGAAGGTTTCGCGCTATGGTGGAGTGCGACCAAGAAGGGCTGAGTACGCGACGGAGAGGTGGATCGACTAGTTGCGTGTCGGGATCGGGTGGATCTGACGTAGTAGACTCGGAACTCAACCAGGAGGGTTGGAGGTGTGTCGAGGTCGAAGAAGTGGAATGGATGCTGTAGCCTTGGTCAAGTTCGTCAGCCGGGCCGTGTTGCAACTCCGGTTACAACAGCCAAATGTGGAAGGAGTTTGGTAGCCGCGGAGATTTGGAAAATCCTGAAGGTGGTAGCAGGTGCTGTGATGGCGTGAAGATAGGGAGACGTTTATATAAGACCAGGACTTGGAGGATTGATGTGAGCCGACTAAAGTAGTCCCTTGGAGGAGGGTTGGAGGAGGGTGATAGTGGTCATTGTCAATCAAAGAGTGGAGGTACTTATCATATAGAGAGAGAGAGTGATACTCTTGTACTCCTGTCTTCCTTACACCTTTAGTGGATTTTCTCCTCCGGGCTAGGCCCCCCAGATGTAGGCTTGTTAGCCGAACTGGGTTACCAAACCTTTGTGTCCTTTATCTCTTCTTGTATGTTTTGTCTTGATTGTGTGAGTATGTATGTGAGAGCTTGTGTGACTCCTTGAGAGGAAAACCAGAGTTATAGCTAACCACACAATAGCATCAGAGAGACCAACAAGACATACCCACAGAGCAAGTTGCAACAGGTACTTCTCAAGTTACAGCCTGACAACAAGTTGCAACAGAAGTTACAACAAACATACAACAGGCGGACAACTGAACAAGACGGAACTTACAATAATGATAATGTTTGGTTGTTAGAAGGAATGAGGAAAAACATAATGTGTATTATTACTATTAATTTAATTCTGATTAATATTAATTATATTAAAGCTATTAATTATATTAATTGAAGTGTAATTGATATTAATTATTAAATCAATATAAATTTTTTTACTATTAATTATATTAGTATAAAAACTAGTAACAAATTCAACTATAAAAATAAATCAAGAAAAGACTTTCTATATTATGTTTTTAATGTCTTTTATAAATTGATGAAGGACAATTATATCTTTTTTATATATATATTTTTTTAAAATAATAAAATACATCACTCCTTTAAAAAGACTCCGATTTAGGGTGGGTAGGATATATCATCCCTCCTCACCCCTTTTCACTCCTTCATCAAATAAGGGGTAACCCTCTCACTCCCCCTCCCTCCTCCCAAAATCCCCAACCAAACAACACAAAATGTCTAAACTAATACCTCAAAATTTAAAATCAATTAGGTAATGGAGAAAATGATGGATCCCTAAAATTCAATCTGAATGTTAACACTCAACTTAATTGAGTTTGTTGTTGTTGTTTTTTTATTATAAAAAAGTCATAAGTTTTACCTGATGGGATTATTTGATATTATAAATATTTGAGTTCAATGAGCCAAGAAAACTTATTTGTTTATTCAATTATTAAAAAAACAATAGGTCACAATTCATTAAAAGTTTTTATTTTTTTTATTCTCTAAACTCAACATCTCTAGTGGAAATTTTAATTTCAATGATTAAAATATTAATTTTTAGGTCTAAAATGTTGAAATCTCGCAATTTGATATTCTAACCCCTCATTTATTTTTCCCTCAAATCACCATGAAGAAGCATGCATTTAGATCCTATTTGGATATTGATAGTCATAGTTTAGTAATGTGTCTTATGGTATGATACTCTAATTATTATTTACCATGTTTGGAAAGATAGTATAGTATGGTATGCTATGGTTAATAAGTCATTTGTGTTTGTTTTAATGTCATGATATGATATGGCCGCAAAAATAATAAAATGACCAAAATACCCTCAGATACAAATTAATGTAAAATCATATTAATTCAATGGTTTAATTGTTTAAGATTCAAAAATTAAATTCAATGATCCCGAAGTGGCAACTATGACTTTTGTTAGGTGGACTAATTGATAGAGAAAAAAGAGGATTGAAGTATTACGTTCTTAGGACAAATTTGATATTTATAAAAATTATTATGGATATTTTCAGCATAATAAAATTTAAAACCATTGAAACCCTCAAATTGTTGGTTTGAAAAATCCATAAAACATCATGCCTTTTAAACCATAAAAAAAAATCAAGAAAAACTACATGATACATTCGAGACTATTTCCTAATTTTCCTTACAAACCCCCCACAAATGAGCCCAGCTATATGGAATAGGAACCACTTGAGGAACCCAAGGCCCAGCTCTTCAAAAGCCCAAATAGGCACAAGAAGCCACTAGCCCTGATTAGGGATGGCAATAGAGAGGGGCGGGGGCGGGGGCGGGGCGAGCCTCTACCAGACTACCACCACCGCCCTGCCTGAACCATCCCCTACCCCATGGCCCGCCCTGCCCCGCCCAAATAGTGTCAGGGCGAGGCACAAGGCAGGGGATGGTTTAACATCAATGGGCCAGAATATCATGAAAATCTCGGAAGCCACTCCTTGCAACAAGTCCTTCTTCCTGTTGATCATCTCTTTCCGGCCGTTGATCTGTTGCCCCTTCTCTAGATCCTCAAAGAGAATGAGGGACTAGGGTTTACGCTAGGAGCTTTTGGAGACTGGGAGTGGGAGGACAACGATTCAGCGGGAAGTAGATGGAGATTCAGAGAAGGTGAAGGTCATGGACTCATGGAGTAGCCGCCAACCAAACAAAGCTCCATTGTAACCCTAAAAATATCTAATATATATATAAAGGTATTTTCATAATTTTTTTAGCGGGACGGGGCGGGGAGGGGCGGATTTAAAATAGATGTTTACCAAACCCGCCTTGCCGAGCACTCCTCACAAAAAATCCCTGCCCCGCCCCATCCCATGCCCCGTTCTCCAACAAAAAAAACCTTCCCATTCAGGGAGAAAACCACGGATCAGCTCAGGTTTTGCCATCCCTAGCCTGGATAAATGACTATGTCCTTTGAGGAATACTTGATATCAACTTTGCTTTTGTTATTCTCTTGTTGCATTTCTATTTCCTAGTTGTGACCAATTTATGTTAGATTTGGTGGGTGAGGAATACTTGGTATGCAAGCTTCTTAGGGCATTGGAGGATAATTTTAGATCTGATTTCTCTCATCCTTCTCCCTTTCCTCTCTTCTCCTTCCTTGATTTCTCTGTTGTCTGGGTGTTTGGAGTAGACAATAGCTTGAAGAGTAAAATATCGCCCTAACTTAGGTTGTATTTGCAGGAAAGGGCGTACACTATACCAATGAATGAAAGTTTTTTTTATTAAAGTCAACAAACGACCCCCTCAATGATGGGTAACCCTTGCACGGAACACCCAGCGTATGCGAAGGCGAACACCCATGAGGTTTATCGCTAGACTATGCTCTCATCTTGCATAGAGTACCTCCCGGTTGAACATCTCTTATGCAAGGAACCCCATACCACTCGACCCCTCATATCGTTGTTCCACTGAATGAAAGTTAAAACAAACAATTATGAAACCATGAAATTATAAAAAAAAAGAAAAAAGAAAAAAGAAAAAAGCCAACAACAAAAACAATATGATTGAGATTTATTTGAGAAAGCCAAACCTGAGTTCCACGTGGCTGAGAATATTCTTATAATCATAAATTTGAAAATACTTTGCTAAGCTACAAGCCACTAAAATCTCCAAACCAGAGTTATATATAGTGTGAACCTTTTCAAGAATTCTAAAACACAACAAAAACAATTGTTCATGTCGCCATCCTATGCTATGTCAACATTTTGCAGGCTGCGTTAATGAAACCTTTCATTTTTAAAAAACAAAATTTCTAATAATTTTTCTATGTCTCCCCCCATACTTTTCTAAATTCCATTTATATTTTTCCAAGTAAAAAAAAAAAAAATCCAAAGCAAAACATAAACAAAATATCTTTCCAAGATAAGATTGCCACCCGTCACAAGCTCCTCCTCCGCCTCTCTCTCTCCGCCATGGAGGAGACGACCAAAGCTCTGCTTCCTCTCCGAGTCTTCTTCTTCCCTCTAATGGCTCCGGGTCACATGATCCCTCTGATCGACATCGCCAAGCTCTTCGCAGCGCGCGGCATCTCAAGCACCGTCGTCGTTACTCCCGGCAACGAACCATTTGCCCGCCCCGTTATCAACCGCGCCAACGCCACCCTCTTCGCCACCTTCACCCCGATCCACCTCCTCCTCCTCCCCTTCCCCTCCTCCGTCCTCCACCATCTCCCCGACGGCAAAGAGAACCTCAGCACCTTCGTCTTCTCCCACTTCACTGACTTCTTCAAGGCCGTTTTCGCTCTCGAGCAACCGTTCAACGACCTCCTCCGCACTCACCTCCCCGACTGCCTCATCTCCGACTCCATGTTCCCATGGACCGCCGACGCCGCCATTAACCTCGGCATCCCCCGCCTCGTCTTCCACGGCCCCGGCATCTTCCCCCTCTGCGTCCACGATAGCCTCAAACTCCACGACAACTTCAGAGACGGCAACCCTTTCGTCATACGAGACATACCCGACACGATCGAGATGAGGAGACATGAAGTCCCCATGATCTTTGACGCACTGCCCCTCCTCAAAATGGTCAGCGAGTCCGAGGAGAAGAGCCACGGCGTGATAACCAACAGCTTCTACGAGCTGGAGCCGGCTTACGCCGAGCACTACCGGAGAAAACCAGGGAGGCGGGCGTGGTACGTCGGTCCAGTGTCTCTCTGTAACGAAGCCAGCGAAGAGAAGGAGGAGAGAGGGCGGCTCAAGCCACATCCGGAGTTTGCTGCATGGTTTGCATGGCTCAATTCGAAGCCGGCCGGCTCCGTTGTGTACGTGTGCTTCGGGAGTCTCTGCGAGCTCACGAGCGATCAAGTGAAGGAGTTGGCGTTAGGGCTTGAGGCTTCGGGCCATTTCTTTGTTTGGGTGGTGAGGGGGGAGACGGCGCAGCCGCCGGAGGGGTTTGAAGAGAGAGTGAGAAATGTAGGAGTGGGGCTGGTGATAAGAGGATGGGCCCCGCAGCTTGTGATTTTGGGACACGTGGCGGTGGGTGGGTTCGTGACGCACTGTGGATGGAACTCCACTTTGGAGGCGATCACCGCCGGTGTGCCGATGGTGACGTGGCCGCTGTCGTCGGAGCAGTTCGTGAATGAGAAGTTTTTGACTAAGGTGGTGAGGATCGGAGTGGGAGTGAGAAGGGAGGGGATGGATCCGACGGCCGTGGTTGGGGCGGAGGAGGTGGCGATGGCGGTGAGAAGGGTGATGGACGGCGGAGATGAGGCTTCGGGGAGGAGGAGGAGGGTTGGGGAGTACGCGAAGTTGGCACGTGCGGCGATGATAAAGGGTGGATCCTCGTATATGGATCTCAGCCGTCTGATTGATGAACTTGTCACGTGCCGCGCCACGGCCGGAGGAAACGCGGTGGGATGAAGCCAACTATACCTTTCCTGTTTTTTTTTTGATAAATTTTGGTTTCCTTGGTTTTCTAATAGGGAAAATTAATCATAGATCCCTCTAAATTTCAAAACTTTTCAGACAATCTCTCTAATGTTTGAATTTCCTAAACAGACCCTCCTTTTTAGGTGCCATTATATTTAAGTCCTTTAGCTTTACACAGTCCTGTGGATAGGAAGTCTTGATATCCAACAAAGAGAAAGGGGTGTGGAGGAAAAACCATAGCTTCACACGATTGAATCGTTTGCGCAAGAAGGTGGGGAGTACCATGAGATGATAATCATGGACCTAGACGAAGTCTTTGTCGAGGTTGATGGCTTCGAGGATCTTGTCTGTGAAGAGCTTGTTAATGGAGCCATAGGCTTGCCACAGTGGTCGAAGCGGCTGCCAAGGTTTGGCGAGAGGGGAGTATAAAGTGGAAGGGTGACCGGAGGTGTTGCTTGCAAAAGTCATCATGCATGGCAGAAATCGCATGGGGAGATTGGAGGGAAGGAAGACAGGGACGCACTTGAAGGTCTCGAGGAGTGATTGGGCAACGTCATCTTGATCGGAATGAGGGATCTCATCGCAGAGGCAGCCCACGAAGATGAAATTCAGTGAAAAATGCAAACAAGTTCTTGGATCAAAGAAAAAAGTTGATCGGGAGAGGAAAAGATGAGCAAAGAGACTAATATTCAAACAAAGATGAGGAAAATATGGCATTTTTGTCATAACATAGTAAAGATAAGGGAAAAGTCAATAATGTAAAAAAGTGAGACTCAAAATATGCAAATTTGGCTGGACCATATAAATGGATATATAAAATTTGGAGGGACTTTTTGTTTATTTCCTCTCTCTAATATTTATTAAAAAAATTTACTGCACCTTTAGCAATCATAACGTTAATGAGCCTCTATAACAGCTATAAATATTCCAATAATTTTATTATTTTTCTGTTCTTCACTTTGCAGAAATTATTTTATGAAAAATTTGATTCTCTAATTTTTATTTGCTGTTACTTGTCTTAATCCTTAATAGATAAATTTAATTTGAACAGGAGAATATAAAATAATGAGGCTTTACATGTGCACATTAGTGTGCATGCACGTTCGTTTTACTAAAATATTTATATCTGTTAACAATAATTTCATCATGTACTAATACAGTTCTGATAAATTGATGTAAATAATATTAAAATTTTTTAAAATAAATAGGGGTGATAAATAATTTCACTATTTGTCAGGAGTGAGAAGTAAAAAGCCTCTTAAAACTGGGGCGCGGAAAAGAAAGAACCGAAGGAAGGGAGCAATAGTGGAAATCGAAAGGCGACGATCTGAGAAGAAGGTTTTCCGATCAGCATCGGAGGCGATGAGGTGGTCCTCCATCTTCTTATCTTCCCTCTCTCGATCCTTCCACCGTCGTCTCCACCCCCAATCGGTCAGCGCCTCACTCTCAGTTCATGAAGAGATTGAACCTTGTTTTTCCCCCTTTTGTTACGTTGTTTGATTTGATTTGATTTGATTTGATTTGATTATTATTTTTTTGGAAAGGTTGAGTTTACCTGGGGACGGTCTACCTCAATGATCTATTTTTTTTTTATAATTATTTTTGATTTGAGTGTTTGGCATTGAATGCAGACTTTGAACGGCTTTGAATTTGCTCAACATTTCTTCACCACGGAAATCTTGAGTTCGGTGAGCTTGATGTGTGTTTGTGTGTGTGTGTTGTTTAAATTTGTTTGTCTAATGCTTGGATGCTGATGGTGAGATGTTTATGATTGCTTTTATGTATGAGATTGGTGTTCTTTGTAGGCTAAAGAGGGTGTACTTTCTAAACGCATGAGTCCCTTCATAGCGTTTGTCCTAGGTGAGGATTTTTCTTGTTGCCTGTTCTAGGTACATAATCTTTCTTGTTGTTCCTTGCATCCCATTGTGCCCTCAGGATAATTCTGTTTCTACACCAAGTTAAGGTAGTGGAAGAGTGATAAGAATGAATTTTTAGTTCAGTGATTGGTTGAGATATGCTAGGCACTTGAGTATTACACCATATGTTTATTAATTTGATTACTTTCCATTATATAACAAAGGGATTTCCACCTGACAAACAATGGATCCCATAACATAGTTCACAAACCTTGTCTGGATGAGTTTGATTTGTTTGTATGTCCCTGAGTTTATTTCTATGAGTTTGTGCCACTAAAATTTCATGTAAAACTTTCTAGTTTTGCATAGTTCTCATAGAGCATATTATAATATTTTTCTTTTGAGTCAGGGGCTGATTCCTGTGATAATTGGTCAAATTTTGCTGTAATTTCCTTTAAAGATTCCACTAACTAGCTAGGCCAATATTTGAGCTTTTTCCCAGTTGATTTCTATGTGCTTTGATTTCCTCTTCTCACTTATTGTGAAAGCAGAAGCATGATCTAGTATTTTGCTTTGCAAATAATGGGATGTATTTTATAGAAAAATTTTACTTTCAGGATCATAGGATCTTCCATCATATGCTGAATACTGTGTGTGCAGGTGGGCCTGGAAGTGGGAAAGGAACACAATGCACAAAGATTGCAGATGCCTTTGGATTTACACATCTAAGTGCTGGTGATTTGTTGAGGAAGGAAATACTTTCCAATGGTGAAAATGGGTATACAGGCAAAATTTATTTATCTTCGTTTTGTTCTTGTATGTTATCAGACAGAAAAAATATGTTGACAAATTGATTTGTGTGCAGAGCAATGATCCTTGATACAATTAAGGAAGGGAAAATAGTTCCTTCTGAAATAACAGTCAATTTAATCCGAAGAGCAATTGAAACAAGTGAGAACCATAAGTTTTTGATAGACGGATTCCCAAGAAGTGATGAAAACCGTATTGCTTTTGAGAGGATAGTGAGTTTTCCTGTCTACTTATTCCAATGGCATATGAGTGAAAGTTAATACTTTGTTATACACTTGGATGTGTTTTTTTCCTCATCTTTTGTATTGTGTCATTGAAGGGGAGCCTTGGCGCAATGATAAAGTTGTCGCCATGTGACCTGAAGGTCATGGGTTCGAGTCGTGAAAACAGCCTTTTGCAAAAATGCAGGGTAAGGCTGCGTACAATAGACCTAAGTGGTTCGACCCTTCCTCGAACCCCGCACATATTGGAGCTTTGTAGCACCGGCCTGCCCTTTGTTTTTGTATAGTGTCGTCATCATGTTTGATAGCTTACCTTTGTATAATGATGGAAATTTGCATTGATATTTTTGTGGGACCACTTTGTTTAGCATGTGCACATAACTTTAATGATATTTCCATTGAGCAAGATCCAGCAGTATGCTAGCTCATGAGAAGAATGGTGCTTATATTTTTAGTATCAAGAGACTGAGTGGTTAATATGCATGCTATCGTAACATCTTTATTAACTATATTAATATGCATTTTACATGTGTGTCACTTATTGAGTTACATTCAATTTTGGAATACCTTAGCATGAATGACATGCCAAATTTCAGCATCCTTTAATACATTGATGGAGTTCAAGCAGTGTTTGACATTCAGTGAAAAATAATTCATGTGGATGTGCGATAGTCTTCCTTAAGGTTAATCTGATAAGTGGTATATTAATATGCATTTTACATGAGTGCCACTTATTGAGTTATATTCAATTTTGGCATACCATAGCATGAATGACATGCCAAATTTCAGCATCCTTTAACACATTGATTGAGTCAAGAAGTGCTTGACATTCAGTGAAAAATAATTCATGTGGATGTGCGAGAGTCTTCCATAAGGTTAATCTGACAAGTGGTAGAGCCAAACTGGTTTGGTTTTGATTTTGTTGCGTCAACCTCCCTCACCTGCGTTTTGTTCTTTTCACTTCAATTGCTTGCAGAACTAAAACTGATATTTTATTTGTTCCAATCTCTCTATTTTTATCTTTAATTTACTATTGCAAGGAAATGATTGGAGCTTTCTATGTGGGCACCTTACAATTATGTATAAAAACAATTTTCTTCATACAAGTTTTTTGAAAGTAAGAACTGGGAAATCTTATCTGTGTGAGTTGTACATGGTGGTTCATAACCTTTTCATATCAGTCCACTCAATAATTGTAAGTAATTACTTTTTTTTTTTCTTCAGTAAGTTGTGACTTAACTGTTTAGATTTTCCACCTAGTAAATGGCCTCATCAGGAAGTTGCATGTCTGAATCTCAAGTGGATATGCAATGCAGGTTGGAGCAGAACCTGACATTGTACTTTTCTTTGATTGTCCTGAGGAGGAGATGGTGAAACGTGTTTTAAGCCGTAATCAGGTGACAAAGAATTATGCCGAGTAGTTGATAACACCATATTTTTATTTAGACTCAACTTATCCTTAATGGACTTGATTCAGGGAAGAATTGATGATAACATAGAGACAGTAAAGAAACGCCTCAAAGTGTTTCACACACTAAATCTACCTATTGTTAACTACTACTCTGGGAAGGGTAAAGTTCACAAGGTATTCATCTAAATTGCCTTTTCATTCATCGTGTCGTGTGATTTACAGATGTTATATACTAATTGCTAGCATTTCTTGCAGATAAACGCTGTCGGGACTGTGGATGAGATCTTTGAAAAGGTTCGCCCTCTGTTTGCTGCCTTCAGGTACATGTTTCATCTCTTGCTTATTGTCGATCAGAGATCTCTTATCTTGTCCCTTCTATCTTAAAATGAATTTCCAGTCTACTGCTTTGGAGGATTTTGCTATTGATTCTCATAAAAGAGACCACTGTATCCTGCATCTTGCTTCCTCTCTCAAATATTCAAAAGCTTCATGTATATTTAATGGTTGCCCATTTTGACTATATATTAATCCTTCTGCAGCAACAATGGGAAAGATTAGAACTGAAAAGATTAGAACAAGCATGCGGAAAGAGGAGGGTTGCCCCCACTTTTTTGTCCAGAGTTATCCTAGTTTTCCACCTGCAAGAATTAGAGGAGTTCAGCTGCATGTTTTATACTTGCATTATGCCTTGGCAAGACGTATACTAATAAATGACCCTGGAGATGCAAAACCATAACCAGGAAATCCCAGGTAGAATTCTGTGGTTTGCAGAATGAACTTATTGGTGAAAGTCCAAATGGTTCACGTTTTCTCATTCTTTTCCTCAGTCTTCCATTACATGAGTTGAAAGGTTCAATGTGAACCAAACGCAACAAGTTATTTTCTTTCTTTCTTTCTTTATTTTTTATAAGTCACTGGAAACATGTCAGAGAGAAGGGTTAGCCTTGGTGAGTCAAATGCAACAAGTTATTTCTTATTTAGTTCAGGCATTTGATAACCCACTTTTTTTTTAAAAAAAAGGTGTATATAGTTTTTAGGATAAAAATCGTAGATATTTTCAGTAGCTCTTATTATATTATTTATATATAAGCTACTCATATTATACTTGTGATTCATGAGTGGAAAAATCCGTTTGGCGCGTCATGGAGGTTCCCATTTCATTGCTCCGTATTACCCTCAAAGCGAAGCCCAACACGAAGAAAACCAGAGAGAAGTACGTGTTCAAACGCCGAAAACTCAACACTCTCTCGTACCCCAAATCCTCGCCTTCGCCGCTCTTCGTCACTCCAACCCCCGTTCGCCTCACTCGCGAAGAGGCTCTAGATCGCGTCCTCGCCGAGCTCCAGATCTCGATCGGCAATGGCATCAAGGTCGAGCCCTCTATATTTTCCTCCCTCCTCGAGACATGCGCGCGCATGCGGTCGCTCTCCCATGGCATCCGCCTCCATCGCCTCATCCCCCGCTCCCTCCTCCGCCGCAACGGCGGCGTCTCCTCGAAACTCCTCCGTCTCTACGCCTCCTGCGGCCTCGTGGAGAGAGCCCATCGCCTGTTCGACGAAATGCCTGAAAGAAATAAGTCCGCTTTCGTCTGGAACTCACTCCTCTCCGGGTACGCGGAGCTCGACCTCTTTGACGACGCCATGGCTTTGTATTATCAGATGGTCGAGGATGGCGTCGAGCCCGATGAGTTCACCTTTCCACGCGTTCTCAAGGCGTGTGCTGGGATTGGGTCGATACGGCACGGCGAAGAAGTGCACCGGCACGCTGTCCGTTCTGGATTTGGCGGTGATGTTTTCGTGCTCAATGCGCTTGTGGATATGTATGCCAAGTGTGGCGATATTTTGCAAGCACGTAAGGTATTCGACGTTATTCCTGAGCGTGACTCTGTCTCGTGGAATTCCATGTTGACGGGTTATGCGCATCATGGGCTTGCTCACGAGGCGTGGGACGTTTGTAGACGAATGCTTGCGGCCGGGCTCGAGCCAAACTCAATCGCCATCTCCACAATGCTTGCGAGGTTCTCATACAACAATAAGCTTGGGCATGAGATTCATGGGTGGGTTCTTAGACGGGGGATGGAATGGAACTTATCCATTGCCAATGCACTGATTGCAATGTATTCTGAACACAAACAATTACGGCGTGCTCGAATGGTATTCCAGTCAATGCCAGAGAAAGATTTGGTTTCTTGGAATACAATGATATCGATTCACCGGAAAGATTGTCGGGCCCTTGATATATTCAAGCAAATGGAGGACTCCGGTGTACTGCCAGACCGGGTTACTTTTGTATCTTTGCTCTCATCTTGTGCCAATCTCGGCATGGTGGAGTCTGGCCGGAAGCTGTTTTACAAAATGAAGCAGAAGTACAAGATAGAGCCAGGGATGGAGCATTATGGGTGCATGGTGAATTTGTTAGGAAGAGCAGGGCTTGTTGATGAGGCTTATGAAATGGCGAGAGCGATGCCATTTGACGGAGGGCCGAGAGTTTGGGGAGCCCTGCTGTATGCTTGCTCAGTGCATGGGAATGTAGACATTGGAGAAGCTTCAGCAGAGAAATTGTTTGAACTGGAGCCTGACAATGAGCATAACTTTGAGTTACTGATGAGGATATACAAGAATGCTGGAAGACTGGAAGAGGTGGAGACTTTGAGAATGATGATGAGAGATAGAGGGCTGGACACTGAATACAACTTGTGAATATCTTTACATCTCTCCAATTCTCTTTCTCTGAAAATGGGGAAGATTCTTCATGTAAACAAATTGAAAGTTGATGCAAAAGTAATATGATAATTCTGTGATTCAAGCAAAGCATCGTGTTCAAGCATCTTGTTGTACATCAAATTCACTTCATCAGCACTCAAACAAGTTTAGTATTTATTGACTGTTGGAACGAGTAGATGCAACAAGAAATGCTTATAACTTTGGTGAAATAGCTTTGATCTTGATGGGTAGACAATTGAGGAACTCGAGTCCAGGTGTAACCACTGGGAGATCATCCTGAGCATACTGCCACTCATAGTTCATGACAAGTTGGTGAATGAATACCATCAACTCCAGCTTGGCAAGCTCTGTTCCTATACAATGTCTTGCACCTCCACTGAAAGGCGTGAAGCTCCTTGATTTCTTCACACCATTTGGGGTCTATGAGAAAACATGATCAGATGAATGCATCAACAGTAAATACATAGGACTCATTTAATGAGACATGAGTGAATGAATGAAAAGCTCACCAGCCATCTCCATGGATTGAATTTTCCAGGGTCCTCTCAAATTCAGTTGGATCCAAATGCATTGCAGAGATATTGGCCATGACGGTGCAATCACGGGGAATGACATATCCTGGTAATAATCATCACAGTGAACTAACTTCTAACTCTTTACTAAGTCTGCAGATCAAAATTGTTGAGCTAATTTTATACTACCTATGTACTGGATATATGCAGTTGCAACCTTATGAAGAAATCTAGAAACTGTACCAAGTGTCAACGTCTCGTTCACAACCTTCAGAAAGCATGGGAAAAAGGTAAGATTTACAAGTTGAGTTTTATATGAATGCACACTGAGAAGTTTGAGCTTACACATTGAGCAAATTCCATGTGTCTGTAGTCGTTCAATGTTAGATTACTGTCTTCAGATTGGTGCTTTGATTTAATAACTTGAAAACGCTTGTCCTGAATATTTTCCACTCAAATTAGTTTGAGATAGAAATACATATATGCCAAACCAGTTAACTGGTTGCATGCTTTAGGACAAGTTCCAAGGTAGTAAATAGCTGAAGTCAAGGTCCTTCCAATCACTTCACTGCCTCCAAAGACGAAGTTTTGCACCAGATCTCCCATTTCTTCAGATGAGTATGTGCCGTCATTCATTAGGTGGTTGAGGAAGTCATCCTCCTCCTGGTCCTTCTTTGTCTTCTTTCTTCCATTTTTTCCCTGATTACTTCTTGAACATAGGCCCTTGACTGCATCCGAAAATCTACAAAATCTAGACAATCCAATCATCAAACAAGATGCAATCATGCAATATGATCAATGAACTAACTGTAAAGCCTTCCGAAATCTGGTTCCAGGGAGATTCACATAAACCAAACCAATCTCCATGTAAATGTCATTGAGAGCCTCCATCAGCTTCTGTGTCTCTGGTGATCCTGGTGTCATGTTGAGCGCCTTCTTTCATCATAGTAGGACTTCCACAAAAAATTAACTAGGCCAATTTCAACCAATTTTGGACCGAGGTGGGTGAATTGGCCTTGGTATAAAAAGTCACTTCAGTCCCAATAAATTTCAGTCCCGCTTCAACCCCATTTTCATCAAAAAGAACATCCGAAGTGAAAAAGTGAACATTTCCAACCATCACCACTTACACTTTAAAAGAACATCATGGGTCTAATTTTACGATCACTTCAATCACTTCAGGGAACTTACACTTTCAGTCTACTTCTCTGAAGTGTCACATTCAGACAAGTGAACGTCCATAATATGAAAGATAATTTCATTTTCTTTATCAGACGATTACTTATAGAAACAATTTGCTAAAAAAAACGTAACATAAGAGATCTAAAAATGATAATGGGTTTCTAAAAATTCAAGACAATTCAATTTGGATTTAAATAATTTTATCTATTAATTTGACTAATAGGAAAAACATGTAATATCGTGTGTTAAATACACCCGGAAATACACAAAAGAAAAAAAAAAACTTTAAAATAGGTATTAATAAATGCCATGTGTAATCTTAAATCCAACTTGGATAAGTTAATATGTCTATGTTTCGTGGTCAACCACGTTAATGACTACATTTAGTATAACCTTTTAATGAGGCGGCTAACTTCAACAGGTCCATCATTTAAAATGTTTTAATGAGGCGTCCAAAATTTCATTATATGATAGTTAAATGACCACATGTTTACTTAACGGGTCCATTTAAATCTCATTCAAATTATTTTAGTAGATTTAGTATAACCTTTTCATGAGGCGGCCAACTTCAAGGGTCCATCATTTTAAAACTTTTAACAAGGCAGCCAAATCGACCACCTATGTGTACAAAATAAAATAATTCTTTTGGATTTGTAAAAAAATAAGGAATTTTTTTAATTCGTTTCAAATGTTTAATTAATTAATTTTATATGAACTTAGCTTATTGCTAACAAAAAAAATCATCTCAGAAAAAAATAACTAAGATTTAGAGATCTTAGTTGTATAATATAGTAAATAAAAGATAAATGAAAAAGAATAAAGATAGGTTTGAGAGAAAACAAGACCTTGTTATTTATAATGCAACTTGAGAATTCTATCATTCTTTGATAAATGAGATACTATCCTAACATCTTCATCTTGATTGTTTAATTTAGAACTAACTAATTAATAACAATCAGAATCAACAGCAATAAACACTTAACATAAAAAAAATAAAAATAAAAAATTAAATCTCTGTGCCAACATTCAACAGAAAATCTCTGATCAAGACACTGGTGGGAAGATCAATATCATACATCCACACAATTTTGAAGCATAAATTAAACTGAAGATCAACAACCAAAGGTGGCTTCATTTATTCAATCAACAGAGAGATGGCATTTGCATGCATGCAGACATGAGCAACAAATAATACAAAGCAAAGCTGCATTAGTGATCATGAACATTATGATCATGATCAACAGCCAAAGATTGCACGGGAACGGCGCTCAGCTGCACAGCCTTGCGCAGGGTTGTTCCAAGACGCTCTCTCATGTCCATGTCCTCTGCTCTCATGCCGTCAGGCAACACCCAGTCGAAGCTATACAGCATCGTCCCCAGCACCAACGGCAGCATCCTCTGAACCAGAGGAATCCCCGGGCAAATGCGCCTCCCTGCACCGAAAGGAATGAAGTGGAAATGGTTCCCCTTGTAGTCAATTCCACCATCTTTGATAAACCTCTCTGGCTGGAAATCATCCGGATCATCCCACACCTTCTCCTCCCTCCCAATCCCCCATGAGTTCACAAAGATCTGAGTGTCCTGTGGAATATGATACCCAAGAACTGTGCATGCCTTGGTGGACTTGTGAGGGATCAGGAAAGGCACTGGTGGGTGCATTCTCAGGGTTTCTTTTATCACTGCATTCAAGTAGGGAAGCTCTACAACATCTTCCTCTTCGATCTTCTTTCCTCGAGGTATCGCTCGCCTGAGTTCATCTTGCACTTTCTTTAAAGTGCTCGGTTTATGCAGAAGCTCCGACATAGCCCACTCCATAGTTCCTCCGCTCGAATCTGTTCCGGCTATCAGTGTTTCCTGTCCGTAACAAAAAGAGGTTTAGAATGAATAAAAGTATTTCTATATGAATAATGCTTCTTCCACTTCCTAGTTTTTTTTATTTTTTTTTTTACGATAAAAGTGGATGAATCACAGTCTTTTATTGATTCCTAGTGTTTTTTATATATTAATGAGTGGGGGTGCATGATATATATAAATATATACCACGATGTTGATGTTAATGGCGGTAGGAGACAACTTGGTGTCCTCCTCAACTTGATCATCAGCAAACTCGAGCAACATATCTAAAAAATCCTTCTTCTTGTCTTCTCTAAAACCTTCAGCGTTTCTCTCCAGGACGAAAGCAGAGACCAAGTGGAGCATATTCCCAATGTGGAATTCCATTCGCTTTTTGATCCCTTGAGGATCCAACTTCCGCAAAGAAGGCACGTAGTCAGCCGAGTTCGGCTTACCCATGAGCTCCATGATCTGGCTAGCGTGGTACAAGAACGCGCCGCCGGCTTGCTCCCAGTCGGAGTCCAAGAGCACGTCTCTCGAGAGCGCGATGCGTCCAATGTGATCGAAGGTGGTTAAGAACATGAGCCGTCCGACGTTGACCGGGCGCGTGCCGCCGGCGCTGGCTTCGGTGATGCGGCGCATGAGCGCGTCTACGCAGCCGGCGCGGACTGCGCGCATGGCTTCCAGCCGGGAGGGCGTGAAGAACATGGTGTTCTGGAGGCGGCGCAGCGCGCGCCAGCGGGGGCCGGGCTGGGCGGTGATGACGGAGCCTTCGTTGCCGGTTTTAAGATTTATGGCCTCGTAGACGTAGCGGCCGGCGAGGGCGGCGTCGTGCTGCTTGAACATCTCTTGGGCGGCGGCGGCGGAGGAGATGACGACGGTGGTGACGGCGCCGAGGTGGATGGTCATGATGGGGCCGTACTTGCGGGCGAGCTGAGCGCAGGACTGGTGGGGGAGAGTGCCGATGTCGAGAAAGTTGCCGATAAGTGGGAGTGGCCGGGGACCGGGCGGGAGTGGTGATGGTTTTTCTTTGCTTGCTTGCCGGCGGCGCCGGCGGTGGAGAAGGAAAGCCCAGGCTAAGACAGCTAGAGTTACTTGGAATAGTGAGGGTGTTCTCAACTCCATCTCTCTGTTTCTCTGTGAGCTTTCAGCTTCACTTGTTGCTTGTTTGTTTATTTATAGGTGAATAATGAAGCTGTATTTAGTTATTAATCTCAAATCAAATGCTTTTTATTTTATTTTATTTTTGATAAATATTGATAAATATGGATAAACTATTAAAACCATGCCTATGATGTAATTTGAGATTAGCTAAAGCCATAATGAAAAAGGACAATGAAAAATGCAAGGACGTGAAGGGTCAAGCATGGTGAGCCTAAGATGAGATGCGAGGAGATTTTGACCGTGAACCGACATTACGTGCCCTCTTGCGAGGAGGAGAGATTTTAGGGGAGAAAAGAGAGAGTAAATCAGTAAAGTGAGGAGAGTGAGTTAACAAAGTGGGAGTAAATCAATAAGATGGATTATTACTTTTACCGTCATATTAGCTTTCTTTAATTGGCAACCGGCTATTGGGATTTTTTGTTACAATTAACCCATTTTTATGTGAGAGAAATAAGTTACCAATTTTTCTTATAAAAGTTGGTCAAATTAAATGTTTTTTTGTTTGTTTTATATTTTTCTTTTTCAAATGAGTTTAATTGTATTGTATGTCTAGCTTGTATAAATTTAGAGTTGTTTACATATAATATAAACTCAAAATTTTGGTAATTATGTCACCTTGGGTTAAAATTTCACCTATTTATACTCTTGCATTTGTCTTTGAAAAGCAGTTGCACCAATTTTCAACACGATTTATAAGACTTTTCCAAAAAAACACTATTTATGAGTTAGAGAAGGTTTATTTATTTATTTATTTGGGAGGGTATTATATAGTTTAGAAAAATTTATCAATACTTTAACATAATGATGCCAATAATTACTAAAGTTTTTTCCTTTTGTTTTGTTTGTTGTGTTGGGATTGTAAATGGTTTCATGTTGAATTTGAGCGGGGACAAATAATCAAATTTATTTTGATTATTTTCAATGTTTTTATTCCAAAGAGGAACTATAGTGGCTATTATTTGTAGCCACAAATCATCCAAAGTCCGTAGAAAAAAAATCAATTAATGGAAATCAAAACAAAATGTGGGTTACAACAAATTTTGGAAAGTATAAAATTTAATTAACAAAATTTTAATTTTATGATTACTGGTAAACTTAGGCTAATTTACCCTAAAAAAAATTATTTTGTTAGAGGATAACTTTTGAGAAGAGCTTAATGATAATTTTATTAAGGCTCATAAATTGTATAAGTTGATTTTGTTGTTGGGAGAAGTAATTATTAGAAACATTATTCATTTTAGAAAATGATTTATTAGAATGATATAATTATTAATTAGTTTTTAATAAAATTATTGATTATTAATTTGATTAATATAATCCGAATTGAAATTTACTTCTTAACTACCAATAAACCAAGTCAAAGCTCAAAAATTCAAAATAACTTAAATTAAAAAAAAATGGATAAAAATTAAAACTACAAAACTCTTATTTTGATTTATCCAAATTTATTCACCCGTAATACTAAACATATCAAAACTTGTAAAATTTATCATAAATATAAAATATTTTTTTTTCACAAAACTAATCACAATAGAATTCATCGTTAAGAAGAGAGTGACATTCACACAAAAATATTCACCACCACATCCCCATGGCAGACCTTGACGAGTAGATACTCAAGGGTGACAAAAGAATACTATACCTCTTCGTATCATGTACACCACCCATACTTTTTAATAAATATAATTTATTCATTTATGAAAAAAAAAACTCTTAGTTTAAGTTATCCCAATTCGTTGGCTCACTATACTAAACATATAAAAGCTCGTAAAACTTATATAAGTCCTATGTGATGTCATTTTTTCCACGGTTTTATATTTTTTAATCAATTTTTAAATACCTGCCATTTATCTTAAGTCAAAGTAATAACGTTATATATATAATTAGATACTAAAAGAAATGAATGGGATAGCCGACGGCGTCACGGCATGGATGACCACCGGCTGCCAAACTCAATTAGAAGATTTCTTTAAAGTTTCCATATTTAAGTTGTCCTTGAAACTTCACTTGTTCTAGCTTGAGCATCTTTATTCTTAGAGGACATCGGTGATTGGTCTAATGGTTAATTTGAAGGAATTTATTAAATTAAACTAAAATGCTATAGTCCAGAATTGTTGGTGTTTATATGTATGTCTCTTTGCAGTTTGATGCTATATTTAGTAGTCTTTTTTTTTATAATATAAATGACAAGTCATTAAAAAATCAAGGGCGTGCATAGGAATCGACATAGCAGACATGAGGGGAGGGCTTGCACACACATGGCTGCTAGGACCACCCACCACAACCACTGCTCATATTCCCAGAAATATGCTCTCACTTACAAATTAAACCCGAGACCTCTTGATCGTTGGAATTTTTATGGGACCGAAATATCAATATACCACTTGGTCGTTGGTAGTATTGAAGAGACAATTATTTTTTTCTAGAGTAGCATTGAAGCATAAGGGTTTAAGAGACGAAGAAATATTCCTCATGGAGAGAAAACCCTAGGACATGCCACATGTGCAACCAAACAAATGAATCCGTGGCAAACTACTTTGTCGGGGTAATGGATAAAACCTAAATAATTCAAGATCTTTAGAGGATAAAGTAAATTGCTCACAACAAAGTACTTAGGCCAGAATGAGATCAGCTCACCATGGCACTTGTCACGGGGTTGAAAAACTAAAAGGGTAGCTTGGTGCTACAAAGCTCCCGTTATATGCGAGGTCCAGGAAAGGATTAAACCATTTGAGTCTATTGTACGCAACCTTACCATGTATTTTTTTTTCTTTTTTAAGAGGTTGTTTCCACGGCTCGAACCTGTGACCTCCATATGACATAGCGACAACTTTACCATTGGGCAAGGCTCCCCTTTTGAAAAACTATCTTTAAATTTTTTCACTTTCTCTTGTGAGAATTTCTATGAAGGGACTAAATCTTCGGACTTAGTCTCAGCTTTTCTTTTCCCTCGCTGAGAGATTCAACTTCTCGCAGCCAATGAGAAGAGAGAGACAAAAAGACGATACAATCAAAGCACACAATCACAGAGCCTTTTAGCTAAATAATTGTATTCATCACAGATTCACAAGTGTGTACAAGAGTTTACATTACTCTGGATCTCCTTGATCCCTCCAAGGATGCCTTTACAAGGAAAACTTTATCCTTTATAAAGTCATCCCAACACCTGTTGGAAGCAACATATTCCTTTGTTGTATGTGTGCCTCTTGGCCTGTGCGTGTGTCTGCCCGCAAGCACGCCTCTTCATGCATGCATGCACCTCTTTGACAAACCCTTTGGTCTGCACACCTCTTCGACACATCCCTTAGTTGGAACCCATAACCATTCACTCCAGTGAAGTGTTGGGGACCTCATCATGCCTCCATAAGAGGAAGTGCCCTCTCACAACCCCAATGTCCTCTTATATATAGGTCTTGTTTGTTAAAGGGTAACCCCACATGGAATTGGAATAACACAGTTTCAATGAAAAGTGTTTCCCGCCAAAAATATTAATGGAGATTTAAGATGTAATAATGATTGATAAACCAACCACCAACCAACGCATAGAAAACACATAGCTAGGTTATTATTAAAGCCTTTGGTTTAAGGTTTTTTTTTAAAAAAATTCAAAACTTTTCAAAAGTTAACTCTAACCCCCAAGTTGGACAATCTCTTTCGTCCCCTTGGTAAGAATCCTTGCAACACTAATGTGGTGTACTTGGATGGAGAGGTGTAATGATGTTTCAAGACAAACAACGTGTTTTCTTAAAATTAATATATAATATTAATTTCTTCACTCTATCATGGTTTGATGTAGCTCACGCATCCAAATAAACAAAGCTAAAAGCGGTAGAATCAATAGTGGCTCTCAAGGATGGTCCAAGAAAAGAATCATGGCAGACTACTTGGTTTATCCTCTTTTTCAAATAATAATAATAATAATAGTTTAGAGCTCAATTGGCTTGAATCAAATGGCTTATAGTTTCCTTAATTATCTCATCAAAAGATAGTTAATTTAGATCTATTTACTGTTTAGACTTTTCCTGAAAGTTCATTAATTAACAGGTTCATGCAACTGTCTTCTTCTCAGTAGCGTTATGGATGAAGTATATATTACTAGAGAAGACTTTTCTGATCCT
Source organism: Dioscorea zingiberensis (assembly GCA_026586065.1). NCBI lineage: Eukaryota > Viridiplantae > Streptophyta > Magnoliopsida > Dioscoreales > Dioscoreaceae > Dioscorea > Dioscorea zingiberensis. Next base: position 4,345,231 of record CM048822.1, on the reverse strand, counting down.
TAACAACATTGTTGTGGTTTGCTAAAAGTCTCAATCAGTTGATCAAGAGGCCGGGCCAGCCTGGGGATTTTCCGCAAGAATGAAACTCCAAAGAATCGATGTGGGCCGCAATTCACACTACATTGTAAAAACAAAAAGGAAAAAGAAGTCCTTATCAAACTTCATTTAACAAAAGAAAAAAATAATTAAGGTTGTTCACTACAAATATTATCTTAAGTAAAAAATATTGGTTATTGAAACATCACTAAACAGTTGTTTTTAGATGAGTGTCTATTTTTTCTTTAACAAAGGTGACAAGTGCCCCCACCCCACAAAGGAAGTCAAGAATATATGCGGGCGTGGCAGCTTGATCCCAGATTAATTCACATGAGAATATCACCATACCTGACCCTCATCTTATAAGAGTGGAGATTTGATCTCAGATTAGTCCACAAGAAAACATACTCTTAATAAGGGATCCGGGTATCAATATGATGAGTCTTTGGTCAAGAACTAGCTACTTCGTGGGTATTAAAGAAAAAAATATTTTTTTTTTTCAAACTAAAGGTTTAATATGCTCACACCTAAACCAAAATATGACTCCAATCAAGCATAAGAAGATGTGAAACAAAATTATAAGTTTTGTTTCGACGAGTCTTTGTCATGAACTACTTCATGGGTATGAAAGAAAAAATATATATATAAATTTTCAAAATAAAGGTTTAATATGTTCACACTTAGACCAAAACATGAGTCCAATAAAGCATAAGGAGACGTGAAACAAAAATATGTTTTGTATAGATAAGTCTTTGTTAAGAACTACTTCATGGCAGACTACTTAGAAGTAATAATAATCAGTGTTTTATGTCTAATTCAGATTAAAACATAAAGTTTATACGGGAGGTAGCAAGTAAATTAAAAATAAAATAAAAAATTATTGTAAATTAATGGGTGATAAATGATTTCTCTATAGAAGGTGACAAGTAAAAAATGCATTATTTTATTGATAGGGTGAATATGCATGCATGCAATTCAATTTCTATAAACAAAAATAAATTATGAAAACACTATTTTTCAGAAGGTAACAAGTAGAAAACACATTATTTTATTAATAGAGTGAATATCCATGCATGCACTTCAATTTCTGTAAACAAAAATAAATTATGAAAAAAATCAGCAACATTAATTTTATAAAGATGGGAGACCAGGCTACATAGAGACTTGATTAGGTTCTTCTTCACTGCTCTGCATATTCTTTGCAATTCACTTGCATCCATCATTCACAGTTCCAAGTCAATGAAACCCTAATTTACATTGACATCCCCAAGCATCCAAACAAAGACTTGGTTATGGTCACGGTGGTTCTAGAGTGTGAGCATCCAACCTTTCACACTTAGCAATCACTTGCATTGTGATCTTCAACAAGTTGAAGTACAATTGAAAAATAAAGACAGAGCAGTTGATAGCTCCTTGCACTAAATTTCAAGGAGTGTTATTAGTAAACAAAAGATGGTTTGTTCTGGTAAATTAATTAGGAAGTGTGACATGTCTATTTTATCAGACAGAAAGGGACTTGTGCTAATTGTCATTTGTCATGTTACCTTGAGATTGACATTGTCCATTGAATTTGTGACACCCTGTGAGTCATGATATTAGCACAATATCAAACTTTAGATTCTGAAATTTGTGTTTGGCTCATCTGAGTTGGCTTTGTTTGGTTATACAGCCATTCAGAGATGCTTAATTGTATAATAACTCAAAATTCTAGATTTTGAGTTACAATGTATTTGTAAACATTTGATTATCAAAATACATGTAAATTTAGTGTTTAGTTTGTTAAAACTCGAAATCCAGATTTCAGAAATTTATATTTAGTTGGATGTATTTAAGAGATATGATCACCCTGTTTTGTATGGATGAGTTTATCCCCTTTACAATTATATTTAGTTTAAGTATTATTTTAAATATATTTATTTTTTAGTTTTTTTTTTAAATCATCCTATAAATAATTACTATAAAAAATATGTATTTCAAAATCCCTCAAAATCCCCCTCAAAACAAACACTACCTAAATAATTCTCTAAAGTTTACCATTAAATGTAATCAAATTTCACTAGTACATTAATGAAATTGGTAAAAGGATAAACTGTAACTATTTCTACCATAAACCTTTCAATCAACAAAAACACATTGTTCACCCACATCATCCAAGAAGGGAAAACAAGTAAATATAACTAAATTTTACAAAACTGCACTCATCATGATACAATGCAATTTACATCTAAATAAAATAAAATGTGTAATATTTACCAGAATTTTGGAAATATATCCAGTTGGATATGAAAGGGATTAGAGGATTCAAAGAAAGTATCCACTTCATACTTGAAAGCATCTAAAAACAACCCCAAGGAAAGCCCTGCCTTCCAATAGTTGAAAACAGTGATAAGGCTTTTCAGCTTGTTGAGTATTTGGAAAGAAGCTCTGTACATGAGAGCACCAATGGCCTCAACCAGAACAACAGCGAGACCAGCAGAGAGAATGTCCCAATCACCAGTTTGTCCGATAACTGTTGCAAATGCTGTTGCACAGTAAAAACCCAACAAGAAGAAGAGGATCTTCATTAGCAGATCTTTCCTCAGCTCCTGGAGCTTAGAAGTCAACTTGATTTTGAAATTCTGGATTGCTCTAACAAGACGAGTTCCATTGTCTGGGCTGCTTCCTGAAGGGTCAGACCTGCTCCCATCTACCATGCTTTTAATAGCCCATCTCATACGTCTACAGTCATGCATGAAGAGGATTAGAAAATGTAAACAAAGGATCATTAGTAAGGATTGCTTCATCTTTAGTGGAGGTAATATGTTTTAAGTTTTACAGTCTTGAAATCATTCATACCAATTCAAGCATGGAGACAGGCTTCAGTGCATACATTATGTTAGAAGACCATACATTGACAAATGTAAAAAGTAGTACTATGAAAGGTTTCATAAATTCGTTCATTTACAAAACTTGAATCAGGTCATAGAACGGGAGAACATTGAGAAACCCACCCACAAGACCCCTCACTATAAGATGGAGAACACTTGTGAGAGAACTTGACTTGTAAAGCACTATTCCTGGGTAATCAATCACAATGTTATGAATATGAAATCTAGTATCATCCTCATACTGAATAGGAGCTTAAAAGGTGAAGAAATCTAAAACAAAAAGTATACAACAGAGATGAACCTAGTCATGCAGCTAATTTTCACACTCAAACCAGCACACTGACATATGGGAAACTCATTTCAGAACCAAGTCAACATGCAGGTAAGTTGACAAATACAAAGAACAAATTTATTGACTCCCTGATATAATTTAACCTCCCAGAACACACAACTACGGTAGGATTTGCAATAAACTAAAATGATATAGGAAACTTTGTTCTTCTCCCAGCTGTGGAACACATGCTCAAGGGAAACTAAAAAATGAGTCTCATAATGGCATGACACAGATCACAAATTTTGAGGTCATTTTTAATACTGGACTTGGTGATGAAATTTGACAATTCTGCTGTATTAGTAAATCATGCCAGCACTCAGTAGCTCACTAGTGTTCTAATGAGGAGGTTGCATATAAGAAAATAAACATTGCTAGAAACTGGTTGGCATATACTGGTGAAAGTTATAGAGCAGCATTTGCATGAGCAATTGGTTCAAATTTAAATCCATTTCCTCGAGATATTATAACATCAAGTGAAATACGCTTATATTCTTTCTGGAGTACTGTGATGCCACTCCATTCAGTAGGAGATCAGGTCCCTCAGCATGTATTGTAAAATATATAAACTAATGGAAGTTAGCCCCCTCACCTCTCCTTGTTGTCACAAGTCATCAATAATAATAATAATGTGGGGATTGTATAAACTGATACCTTTTTGGAGGCTAGAAAGTAATTATCAAATCGTTAGCACCATTTAATCCTTCGAGCCAACAAAATTAGTCATATTCTGTGACAAATTGAAGAACATGTTCTCATATCATCTATATATGAGCACCATCCAAACATGAAGTCAGGCAAATAGCATCATACAAACATGAATTCAAGCAAATAGGCATAATCCATAGCCCTACAAGTTGGATTCCCTACAGCACCCACCGTTCTGTATCCCCTATTCAAATCTCTGACACGTACAAAACTCAGAAGGAGACAGGAGGGGAATCAAATTTTATATTCAGAAATAATTTATCACTGAGTCCAACCGTTAAATATCACATACTAGGGCATACCTTGAATTATAGAGTGGAGCGGAAGCACTCAAACTGTGATGGTGATAGTAAAAGCTCTTGTCAAAACCAAAAGGTGCTTTTCGAAGGTATGAAACCAAAGGAAATCTCGACCGAGAACCGTCCAGTGGTGGAAGGAAGATAACCTCATTGCAAAACGGTGATGCCAACATCTGCACTAACAATAATAATGCACCTGCCAATTGGGACTCAGCCATGTAAGGAGTGGGTACAGAATTGGATGCTGGCAGTAATACTTGCTAATTGAGGTGACAGAAATAAGTGGATAAAGTTATATAAATCCAAAATATAATGTATAACAATTACCACACAAACTTAAGGTACACAAAAATTTGGATAGAAAGGTCATCATATTTCATCCAGTTAAAAAGGAACAGTAAAATGATTTGTCATTGCTAATCCTTCTATCCGCTTTTTATAAATCTCCTACTCCTGTTCGTCTAACCCTATTAAGTATTTACCTGTCATTTTGGCAATTTGTTTGGTCGTAGAAGAGTTGCATGAATAAACATCTATTAATTAGTCCAATTCAACATCCTAGATCTTGATATAGATGTCGTCTAAGAGCAGTCCTTAGGTGACCAAGTGCACAAACAAACCATACTTCAACCCTACACTATTAGTTGTTATTGATAATTCATGATGAAAATAAAATAATATGAGGTGAAATTGTGGTTACAAAAATTGGAGCAATGATTGTGTGGGTTGGACCAACTCAAACAACAACTAAGCCTTAATCCCATACTAGATGGAGTCGACTATATGAATTTCTATCTCTGTGTCGCTCTGTCAAAAGCAAGATCTGGCTCAATATCTAATAAACGTAGGTTTTTAGACAATATCTTTCTCCATGTAATCTTAGGCCTACCTCTACCATTCTTCTTACCTTCTATTACTAAACTATCACATTTTCGAACCAAAGCACCTGGAGGTCTACGACGCACATATCCAAATCATCTTAAACACCTTTCTCTTATTTTATCTTCGATTGGTGCAACATGCACCTTCTGTCGAATGTGTTCATTTCTAATCTTATCCAATTTTATACAATTACTTATCCACCTTAACATCCTCATTTCTTTCACACTCATCTTACGAATATGTTGAACTTTAGTTACCCAACACTCGCTCCCGTATAGCATGATTAGTCTAACTGTCGTTCTATAGAATTTTTCCTTCACTTTGTTAGGCATCTTCTTATCAAATAAAACATTTGTGGTACTTCTTCATTTTAATTATCATGTTTTGATTCTATGTGTTACATCCGTATCTATCATCCCATCATCCTGAAAATAAAATCTAGATACCTAAAATGATTACAATTAGACACAACCACCTCACCTAGTTTCACTTTTCTTCCATCTCTTCTCTTCTACTTAAACTAAAATTACAGTACATATATTCTATCTTATTTCTACTTAGCCTAAAGCCTCTACTTTCAAGAGTGTTTCTCCACAATTCTAACTTTGGATTAACTCCATCCCTATCCACATCAACTAGGACAATATCATCAGCGAACAACATACACCATGAGATGTTATCTTGAATACAACTAGTTAACTCATCCATTACTGAAGTAAACAAGTATGAGCTCAAGGCCAATCCCTGACGTAGAGCCAATGTTATAGAAAACTCCTCTGTATCTCCTCCGACTGTTCTCACACTCGTAACTGCTTCTTCGTACACATCCTTAATAACATTTATATATTTAACATGAATGCCTTTCTTCTCCAATGTCCACCAGAGGAATTGTCTTGGTCCTCTATCATATAGAGATCCTTTTTCTCTCCGTAGATCTCCATCAAGCTTCTTAACAAAAAGATGACTTCTGTTGTACATCTATCTGGCATAAAGCCAAATTGATTCTCTGAGACCTTCGTAATATCTCTGAATCAATGCTCCATTACCCTCTCTCAAAGTTCCATCGTGTGGCTCATTAACTTAATGCCACAGTAGTTGGTGTAATTTTGAATCTTCCCCTTATTTTTATATATAAGAACCAAAATACTCTTATTTTGGACATCATGGAGGAGCATGGCCTACTAGTTTGGAATAATATAGAGTCATGCATGACCCCACTCATAGAAATTTGGTTTTCATGACACTATTACTTTCCATCAAGTTTATATTTTTCAATATACATTTTATAAAACAAAGGTCCTATATGATAAAATATGGAACAAATCATTATACACAATCATTTTTAGCATGGAAATTTCAAAACACAACTTTTTTCTAAATTTCACATGCCTGGTTCAAGATTTAATACATAAAAATTATTTTCATGATTTGGAATGAATAATTAAATTTTAAGTAGGTAGAGAACAACAGAAAATATCATAATTTAGAGCTAACAGTTAGCTAAGTTATAAGGCCACTTACCTTTATGTTTGAAGTAATCTAGTTACGATCTCCATCTTCAAAAGCCCAAGGCCCACCTGTGACAAACAGACACTAATTATTAGGATTTAGCATGCTATCCAATAAATGGTCATCATTTTAACCAAACACCTACTTCCAATCCATAAGCTACAAGGTTCCTTCTCATTCAATCTTCTTGATCATTTTTTGCAGCAGTCAGTTACTAAATTAGAAAACAAGAGGCTTGATTTATTCTACTAGATACCAACTCTGCTAATTCCATTTCAAGCTTGCACTTTGGTTATTTTGTTTGGATAGGAACTCACACTTCACCCAAAATACATATACTGGTTCCTTCATCAGGCAGAAAACATTCATCTTTGCACTATAATTTAATTAAGATGCTCGGAAGGTGAATTAAAGGTTTCTCCTAGGTTGACAAAAACACACGAAGATGTTCCCATAAAACCCTAAGAATAAGTAGGACTTGGAAAGATGTGCATATTTACATTACTCTCAATTCGCCATCAATCTCATCAGAGAGGTAGCGGTTCTTGGGGCCCAATCCATAATCAAACTGATCATTCATAATTCCAGCACCAGTAATTATTCTGAAAACAAACATCTCCATAACCAAGAATCTGTAATTTCTCATTGGATCCTAAGATCAATTGATGGATTCCACAAACCCCTTGAGAAGATTAGTGGATTCAAATTCAACACCTACTAGGGTTCCAATATCAATTGAACGAAATAGAGAATGATCGAACCTCACCAGGAATCAACGACGAAGAGAAAAAGATGCACGGGAACAACGGATGAGATCGAGAGCGGGTTCCTTCCGATCTCTTCATAGCGATGAAGCGCTAAACCCTTTCCGTGAACTTCAATCAGAAGATGAGATCTTTAATGGACCTGCTGACGTGGAATTTACTCGTTCGATTTTTCTGACTTTTTCTTGAAAAAATATCAATAAATAATATCCAGGAAAAAAATTTGTATTTGAAGAAGGGTTGGGTCATTGTGAAGGATGTATTAAAATAGAAAATTATTTTAAGAATATAAAATATATTTGGGGCGATGACGAACTGCTGGCCGAGAAGGCTAATCGCGCCAATCTATTCCAACCCCAGGGCATCCGCTATGAGAACCGCGGGATGAGATCACATCAATCCAATATGTTGATGACCTACTGGTGTTATGCTTCAGGGGGGTTAAGCACCTCCCTACCCTAAAATTAATTTTCTACCTATTTGAGGGGCTCTCCAGACTGCATATCAACTACCACAAAACTATGCTAGTCCAAATCAATGTAAATGCCCATTCTCCAGAATTGCTGGCAAGCATATTCAATTACAGAGCAGAAAAGCTGCCGATTACATAATTGGGGATCCCAATTTATGGGAACAAGCCAAAAAAGGAAGATTGGGAGAAGCTCATCAACAAAATTAAGAACAAGATCGCCGCGTGGCAAGGCTAACTACTATCAATAGGGGGAAGAACTACCTTGATCAACTCCGTGCTATCGGCCATCCTGAATTACTAGTTGGCGATCTACAAGTTTCCGGAATGGGTTATCCATCGTATCGATGCACTTTGACGCAACTTTCTTTGGCGAGGACCGGACATGAAGAAAAGTACATACAACCTAGTGAACTAGAAGCGGTTGTGCATACCCAAGGAGCAGGGGGACTGGGGAATCCTTGACTTGCGTAGCTTCAATGCGGCCATGTTGGGTAAATGGTGGTGGCGCATGCTAAATGGCAAGGCTGGTATTTGCCTCAAGGTGATCAAGCACTCATACTTCCGGAATTCCCACATTAACCCCCACATGAGGCCACCCGGCTCCTATTGCTTCCGTGGGATTGCATCATACTGGAAGTTAATTGAGCCGGTGATCCATGTTAAAGACGAACGGGGGAATACCACCAACTTCTGGCGTGATAGGTGGCACAATGGGAGAGCTATGATCGCAACGGCGGACACGTTGGAACCGATGACACTGTTCTACAAGCAAGGAATCACTGGCAAAACCAGGTGTCATTCCTAAAGGAGGGGCCTCTCGCACAAGAGGAGACCAAGGCCCCTCATTAGCATTACGACTAATATGGACTTAGCTACGGAGGAGGGGGAGGATGAAAGACACTGGCGGCTTGGTACGGACTTCTCAGTGAAGACCCTATACAATTTCTTGGTGGATGCCGGACTGAGATGCCCTATGAACTATATATGGAGAGTAGCATGCCCAACAAAAGGTCAAGTTATTCACATGGCGAGCATAGGACAACAAACTACTTACGCTCGATAACTTGATCAAGTGAGGATGGAGGGAGAGGATACACGGTGTCACCTCTGTGCGGAACATACCGAATCAGTCAAGCATCTCTTTGTGACTTTGTCACCTGCCTTGTTGTACAGAAGATCTTGGGACACTACTGTCCTCTCTTTGGGATTAATTTGACCCCTCGCATCTTGCAAGACCTTGGGGGACCGGGGGGCGGCGTCCTAAGGAGCAGGATTCACAAGGACACCAGGACGGGTTGGCAGCTGGCGATTATTTTGAGCATTTGGGGTGAAAGAAACCATAGATGTTTATGTGTAAAACATCATGTTTTTTCCAGAATTATCCGGGGGATTGACTTTCTTATGTTATCTTGGATGGATGCCGCATCCGCGGCCAGGAAACAAAAGTTGATGCCGATAGAATCGATAGTCCAACGGAGCCTCACGCATAGTCTCGAAGGAGGGGAGAATGATCCAGGGTCAGGCGATGGGGGAGATACATCCTCGAACCCCGATATCGAGGAGGTTGAAGGAGTGAGGGCGCCCTTAAGCATTAATATAGCCGCCGGCCCATGTGGCGAGGCGGTACTAACTATGTAATTTCTCATATATTATGTTAATTTTGAGTTCAATTATTAATGAATGTGGTTCATCAATTTTTTTTAAATATATAAAATATATTTAGAAATAATTATCAATAAAGTACATTACAATATTTGTAGTCTTATGACTCTTATCTCATAATATTATTAAAAAAATTTATGAAATGAGTAAAAACTATAACTTTTTTTTTAAAACCGGGCATAGTGTGAATGAAAAAGTTCAGGATCATAATATTTAGGTCAAATACCCTATTTAGTCCCTCTATTATTACGATTTGTCCCTTTGGGTCCCTCTAATATAAAACATGCCTTTTTGGTCCCTTTAATTTTACGTTTGTGTCTTTTAAATCCCTTCCTTCGAAATTTTTAGGGACCAAAAAGGCCTGAAAAACATAAATAAAGGGACAAAAAAAAGCTTGTGGAAGGATTTAAAAGACACAAACGTAAAATTAAAGGGACCAAAAAGGCATGTTTTATATTAGAGGGACCCAAAGGGACAAATTGTAATAATAGAGGGACTAAATAGGGTATTTGACCTAATATTTATATTTTCAATTTTTTTAGGCTTAAATACACTGTTGGTCCTTGTACTATGCCACAATGTTCATTTTCGTCCCTGTACTTTAAAAATGTTCAATACTGCCTCAGATTTTATGCTTTTTGTTCAATCAAATTCCCCTGTGGCGACGTGCCACGTGGCATATGAGTTGAATACATAAATATTTTATGCTGATGTGGCATCTGATGTGGCACGCTGACGTGGCATAGTAAATAAAATTTTAATATGTTAAATATTTCATGCTGACGTGGCACGTGAGCATGCTAATGCGACATGATGACGCGGCATGCCACATGGCAATAAAAAAATAGAAAATTTTAAAAAATTCAAAAAAAAAATCTAAAAAAATAACAAAAAAATCTGGGTGCTTGCCACGTGTCAAAAAAAAATCTAAAAAATCTAAAAAATTAGAAAAAAAATCCATGAGCTTGCCATGTGTAAAAAAATAATAAAAAATCTAAAAAATAAGAAAAAAACCAGGATTTTTCTAACAAATAAATAAATAACAGAAAAAAAGAAAAAAATCCATTTTTTTCTGATTTTTTTTTTTGAGACGTGGCGGCAAACTCCTTAATTTTCCCTTTTTTTAATTTTCTTTTAATTTTTTTGACACATGGCAAGCTCCTGAAGTTTTTTTTTTTTCTAATTTTTTAGATTTTTTTTTAATTTTTTTTACATGTGGCAAGCACCCAGATTTTTTTTTTATTTTTTTAGATTTTTTTCTGAATATTTTGTTGCCACATGGCATGCCACATCATCATGCCATGTCACCTGTCACGTCATCATGAAATATTTAATATATTAAAATTTTATTTATCAGGCCACGCCAAAGATACCACGCCGTTGATAAAATATTCATGTACGATTTCACCAGATGCCACGCACGCTTACGCCATTTCCAGGATTGTATTGAACAAAAAACGCAGTGCAGGGACCGGGGACAACATTTTAAAGATGAGGATTTAAAATGAACATATCGCGTAAGATAAAGACCAACAATGTAGTTAAGCCTTTTTTTTATTATTTTGGTGAGTTTGATAATATGTGGCACACGTATTGGACAAATCTTTTATTCATTATTTGCTTAATTGCTTGTTCTTTTAAAATAAGCTTTTTAATAGAATTATGTTCTTAATTATTTTAATAAAAAACAAAATTTCAAATGTATTCACATTACATTTAAATTAAAAGAAAAAAACTGAAATTATTTTGAAAGACAAGTTTATATTAGAGGTTTATGTAAGAGGATGAAGAGACACAGGACACCTTCTCATCGATTGCAATGACAAATGTATGACAACACTATATAACTTTTTGCATCTACGTGTCACCTCCCATTGGATATATAATTTTTGTGGACACAACACCAGAACCCATCACTTGCCAAAGGAAGCTAAAAAAAGAGGATCCTTTTTACCATGGTTGTAGTCTAAAAATGTGTGGTTGGAACAAAACATAAGATATTTTCATAAAAATAATTCGTGACATCGATTTCTTAATTCTTAATTTGTTGATTCGGGGATGATATGTATTCCAAAAAGACTTCACGAGGATATGTGTGTTGATGATTTTGAGGAAGGTTGAACGGTCAAGATTCATTTGTGACACCTATTCGTGAAGGTTGTTTGGTTTCTCCCGTTCAGTAGATTATGTTGCGGGCGTCCAGGGGGATGACACTTTGGACGTCCTGTAGTCCTACCAGGGGGATGAAACTCTAGATGTCTACCCGTCAGTGGGACGACACGCTGGCCGTGTACGTACATGTAGGAGCTCCATCAGACTCGAGGGTTTGGATGATAAGATTCAAGATCGGCTTAGGTCGATGGCTGCCGGGGAGATGACAAGTTTGTGCTTCATGTTTGATTTGACTTCATGCTTTGTGCCTGTGTTTAGTGATAGTGATCCTCGTGTGTTTTGAGCTTAATCTTTCCTATGCTATTGCTTTGTGTGGATCACTTTTACATGATTGTTTTCATGACCTCTTGGCATTCTTTGCGGGGTACTTACTGAGCTTTCCATTCGAAAACTCATTCCACTTGTTCCCTTCTTTTGTTCCAGGACTTGAGGTGTAGGTGACTCGAGATCAGGAGCTGTGCGAGGGATCGAGATTTTTTAGTAGAGATTCTAGGAACTCAGGTTCACTTTTTGTGAGACCGTATTCCATTTTGTAGGACCCTTATAGGGCCATTACCCGTGTAAGGTGTTTAATTATGTCTTAAATTCCGCTGTAAGACTCTGATTATTGAAGTTAGTGTATTATGTTATTGCATGCTTTTGATTATTTAGGCCTTGTATCTGAGTGGGGCTCATCTCCACTTAGGTACGGCCGATCTGTGTCCGTGCTCAAGGTTCCGAAATTTGGGTCGGGGCATGACAAAAGAGGCCAAAGCTGGTAACTATATAAATTTCATAATAAAAAAGAGTTTGACATTCACAAATCACAAGAGAAGAGTCATCACCTCTTCCTTAGGGCGGACTTTAAGGGCACACAATGAGGAATGTTTCCTTTACATGGATATGTATAATCTACTTGAGGACCTTAGTTAATATTTATAATTGTTTTTTACCAAAACATATATTTATCACGAATGAATATGATTTATTTATTTTATAAAAAAAAGAAAGTTTGTGTTAGAGGTTTGAACCACACCCACATTGGCATTATTAAAATAAAATAACACTGGATTCTTTACCAACACTCCACCTAATTTCACAAAACAAAAAAATATATATATTGATATTCCCTCTCCCTCAACTGCCTACCACCTTCCACAAAGGCCCCCACAAAAAGCTTCAAGTTCCAAAGTCCAATAATTTATTGAGTTAATCGCCTACAATGATACAACTCATAAAAAAAAAAAAACAAAAAACAAATTGTCCTTAAATCTGTCTAATTAAAAAATATTCCCCCTTCAATATTATGTATTTGATTTCATTGTTTTAAAGGTGCTCATTGTTAACATTGTGAGACAAGTCCTCTCTTCCACTAGTTTTTTTTTTTAAAAAAAAAAAAAAATTTAAATAGCATTTTAAAAAGAAAAAAGTAATAGAATATCTAATTAACTAAGATATATTTATTTATTTATTTAAAACAAATTAGTATTTATTTTGATAAATTTTCTATTAGTTTTTGATATTTTTGACACTATTTCTCACTCAAAACATACACACTTAAAACACTATTATATTACATCCGTGGACCTGTAAGTAATTTGGGTATTATTTAAAAAACTTATAATTAATTATTAGTATTTATTTTTAATTAAAAAAAAAGACAAACTCAGCGACAAAAAGCTCCCCAGTGTGAGCAGAATCCGAAGTCTTGCCAGATGTAGTGGTCCCCACCATTTCAATGAATATCCACCGCCCATTCTTCATCGTAGGGTCGAGATCGCTAGCCGAGCATCTCCAAGTCCACTCTTTGAATAACTTCTCGACGTCCCCCAGCCCTAAAACCCAAGCCCCCTTCATTCGGCAAGCCCTAACCCTAGAAATCCAGCACCACCTAGGAGCTCTCTCTCCTTTGAATCCGAGTATCCAGTTTGTCCGACGATTTGCGTCGTTGGCCGACCTCAAAGAAGATCGGAGATGGAAGGGCTTCATCGAATCTGAAGCCGGGGATCGCGCCCGTCTTCGTTCTTGGGTACCTTCTCATTTCAGATGTTTGGGCCAAGGCTTAATCTTTTCTTGCTCGTTTCTTGTCGTGAAGTTTCCTAGTTTGATTTTTGATATATTTTTCATCACTAGGGATGTTATTAGTTAGATCATATTTTTGGATGCGGATGATGATTTTCTGATCCAGTAAATTTACGATTTTCATGTTGTTGAAATGATTAGCGTTCATAACACCGGGAACATTTTGATTATAAAACGTGTTTCATTTGATAAGGTTCGTTTTACTGGAATGATTCCCTATGTTCTTCCCGTTTTTGCGGCTTTTTCTTTCATGATTTTTCCTTGTTCTTTGAATGATCTAATCATATGTTGTAGATGTGCACACTATTGATATTTGTAATGCCAATGACCTGTTTATTGTAATGATGCTATCTATTTCTCTATGTGAATTTGAAATGATAAAGACTTTCCTAAAAATGTTGCCCAAGTTGAGTTGGTTTTTTCTGAAAGGAATCTGATATTGATAAATTGGGGTTAGATTTGTTGGTTTTAGTCATTTCCTTTCCTAATTATGTGTTTCTTACCTGCCCCATTTGAATGGAAATATATTTTGTTAGTGGAAATGCACCTTTGAAACCCATAAGTTTGTAAGTATCTCCTTTAGCAACCATTTGGTGTTATTTAGCATTTCATTTTGTCATGCGAGGTTCCATTACCTGAAGTTTTGCTTTGCTTGTTAATGTTGTTTAATGAGTTGTTATTTGTGTGTACTAGTTATATGTGACCAAAACTCCCCCAGCTTAGGCATAGTGCAGATTCTGCAGAATATCATAAGCTTATTGACCAGTGTTTCTTCTGTATTTCCTTGTTTGGATTCTTGTTGGTGGTTGCCAGAAATTTGCCTAGGCCATAATTACAGGAAATCCATTATGGTTATTAGACATACCTATGAAATCTTGTCATGCCCTTGGCTTATGCTTTAAACAATTTCAATTTATTGTTTGGATGCGACTTGTTTTTTCCAACTTAAAACTGTGGCATGATTCTCTGTTGTATGCTCTCACTACGTCGTTGAAGACCATGTCCAATTTTTTTCTTGATTTCTGTGCCGTCTGTGAGAAAATAGTCTTGATTATTAACTTCCATGGCATGAACCAAATTTTTATTTGAATCCATTGTAATATTTCTGTACCTCTGTTTCTCTTCTCCAGTAACTTAATTGTGTAAATATATTTTTTAAAAATTAAAATATTCATGCCAGATTGGTAGTTGTTTTGATTGGTGAGAAGATGATTGAGAGATGTTGAAGATTGTTTGGCCATGGACATTTTATAACCTGCACAAAATATAAACAACTGTGCATGTATGGACAGAAACATCAAGTTTGTGTGTCTCAATTGACAAAAACAACAGTTAAAAGAGTTTTAGATGGATGTGATGAATGATGATATGACAATGGATAATTTAAACAAGAAGATGGTATTGCTTGGGGATATGTGGAGTATGGAAATGCTTGTGCTACTAGTAGTCCTGAAGGATTTATGTATCCTACCTTACATGCATTGTTAATGATTGATAGTGTTAGAGGCAGTTTGAACCATAGGCACCCATTGCTCCGTTATATGTCTAATTCTAGGGTTTTTTTTGTTCTAAGTGGGGTGTTCATGCTCTAATAAGCTAATATAGGAGGTGTTGCCTCCTTGAAATTTTTTTATTTGTTTAATACAATATGACTTAATTTGTTGTCTAAAAGATATTAGGTTTATGATTGCTTAAGTTTTCATATGACACACTTCTGCACCATACCATCCATGTCAAGAACCTCTTCTTTGTGCCCTTGGTCCATAAAACATTCTCACTTATGCCTCTGAATCGATTTTACCCTATTTCCAATGAGTCTGCAATTTTCGAATCAAGCATCAAATACTGCATACTGTCCAAAAATTGTAGCCAGGGTGGCTCAAGTAATAAATAATCATGTCCAGTGAAATACAGAAGTTTTTACCATCGATATTCATGAATTTTGATCTGTGGTACATCCACTAGTGCATTTGGCTTGAAGTGATGTTTTTCTTCCCAAGGACAGAACTTAATTTATAGTTTCTTTTGCAGAATGCATTTGCTTCCATTGTTTGTGTATTGCTGATATGTTTCAAATTGTTATACTGATGCTGTTTAAGCTTCTCTGTGATCAGAACATAATATAAAGTTTTTTACAGGTAAAACACACTTTGTCTTCTGTCAAGGAAAGCCAAAGCAGCTATGATCCGCACAGGACTGAAAGAAAATCAAAACCATGATAACAACAACCAGAAAGTCTATCCTCAGCCTGTAGAAGAAAGCATGAATCAGAATAAGGAATCTATTGATTCCCTGATATTGAAAATTTTCAACAATATATCCTCTTTGAAAACAGCATACATTGAGCTCCAGGATGCTCATACTCCATATGATCCAGAAAAGATTCAGGCTGCTGATAAACTTGTTATCCAGGAGCTGATGAAGCTCTCTGAATTAAAGCATTCCTACAGGGAGAGCAACCCCAAACCAGCAACTTCCTCTCCTCAGGACTCCCGTCTGGCTGCTGAAATCCAAGAGCAACAGAACTTGCTGAGAACCTACGAAGTCATGGTAAAAAAATTTCAGACTCAAATTCAGACTAGAGACTCTGAGATTGTCCAGTTACAGCAACAGATCCAGGAGTCGAGCCAGAGGAAGTTAAAACTTGAAAAGAAACTCAAGCAGAGGGGTTTGCTGACCAAGGAGCCAGAAGATTCTGAAGAGGAAAATAATTTCTTCTCCATTGAACTAACTCCAAACCTTTTCTCTTCTGCTGTAGATGCAGCATATAAATCCATACATGATTTCTCTAAACCATTGATAAACATGATGAAAGCAGCTGGGTGGGATCTTGATGCAGCTGCCAACTCAATTGAACCTGCAGTTGTTTATGCGAAGAGGGCCCACAAGAAGTATGCATTTGAAACACACATTTGCCAGAGGATATTTAGTGGGTTCCATGAAGAGAGTTTCTCTGTTGAAGCAGGTGATCTCACTGTCTCCAATGAGAGTTTCTTTCATCAGTTTCTAGCTGTTAGAGCAATGGATCCGCTGGATATACTCAGTCAAAATCCTGATTCAGTTTTTGGGAAATTTTGCCGGAGCAAGTACCTCTTGATTGTGCACCCAAAGATGGAGAACTCATTCTTTGGGAATCTGGACCAGAGAAACTATGTTTTGAGTGGTGGGCATCCAAGGACACCTTTCTACCAGGCATTTCTCAAGTTGGCCAAATCTATATGGATGTTGCACAGGCTAGCATATTCTTTTGACCCCACAGTAAAGGTTTTCCAGGTGAAGAACGGCGCTGAATTCTCAGAGATTTACATGGAAAGTGTGGTGAAGAATATAGTTCTAGGTGAGGGAGATCAAAGGCCAAAGGTTGGCCTTATGGTAATGCCAGGTTTTATGATCGGGTCCAGTGTCATCCAATCCCAGGTCTACCTTTCAGGCGTCAAGTGTGTTGATTGAACTTTTATGGTCAAATATTCTTCAAGAAGTCGATCACTGTAAGTGCTTTCAGTACAAACTTGCAGGGCATTAGTTTCATCTCTGAGGGATATGTGTGCTATCTAAATCTCTGTAAATTATCATGGGCTTGTTCCAGTTTATGTTTTTACTTAACTCTGCAACTGTAGATATAACATGATCCTTAGCTGTCGTATTTCTGTCCTACAAAAAGTTAACTTTCCAAGAGCTCAAAGAAGCATTGCTTGAGAACTTAATGAATATTGGTGTGCTCTTGGATGCCAGTGTATGCCCTGTAACATTTCATGGCGCCATGTAATATTCTCTTCACTCGAACGTTATGCTTGTAATTTAATTAGTTAATTCAGCTTTGTTCCTATTTTGAGCTTTTATTAGAGTTAAATTCAATGTTTTGTCACCTCATGCTATTTCTGGCCTTGTTCTCTTAAAGGAACTTATTGCCACTGCCAGTCAGGCTATGTTGCCATGTTTGCTTGCAATTTTCTTGTTGGACATTCAGTGTTCAGAACTTGTTTCTGTTTCTTGATGGAGAATTTCATCCTCTATTAACATACTCATGAATCTCGCATGCTCTTCTTCCAGGTTTTCTATTGCAAGTGTTATTGGAAGAAAGAATATGGAGAACTAATAAAACAAATGAATGGAATTATGTGTCACATGGCATCTCTTTGAACTCCTTATGCGCTGGGCATGGGCTGTCTACAATTTATCTAACTAGTCACAATCCTTATCTGATAAAGTGATGAGTTTAATAGTCATATCATGACTCACTAATCTCTTGGCTGAACCATTAGCTGATGATGCTTAGCAAAGAGAAGTAGATCATATTCTAATAAATAGCTTACTTATGTATTTCAATATTCATTGCCATCCATCCATGAAATACTACTTCCATTTGGCAGGGAATGAAGACACAAACTCTGTATTTTTCCACATCTGATACCCAAGTCTACTGGATCCACGCTTCACCGGCCACTTTTCAACAAAACAAATAGATTAAAAGCATTTACCCAACAAAAATAAAAAAATAATAATAATAAAAAGCCATTTTCCGGTCCGTCCAAACATAAAGCCCAATCAAATTGCCATGAAACACTAGTCATGCTTGATTGTCCTTTTCCTTTTATCTTATTTAAAAAAAAAAAACATCATCTAATAAAACACATAATAATAAATATTTAAAACCGTTTGCCGTTCCTCCAATCTCCCGCCATGATCCTATTTAAACCAACCACCTTCTTAACTCCAATGAAAGCAACAAAGGAGAGTAGGAACAATGGGGTGGGGATCCGGCGGCGGCGGAGCAATGGCAGTGGTGCCGGAGCACGAGCAACAAGATGAACCCCATCCTCCGTCCCAGGGCCTCCGCCTCAACTCACCCCTCGTCCAAGTCTGCCTCATCGGTGTCGTCTGCTTTTGCTGCCCGGGCATGTTCAACGCCCTCTCCGGCATGGGCGGCGGCGGCCAGCTCGACCACACCGCCGCCAACAACGCCAACACCGCCCTCTACACCACCTTCGCCATCTTCGGCGTCCTCGGCGGCGGCTTCTACAACCTCCTCGGCCCCCGCCTCACCCTCCTCTCCGGCTGCCTCACCTTCGTCCTCTACGCCTGTTCCTTCCTCTACTACAACCACCACCACCACCAGCTCTTCCCCATCATCGCCGGAGCCATCCTCGGCATCGGCGCTGGCCTCCTCTGGGCTGGCCAAGGCGCCATCATGACCTCCTACCCCCCTCCTCACCGCAAAGGCACCTTCATCTCCATCTTCTGGAGCATCTTCAACTTGGGAGGAGTTATCGGCGGCCTCATCCCCTTCATTCTCAACTACAACCGAACCTCTGCCGTCTCTGTCAATGACGGTACCTACATCGCCTTCATGGCCTTCATGGCTCTCGGCGCCGTCCTCTCCCTCGCCATCCTCCCCCCAAGCCAAGTCATCCGTGACGACGGTTCCCGCGCCGCCACCGTGAAGTACTCCAGCGCCGCCTCCGAGGTCGCCGAGATCCTCCGTCTCTTCACCAACTGGAAGATGCTTCTCATTGTCCCCGCCTCCTGGGCCGGCAACTTCTTCTACAGCTACCAGTTCAACAACGTCAATGGAAAGCTCTTCAACCTCCGCACCAGTGGCCTCAACAATGTCTTCTACTGGGGAGCTCAGATGCTCGGCTCATTGGGCCTTGGCTATCTCCTAGACTTCAGCTTTAACAGTAGGAGACTCCGGGGATTTGTCGGCATTGCCGTCGTCTCCGTCCTCAGCACCGCCATTTGGGCCGGAGGCCTCGCCAACCAGTTGAAGTACAACAATGAAGAGTCATCGGAAAAGCTCGATTTTAAGAATCCGGCATTTGCCGGACCATTTGTCTTGTACTTCTCCTATGGCTTGCTTGATGCCATGTTCCAGAGCTTGTGCTACTGGGTCATTGGTGCATTGGCTGATGATTCTGAAACTCTCAGCAGGTACAGATACAATTCTTCCTTCCTGTTTCTTATATATTAAGACCGAAATTTGTTTATATGAACAGAGTGTTTCATCAGGTATAGTGGGTTCTACAAAGGTGTTCAGAGTGCTGGGGCTGCTGTAGCTTGGCAGATTGATACACATAAGGTGCCATTGGTTACACAATTGGTAGTGAACTGGTGTCTTACCAGTATCAGCTATCCATTGCTTGTGGTGTTGGTGATGCTGGCTGTGAAGGATGAGAACACAACAAGCAGGGATGTCGAAAGCAAGACGGAGAAGAACCCATCGTTTTCTGTTGGAGAGAATGGCCATGATCTTGCAAAGCCCACTTGAAAGATTTCTGATTCATCTTCATTGTTGTGTATTTCTGTTTCCCAGGATTAGCATTAAAAAAAGAAAAAAAAAATCATGTCAATTGGATGTCAGATAATGCTTTTGAGATTGTTCAAGTTGTTATTTATGAAGAAAAGGCTCTTGGAATTTGGACTGTTTCTGAAATCGGAATTTGAGTGTTTGAAATTAATTTATGAGAATCGCTTTGATACAGTCATGATGAAGTACTGTCCTCCATTGGGCAGGAAAGGGCTGGCCTTGCAGGCTTGCAGCTATTCTGATTATGAATTCAACTCTGAATGTGTCAAAAGCTTAGTTGGTGAGAGATCAATGGTGTGCTAGAAGAGGAAAAATAAAAAAAATAAAAAAAATACAGGAAAAAATAAAACCAACCTTTGATACCTCTTTTTCTAACAATTTTTAGCTGTCTTCAGGTTAAGCAAAGGAAAGTTGATTTGTTCATGAACATGTTTTTTCTTTGTTTTATTTTATTTTATTTATTATTTTTTTATGAACATGTTTGTTGATGTAGCCAGTCATGATCTTATTCAAAAGCTATATAATTTTTTTTCATTGAAGAGATGAGATTTTCTGATGGATGATCTGGGATGGAATCCCCACTCTTGTAATAGAACTATGTTAAGCATTGCCAACAGGGACAACAAAGCATTACCTCCAACCAGAAGGAGATTGTGATGCAAAAAAACGCATGAGTTTTGGTTTTCATGATCATTGGTTATATGGTTATACTTATCATCCGACTAGGGACTGAAGTTGAAGGGATTGAAGTTAAAGCTCTTGATCCTGTTGATTTGGAGGCCCCGCTTCCTACAAAACAAACACTTTTCTATTTAGATGAAAAGGCCAAGTTAGGTCATAACTGAAGTTTAGGTTTTCTGCGGTCCTTCTCCACCCTTGAAAAGATGGGTCTAACAGTGGGGCCCAACATTTCAAAGGGTGAAGATAGTACTATTTTGGGGATTACATGCTCGGTCTGTTTTGTTATGTTTGGGCTTGTGGAAACCTTGCTGTATGGTGGGATTACGGTCTGTTTTTGTTATGTTTGGGCTTGTGGAAACCTTGGGTTGTGTTTGGTTGGGAGTTATCCCCAAATGGGGATAGGAATAAGTTTTGAAAATTTTGAATTATTTTGGAGGGAGTTTTTAAAACAAAGGTATTAATGATAAGATAGTGATGTGTCATTTATGTATTGGTGGGTTATATTTTTAAATCTTAATTAAAAGTTTTGGCGGGAAAAACTTTTTATGGGGAATTGTGTTGGGGGATAACTCTTGGGGATATCCCCCAACCAAACATGGCCTGTTGTATGGTGAGATTACATGCTCCTGTTTTTATAAATATATGATCAACATTATTTTCTTTTGTCCAAATCCAAGACGATTGATCCGCCTTGAGTTTTAGGTAGGGGGGTGGGATGCTGGTAGGGATGGCAATACCCGAGCCGATCCGTAGTTACCGACCCGATCCGACCCGATCCGCCCTGAAGAAATGCGGGGCAGGGCGGGTATGGTAAAGATCCTTTAAAATCCGCCCCGCTCCGCCCCGCTAAAAACATACAAAAAATACCTTTATATATATTAAATTATATAGTTTTAGGGTTTACAATGAAGCTTTGTTTGGAGTTTTTGGACTTTGGCGGCTTCTTTCCCACTCTTCTCTCAAGCTTGTATATCAAAGTGCTTTTACATTGCCATTAAGTTTATTTTATTTGAGTTTAATAGGGAAATTTCTCTTCATTCTATGGTTTAAATGTAATATTTTATTCGAGTGTGTACATATTGGTGCTTCGCGACTCGCCCCGCCCGCCCCGCGCTCCGCCACTATTTAGGCGGGGCGGTGGTGGTAGAGGCCTGCTCCGCCCCCGTCCCGCCCCATTGCCATCCCTATGCTGGGGTGGTGGGGTGCTGGGGGTTAGTATATGGGTCCCACCCCTTAGCACCTTTACTTGAGCCTGTGAGTGTGTGCTGTTGGAGACTTGCTCTCCCTCTCTTCTAGCTTTCTGCCTCTTGGGTGCGGCTTCTGTGCCCCTGTGCTGCAGCTCGTCAACCCAGCTGCTTGACGACCCAGGTCTTCTTCTCTCCCTCTATTCTTTTCTTCTAACAGAATGCAGAGTAGTTTCCTGTTCACCTACAAACACCTCAATTGTGGAGGTAGCCTCTCGTTTCTTTTAGTTAGTTAAGAATAGGAGACAAGCAGGTCGCATGGAGGTACCTTCTTTTTGTAGATTGGGAGATATTGTTCTGTTTGGTAACATGGACAGGCTAAAGATTGATGATGACCTCCGTGAAATATTTCTTGATGATCGAGTGGACCGGCTAGCCAAGTGCTTTGCTCCGATCTCTGGATGGCACAACTGTATTACATCTATGATGGATTTTGTTGAGAAATGTGTTACTCTATATGAAATATATATAGAGAATGAAAAGAGCAAAGAAAAGGTAGAAGACATTGTTATCATTACCATTGCTTAAGTTTACCAGGGAAAGATTGAATGTTCTTACTTCAGCCCTTGAGACTTGCATTGAAAATTTATGTATTCATATGCCACCAACTTTTATGTCACTCCAAACTACAGAAAGAATGATGGAGCTGTTTGATGTCCTCCACTGTTTCAAATTGCTTTTATCCGAAGCCTCTCTTGGCGACAATGAAATCAGGGAAGTCTTTACTGAGTTGGAAACAGTTGAGATGCCTACTGGTTTGTTCTCCAAGAATAATTCTGGAACTGTGTTAATGGAGAAAAATGTGCCATTTCAACTGTGTGTTGCTAGAGGTCAATGCCTACATTTGCTGAAACACATTCAAGACACTGTCAGTTTTCCCAAAATTTGGCAAAGAAAGCTAATACAGAATTTATGTTTGAAAAATGCTCCCATCATTCTCTGCACAACATCTAGTTCCTTTTTGTTACATTCCCATAAAATGCAACCTGCGGATTTCTTGGTTATTGATGAAGCCTCCCAATTGAGGTAGTGTGAATCAACAATTCCTTTGCGTGGAGAGATGAGATTCTCTCCTGGATGACCCATAATCAAATCCCTACTCTTGCAATATAAAGATGTAGGCGTACAGAATTGTTCTGCATGTGAGTTGGCGAACTTATACACATCTTTGAAGTCCTTCGGGGTGCTTGTCACCTTATTATAAAAAAAAAAAAAATTTATGAAGCTTATTTAGCATAACTCATTTAATACATAACAAAATCTAATACCAAACTTATACTTCTCTCTCTCTTTTGTTATGATTTTACACATGGGTCATCCAAAATAAATAAATAAACACAATAAAATCAGAAAAAATACATAGCATTGCCGCGTATAATTGGTCCAAACAAAATAAAAATAAAAATAAAAGAATAATTAATGTCTCGGTTCCACCATCAAATCGAGACCACTCGAGCATTACTCTAATCAAAATTCAGCAGATTGAGTTTGCTGACGTGTTTGCTAATTAGAATTGCATTTTTTGTCTTGATCCCATAAAAGATTGGGCGGAGCCAACACCCACGCCCTATTCGAATTTGGTTCAACCGCATAGGAATCAAGAAGGGAGAGACGATCACATAGCTTGTGGAATGTTGCTGTTTTGCCGCCGCGGCGGCGGCGACGCCGCTGCAAGCGTGATGATGGCGGTGAGACACTTCTCAAGGAAGAGGGCCGAGAACGTGAGGAAGATCAACCCAAAGGTTCCACGAGAGGAGGCCAAGGCCATCTCCAATGGTCTCTACCAGATCATCAAAGACCATGGCCCTCTCACCGTCTCCAACACCTGGAATCTCGCCAAGGTATACTTCTTACTGCTTTTTACCTTTTGATCCTGTTCGTCTTCGTTGATTCTCTTTGTTTGTGGGTTCAATGAGTTCTATTTGATTTCTCATGGAGGTTTGAGTTGTAATGGAGTGGATTCGAATGGCTGATCCAGAGTGCAAAGTGAATGCTTTTGTTTTTCATCTTAATTAGCTTCGATTTCTGGTATATATGAATCTTTGTTGTAGAACTTTGACTGGTCCATAACAGGTTTACTTAGCATGTTCACTGCCAATTGATTGGAAGATAGAGTTAATGAATATTTTGTAGCCTATCTTATATACTCAGCTTGGCCATCAAAATTCTCATATTTGTTTTTTATCTTTTTTACGAAGAAGAACAAGAAAGCGACGTTGATATTCTGTAACTACTTATATTTTACAAAAAAAGGGAACTTTGCACATTGGCAAGGTGGTTTGTTGTTGAGTTGGGTGTCATGGGAGCAGATAACTTCTTCGCATGTTAGTGCATTGTCCTATACTGTTAAGTTGTTAACCTTCTCTAGATCTTGTGCTGGCGCCAGGAGGGGGGGGGGGGAGCTTTGTGTTGTGGGCTGCCCTTTGTAGGAAATAGTAGAAGCCTCATGTTGTATGATGTTTATTGTCGAGAATCCTAGACTGTTTGTTTGTATAACAATATGAAAATTTTTGGCTCGAAACATAAAGAAGAAACTGTATAAGTTAAAAATCAATTTTGGTATCCTTACAGGGAGAGAGGTCCATAAAAGCAAATCTAAGCCATATAATGGCTTTAAGAATTAGTAATTTAATCATTAGAAAAAAGTTGTGATCCTACCACCTAAAAGTGAGAGTAGCTGGATTCAAGAGTGAAGGACATTGAAGATTAAAAAACAAAGAAGACCTTAAATTTAAGGGAATTCCCAAACATTGAAAGTTACTGCGATCTGTGTGTTAACTGCAGAGTTTTCAAACATATCCTTTAGTAACTTCTGATTTTTTGACTGTTCTTCATTTTTGAATGCTACATCATGGAGTTCAATGATACAATTTTTTTTCTCCTGGTTTTCTAGATTGTCTGTTTCATGATTTCATGACACCCATATAGTATACCTTGAGTCTGGTTGAAGTAGTTAAAGTGAGCTCGATGTTATCCTCCTGTACAGAGTAAAATCTTGATGCTTTTTACAAAATAACCTCTGCAAAGGATTATGTATCTAATTTTGTTGTATCCAATCCTAACTTGATATTTGAAGTGGTTCACTGCTTTTGGGGATTGGAGAGCATATTCTTTAGTCAGTATATTTTGCTATCATCGATGATCTATAAGAAAATAAGGTTAGTTTTTAAAGCGCTGAAATAGTTATCCACGTTACACATTTGAAGACATCCTGATGGAAGGGAATTGTTCTGTAATCCATATCGATTTTATTCATTAGATGATAATCTATGCAGCTCTAGAAGATGTCTTGGTCTTTAGGGCTACTTGTTCATGGAACAAACCTTTTGGGTATGAACTAACTAGAAATTCTTATAGTTGGATTAGATTGATTGAATGCAGACCACAGATTAGATCTTGAAGAGATTTCAGGGTTGGAAGGATATATTTAAAAATATACTGGTAATCAAGAAAGAGATCAGACTTACATTTGAAATTTGACTATCGTATGTAAATGACTTCTCTTTAAAAGTTGCTCCGTCCTTAAATCACAGTTGCTAAGGCCTAGTTAGGTCTATGGTATTGGTGATGAATGGTTATAGAGTGATTCTTAGAATTCAAGTGTTGTATTCCACTGAAATGGAATATAAGATAAAAGAATACTTGATCTGGAAATTTGATGGATTCTAGCTGACCTCATAATTGTATATAGACTGCTTGTTTGAAGTTTGAAGGCAAGTGTTTATGGCTGCGTAATTTATCTATAATATTTATGTGAACTTTAATCTCACAGAGTATATTAAAATATAAGAAATATGATAAGGTTGAGTTATGAACTTTTATCATGTTGCTCTATCTTGATTTAAACTAAATAACCTGTCTGAAGAAAATGCAGTTAGCTTGGTTTTGGCTGGAGGATTTGGTTACTTCATGTTGGACATATCAATTATTTGGTTGTGGGATGGCCTGGACCCCAAACCCAACCCACCCAACTTTCTTGGCAAAGTAGAAGAATATGGTTCAATTGAGTTTCTTACACCAGTATGGCACTGAATCTAAAGAATCTGCTATAATAAGAGGATGAATAGAGTTATATATATTAGGTCATTTTTGTATGTTTTTAGGTGGTTTTGTGCTCTCTTTTGTATCTTCAAGTTGAAAAGGAATATCATCAATGTGATTTGTGGTGAAGTGAACATACAAAGCCTTGAAATGCATGTAACATTACCCTTGATTACAGTTCACCATATCAGAAGGATTTTCAACCCTGCTTTATGTCTGCCAATAGGGAGTAACCATGTGGGTTCTTTTAGCATTCATTTTTCTCTTTCTGTTCCACACCATGAAGGTTTGAATGGGTATATTATTATTCCACTGTCTAGTTTCGGTACAGTAGGATGAATTATCTTTCTCTTGTTTCCACCTGAAAATGTTTCACAAACTTTAGAGTTGTCCAGTATTCTCTTTCCACTGATGATCATTGTTTGTGGATTTAACAGACAACTGAAATTTTCACTGATATCCTAATTGCTAAGGTTAAAATCAATCCAGATAATCATACAGTAGTAACAGTACAATGTACATTGAATTGTGAAACAGGCAGCCGCCTATAAATTTTATTTGAAACAGGAAGCTGGTGTTAATGGCCTAAGTAGCAAAACTCACATGAAGATAATGCTGAAATGGATGAGGGGAAGGGAAATGCTGAAGCTGTTCTGCACTCACCAGGGTTCCAGTAAAAAGTTTTTTGTTTCAACTCTGCCGGAGGAGCCCCAGCCACTACAAGGTAGTTCGCCGGCACCGGCCTTGGACACACAAAAGCCTTCACTGCAACAGAAGAAGCATAAATAGAAGTCTTTAGCAAAGAGCAAGTAATGTGAGGACTTATTGATAGTGTAGTAACTACTATCTGAACTGAAGAAACTATTTCATCTATTGGTTCACCATTTTGCATCCATTTGAATCAAATTTCTTGTGTGCTTTTTGAATAAATCCTCATTAGGTTTTATCCACTCTCAGCCTTTTCCTGGTCCCTTTTGATTTTCAGCAATAATTATGATATTTTTAAATTTACAATGTATGAAATTATTATATTACCATGATTCTGATCTCCATTTCTCATGAAAACAAAGTTACACCTGTGTGTTTGGAATCACTGTTTATGTTAAATTATATTAATTATTATGGGCTAATTTAATTAATTCAAATTTGTAACAAAAATATTCTTATTCTAAATTATTCTATTAGTCCTGAGTATAAATTTTTTTTTATAAAATTAATCAATAATATCAATAAAAGAAAGAATATAATCCACTATAACAATTTAGTCCATATCGGCTAACAGAAGAACATGTACGCTTGTGTTTGGCATTGGGATAATCCTCCAACACAATTTCTAATAATTTTTTTCCCGTCAAAACCTTTAATTGAGATTTATCCATATAATAGTGAATTATTCACCAATGCATAGAAGACAGTCTAGTCTCCTTCATGCAAGTTGAACGAACGGTCTACTCAAGTTAGTTTTTGGATATCAAACGGACTTCCCCAGATGGCAATCTTAATGTGGCCGATTCTGCTTTTCCCAACTGTTGCAAAGACTTTGCGAGAACCGTCATGGGCGGCGCGGGGATGCGATTCGCCAAGCTGCGGTGGGGTATTGTAACAATTTAGTCCCACATCGACTAATTAAAAAATATGTAATGTATATATATGTGGTGGGTATCCTCCTCTTAATCGATAGTTTTTAATAGTGAGTTTTACCTATCACATGTGTGTTACATCCACTTTTATATGATTGAGAAAATAAGTTAAAATTTATATATAAAAAAACAAACACTCCATAATTAATTTGAAAACAACAATACTTATTACTCGAATCTACATACATTATTACAAGTCACCCTCTCCAGACACACTACTTATTACTCATATATCAGTAAATATTTTCATTATTGATTTTCTCTGATTTTTAATAATAAATTTTTTTAAAGAAAAGAAACTTGAATCTTGGCCAGCAAGCAAAGCCTAAGGCGGGAAGCCGGGAACGGACAACGAGACTAGCCTGCCAACTTTCCGTCTTTCCATCTCGAGTACGTACAGAGCTCCGTTGAAAAAGAACTCAATCAATCTCCCACTCTCACTCTCTTCTCTCGATTTCTTTCGATTTCCGTTCTAAAAGAAGGATTTTGTTTTGGTGATGCTTTTTCTTAAATGCTTTCTCAAAAGTTTGAATAGTAGTAGTACGAGGAGGATGGTGACTCATGTCTTTTTTTGGGAATAACTTAGCTACTAATTTTCCTCTTTTTTCTTTGGGAAAGCTAGTGGAAAAGTCTTAGATTTTTTGATGTTTTGAGGAATGGAGGCAGATTGAAGCTCACAGGAGGAGTTGGCAGTGTATTCCGTGTATAGAGGAGGATGACGCTGCCTGAGGACTTGGTTGACTTGGTGTTCTCTTGGTCTTTGGAAGACATACTTGACCATGATCTCTACAAGGACAAGGTCAGCCCTCAAGAATGTATATGTTTTTTTTCTTTGTTTTTTACCATCGTTTCATGTTCATATATGTTTGAGATGATATCACTAAGAGATGTTTTTTCTTGTGTTTGCTCAAACTTACTGCACAGTTTACTTACTGAGTGTTTGGAGTGGTTTGTTCATGATGAATTAAATCATAATTTTGTGGTGTGAATCATTTAAGGAAAGCAAAGGATGTCTGAAGACAAGAAGAATAGAAGTTTTGGAAATCCATCTCATCTTTTCATGCAGGACAACTATTTCCTTTTTTGTATTCATTTGTCTGGTGATTTAGAAGAAATTAAGTCTGTGGTTTGTTGAAAATGATATACTTTTGTGTTGCATAGCCATTATGTTATTGAAAGTGTAACCTTCGAGCAAGTCTCATTAGCAAAATAGACTGTTTTAGGTCTCATCATGTTGGTTTTGTTTCTTCTTTTAGGTGAAAAAGATACCAAAGACTTTTGAATCTGTTAATGATTATGCCGACTCATTTGTTTTCCCCTTGATGGAAGAAGTTCGATTTGAATTATACTCAGCATTGGAGACCATTGAGAGAGCACCTCATGCTAAGATTCTTTCTTTTGAAGAAACCAGCCAATATGGGCAGAGTATCTATGATGTAGATGTTCATGACTGGGAGAATGCCTCAGCTAATCGCAGTGCCCAAGATTACAAGCCATTGCCAGGAGACATATTAATTATCTCTAATATCAGACCTGAAACTGTTGATGATCTCAACCGGTATGGAGTTCACTATATCTTTGCTTCCATTACAGAAATGGAATATGACAGTGAATCTACAAAAAGGTTTAAGGTCAGAGCGTCAAAGTCATTTGAGTTTGATGAGGGAATGGATAAGTTTTCACTTTTTGCTGTTTTCCTGTTGAATATCTTACCCAACAGCCGAATTTGGAAGTCTCTTGGTTCAGGATACTTCATGTCAGGCAATTTGGGCATTGTGAAGCAAGTTTTGTCTGCTGATTCCGTGGTATGGTTCGCAACTTTTGTTTTCCTTTGCCCCTTTTTTTCAGATATAAGTAGCTTTTCTTAGATTAAAAAATGTTCACTAAATCAGTATCATTCAAGAATGTAAATGTAATTCATACTCGTGTTTTAATGTTACTCTATGATAGTCCAAACCGAGGAAGTGGTGATAGTTGCTTACTGATCTGAATTTCATTTTTTTCTAAAAGAAACAAGGTTTCTCCATACTTCAATTATCAACTTTCATCTCATTTGGCCTTGCAGAGTGCAGAAGATTGTGATCTTTGCATTTCTGAAAATGTGCCTGAAGTTCGCTGCAATGTTAATTCTGAGCTAAATGAATCACAAGTTGCTGCTATGGTTGGTTCGATTAAAGAGATGCAGTGCTCACACAAATGTTCTGTGAAGCTCATCTGGGGGCCACCTGGAACTGGAAAAACTAAGACTATCAGTGAATTGCTTTGGATACTCTTGGAAATGAAACGCAGAGTAGTTACCTGTTCACCTACAAACACCTCAATTGTGGAGGTAGCCTCTCGTTTCTTTAAGTTAGTTAAGAATAGGAGACAAGCAGGTAGCATGGAGGTACCTTCTTTTTGTAGATTGGGAGATATTGTTCTGTTTGGTAACAAGGACAGGCTAAAGATTGATGACGACCTCCGTGAAATATTTCTTGATGATCGAGTGGACCGGCTTGCTAAGTGCTTTGCTCCGATCTCTGGATGGCACAACTGTATTATATCTATGATAGATTTTCTTGAGAAATGTGTTACTCTATATGAAATATATATAGAGAATGAAAAGAGCAAAGAAAAGGTAGAAGACATTGTTATCATACCATTGCTTAAGTTTACCAGGGAAAGATTGAATGTTCTTACTTCAGCCCTTGAGACTTGCATTGAAAATTTATGTATACATATGCCACCAACTTTTATATCACTCCAAAGTACAGAAAGAATGATGGAGCTGCTTGATGTCCTCCACTGTTTAAAATTGCTTATATCTGAAGCCTCTCTTGGCGACAATGAAATCAGGGAAGTCTTTACTGAGTTAGAAACAGTTGAGATGCCTACTGGTTTGTTGTCCAAGAATAATTCTGGAACTGTGTTAATGGAGGGAAATGTGCCATTTCAACTGCGCAACGCTAGAAGTCAATGCCTACGTTTGCTGAAATACCTTCAAGAAACTGTCAGTATTCCCAAAATTTGGCAGAGAAAGCGAATAAAGGAATTATGTTTGGAAAATACACCAATCATTTTCTGCACATCATCTAGTTCCTTTTTGTTACATTTCCTTAAAATGCAACCTTTGGATTTGTTGGTTATTGATGAAGCCTCCCAACTGAAGGAGTGTGAAGCAATAATTCCCTTGCGTCTCTGTGGTGCCAAGCATGCAGTGCTCATTGGTGATGAGCATCAACTGCCTGCAACAGTTAAAAGCGAGGTATGAGTTTACATGAAAAGGTTTTTGAATATAGTTTTGTAACTTTGTTTCCACAAAACAAAATGTTATTATAAAATAATAAAAAAAATAAAAATTCAGGACCTGCTGATTATTTAGTGTGCTACTTTAGGTTGCTGAAAGAGCAGATTTTGGAAGAAGTTTGTTTGAGAGATTGAGCCTATTGGGTCACCCAAAGCATCTTTTAGAGATTCAATACCGGATGCATCCTTCCATCAGTTCATTCCCTAATTCTCAGTTTTATTCCGGCGATATTCTGGATGGTCCAAATGTGAAAACCAAAGCTTATGAAAGACGGTTCCTTTCTGAGGCAATGTTCGGTCCCTATTCATTTATAAACATTTCGGATGGAAAGGAAGAACGAGATGATTCAGGCAGTAGAAGAAATATGGTTGAAGTTGGTGTTGTTGTGCAAATTGTCCAGAGACTTCTGAAAGGTACAAGTTTAGCCTTTGCCTAATGTTATTCATTGTAATATTTAAGAAAGATAAGAGGAAGAATGCAATCAAATGACAAGGATGAATTTACCATTGAGCCCTAGGAAGTAATCTTTTCATATAAACCACCAGGTCCATACAAGTTTTCAAGCTTTGTGGTCAGTTTGTCAGCAAAATTCAGCATATTGCAAGGGTTCATATTAGCGCTTTAGTTAGATTATACCAGTCTTTTCTCTGGTTTTATTGTCTAATTTTCATTGAGTTTCTTGTAACTAGTAGCATTAGAATATTTTTTGTTTCTTCAGGTTATGAGGAATGCCTGTTTGTTTACACATTTTGCTTGGTGGATTTTTCATTTTGCAGTTTTGAACTCATCAAAAGATAAATTTAGCATTGGAATAGTATCTCCTTACTCGTCCCAGGTTGCTGCGATCAGCCGCGGTATTGGAAGTATTAATGTACCAATTGATAATGTTGCTGTAAAGGTGAATTCTGTAGATGGATTTCAGGGGGGAGAGGAAGACATCATTATACTTTCTACTGTCAGATCGAACAGAGCTGGAGAAATTGGATTCCTTGCAAAGCATCAAAGAGCAAATGTGGCTTTAACAAGGGCTAGGTGGGGAAAATACTCCTTCATTATCTCAATTCAATTAGCTTTTGTTTGATGAGACTTCTTTTTTCCTGGTTCTGCAATGTCTTCAACATTTTCATCACAGGCACTGCTTATGGATTGTGGGCAATGCTGCTACTTTAAAAAAAAGTGATTCTGTTTGGGCAGCATTGGTTCACAACTCGAAGAAAAGGGGATGTTATTTTGATGCTGTTCAGAACCAGACTTTGGCCAGAGCTATCCTGAAAATTCAAAAAGAGCAAAATCAAATTGATGATATGCTTGGTGCAGACCATGGATTACTGATTCAAAGTGCTAAATGGAAGGTATGCAGCCAATCTTCTTTTTCCAGATTGGTTTCCAATGAAAATAATTTGATTAATCATTTATGATGTGAATATACCCTTTTATAATGCATAAACGTGCAATATATGTGATAACCGATGGCTCACTGTGTAAGACACTTGGTGGAATCTCTGGTACCAAACAAACACATACATACATAATAGCTACTATGATAAATTGGCTTGCTATCCTTGATGGATGAGCTCATAAAGCTATCTACATTGCTTTGTGTTTTTTATTCTTCTGTACTAGAGATTTTTTAGGTATTTTACAAAGCTTGCCCCATTTCATCTGAATGTTTTCTGGTCTGAGACATCTTTATGTGATTAAAACCTCGAACTTAATAGAATCTGTGTAATGTAAATGAGAGTAGACTAAAATTCTTTCAAGTTTCAAATCAAGTTTAATCTTATTGCTTGATGGTAGTTGTCCTCCTCGTTTGAGAATCATGCATTAGATATTGTCTTCTGTCTTTTTATGCTTTCATTTTGTTCTTGAATTGATGTCTGGCAAGTTAATAGTTTTTCTTGCTTATCAGGTACTTTTTAGTGATGAATTTAGAAAATCATTTGCAAAGGTGAAGGCTGTTCAAATCAAGATGGAGTTAATTCATATGCTACTAAGAATTGCAAATGGCTGGCGTCCAAGTAAAGAACATCTGGATGCAACTGATTCATTTAAGCTTTCAAGAGTTTATCAGTTCAAAGATTTGTATCTTGTCTGGAGTGTGGATATTATACAACGAGAAAAATATATCCAGATTCTGAAGATCTGGAACCTTTTGCCAAAGTATGAGATCCCAAAATTCATCAAACGTCTTGATAATATATTCTCAACATATACTGATGAGTATGTGGAACATTGCAGAGCTAAGCAAGTTGAAGGGTATGCTGTCGATTGTTACTTCAATTAGAATTTATAAACTGTCATTTGGTTCACTTTGATTTTTCTGGCCTCTCTCATTTTCACATTCTTTATTATGGAGATTTTTGGAGCTTCTACTTGAATTGTGTAGATATTATATGCTAGAAAGGACAATCTTGGTTGCTATAAACCTTCAATTCAATTTTTAAGATTTCACTTTGTGTTTAATTCTGATGTTTTTCCATGTGCAAAAGGAAGCTTGAAGTTCCGAGGAGCTGGAACATAGTTCAGTATATCACTCGCTATAAGAAACTATGCAAAGTTGAATCTCTTGAAGGTTTATCTTGCGAAGAAACAGATGCTGCAAACTTTTTGGAGAATTCTAAGGTAAATGAGAGCCTTCTTCTGATGAAGTTTTACTCATTGTCTGCTGGGATGGTGGAACACTTGCTGACTGCAGATGATGGCACTGAAATAGAAATTCCATTCGAATTGACTGATGAAGAAGAGGAAATTATTCGTTTTCATTATAGCAGTTTTATATTGGGAAGGTCTGGTACTGGAAAAACCACCATCTTAACTATGAAGCTCTTTCAGAAAGAACAGCAGCAACTTGTATCCTCTCATGGGTTTTTATCCATGAATTATGACGCCTCTAGCTTGCCACCCAAAGATATTGAAGAGAACTCCGGGAATTTCTTAAGGCAGGTTTTTGTCACAGTAAGTCCAAAGCTTTGCTCAGCCGTCCGAAACCAGATATTTCGACTCAAAAGGTAATTACTTTGCACTGTCAACCCTTCAGATTATATACTTCCTTTGTTTGGGCTCTATGCATAAAATATTAAATGTATGTCTGCTGTGTCCTATTATGCGTTGTCCCAAAAAGAATAAAAGGTTTCCCCAATAATATAAGAAGTATTTTCTTTTGAGTTTTGTTCTATACAATTTTTCAGAAGTTCTTCAGTTAAAAAACATCATCTTGAGATTTGGTATCAGGTGCTATCAATTTTTATGTTCATATTAGTTTCTTGAGTGCAGATTGTTAAATTGAAATAAAATTATGCACATTGTATTATCTATATCATCAACTATGTCACCAAATAATATTGATTAATGTAACTATTAGCCATTTTCCTAATATCAGCCAACCATATTCATGCCTCACTCTGCCACATTCTGAATCACCCTTTATCTGTTTGAACCTTAAGTTTCCTAGTGATTTCGACAGTTTTTTGAAATTCAAATGCCATCACCAATCTCTTGAAGTCTCTACCTCTATTGCCTTCTTTGAGGAAAATTGTGTGGACCATCAATTTTACACTTTCCATAACTCTGATGGTTTTATGCTGTATTTCTATATTTACTTTCAGTAGCATCTCCATTGAAGGTCTGCTCTTAATGTTTTCCCTGTGCAGATATGCCACTGGTGAGGATTTTTCCAGTCCAATTGGCATTACTGAAATGCATGACCTTGGTGAAAGTATTGCAGAGTTTTCCGAAATTCCTGACAGTTTTCATGATCTCCCACAAAAGCATTACCCCTTGATTATAACATTTCGGAAATTACTCTTGATGCTTGATGGAACTATAATGAACTCATTTTTTGATAGGTTGATTGGCGCTAAGGAATTTCCATCAGTTGATGAGGGTATACATAAATCTCTTGCGTTGGAGGCTTTGATTCAAAGCAAGGAAGTCAATTTTGAACACTTTCTGGGTTCATATTGGCCACATTTCAACAATCAGTTAACTAAGAAACTTGACCCGTCAACTGTTTTTGCAGAAATAATCTCTCATATAAAAGGTGGATGTGAGGGGTACTGTTCCCATGATGTTGAACTAATGAGGGAAGATTACATCATGCTATCTGACAAGAGAGTATCTAGTTTAAGTGTAGAACAAAGAGAGAGAATATATGACATATTTCTTGACTATGAGACAAAGAAGCGAATGAATGTCGAATTTGACTTGTCGGATTTAGTGATGGATCTTCATCACCGAATACAATCACATGGTTACATGGGTGATAAGATGGATTTTATTTATATTGATGAAGTTCAGGATCTGACAATGCGGCAAATTGCATTGTTTAAATGTATCTCTAGTAATTATGGAGAAGGTTTTGTGTTTGCTGGTGATACAGCACAGACAATTGCAAAGGGAATAAACTTCAGATTTGAAGACATTAGATCACTCTTTTACAAAGAGTTCCGGCATGAACCCATAGTTAGCTATCAGCAAAGTATCAAGGGGAGAGTAAATCGCATCTCAGACAAATTCCAACTCAATCAGAATTTCAGGACGCATGACGGTGTTCTAAAATTGGCCCAAAGTGTAATTGACCTGCTCTATGAGTACTTTCCATTGTCCGTTGATAAATTGTCTCCAGAAACTAGTTTGGTGTATGGTGAAGCCCCAATGTTACTTCATTCAGGAAATGATGAAAATGCAATTATGACTATTTTCGGAGATGGTGGAAAGATTGGCCATGGCACATCTGGTTTTGGTGCAGAGCAAGCCATCCTTGTCCGTGATGAGAGTTCTAAACAACAAATTCTTAAGCATGTCGGAAAGCAAGCTCTGGTTCTGACAATTGTGGAATGCAAGGGCCTGGAATTTCAAGTACTAATTGTTGTCATCAATTTCCATTTTAATGGTTTTTATAACATAATATATATGCGATGAATGCTCACATGTGATATTGCTCATGCAGGATGTATTGTTGTATGGGTTTTTTGGAACTTCTCCACTCAAAAACCAATGGAGAGTGATTTATGGATACATGAAAGAACATACAAGTATAGAATCTAGTAAACTGATCTCGTTCCCCTCTTTTGATGAGGCTAAGCATAATATCCTTTGTTCGGAGTTGAAGCAATTGTATGTTGCCATTACTCGGACAAGGCAGAGGCTTTGGATTTGTGAGACCACCGAAGAGTATTGTCAGCCGGTTTTTGATTATTGGAAGAGTTTGTGCCTTGTCCAAGAAAGAAGCTTGGACTGCTCATTTGCGGAAACTATGCGAAGTACTAGCAGCCCTGAGGAATGGAAAGCACGTGGTATTAAGGTCTGTTCTCATCTAGTAGCTCACTTTTCTTTCATTACTCCCAGGTCACAGCCCATTATAAGATCTGGTCACAATCCAATTCAAGTACATAATGTTTTCTTCTACCATCATATTTTATTTGATTTTATACTTTAAGTTTTCAAATGAGGGAAAACATTGTTTGCTCAGGGATCCTTTAAGCGCAAGAAGAGTTAAAGAGACTCTTTGAAATTTAAAGTTAGGTTTTGGATTCACTAGACCAATGAACTCAACATTGATACATTATGTATTGGTTGTCAATGTTTCTCATCGTCACAGGATCATAAACCCAAAACTCAGATCTTATTCTTTATTAACTGTGAGATTTCTGTTGAATTTGAATAGGATCTAATTCCAACTCTTGCAATATCTGTTCCCAATCATTTTCTGCTAGCTTCCAACTGTGGCAGTATCCTTATTTTGCTCATTTTTTTTCCAGTTATTATGTGTCATCTAAAGGTTACTGATTGACATTTATTCAAAATCCTGATTTCTTATCGTTGTAACAGCTATTTAACGAAAGAAACTTTGAGATGGCCACAATGTGCTTTGAACGAGCTGGAGATGAATACAGAGAAAAATGGGCGAAAGCAGCTGGCCTTTGTGCTACCGCTGATCGTGTTATTTCGGTTAATTTTGAAATGGGCCAGATGGCACTGAAGAGTGCTGCTGAGATATATGAAGTTATTGGTAAAGCTGAGTTGGCTGCTTCCTGCTTCATTAAATTAAATGACTTCAAAACAGCAGGTCTTGTGTTCTACTTGTTCTACTATAAAACTAAAGCAAATAGTATATTGACTTCTTGCTCAAATCCTAAACAGGTATGATCTATTTGGAAAAGTGTGGGACATCAAAGCTGGAATCTGCAGGTGACTGTTTTGTGAGGGCTGAATGTTGGTTGCTGGCTGCTGAGACATACGCAAAAGCCAATTGTTTGTCCAAATGCCTATCCTCTTGCACCACTGGAGGACATTTTGATATTGGTTTGACCGTTTTAGAGCAATGGAGGGCAAGTTTAAGTTCTGATGATCAAAAGCATCAAGAAATAGAAGAAACTAGAATCACATATCTGAAGCACTGTGCTCAACATTATTATAATGCTGGTAATATAAATCAAATGATGGCATTTATCAGGGCACTCCATTCCATCGATCTGATTAGACCTTTTTTGAAGTCTCTGAATCTTCTTGATGAGTTGCTTATCCTGGAGGTTGAATCAAAGAACTACCTGGAGGCTGCTGGCATTGCTAGAGATAAGGGGGACATTCTACTTGAGGCTGAGATGCTTGAAAAAGCCGGGCATTGTGAAAAGTCCTGCTATAAGATAATATGCTATGTAATTGTGAAATCTCTATGGTCATCAGGAACAAATGGCTGGCCTTTTAGAGATTTCTCAGGGAAGGATGTGCTTCTGATGCAAGCAAAGTCATTGGCAAAGAAAGTTTCATGCTCCTTCTATGACCTTATCTGTTTAGAAGCTGAAATGCTCTCAAAGCGTGCCACCAGTCTCCTTGACTTGTCAGAACTTTTAAATGCATCCCTTCAATTTCAAAATGTTCGGCTGGAGATTTTTAGTATTCGCATGATTCTTGATATGCATCTTCAGTCGGACCCATCCAAATTCTTTCCAGAATCAGAAGTGGTCTTTTGCGAGAACCATGTTGACATAATGATATCTCAAAGTAATTTGTGTGTTCATACATTGGTGCACTTCTGGAATTTGTGGAAGGACAAGATGTCCAGTGTGCTATCTTATGTTCATTCACTTGATAGACATAAAGAAAGCCAGTTATCAGTCTATGAAGAGTTCTGTTTAACGTATTTTGGAGTTTGGAAGGACAAGGAAGATACCTATGTGATGATGGACTCCAAGGCAAGCTGGATTACATGTAAGAAAGTACCCGTTTTAAGGAACAAATACTTGGCATGGATGAATGCGAACTGTTTCAGGTCTTCTGCCCAAGGTATCTTGAGCGAGGAACTTGTGCTTGTGGGATTGGATGTATTAGATAAGCTGAAGTCACTGCATACATTTTCTTCCAAGAAATATTTTCCCACTGTCAGCAGATGGCTGATTTGCTTATCTTTATATGAAACATCTAAGTATCTCAAAGAAGTGGAATTTGTACTTCAGGACCAGCATGTAAGAAAGACAGAAGAAGCTATTTCGTTTTGTAAAAGAATCTTGTTTGATAATGCTTTCCCTGTTGAATGGCGAAATGATTCATCAGAGTGTATCCTTGATCTACATGGGAACTCATCTGCCAGAGAGATTATTGAGCTAATTGTTGATGATAATCTCAAGCCGCAGAATGGTAGGTTAACACATGGGCAGATTGGAAGGGTTGCAATGTTGCTCCTAGTAATTGGAAGAGTACCTGATGAGTTTTTTGAGAAGACTGATAGGTACTTGTCCGAGATGGAAGCATGGAAAGATTTCTTCAAGGCGGCACAGAAATACTTCACTGATTCTTTCTCTCGAAAGAACAGTTTTGTTCCTGAATTTCAGAAGGCTCTGAGTAGTACATTTGAGGTAAACTGGAAGAATGAGCTGGACTACATCTCTCCAAATTGTTTTCTTTATCTCTTGGAAAACCTTCTATTTACGGTTTCATGCTGCAATAATAGTGCGAGTGCATTTTTCACTACAAAATCATCACTTTGTCAATTTATTTCTTGCCAAAGTTTTGAAGGCCTTCTAGTTGCACGTCCAACAGATGCCTTGTTCAATAACTCTGTAGCCCTTGGATACATTTCAAATGTGACTACAAGACTATTGAAGCAGAAGAAGGAACTGAGAGACTGGATGTTCACGTCTTCAATTAGTTTATCGCACTTCAAATCACTTGTATTGCGATTGGTTAACATACTTATATTAGTGTTTTTAAATGATGGAAGAGATATGAGTCTGCTTGTAAATTTGCTTCGTAAGGGAAATATCATTTCAGAACTACCTTCAGCATTCATGCAGAGGTTTCCGAGAGCAGGATCTGGTCATAAGTGTGATGGATATTATTTCTGTAGACTCTTTCTAGATGCAATGGATGCTACAGGAAACCCACTCGTGGTTATCTGCTCCTCAAGTAGTTGTTTGAATTTCTCAGGCTGGAAAGCTATTTTCATTGACTTGGAGAAAATCAATAGCAGGGATGATGTTCTTGCTACATTATTTCCTAAGATCCCGGAAAAGGAAAAGAAACTTGGTCTTGCTCAGGGAATTGGACAGGTTCTTCCAAATGAAATGTATCTTGGTTCTAATGACCGCAGAGACGATGGAAATTCTGACAGTCTTCTACCTAGTTCGTCATCTCCATTGGATGAACCTCATATACCAGACGGGGAACATGCAAAGGATAAAAAGTATTTTCGAGAAAAATACAATAGCTTCTGGGAGATGCTTGAAGTGCTCCTATCGGAAACAGGCAAAAGCTGCAGCATTGCTAAAAGCCATTTCTATAATGCTGGTGAACGTGTGGTATGATAAATTCAACTCTTGGCCCTGTGTTTCATGCTCTCTTTTTTGTTTTTCCTCTTGCAATTGACTTGTCAGAAGTTACAAAATCAAAGTCCTAACAATATCTCACTCTCTTTTTTGTTCGCTTCAAGTTTGAGGGTGTTTTTTGTGTTCTAGAAGATGTAAAAGGATTGATGAATCAGGAAGGCCTTTCAGATTCTTATGGTGATGTTCTTGGAGCTATGGTTCACAGATTACTGCTGCTAAAAGAGGCTTTGGCTCATCCTAGGTCAGTTTGTGTTTCATTTTCTAATAATTAGGGCAAACACTACACCCAAAGCACAAATTTAACACCTGAAAACTTTTATAACAACGAATCAGCTGCCATGGAAATAGATTACTGACCTCATAAACTTTTTTCCTGAATCGATTTGTTATGGTAGTATTGCATAACTAATCTGCAATGTGTTGTGAAACAACGATGCAATTCTGCAGGGAGTATTCTGAGTAAATGAATGCATTACTGCATTGCAAATGAATTGTCACTTGCCACATTCTTTGTTATAACTGAAGTTCACATGAATTACATTATTTCTCTGCACTGTTGTTGCGACTGTTGGTATTAACAATCTTTGCTCTCAGAATCAACTCAATAAATTGCAATGCAAGTTGTCAGCTTTCCTTTATCAGTTGGTGATACTGTTAAATCCTAACTCATCCTAACTCATGTATTTGTTTTCGGCGTTTCAGTGAAAAGGATGATGCTGCCAATCACACTACTGATGAGGAACTTGTAGACCTCTGCATCAAATTACAGGAAACTAAGCTGAAGCTACAGCCACTCATGGACAAATTGTTCTCACTGAGTAGCTGGAACATATCTGAGAGTGCACCACATGAAGATCAAAACAATACTGAGGGCAAACCCAATAATATCAAAACCGCTGCTGATCAGTCAGCAGTATCAGAAGCCAAAGCTGTTGGTACTGATGGCCAGAAAAGCAAGGGAAAGCATAACAA
Organism: Dioscorea zingiberensis; assembly: GCA_026586065.1. Taxonomy (NCBI): domain Eukaryota; kingdom Viridiplantae; phylum Streptophyta; class Magnoliopsida; order Dioscoreales; family Dioscoreaceae; genus Dioscorea; species Dioscorea zingiberensis. The sequence goes on along the minus strand of CM048822.1, from coordinate 4,304,478 downwards.
GTCCAGGAAGAAGGGCAGGAGCAAGAAACGTTAGTTATTTTGATGTCAGAGCCTGTGAGGCGTCTTATCCGGTGGCATCTTTCAGGACAAAGATTGAAGAGGTTCAACATCATGATGTTGTTTAAGGATGCATGTAGCACATAGTGATTATATAGTTTTGCTATTTACCACCTTGTGTTTCAGCGAAAGCAAATGCACTAACTGATATTTTGTAAATATATCATGAATGAAGATAAGATGTCAGAGTATTTTGATTGAAAGGATATATTTAAACATATATTGGTAATCAAGAAAAACATCAGACTAAATATTTGCTAATGACAATGACGTGGAATTATGAGTAGAGAAAAATAAACGATGTTTAAAAAATTATATATATATATATATTTTTTATAAATTATTTTAGACACTAAATTTCTTATGTTAACATGATTTGATGCAAGAAACTAAAATTAGAAACCGTCTACAGGAGGGGAAGGGGAGATACTTGGTGGGGAATAGCCGGAGCTTTCATCGCATGTTCCACTCTTTTATTTTCTTAACTCTCTTTGGCATGTTTACTGGACAAAAATTGGATTGAATAAGCTATCATATCCTACTATTGAGTAACAGGATATGATATCCACCATATGATAAACAATCCTATTGGCATGTCAGGATAAAATCGGGTAGGATATATGATAAAAATAAAATTTACTTATTTTCCAGTTTCATTCTCTCATCTAGGTTTCATTAAATCCTTTTTTTTTAATTTTTTTTTAAATTTTTTTTTTATATCCTTGAAACCGGAGGCTTGGGATGAGAAACTTGTAGATTTCAAATGGGATTTCATGCGACCCTGGTTTTTCATAATATATATTTTTATCTTATCTTATCTTCAATTTTTATAATTAGATGTTTTTTTATTTTTTTATTGGTTCTTATGTGAAAGAGGCTTAAATCTGTTTATGTTGCTACAGCTACAAGATTTACTATCCCATGGTTTATTTGTTGTGCATCAAACACATAATAGGATATAAGCTTATCATTCCTATATCCTTTTCTACTCATATTCAATTCTCATATTATATCCTTTGTAACAACTAACAAGTGGCATTGGATATGTTTATGAACTTTTAATATTAAAAAAATATAATTTATCCATATTTAAAAAAAAATGAAATTGACTGTGTAATGTAAATGATTTCTCTTTAAATAAATTAATAAACACTCCATAATTAATGTGTTAAAGTATGACTCATATTTGCTGGGAGCACAGTGACAAAAGTGCAGATGCCGGAGTGAGCGGAAGGGCAATTTTGTAATTTTCATACATTAGGGTTTTAGTATAAATACCTATGATGTAACCCTAATTTTATATAGTAAAATTCCCCGGTTCGCTCCCGTGGACGTAGGTATATTGCCGAACCACGTTAATTCTCTTGTTTTCTTTGTTTGGTTTGCTGCACAATCCTCAACATAATGTAAACATCTTTCATTAGGTACTGAAAAAAAAAATCCTTGAAGAGATAGACTAATTAGATATATTATTAGACAGCACTAATACTTTTTACGTGCATCTACATACATCATTACAAGTAACCTTCGTTAGACGCACTACTTATTACTCGTAACAAAATATATCAGTAATTACTTTCATTATTGATTTTCTTTGATTTTTAATAATTAAAAGAAAAAACTCTTGAATCTTGGACAGCAAGCGAAGCGTAAGGCGGGAATGGAGAACGAGACTAGCCTGCCGACTTTCCATCTCCCGACGCCATATCTAGAGTTGCGTACAGCTGAACAAGAACTCGATCAAACTCCCACACACTCTCTCTCTCGATCTCTTCGATTTCCTCTGCTTGATCTCTTCGATTTCCATTGCAAAGCGTTAGGCGGGAATGTCAACGAGCCTAGCCTACCAATTTTCCGTCTTTCCCCTCTCCCGATGCCATCTTGAGTAAGTACAGAGCTCCGCTGAACAATAACTCAATCAATCTCCCACACACATTCTCTCTCCTGTAGAGCTCTTCGATTTCCGCGCAAAAAAAAGGATTTTCTTTTGGTGAAGTTTTTTTAGATGCCATCTCATGTGAATAACTTAGTTTGTAATTTCCCTCTTTTTTCTTTTTGAAAGCTAGAGGAAAAGTCCTTGTTTTTAAGTTGTTTTGATGTTGTGAAGTAGCTTGAAGCAAACGAGGAGGTTGTGGTGTATTGCGTGTACAGAGGAGGATGACGCGTCCTGGGGACTTGGTTGACTTGGTGTTCTCTTGGTCGTTGGATGACATACTTAACCATGATCTCTACAAGGACAAGGTCAGCCCTCATGAATGTATATGTTTTCTTTATTTGTTTTTTTTATCATCGTTTCATGTTCATATTGAGTGTTTGGAGTGGTTTGTTCATGACAAATTAAATCATAATTTTGTGGAAATCAAAGGATCGATGTCTGAAGACAAGAAGAATAGAAGTTTTGGAAATCCATCTTATCTTTTTCATGCAGGTCAACTATTTCCTTTTTGGTCTTCATTTGTCTGGTGATTTAGAAGAATTAAGTCTGTGACTTGTTGAATGCTATACTTTGTGTTGCATAGGCTTTTGCTTACTTATCCATTATGTTTCTCTTCATCACAGCAAATAGAATAAATTAAATTTTGCGGCCACTTTGTTGTTGAAACTGCAATCTTGGAGCATGTTTCGTGAGCAAAATAGACTGTTTTAAGTCTCATCATGTTGGTTTGTTTTCTTCTTTTAGGTGAAAAAAATACCAGAGACTTTTAAATCTGTTAATGATTATGCCGACTCATTTGTTTTCCCTTTGATGGAAGAAGTTCGATTTGAATTACACTCGGCATTGAAGAACATTGGGAAAGCACCTAATTCCAAGATTGTTTCTTTTGAAGAAACAAGCCCATATGGGCTGAGTATCTATGATGTTGATGTTCATGGCTGGGGGAATGCTTCAGCTAATCACAGCAACCAAGATTACAAGCCATCCCCAGGAGAAATATTAATTATCTCTAATATCAGACCTGAAACTGTTGATGATCTCAACCAGCATGGAGTTCAATATATATTTGCTTCCATTATAGAAATTGAATATGACAGTGAATCTACAAAAAGGTTTAAGGTCAGAGCATCTAAGTCAATTGAGTTTGATGATGCAATGGATAAACATTCACCTTTTGCTGTTTTCTTGTTGAATATCTTACCCAACAGCCGAATTTGGAAGTCTCTTGGTTCAGGATACTTAATGTCAGGCAATTTGGGCATTGTGAAGCAAGTTTTGTCTGCTAATGCTGTGGTATGGTTCACAACTTTTGTTTTACTTTGCCCTTTTTTTCAGATATATGTAGCTTTTCTTAGATTAAATTTTTTCCACTATCTCAGTATCATTCAAGAATGCAAGTATAATTCATACTAGTGTTTTAATGTTACTCTGTGATAGTCCAAACCGAGGAAGAAGTGATGGTTGCTTACTGATCTGAATTTCATTTTTTTTCTAAAAGAAGCAAGGTTTCTCCATACTTCAATTATCGACCTTCATCTCATTTGGCCCTTGCAGAGTGCAGAAGATTGTGATCTTTGCATTTCTGAAAATGTACCTGAAGTTCGCTGCAATGTTAATTCTGAGCTAAATGAATCACAAGTTGCTGCTGTGGTTGGTTCGATTAAAGAGATGCGGTGCTCACACAAATGTTCTGTGAGGCTCATCTGGGGGCCACCTGGAACTGGAAAAACTAAGACTATCAGTGAATTGCTTTGGATACTCTTGGAAATGGAACACAGAGTAGTTACGTGTTCACCTACAAACACCTCAATTGTAGAGGTAACCTCTCGTTTCTTGAAGTTAGTTAAGAATAGGAGACAAGCAGGTAGCATGGAGGTACCTTCTTTTTGTAGATTGGGAGATATTGTTCTGTTTGGTAACAAGGACAGGCTAAAGATTGATGATGACCTCCGTGAAATATTTCTTGATGATCGAGTGGACCGGCTTGCTAAGTGCTTTGCTCCGATCTCTGGATGGCACAACTGTATTACATCTATGATAGATTTTCTTGAAAAATGTGTTGCTCTATACGACATATATATAGAGAATGAAAAGAGCAAAGAAAAGGTAGACGACATTGTTATCATACCATTACTTAAGTTTACCAGGGAAAGGTTGGATGCCCTTGCTTCAGCCCTTGAAACTTGCATTGAAAATTTATGTATTCATATGCCACAAACTTTTATGTCACTCCAAACTACAAAAAGAATGATGGAGCTGTTTGATGTCCTCCACTGTTTCAAATTGCTTGTATCTGAAGCCTCTCTTGGCGACAATGAAATCAGGGAAGTCTTTACCGAGTTGGAAACAGGTGAGATGCCTACTGGTCTGTTGTCCAAGAATAATTCTGGAACTGTGTTAATGGAGGGAAATGTGCCATTTCAACTGCGTGTTGCTAGAGGTCAATGCCTACATTTGCTGAAACACCTTCAAGAAACTGTCAGTTTTCCCAAAATTTGGCAAAGAAAGCTAATACAGAATTTATGTTTGGAAAATGCTCGCATCATTTTCTGCACAACGTCTAGTTCCTTTCTGTTACATTCCCATAAAATGCAACCTGTGGATTTCTTGGTTATTGATGAAGCCTCCCAACTGAGGGAGTGTGAATCAACAATTCCCTTGTGTCTATTTGGTGTCAAGCATGCAGTTCTCATTGGTGATGATCATCAACTTCCTGCAACAGTAAAAAGCAAGGTATGAGTTTACATGAAAAGTTTTTGAATATAGTTTTGTTTCCCAAAAAAAGAAAAAAAATGCAGGACCTGCTGATTATCTAGTGTGTTATTGTAGGTTGCTGAAAGAGCAGGTTTTGGAAGAAGCTTGTTTGAGAGATTAAGCTTATTGGGTCGTCCAAAGCATCTTTTAGAGATCCAATACCGGATGCATCCTTCCATTAGTTCATTCCCTAATTATCAGTTTTATTCTGGCAACATTCTGGATGGTCCAAATGTGAAAACCAAATCTTTTGAAAGACGGTTCCTTTCTGAGGAAATGTTTGGTCCCTATTCATTTATAAACATTTCAGATGGAAAGGAAGAACATGATGATTCAGGCAGTATAAGAAATTTGGTTGAAGTTGGCATTGTTGTGCAAATTGTCCAGAGCCTTCTTAAAGGTACAATCGAATGATAAGAACGAATTTACTACTGACCCCAAGAAAGTAATCTTTTCATATAAAACCACCAGTTACATACAAGTTTTCAAGGTTCATGTTCAACTTGTCAACAAAATTCGGCATATTGCCAGGGCTCATACTAGTCCTTAAGTTAGCTTATAACAGTCTTTTCTCTTCCTTTATTGTCTAATTTTTATCGACGTTCTTGTAACTTTCTGCATAAGAATTATTTGTTGTTTCTTCAGGTTATGTGGAATGCCTGTTTGTTTACACTTTTTTCTTGTCGGATTTTTCATTTTGCAGTTTTGAACTCATCAAAAGATAAAGTTAGCATTGGAATAGTATGCCCTTACTCATCGCAAGTTGCTGCGATCAGCCGTGCTATTGGAAGTTTTAATGTACCGAGTGATACCATTGTTGTAAAGGTTAATTCTGTAGATGGATTTCAAGGGGGAGAGGAAGACGTCATTATACTTTCTACTGTCAGATCGAACAGTGCTGGAGAAATCGGATTCCTCGCAAATCGTCAAAGAGCAAATGTGGCTTTAACTAGAGCTCGGTGGGTAGTCTACTCCTTCATTGTCTCAATTCAATTAGCTTTTGTTTTATGAGACTTCTTTCGTTCCTGGTTCTGGAATGTTTTCTACTTTTTTATCACAGGCACTGCTTATGGATTGTGGGCAATGCTGCTACTTTAAAAAAAAGTGATTCTGTGTGGGCAGCATTGGTTCACAACTCGAAGAAAAGGGGATGTTATTTTGATGCTGTTCAGAACCAGACTTTGGCCAGAGCTATCCTGAAAATTCAAAAAGAGCAAAATCAAATTGATGATATGCTTGGTGCAGACCATGGATTACTGATTCAAAGTGCTAAATGGAAGGTATGCAGCCAATCTTCTGTTTCCAGACTGGTTTTCCATAAAGATAATTAATCACTCTTTTATTATGCATAAGTGTGCATTATTTGTGATCACCGATGGCTGACTGTTCAAGACACTTGTTGGAGTCTCTGGTACCAAACAAACACATACATACATAATAACTACTTAATAAATTTGCTTTCTAACATGGATGGATGAGCTCATTCATTGCCCTGTGTTTTTGATTCTTCTGTGCTGGAAATTTTTGATGTATTTTACATATTGTTCCCCATTTCATCTGAATGTTTTCTTGTTGGTGGCATCTTTATGTGATTAAAACCTCGAACAAAATAAAATCTGCATAATGAAAATGTGAGTAGACTAAAATACTTTCAAGTTTCGAATCTAGCAAGATAAGAGAAGAAGCTGTCAAGTTCAAGTGTAATCTTATTGCTTGATGGTAGTTGTGCTCCTTTTTTGAGAATCAAGCATAGGATATTTTCTTCTGTCCTTTTAACCTTCCATTTTGTTCTTGAAGTGATGTTTGACAAGTTAATAGTTTTTCTTGTTTATCAGGTACTTTTCAGTGATGAATTCAGAAAATCATTTGCAAAGTTGAAGGCTGTTCAAATAAAGGTTGACTTAATTCATATGCTACTAAGAATTGCAAATGGCTGGCGTCCAAGTAGAGAACATCTGAATGCAACTGATTCATTTAAACTTTCAAGAGTTTATCAGTTCAAAGATCTTTATCTTGTATGGAGTGTGGATGTTACAAAACAAGAAAAATATATCCAGATTGTGAAGATCTGGAACCTTTTGCCAAAGTATGAGATCCCAAAATTCATCAAACGTCTTGATAATATATTCTCAACATATACTGCTGAGTATATAGAACATTGCAGAGCTAAGCAAGTTGAAGGGTATGGCGTCAATTGTTACTTAAAATTTGTACACTGTCATTTTGCCCCACATTTTAAACATTCTTTACTATGGATATTTTTGGGAGGATAATTTATTGCAGTGTTCTACTTGAATTGTGTAGATATTATGCTAGAAGGGACAATCTTGGTTGCTATAGACCTTCAATTCAATTTTTAATGTTTCAATTTGGGTTTAATTCTGATGTTTTTCCATGTGCAAAAGGAAGCTTGAAGTTCCGAGGAGCTGGAACATAGTTCAGTATATCACTCGCTATAAGAAACTATGCAAAGTTGAATCCTTTGAAGGTTTATCTGGGGAAGAAACAGATGCTGCAAACTTTTTGGAGAATTCTAAGGTAAATGAAAGCCTTCTTCTGATGAAGTTTTACTCATTGTCTGCTGGGATGGTGGAACACTTGCTTACTGCAGATGATGGCACTGAAATAGAAATTCCATTCGAATTGACTGATGAAGAAGAGGAAATTATTCATTTTCATTATAGCAGCTTTATATTGGGAAGGTCTGGTACAGGAAAAACCACCATCTTAACTATGAAGCTTTTTCAGAAAGAACAGCAGCAACTTGTATCCTCTCATGGGGTTTTATCCATGAATTATGATGCCTCTAGCATGCCACCAAAAGATATTGAAGAGAACTCCCGGAATTTCTTAAGGCAGATTTTTGTTACAGTAAGCCCAAAGCTTTGTTCAGCTGTCCGAAACCAGATTTTTCGACTCAAAAGGTATTTGCACTGTCAACCCTTCAGATTATATACTTCCTTTGTTTAGGCTCTATGCATAAAATATTAAATGTATGTATGCTGTGTCCTATTATGCGGTGTCCAAAAAAATAATAAAAGATTTCCCCAATAATACAAGAAGTATTTTCTTTTGAGTTATGTTCCATACAATTTTTCAGAAGTTCTTTAGTTAAAAAACACCAACTTGAGATTTGGTATTAGGTGCTATCAATTTTTATGTTCATATTAGTTTCTTGAGTGCAGATTGTTAAATTGAAATAAAACACATTGTATTATCTATATCATCAACTATGTCACCAAATAATATTCATTAATGTAACTATTAGCCATTTTCCTAATATCAGCCAACCATATTCATGCCTCAGTCTGCCACATTCTGAATCACACGTTATCTGTTCGAACCTTAAGTTTCCTAGTGATTTGGACAGTTTTTTTAAATTCAAAATACCATCACCAATCTCTTGAAGTCTCTTCCTCTATTGCCTTCTTTAAGAAAAATTGTGCGGACCATCAATTAAAATACTTTCCATGTGATAACTTGACTAGCTGATGTCATTACTCTGATGGCTTTATACTGAATTTCTATATTTACGTTCAGTAGCATCTCCATTGAAGGCCTGCTCTTAATGTTTTCCCTATGCAGATATGTCTCTGGTGGGGATTTTTCCAGTCCAATTGGCATTACTAATATGCATAATATGCATGATATTGGTGAAAGTATAGCAGAGTTTTCCGAAATTCCTGACAGTTTTCATGATCTCCCACAAAATCATTACCCCTTGATTATAACATTTCGGAAGTTCCTCATGATGCTTGATGGAACTATGATGAACTCATATTTTGATAGGTTGATAGGCATTAAGAAAATTCCATCATTTGATGGGGGTATACATAAATCTCTTGCGTTGGAGGCTTTGATTCAAAGCAAGGAAGTCAATTTTGAACACTTTCTGGTTTCATATTGGCCACATTTCAGCAATCGGTTAACTAAGAAACTTGACCCGTCAACGGTTTTCGCAGAAATAATCTCTCACATAAAAGGTGGATGTGAGGGGGACTGTTCCCATGATGTTGAACTAAGGAGGGAGGATTACGTCATGCTATCTGACAAGCGAGTATCTACTTTAAGTGTAGAACAAAGAGAGAGAATATTTGACATATTTCTCGACTATGAGACAAAGAAGCGAATGAATGGCGAATTTGACTTGTCGGATTTGGTGATGGATCTTCATCACCGAATACTATGTCATGGTTATACGGGCGATAAGATGGATTTTATTTATATTGATGAAGTTCAGGATCTGACAATGCAACAAATTGCATTGTTTAAATGTATCTCTAGTAATTTTGGAGAAGGTTTTGTGTTTGCTGGTGATACTGCACAGACAATTGCAAAGGGAATAAACTTTAGATTTGAAGACATTAGATCACTTTTTTACAAAGAGTTCCGGCATGAACCCGTAGTTAGCTATCAGCAAAGTATCAAGGGAAGAGTAAATCGCATCTCAGACAAATTCCAACTAAATCAGAATTTCAGGACGCACTATGGTGTTCTAAGATTGGCACAAAGTGTAATTGACCTTCTTTATGAGTACTTTCCATTGTCTGTTGATAAATTGTCTCCGGAAACTAGTTTGGTGTATGGTGAAGCCCCAATGTTACTTCATTCAGGCAATGATGAAAATGCAATTATGACTATTTTCGGAGATGGTGGAAAGATTGGCCATGGCACATCTGGTTTTGGTGCAGAGCAAGCCATCCTTGTCCGTGATGAGAGTTGTAAACAACAAATTCTTAAGCATGTCGGAAAACAAGCTCTAGTTCTGACAATTGTGGAATGCAAGGGCCTGGAATTTCAAGTACTAATTGTCGTCATTAATTTCCATTTCTATGGTTTTTATAACATAATATATTCTGTGCCTTGGATGAATGCTCACATGTAATATTTGCTTATGCAGGATGTATTGTTGTATAGGTTTTTTGGAACTTCTCCACTAAAAAACCAATGGAGAGTGATTTATGGATACATGAAGGAACATACGAGTATAGAATCTAGTAAACTGATCTCGTTCCCCTCTTTTGATGAGGCTAAGCATAATATCCTTTGTTCCGAGTTGAAGCAATTGTATGTTGCCATCACTCGGACTAGGCAGAGGCTTTGGATTTGTGAGACCACCGAAGAGTATTGCCAGCCGGTTTTTGATTATTGGAAGAGTCTCTGCCTTGTCCAGGAAAGAAGCTTGGACTGCTCATTTGCGGAAACTATGCGAAGTACTAGCAGCCCTGAGGAATGGAAGGCACGTGGAATTAAGGTCTGTTCTCATCTAATTGTGCTCCTTTTTTTTTCATTATCCCCTCATAACACTCCATTATAAGATCTGGTCACAATCCAATTCAAGTACATCATGTTTTCTTCTACCATCATATTTTATGTGATTTTATACTTTAAGCTTTCAGATGAGGAAAAACACTGTTTCCTCAGGGATCCTTTAAATGCATGAAGAGTAAAAGTCTCTTCGAAATTTAAAGTCAAGTTTTGGATTCGCTAGACCAATGTTCTCAACATTGATACATTATGTATTGGTTGTCAATATTTCTCATAGTCACAGGATCATAAACCCAAAACTCATAGTTCTTATTCTTTATTAACTGTGAGATTTCTGTTGAATTTGAATCGGATCTAATTACAACTCTTGCAGTATCTGTTCCCAATCATTTTCTGCTAGCTTACAACTGTGGCAGTATCTTTATTTTGCTCATTCTTTGCCAGTTTTATGTGTTATCATATAAAGATTACTGATTGAAATTTATTAAGAATCCTGATTTCTTGTCGTTTTAACAGCTATTCAACGAAAGAAACTTTGAGATGGCCACAATGTGCTTTGAACGAGCTGGAGATGAATACAGAGAAAAATGGGCGAAAGCAGCTGGTCTTTGTGCAACTGCTGATCGTGTTATTTCGGTTAATTATGAAATGGGCCAGAAGGCACTGAAGAGTGCTGCTGAGATATATGAAGTCATTGGTAAAGCTGAGTTGGCTGCTTCCTGCTTCATAAAATTAAATGACTTCAAAACAGCAGGTCTTGTGTTCTACTTGGTTGTATTCTAAAACTAAAGCAAATAGTATATTGACTTCTTGCTCAAATCCTAAACAGGTAAGATATATTTGGAAAAATGTGGGACATCAAAGCTGGAATCTGCAGGCGACTGTTTTGCGAGGGCTGGATGTTGGTTGCTGGCTGCTGAGACATACGCAAAAGCCAATTGTTTGTCCAAATGCCTATCCTCTTGCACCACTGGAGGAGATTTTCATTTTGGTTTGACCGTCTTAGATCAATGGCGGGCAAGTTCAAGTTCTGATGATCAAAAGCATCAAGAAATAGAAGAAACTAGAATCACATATCTGAAGCACTGTGCTCAACATTATTATAATGCTGGTAATATAAATCAAATGATGGCATTTATCAGGGCACTCCATTCCATGGATCTGATTAGACCTTTTTTGAAGTCTCTGAATCTTCTTGATGAGTTGCTTATCCTGGAGGTTGAATCAAAGAACTACCTGCAGGCTGCTGGCATTGCTAGAGATAAGGGGAATGTTCTACTTGAGGCTGAGATGCTTGAAAAAGCCGGGCATTGTGAAAAGTCCTGCTATAAGATAATATGCTATGTGATTGTGAAATCTCTATGGTCATCAGGAACAAATGGCTGGCCTTTTAGAGATTTCTCAGGGAAGGATGATCTTTTGATGCAAGCGAAGTCATTGGCAAAGAAAGTTTCATGCTCCTTGTATGACCGTATCTGTTTAGAAGCTGAAATGCTCTCAAAGCGTGCCACCAGTCTCCTTGACTTGTCAGAACTTTTAAATGCATCCCGTAAATTACAAAATGTTCGGCTGGAGATTTTTAGTATTCGCATGATTCTTGATATGCATCTTCAGTCGGACCCATCCGAATTCTTTCCAGAATCAGAAATGGTCTTTTGCGAGAACCATGTTGACATGATGATGTCTCAAAATAATTTGTGTGTTCATACATTGGTGCACTTCTGGAATTTATGGAAGGACAAGATGTCCAGTGTGCTATCTTATGTTCATTCACTTGGACATGAAGAAAGTAAGTTATCAGTCTATGAAGAGTTCTGTTTAATGTATTTTGGAGTTTGGAAGGACAAGGAAGATACCTATGTGATGATGGACGCCGAGGCAAGTTGGATTAAATGTAAGAAAGTACCCGTTTTAAAGAACAAGTACTTGGTATGGATGAATGCGAACTGTTTCAGGTCTTCTGCCCAAGGTATTTTGAACAAGGAACTTGTGTTTGTGGGATTGGAAGTATTAGATAAACTGAAGTCACTGCATACATTTTGTTCCAAGAAATATTTCCCCACTGTCAGCCGATGGCTGATTTGCCTATCTTTATATGAAACATCTAAACATCTCAAAGAAATGGAATTTCTACGTCAGGACCAGCATGTAAGAAAGACACAAGAAGCTATTTCCTTTTGTAAAAGAACCCTGTTTGATGATGCTTTCCCTGTTGAATGGCGAAATGATTCATCAAAGTGTATCGTTGATGTACATGGGAACTCAACTGCCAGAGAGATTATTGAGCTAATTGTTGATGATAATCTCAAGCCGCGAAATGGCAGGTTAACACATGGGCAGATTGGAAGGGTTGCGATGTTGCTCCTACTAATTGGAAGAGTACCTGATGGGTTTTTTGAGAAAACTGATAGCTACTTGTCCAAGATGAAAGCATGGAAAGATTTTTTCAAGACGGCACAGAAATACTTCACTGATTCTTCTTCGGGAAAGAACAGTTTTGTTCCTGAATTTCAGAAGGCTCTGAGTAGTACATTTGAGGTAAACTGGAGGAACGAGCTGGACTACATGTCTCCAAATTGTTTTATTTATCTCTTGGAAAACCTTTTACTTATGGTTTCATGCAGCAATAATAGTGCGAGTGCATTTTTCACTACAAAATCATCACTTTGTCAATTTATTTCATGCCAAAGTTTTGAAAGCCTTCAAGTTGCACATTCAACAGATGCGTTGTTCAATAACTCTGTAGCCCTTGGATTCATTTCAAATGTGACTACAAGACTATTGGAGCGGAAGCAGGAACTGAGATACTGGATGATCAAGTCTTCAATTAATTCATTGCACTTCAAATCACTTGTATTGAGATTGGTTAACATACTTATATTAGTGTTCTTAAATGATGGAAGCGATATGAGTCTGCTTGTAAATTATCTTCAAGAGGAAAATATCATTTCAGAACTACCTTCAGCATTCACGCAGAGGCTTTTGATATTAGGATCTGGTCATGAGCATGATGGATATTATTTCTGCAGACACTTTCTTGATGCAATGGATGCTACAGGAAATCCACTCGTGGTTATCTGCTCCTCAAGTAGTTGTTTGAATTTCTCAGAGTGGAAAGCTATTATCATTGACTCGGAGAAAATCAAAAGCAGGGATGATGTTCTAGCTACATTATTTCCTAAGATCCAGGAAAAAGAAAAGAAACATGGTCTTGCTCAGGAAATTGGCGAGGGTCTTCCTAATGAAACGTATCTTGGTTCTAATGACCACGTAGATGGGAATTCTGGCAGTCTTCTATCTAGTTCGTCATCTCTATTGGATGAACCTCATATACATGACGGGGAACATAGAATGGATAAAAAGGATTTTCGAGAACAATACAATAGCTTCTGGGAGATGCTTGAAGGGCTCCTCCTATCAGAAAAAAGCAAAAGCGGCAGCATTGCTAAAAGCCATGGCTATAATGCTGGTAAACTTGTGGTATGATAAATTCAACTTGCGGCCCTGTATTTCATGCTCTCTTGTTTGTTTTTCCTCTTGCAATTGATTTGTCAGAAGTTACAAAATCAAAGACAAAGTCCTAACAATATCTCACTCTCTTTTTTGTTCTCTTCAAGTTTGAGGGTGTTTTATGTGTTCTAGAAGATGTAAAAGGATTGATGAATCAGGAAGACCTTTCAGATTCTTTTGGTGATGTTCTTGGAGCTATGGTTCACAGATTACAGCTGCTAAATGAGGCTTTGGCTCATCCTAGGTCAGTTTTTGTTTCATTTTCTTATTATTAGGGCAAATACCACACCTGAAGCACAAATTTAACACCTGAACTTTTATAACAATCAGCTGCTATGGAAATGGATTACGAGCCTCATAATTTTTTTTCCTGAATTGATTCACTGTGGTGCCGACCCCATCTAGTATGGGATTAAGGCTTAGTTGTTGTTGTTGTTGTTGTTGTTGTTTTACTGTGGTAGTATTGCATAACTAATGTGCGATGTGTTCTGAAACAACGATGCAATTCTGCAGTGAGTGTTCTGAGTAAATGATGCATTACTGCATTGTAAATGAATTGTCACTTGCCACATTAACTGAAGTTCACATGAATTACATTACTTCTCTGCGTGACTCTTGGTACTAACAATTTATGCTCTCAATCAAAATAAATTGCAATGCAAGTTGTCAGCTCTCCTTTATCAGCTAGTGGAACTGTTAAATCCTAACTCATGTATTTGTTTTCGGCTTTTCAGTGAAAAGGATGTTGCCAATCACACTACTGATGAGGAACTCGTAGACCTCTGCATCAAGTTACAGGAAACTAAGCTGAAGCTACAGCCACTCATGGACAGATTGTTCTCATTTAGTTGCTCGAACATATCAGAGAGTCCACAATATGGAGATCAAAACAATAGTGAGGACAAGCCCCATAATATCAAGACTGCTGCTGATCAGTCAGCAGTATCAGAATCCATAGCCAAAGCAGTTGGTACTGATAGCCAGAAAGGCAAGGAAAAGCATAACAAGAAGTCCAGGAAGAAGGGCAGGGCCAAGAAACGTTAGTTATTTTAATGTCAGTGCCTGTGAAGCGTCTTATCCGATGACATCTTTCAGGACAAAGAGGTTCAACATTATGATGATGTTTAAGGATGCCTGTAGTACATAGTGATATAGTTATGCTATTTGCCACCTTGTGGCTCATTGAAAGCAAATGCAATAACTGATTTGTAAATGTACATCATGGTTGAATAGGTACATATATGCTATTAGATCTTGAAGAGATGTCATGGTATTTTGTTGGAAGGATATATTTAAACATATACTGGTAATCAAGAAAAACATCAGACTTAACATTTGAAATTGACTGTATTATGTAAATGACTTCTCTTTAAATAAATAAATCAACACTCCATAATTAATGTCAACATCTTATGGATGAATGCTCATTTGTAATATTGCTTATGCAGGATGTATTGTTGTAAAGGTTTTGTGGAACTTCTCTGCTCAAAAACCAATGGAGAGTGATTTATGGATACATGAAAGAACATTCCAATGTAAAGTCCAGTAAACCGATATCAACGCCCTATTTTGATGAGGCTAGGCATAGTATCCTTTGTTCAGAGTGTAAGCAATTGTATGTTGCCATCACGCGGACTAGGCAGAGGCTTTAGATTCGTGAGACCACTGAACAGTTCTGTCATCTGGTTTTTGATTATTGGACGAGTTTGGGCCTTGTCCAAGAAAGAAGCTTGAACTGCTCATTTGTGGTAACTATGCGACATACTAGCAACCCTGAGGAATGTAAGGCATGTGGTATTGTGGTCTGTTCTCATCTAATTGACCTCTTTTTTTTTCCATTATCTCCCACATAACAATCCATTATAAGATATGGTCACAATCCAAGTCAAGTACATAATGTTTTCTTCTACCAGCATATTTTATATGATTTTATACTTTAAGCTTTCAAATGAGGAAAAACATTGTTTGCTCAGGGATCCTTTAAGTGCAAGAAGAGTAAAAGAGACTCTTTGATATTTAATGTTATGTTTTGGATTTACTAGACCAATGCTCACAACATTGATTCATTATTTATTGGTTGTCAATATTTCTCACCTTCACAGGATCATACACCAGAAATTCTAAGCTCTTATTCTTTTTTAACCATGAGATTTCTGTAAGAATATGAATAGAATCTAATTCAAACTCTTGCAATATCTGTTTCTACTCATTTTCTGCAAGCTTCTAGTGTGGTTGTATCTTTATTTTGCTCCATTTTTGCTAGTTTTGTGTTATCATCTAATGGTTACTGATTGACATATACTCAGAATCCTTTTTTCTTGTCCTTGTAACAGCTATTTTATAAAAGAAACTTTGGGACAGCCAACATGTGCTTTGAACGAGCTGAAGATGAATACAGAAAAAATGGTGAAAGCAGCTGGTCTTTGCGCTAACACTGATCGTGTTATTTCTGTTAATTTCAAAATAGGCCAGGTGTCACTGTAGAGTATACAGTGTCATCTAAAACTAAAGTTTTTGCCTACATGCCAAAGGGGTTATATATATAATAAAGGGGCAACTATTAAAAAAATTTGGTTTAAATCTTGATTTTAGAGGTTTATACCAGCAAATGTAACTTTTTCAATGTTATACATGCATTATGAGGTTTTCAGCTTTGCTAATTGCTATCTTTTGTAAAGTACTAATAGTCATGGCTAGAGTGCTGGTGAACTTACCATATAAATCATGTTTTTTCCTCACAAATTCAATTCAATGGAATTTACATAATAAAAGAAGAGAGGCCATGGTCAAGGATGAGGTTTTATGTTCTTGAAGATTTGAATGGACAGAGGAATCTGGAAGGTTTATGGTGAAGTTTTACAAATTATGGTTGACAGCTGATAGGTGCTAATTAAGGCTCTGATTTATCCTAGTTCAACTCTTAATATGCATTCTGAAATTATGTTGTGTTACACATTGTATGATTGTAGTTGATAATAAGACTATTTGTTAAAATATATCTCTCTCTTTCTATCTATCTATATATATATATATATATGTATATGTATATGTATATGTATATGTATTCACCATGGTACCATCACTACAAATCTGCCATTTATTTTTTGATGTTGATGTAATTATGCCTTGATAACTACATGCATATGAAGACTATTTTGAAATGAGTCGATACTCATCTTATACTATATTAATTTAATACTTGAGTTTATCTCTTTTTATGATCTCGGAAATAAAATCATCAAATAGAAAAACAAATAGCTTAACTTTATTTGTTTTCCTGTTACACTGGTTCAGAACCATTTTGAGTTATTTGTTATGTTTATTGTTTCTGTGAAAAGTTTATTGATGATAAGATCAATTCTATGGAAGTTGAAGACATTTGCAACAAGTTATTAAGGGTATTGCTGGATTGTTCAAATCAGACAGTGGAATATTTGCCAAGAAACCACAATTGATCAAGATATTAAGGGTGTTGATCATGCTTACAGTTCCAGTTGGGTATCTTTTGCTGAAGAAGCAGGTGACTTCACAAATCGTAAAAGCAAGAGAAGGCAAAGCAAGAAGTCCAGGAAAAATGGTAGATATATGGAGGACAATTCATTTGCAACCAAGGGAATTGACTGTAAAACTGTAACTTTTGGTCAGGCGATGGTTACAGGAGCAGAAGCATTTTGGTTGTAGTAACCAAAGGGTGGCAAAGGGAAAAAAAACCAAGAAGTCCAATAAAAAGGGTAAGGGCAAGAATCGTAAGGGAATTTCACAAAAAATATTTTGAAATGCAAAGGGGCAATCTGAAGGTGTTCTGGTTCCTCTTGTGAGACCTAGCACATGCTATATTATGTTCAGTCAAGCTTTTCAATTTAAAAATAGTAAATCATACCAATCTCCTGATTTTCCTACAGCATGTGTAAACCTTGAGATTTGTTGTTTTATAGCTCAGCAATGGTCTTCAGAAGAAAGGGTTATCTCACCACCAGAACAGTTACTTTCATTAGCTAAATGATCACAATTTTCCTCCTTACAACTGAACACTGGAATATATTTTTTGTGCAGTTTTGTTTCTTCCACCATTTTCCTCAATCTAAGACGCACTCCAAATGGTCCTGGTAACGGACATAGGTAAAGGTGATCATATTCTATCAGTATAACTAGCTATTCCAAACCAATAGGCAACAACCACAGGGTGCTATAACTTGCACAAGATTCAAATATATAGAGAACCTTGGATGTTAAAGCTCCAACTTGTAAAAATTCCATCTTGCTATCTATAACTTCTTCAAATGAGTTGCCACTATATATCATTGATTAAAGGTACATATTTGTAGTAAGATTCATACATATGCCAACAAGTTCAATTCAATAGATGTAGAATCAAAATAAAAATCGAAAGTATATTGAAATGATTCCAAGTGAAAAAAATTGGGCTTTGATAAAGTTTGGATTTCTCAAAGAATTCAGGATAGAAGCCTTCCCACAGTTATTATTCAGCCAAAACTTTATGAGAGTAGTATTTGAAGTAGTTTAGAAGTTGGAACAAATTCTATGAAAAAACACAGAAGAGACTAACCTCTCTCATCGCTTATTCCCCGATCTTGCAATTCAGTATAAGCCATCATTAATGGAGCTTCAAATCTCCGATTGCCCAGTCCCAAACAACTTCACCCTTGACAATGGCGTTTGAAGGTACCCATCCACCTCGAACTTCTTGGGAGAGAATTCATGGTACTTGGCGAACTTCTCTCTTGCCTCCTTGTTTTGATCCAACAAGCTGTATATCACTCCTTGGCAGAAGTATGGCCGATAGTCCTTGGGGTCCTCCTTCACAAGCTCCTCGTAGCTCGTCAGCGCAGCGTCCACGTTCTTCTGCAAGAACAGGATTTGCGCCATGATCAACCTCACGTCGCGCGCCGCCTTTTCCTTCTGCTCCGACCTCGCAAGGTCCAGAGCGCGCTCCAGCCGCTCGATCACGGCCTCGCCCTCACCACACCGGTCCATGAGCACGGCGTTCTCGAAGAGGGCCTCGAAGGAGAGGGGGTCCACGGTGAGTATCTCCTCGAAGAGCTTGCGCGATTGCGCGGGCTCCCCCATCTCGTTGTAAAGCCGCGCGGCGAGGAACTTCCACTCGGTCTCGTCGGGCTGGGCGGAGATGAGGCGGTTGAGGATCGTCAGCGCTTCGGAGTCCTCGCCATCGTCGAGCTTCTGGTATAGAAGCGACCGCAGGGAGCCGACGGCATCGGAGTTGGACTCGAGGAACTGGGAGAGCGCCGAATCGTCGGATAGGGATTGCGATGGAAATTGGAATTTTTCCTCGATGGTGACGGGCTGCTCGGCGCGGGCGCGGAGGGGTGCGCCCGTGAGGAGCGCCGCGGCGGTGGCGGAGAGGATGATGGCGCCAGCGGCGGTGGATTGGAGCGTTCGGCAGATTGGGTTTTTGGGGCTGGAAGAAGCCCTAACGCAATGGAGCCTGGAGGATATCGTGGACGAGAGTTTGGAGAAGACGAAGTGGGGTTTAGGGTTTAGGGAAGGATAAGAAGAATTGACGAGGTTCCGATCGCAGTGGATAGGGACGGAGGTGGCGCCGGCGGCGGATAGTGAACCCATGGCAAAGGATTCGATAATGGAAATTAGGGTTAGGGTTTGAGAAGGCGTCTACGTTCTGGTGTTCAGGATGGGGGTGATGAAGAAGACCTGGAGAGGGTGGAGATAGAGACAAGTTTACCATTATAGACATTAATTAGGAGAAAATACGGGATTGGAATTGGTGTGGTTCGGTTAATTTGGGCTGGATAAGGGGTTAGTTTCGGTATTACCTCCAGTTGTCGGGTAGGGGCCATCTAGTGAGAATTGGTCTAACGGTCATTTAGTTTTAGGTCTCCTTTTTGTCATTTTCCGCGTGGGTTGTTGAAGGCACGCTTTTTACACGTGTTTTTGGAGGGAATGGTGCCACTAACTATTTTTTTAAAATATTGTTAAAAAAACAATTTTTAAGTTTTTTTTCTTCAAAATTATAAATATATCAATAAGGATTTCACTTTTATTTAATTTTTTAAATATGGATCAACCATATTTATTAATAGTACTTACAATATTACAAAGTTGTATAATAACACATACATATAAGCGTGGTTACAGTGTGTATCGTATAGTATGTAGGTGCACGTCGTTAATTGTTGATTTGAAAACTTTTTCATTGTCCTTTTATTTTAGGGGGTTTGGTGGAATCGTGCCCTTTTCTTCTTCGAAGTCTGCATCTGATGGTCGTTGTTGTTCCTCATCAACATCTCATGTAATTCTCGGACTTTATTTTGCCAGTTGTTCGACCGATAGTAAATGTGATCTCTTAAAGTTGTGTGTTGCATCCACCCAAAAGAGTATAAAGAAATCGATGACGTGGATAAGTTTTTTGAAACAAATTGTTTCACTTTTAATTTAAATGAAAAAAATACGAAACCCGTGAACTTAAGTATATGATTCTCAATTAAGATCCAAACCATTAATTTACATATAAATATAAGTGAAAACTACTGCTCAAAGTGACACGTTAATGTCCTCAGTTTGTGGAGGCATCACATCTAAATGAGATATGGTACCTAATGTTGAATGTGGACGTGGAAACCCTAAATTAATTATAAAATCCAAATATTTTGATGAGTACTCACATTTTTTTTAATTAACAAAAATAGAAAAAACAATAGCAGGGCACTTATGGAGGACAAAAGAAAAATGAAAAATCTACCAAGATTAATGCATTTCCTTGTCAATGTTTCCAAGCTGAATTCAAAGTATCAGTAAAATAATTGAAATACTAGTTTACAAATCTATTCATAAGATTCAAACTCAAACTCAAAATAAAAAGAAAAACTTATTATTATTATCCTTTAGTAATCAATCCCAACCTAACACATTGACTCTAATAGCTTGAGAAGAAGAAGAAGAAATGAAGAAGATGATGAAATTAGATGATCTAAGAATGGGATCGGCGGGCCCTACATTGCTCGGAGATCCTGCGCTGAAGGTAGTAAGAGTGGTGAGGGTGGTCGGAGGACAAGAAACCCCAGCGGCGATAGTTCTTGGTGATCCTGAGAAGACGGAGGAGGATGCTCTCCGTTAAGTCGACGTCGCCGTCAGTTGCAACGAAGCAGGCGACCTTGTTGATGTGTTCTCTTTCCTCTTGTGTCATTCTAAGCTCTCTACTGCATCCCCCGTGACCTTGATCTTCACCTCCATGACCCATCTCTCTCTCTCTCACTCTCTCTCACTATCTCCAGATGACTAGTCTTAGTTTGAAAGGCAAGGCAAGGATTGAGATCCAACAAAGGTGGAGAGAGAGAGGGGGGGGTGTATGTGGTTAAGGGGGGGCATGCAAGGGGACACGTAAATTTAGATATGGAAAGGAACAACTAATGGCTTTCCTTTAATAGAATTATACAAAGGGGCCAAATTTATCTGCCTTTTTAAGTAGGGGATTTCCTATGAATCTTGAAAAGATATGAGTTATATATATATACATGAGATATTGTAGCTCTATTGAAGGTTATATGAAAGAAAGCTCAGACAGCAGCTAATAGTAAATAAAAAATAAATAATAATGATAATAATAAAGGGAATTTCAATTGAACATCTGCTGAAACATCAACAAGTATGCAGGAGTTTCAATTGAACTGGAGATTTAAACTTCGCACCAGAGAGGAGAAATAAGGATAAACACTCCAAATAGGGCAATTCATAAACTTATGCATTTGGGGGCATACATTAATGATCCAACAATCTGTCATACAAAATTGATACAATCAAACTCCCCAGTTCCCATCATTTCTTGCAAGTTTTTTTCCTACCACAATCAGCCTAGAAAAAGAAGAGAAGGCTTTTGCATTGTTGCATCTGGAAACCATACACAGGGGGCAGGTATTGCACAAGAGGCCAATTGCAAATTATGTTTGGGGAAAAAAAAAATTCGAGAAAAGTTGCCAGCTAATAACACATTTAAGAGAACATTAGACCGACCTTCCTTGCAAAGTCATCTTCATCATCCAAGTCCTCATCATCTGCATCCTGATAAGTATCATCATTGTCTTCAATTTTGCAGCCCGCACCCTTGGCTGCTACATTATCAGACTCTCTGTGATCAGAATTTTCCAGGGCTTGCTCCTCAATGTTTTCTCCCATCACATCTTCAGTTTCAGGTATTTCTTTAGCTGAATATTGGCCATCAATTAACTCCTCACTGTCTCTGCAGATCTGACCTTCTTCTTCTTCATACTCATTGTCCACCATTTTATCCTCGTGTTCTCCAGAATTGCTGGTGGTGTGTTGTGGAGGATCAATCTGCATGCTGAGTACCACCATTGATGCAGAATTACCATGAACACCTTCTGGATAACTCTGATTAAATTCATCTCTGCTGCCCGAGGTTAAACCATTTTCAGATGCAGTTTTTCTTTTCCTCTTTAGAATGGTACTCAGAGGCTTTGGGCCTTCAAATGAGAGAGAAGCTTCTGAGTCTGAGTGGCTGATTACCTTTTCTAAATTCCTTCCTTTATGTTCATGAGAAGCAGTAGCACCCATCCTCTTGATGGGTTGCCATCCTTGGGCACTTTCAGAAGCCTTTGCACCTTTCAGCTCAGCAAGACTTTTAGGACCAGCAAAGTCTAATGGATCTGCAGCTTCTGTCCTCACTGGCTTGTCACCAAAGCGCCTGCCATCTGAAGGCAAGATCTCATCTGGCCTTCTTTTTATTCCCTCATGGTGCCTCCCTTGATGGCTTATTGGCCTGCTTGGTGACAATCTGCTTTGAAGCCTTCTCCTGTCTCCTTCCCTGTCAAACAGCTCATCAATAGATCTATCTGGTGGTGATTTCCTTGGATTTGTTATCCTCCCTTGCAAGCGATTGCTAATAGAGCCTTGAAGATGATAATCCTGTCGATCTCCTTGTAAGCGATGGTCATTTCTCTGATGGTGTTCACCATGACTGTCAGGGCTAACAGCTATTCTAGAACTGTTAAGTTTTCTTTGCTTCAGCAACCGATGACGCAAATCAGACCCATTCATCTCTTCAGCTCCACCCTTCCTTTGCATCACTCTTCTCTCTGGATTATATGCTTTATCACGAACCCTCTCAGAAGAAGTCCGTCGGTCCCAACCATGGGTACCAGATATCTCTTCATGTTTGTTATACTCCCTCATGCTCTTCTGTTGATCTCTTTCAAACTCCATAGCAGGTTTAGGATCTAGATGCTGATAACTAAAATCATCTATGTAATCCATTCTCGTTCTGCCTTGAAACAATTTTCTTCCCTGGTCATTATTATTGTCAAAATGACCAGAATCTTCAGCATTATGGTCTAAAAGCACATTAAAAGCAGAAGACCTCCCCAAGATTGGATCACTTTCTCTGCCATTCTTTAGCCTCTCAGTTGCAGGCTGAGACGAGAAATTTCTGGGCCTGCTTAGATCAATGCTGCTGCCTACAGGAACCATAGTTGGCTGCGCTCTATGATGCACATTCTCTGATGAATGATTGGGAAACTTGATAACCTGCGGTCTTGGGTGCACATTCTCCGATTGATGATTGGGAAACTTGGTTATCCTTGTATCTTCTTGTGGGTGATAATGAAAGTTTCTTGCAACAGCTTGGCCATTAGTAGTAGTTTCTGTTTTTGTAACCCGATTTGCTGATGAAGATGGTACTTCAACTGGTCTATCAGCATTTTTTTGGAGGGTGTTACCCTGAGATGTACACCCCTTGACAACCCAAGGATCTTTGGTCATCTGTGGAGAATCAGTAGAAGCTGTAGAAGTTTTTGTTGATGGTTGTGAAAGTGGATTACCAGTTGGTTGTGGCCCATGCATAAAAGGGCACCTATCACCTTTCAAGCAGAGTCCCTTTTGGAAATAATAGCAAGGAACAATTTGCTTGTTTGAGTTATAAGAAGGGGTTTGCACCACTAGAGCTTGGCCAGGTGCTGCAACTTGGGGAGGTGGGGGAGCAGCACCAGCTGTTCCAGGAATTCCATATAGACCATCCAGTGGCTGAAGAAAGAATAGCTGATATCAAATTGTGCTTTGAAAATTAATTACGCACTGATTGACAGAATGAAGCATGAGAACAGGTGTTTCCACACTATTTCTTTTATTCTAATGACCAATCAATGTATTACACCTAAGTGGCAATTTAGAGTTCCAAGAACAGGAACAACTCCAGACAAACTGAAGCAATCAACATGCAGATTGATGATAAGAAAGTTTTTCAAATTTTGTAACAAAAAGAAAGACTAGTAAGACATATTTGCCAATAGCAAATCCAACTGATACACAGAAAGATACTAGTTCGAATCCAAATTCTCAGTAACTTCTCTATTAAAATCAGTAAAAATAACCAAATATTCTTAAATGAAACATCAAAGAAGAGACTCACTGGATGTCGAAATGGGCATTTCGGATTCAAGCAGTTTCCACTTAACCAATACCTGCAATCCCTGGGGTTAAGCCTGGCACCTTCACTGTGCCGAAACTCACATTCAATGCCCTGAGAAGAAAATAGATATCATATTTACATCAAAATGGCAAATAAAATATAATAGTATATCAAAAATTTAAGATACAACATTTTGTAAATTCACAAAATTTGTGCCAAATTTGCCATAGCAGACACACATCAAAATTAGTCAGATTTAATAAAAAGGAAACATATCCACTCTGATATTATACAAGTGTGCAAGGCAGTGAAACAATGTGAGAAACCACATGATGACCTGTAGAATCATATAAATAGTCCAAATACACAATTTTAGTTCCAAAGTTCATCAAATCAAAGCTACTAATGTCCTTGGGTCAAGAGTTAAAATGACTTGGCAGGTATAATTGAGAGTATCAAGCTTAGAAGCAGAGGATGGACATTTGATCATACCTTATAAAGCTTAGATTTCAGAAAGCAGGTATGGTGTAATCAATCACAGGAGACAAATTCAAAGAGAACAAAAAAGTGGAGGTATGACACACCGTCAATTATTAAGTTGAAACAAAATTGTCCCATAAGTTATGGCGTTAACAACTGACTGATTATAGTTTCCCTTGTGGAAATTACAAAAGGTCATTCTACACCAAATAAAAACCCTGAACACTGAAAGAATATGGGTTACTCCATACAATAGGACCCGTATTTAAGTAAATGAAATCAATGTTTTGACAGTGAAGCCTTAGCATCAGCTTGAACTATAAGGATGATGATACCCACTAATTAAAGACATTTATTTATTATCTCCATAAAGCTCTGAAAGTTTCAAAGAAGAAGTGCTACGAAAGCAATTTAAGTCAAGACAACCGCTCACAAAACTAATATCTAAGACACTGGATCTGCTATTTTTATCACGACAAATAAGAACATGAAATTTGACAGTTATGCATATCAATGATCCAAAGAGGGTAATAAGACAACATTGAAGTAACACAAGCTTCCCTTGAGCTAAGTATAGATAACGACAAAAAGGTCAGTTCGTCATTTAGAAATAATAGAGCAAGATCTACATACCAACGTATCTGGCCTACTAAAATTGCAGTTCTTAACGCTTGCAACTTCTAATTTCTTTTACTCTATCACAAACTATATTACAATAGTTGGAACCGACAACTTACTTAACCCTCTCAAATATTACAAACGAAATACTAAAACTTCAATAAAATCAAAAAGGACAAACCTCCAATCAGCTTGTATGTGAAAAATAGAATTCATATCCCCCAGAATTCATCCAGGATAAAGATGAAAACATTGATCAAGAGAATGGCAGCTTCCTGACTTCTTGGACACCTAAGGAATAACACCTCTAACTCAAAATTACTAACAATAATTTTCAACTCCCACATATTCAGAAATAAGCTTCCCCTTCACTTATCCGCTCATTCAAATTTCAAGGCAAATAGGACATATATAACAACCCAATCCAATACCCATGCAACCTGTTTTTCCTACATCATAATCAAAATTATAACAAACATCCATGACTAAGAACCAGTGACTAACTTAAAAACTCCATCTTGGCCTGCCACCAAAACCCTAGAATCCAGTTCAAACACCTCTGGAGAAGCAAAAACAATCCGGCACAATAGACGCAGAACAAGAAAGCCGCAGAAGCAGCGTCCAAGCTCACAAACCGAATCAGATCCAATAAAATCCAACAAAACCAGGAAATCAGCACCAATAAGAACAAGAAAACAACGAAAGAGAAAGATCACCTTCTTGCAGGTGAGCGGGGAGGCCAGGAAGTATACGCAATCGGTGTTCCGCTTCACCACCTCATCCTCCGCCGTTAACGGCGGCTTCCCAGCAACACCGGCACCGCCCGAATCCATGCCCGGGCCGGATCCGCCTGCAAACCAATCCCACTCTCCGAACCGATCGAACTCGAAGCCGGGAACGATCCGAACCCTCTCCGATCAAGGGAGGTGACACCCTAGAATTCCCTCTAAATTCTAGCAAGTAATAAAAAATATAAATTTATATTTCCAGCGGAGTTTAGAGACGAAGGCGAGAGAGAGAGAGAAGAGCCCTTCACATTGATTCTGGTGTTCTTTTTTTATATCTTTTTAGGGCTTGGCTGCTGTGGCTCTGATGTGGTAGGATTGTATTTCCATAAATAGAGCCAGAAGTCTCTGTAATTACAATTGAATGCCACTGCATGGTCTCTGTGGGACCCACCTCCCTTGGGGGTGTTTTCGGTAATTTGGCGAAGCTTGGTTTGGACTCGGATCAGATGAGTTGCCATGCCTCGAGATCCGGAAAAAAGAGGTACACTGAACTGAATCACTGATGCCTAACGAATCCATTAAGGTGTCGAGTTGGGTACTGAATGCCGCCCAACCAATGGTAACACGCCAAGTCAGCTAACTATTCTTGGCATGTGCCCCCACTGAACTCGAAAAGCAAGTTAGGTTCAATCAACGGGTAATAGGGGTTGCCCTTCATGTAACTAACCCAAATTATTTTCCAGATTTCTCTCTCCTTTCTCAAAAGTGTTATTTAAGAATTTAATAGTTTGATTTATATGAATCTAGTTAAAAAAGAAATTTGGGTTGTTAAAATAACTTTGTCAACAAATGACTAAATGGTATTTGGGTCCCTTGTTAATGTGTGGGGGTTTTCTTGTGAAAGAATTCGGGATCAAATCCCCACTCTTGACGGTCAGCTAGTGATATTCTACTATGTACTAACACAGAATCAAGCTGCCACATAGAAGATATTCTCCTATAAACTAACACAAGATCGAGTGCCCCGCATGTACCTTCTCATGTGGGAGTGCTTGTCACCTTTGTCAAAAAAAAAAAATGATTAAATGAAAAATTTAGGTATAAGATGAATGGATTAGATGCATCCACTGGCACTTGGATCATGGATCCAAACAAAATTTTCGAACATACAGACAGTAGCCAAATACATTCAAGAAGTAATTCTATCTGTGAATTATTACATGTAGTTCACATCATAACTCAGTAAAGAAATGGTCCTACAATTTGCAAAGCAGCAAGTAAAAGCTACTTGCATGTGTACAGCTAAATCCAGGTTTCTCACATCACATCTAGAGGGAAAACTAACTTTGTCAGAAATTGATATAATCAAAACACAGGTTCCTGTCAAGCCTCCATAATATGGATAAATATGATATAACCTACTTCTTCTTCTTTGACTTGGTTGAAAGCGATTTAGCATATGAAGTTCCCTGTAAAGCATAAAAGAAAAAGAAGTCAAATTGATCACAAACATTGAATTCTCTGATGGTGAATGAAGAGGTCAGAAAAGTAAGGAAATAATACCTGCAGCCATTCATCCATGTTAGCATCAGTTACCCCAGTCCCCACTTCTACCTTTGGCGCTTTCTTGGTTTTCTATGCAAATTTAACATAAAAGAATTGTCAGATTCTGAAATAAGTGTCACGGAAAATGATCCAATGATGCAAGAAGGTAAAGCACGCTTTTAGATCCGATTCAGGTATAGATGATGGATCATCAAGCACACTTGCAGTGATGCATGAATTGCTTGTTGTGTATAATGCTCAAGAAGTATCAAGTATCAAGATAAGAAGCTAGCTATCAATCAATTCCTCATTAATTTGGCATTGTATGCCTCTCAGCACTACCCATGTGAACTTCAATCATTTGCAAAATCCATTTTGATTTTTCCATTTATATGGAGGAAATAGATATAGGAGTTACCTTCGAAAAGTGTTGGACCTGACTATATGCCCACACTCCGAATAAGCCTAACAGGGCAAGTCCAAGGGTAACAAGGAAAACAGATTCAATGCTAAGGAAATTTCCAGCCTCAACAACTTCAATGGTACCATTGTAAAAGATATTCTGATATGGCTGTTGATCAATCTCATATACTATGGTGCCAACTAAATCAAATGATCCAGGCTGCAGTGAAAGAAGAAAAACTTTAGATGCACAAACTCTGCAAATTATATGATAAGCGGAATGGGATGGATTTCTCATAGTTACTCATATGCTAGCAATATCATCAATAGGTGGCCTACCTGCAAGTATTTGCTTACAGCAAATATATACGGGAATGTAGCTTGAGCAGAAACTGGCACCGAAGCATTGTAAAAGGCCTTCAATCAGAACAATTAAAATCAGTAAAGGCCATTTTAAAAAATTGATATATAAAGCAGAAAGCCGAAAAAAAATGTCATTTGCGGAAAAAAAAAAACCAATGAATATCATATCATCTGCCAGCATGAATTATTATGACAAAGTCAGATTCAAGAGATATAGCAATTATCAAATGAGGTACAAATATAGGAGATAAAATTTGTCTTCATTCATAACATTTTAGAAGTATATGTGGACTCACCTGGGAAGTGAGATTTTGGACAAGCATGCGATGATCAAATGGAAAATGGATGCTGGCCTTAATTGCAATGATATTTAAAGTTGCTTCACCTGCATTTCAGGCAAGTGATAAGTTTCAGAAAGGAAAACAATTCGTAAAATCATGAACAAGGAATACTATAAAAGGTTTGGAACTAGAGAAAAGAATCCCAAAACCAAGTATTAAAAATCTAATATGAACTGATAGGAAACCACCACATCAAACAAATTAGACCAGACAATTGGTTTTTGGTTTGATATAACTTTTCCAATATGTACTTGTAATAGCATGGTAGATCTGGGGAGAGGTGGAAGGCCTGCTAACTGTATATACAACTCAAATTTAGTGGTTACTTTGGAGTAATCACAAACTTGATTTCTCATTGCAGATGGAGAAGCTTCAAACTGTGAAAATCTTAAATTAAGGGTGTAGAAGAGAAAAACAAATTGAAACCACAACAAATTAGGAGATTTCATAAATTTAGACCAAAAAAAAGAAAATACTAAAATTAGGTGCAATAGATTTCCTAGGAGAAAAGGTATGAAGGAAAAAAAAGAGGAGTGTGAAAACAATAAAGAGTGAAGTGACAAGCAAACTCTTCCGAAAATTAGGATATTGGAAAATGAAAAAAACTTAACATTCCGCTTCATCTATAACAATCAGGCCACCATTTCCTTTATCTTTCAATTGTTCCACAAAGTTTTCAAGTCTATTCCCATTCAAAGATTGAGGAACAAGGATCATAGCTCATGGTCAGTGGTATAAAATGGCTATACCCTCTTCATGTTTAATCATAATTTTCATTATCTCGGCCCGAGTTATTTTTAACTTGCATTATTAAATCTATTTAATACTTCAAGTGATCAATTCATCAAAGTTGGATCCTTCCAATACATTATGTTTATGAAGTATCAAGTCAGCCAAACTAGCCCGCAAGTAAGTTAAAGTTTCAAACCAAGAAGCACGTGACCAGCATGAGGAGTAGAAAAACAAAATATGTGAGCTCCAAGACTGAAATTAAATTACAGAAATAATAATGAACTTCAATTTGATGTAAAACCCATACGTTGAAAGTATGAAAGCCTCCTTGTAAATCAATGTAGAGAGTTTAGACCAAAATCAACCTAAAGCGAAGAAATAGAACAACTAAGATTAATCTGAACGGCATAATTCAAACAGGGTATCTGATTAAATTCTTTTGGCTGAAGGCATGCCAAACATGGAACCAACCAGTCCATAAATTAACAAACAACCATAGAGGCAATTACACTAGGACATAACTATTGTTGCATAACCAGAGGATATGTGGATGGACCATAAAGGATCTAATCCAGTTATTGAAATTGTTAGCATTAATAATAAGGGAGTTGTGTGGTGCTTGAAAAAATAAAAATGTAAATATTCTATCCACATGAATCATGAGAAAAAAAATTATGGTTATCAATAAAATGTATTCAAAATCATTGCAGATCAAATATGCAATGAGAGCCTGACCTTCATTATGCAATCCAACCAATAATTCTGTTTCTTCACCAGCAGTAACCACTGCAAGAACAAAGAAAAGCTGCATAAAAATCTCATAAACAGAATCAAGGAATAGATGTGGTTCAGTTGCTTCATACAGGCCATGCTTACATCGTGCAGTATTTTTCGGAAACACACATACAGTGTTCACTCCAGGTGCAGCACTAAAAGAACCATCACCAAAGTCTTGAAAATCATCACCAACTATCCCAAGATCACCACCTTCAACCTCAGCAACATCACCAACAGCATCATCCTGACACCTAACAACTGCAGTAAAACATCAAATTAGAATATTCTTCAATATTCTGTTATCAATGCAGCATATCTAAAAGCTATCCTCAATAAATGATGAGAGTATATGTTTGAAAATCTATGTTTGACATTTTCATCAAAGTATTTAATCAGGCACAGGAAACACTAACAAATAATTGTGAGGAAGAGATTTGCTTAAAATGTGTAAATAAGAAGGAGGACAAGAGAAGGCAAGTTTTTATAGAAAACATGGTAGAGAAAACTTCAGATTTCTTCTTACAGGTGGTTAGAAGGCATCATCCCATAGAACGAATTCACGCTTAAAACTTTAATTTTTGTTATTTATTTTTGCATATTTCCAATTAAAAGTTAAAACAGAATGCCGGCATCAAAGATTTTCAAAATAACAAGAATTCACATACTCAGCTTGATACATAAAGAAAGGAGAGTATGTTAGATCTGATTAAGAGGTAGGCCTTTGCTAAAGGGGAAATTATTATCAACCAAAAAGTAGGAGACCACAATGTACCCATATTACATCTAATCTGCTCCAAGGTCCAACACCTCCTTCTTGGAATAGGTTCTGCAATGAGATCAGGCAAGCCATGGCCAACTGAATTTGGATTCTTTACACTAGAAGCCAAATTCATACCTAAAAAAGTGATATCAGCATGTTCTGCTACGCTATCCTATATCTAAATCCACCAGGAACAGTATAACTAGCACATAGAATTAGGACCAAATATACCATATTTGATATCCACCCACCACATTAGCTAGCTAACTTAACATATTTCCTTCCCCCAAGTTGCTGTTCTACCAACTCACCCAGATTCAACCTCATAATCATCATAAAAACTGTAAAAGGGTCTCCCAATACTTGAATTATTACCACATCAGAATGGATCTTTGAATTTACAGCATCCAGAGACAATGAAAATGGTTCTTTGGTCGTAGAGGTCGGTGACTTCAGACTCCAACAAGAACTAACTAGATCATCCAACTACTGCACCCACACGACGCAATATTTGCGAAAAACGAATTTCATTCCTAATCGCAAGACAACATCTGATCCGCATACAAACCTTCAACTTTGAAGCTATAAATACAAGACAGCGATCGGCAGTCACAGATAACTAAAATAATCAGAAGATCGGAAGATCATGAAGAAAACACATCAAACAGCACCAAATAAGCACATCAAGCTACAGAGAAAGAAAACCCACGATATAGATCGAATCGTGCCTGCAGATCAGGACGAATGCAAGGTAAGGAAATCAAAGATCTGAGAAACGTACCTCTAAAGGACGGTGAAGCGATGAGGAGAAATGCGAAAATTAGGGAAATGAAAACCCTAATTTCCATGGCGAAGGATCGATAGGCGGCTGGTGCTTGGGAGGTCCGGCAGGGATGAAGGACGAGACCGTTGTCTCGATCGATGGCCTTGTAGAAACCCAAGTGCCGAACACCGACGTCTACTCAGAGACGTATGCTACGCATCACGCTCTCAATTTTTCTTTCTTTTTTTTATTAAAATTTATTTATTTATTTATTTATTTATTTATTTATTTATTTATTTATTCTCATCCATCGATCTTTGTCCAAACTTGGAACAGGTTTAAAACAAGAATCGCTAGAGTTTTATTTTTTTCCTTTTGGATTTTTTTAAAAAACTATATTTTTTTCTTTATATTATATTAGGGAAATAGAGATGATTATTCAAAAGTTGAAAATTTAGGAATTGGAAAATTAATATCCTTGGTTTTATAGAAAATGTTTAAAGAATGTGTTCTACTTCTAGTTTGGAATTTCAGAAAGTTTATTTTATTTTATGCTTTAACTTAATCATATTACCATCTGTGAGGATAATTAAGGGGTATTTATAAGTTGGGTTAAAGTTTGAAGTTTGGATTTAAATTCTTAACTAACTTAACTTTATTTAATTAATATGAATTAAATAAAAAATTTACTATTAAAATATTTTAAATTAATAACTAATGTATATTAAATTTTAAAATTTTAAAAATTATTATTTTCAATAAAAATTATAAAAATTATTTTTAAAATTATTCCTGGAATAACTCCATGGAGCAAGAAAATTTACAGCTCTCCTGTTGATGCACTACAAGGTCCTTATCAGACACAAAAAAGGACAGAGAGCATCCATACAAGCACAATTATATGCACTTACACTCCATACACTCCATGATTCACAGAGACCAGATCACAAGATTCCCAACTGAATAATTTATATTTAATCAATACATCAAACAATGACACTAATAACCATTAGCCACTGGGAAAATGAATGATAGGGTATAGGGTTTTTTGCTTGTATGCCCCTACAAAACATCAAAATTGCTTATTTATCCTTACAAAAGTGATAATTGCTTGCATACCCCTACGAAACAACAATAATTACTTATATACCCCTTATAATTGCTTACATACCCCTACAAAACCACTAACAACGACTAACAATAAGTAACAGTAGGGGCATATAAGCAATTATTGTTGTTTTATAGGGGTATGCAAGCAATTGTCACTTTTGTAAGGGTAAATAAGCAATTTTGATGTTTTGTAGGGGCATGCAAGCAATTATCTCATGATAAATTTATATACACAATATTAATGTTACTTGACATGAATTTTTAATACATAACAAAAGAACTAAGGCATATATCTTTCTTTTAAAAATAAAATTAAAAATAAAAATAAAAAACTATTTGTCCTAAGAACAGCTCAAAAGGAAGCAATCTTCTTGAACCAAGCATCCCAAATGTTAGACTTGCTGCCCTTTCTACCGTCAAGAGATCTCCGTGTTGCAAATAGGGCATCCCTGCACCATGAGAATATAAGATCTTAGCTTCAAGAAAATTGTAGATCTTCAACAAAATTAATTCTTCAGTCAAAATCTCAATATTAGCAATGACTTTGTTGACCATAAAACACCATAAACCAGAAAGCCAACAAAAAACAAAAACAAAAAAAAAAAAAAAAAAACGAAATGAGAGACCACCACATTTCTCCAGCAGAAATGGCAAGTTGCATCAGTAGGAATTTCAGATTTGAAGGAGAGAAAATGATGAATCAGTGATGACAAAAGATACCTTGTTTGTCTGTAACCAGGTGCTTATGCACTCACGGTGATATAAATGCTTGCATGGCAGTAGAACATAGGAACCACCGTCCTCAAAATTCACTTGACAAATAACACACCTAGAAATAAAATTAAACAAGGACTCAACATAATAATAAGCATGGAAAAAAAGTTGCTTAAAGCCAAATAAATGCAACTCACAGGTCACTAGAGCCATCTTTAGTGTCGTGAGACTTGTAACAGATTGAAGGCAAAGATGCAATTTTATCATCAGAAAGACCTTTGTTCACAGTTCCAACAATGTCACCCAATGCAATGAGCTCCTGAAATAATATAACAATCTTCTATAAACATAATCCGGCATAAGTTGATAAAATCAAGAGGATAACTAAAATAAAACTAGTTTACCTCATATGATAGTTCATTAGGATCACCATCTTGCCAATCATCCTGAAATATTATAATGAACAGAAAATATTCAGAACTCATCCTCCAAAAAAAAATTAATTTAGTTTCTCAAATAGGCTCCATCTGTAGGAATATCCCGAAGATGCTAATATTATAAATTCAAAGATATATACAACCCCTCATAAGGAGTCACGTCTGCATAGCATAGTTGGAAATAAAGCACTTGAAAGCACCTATTACATAAGGTTTCTACACATACACCGTTTTCACCTTTAAATGCATGAAACTGCTTAAGATGAGAAAACAAGAGTGATCCACATTCAACTTTAAAGTATGCTTAAGCAGGTCCTTACATGGCAATGTTATTCATACAGTATAATAAACACACATTTTCAGGCTCAGGAGAAATTGTTGGAATAAGCAAAAGGAGGTTCTCAACTAAATACTTCTAAAAAGCCATGAACACATTCATAAATATGCACAACCATATAATGAAACTCCACTAAAATACCCAGAGAAAGCTGAACACAAGGAGATAATGAAATGTCAGAATCAGGGGCAAACAAATAAGAGATAGCATTGTACAACGGATCAAAAGAACTATATTTGATAATATGGTTATGCATATAGCATAGAGAAGAAATTCAACAGTATTTTCATATTCTTGATGGACTAATTACCAAAACAAACTGATAAACTACCTGGAGATTTTCATTGTGACCGTACTCTTGATCAGCTACTCCCCCTGAAAATAAACCAAAGAAATTAAAAATCACTCAAAGGAATCACCAAAAAACACCACAAAATTAGAAATTAACTCTTACTCACCATCATCCAATGTGGTTTGGGGACTAAGCCGGGAGGTCAAATGCCGCATTATAGATTCACACAGCTCCCAAGCACATCCTCCATCGCCAGTTAACTGTGCTGGATCGACATCAGCCCCTTCTGCAGCAACATCTTCCTCATAATCACTCCCCTCCTGATCGTCATCATCAAATTCATCATCATCCTCGAAATCACTCCCCTCGTCACCGTTCCTCAGCCTCCAGAACACCCTCTCCTACACCACCCGCCATTCGAAATCAAGAAATCCAGCAAAAAGAGGAATTAATCCAACACCCAGTATAGAATCAAAGAAAATCGTACCTGTTCTTGGATGATGCAGGCGAGGGCATAGTCGCGGTCGACCTGGCTGAGACTAGAGAAGGGAACACTTGAAGATTGCTGGGGCGCCTCCGGCGCCGACAAGAATCCAGCGCCACCGGTAATCGGACCGGTAGGGTTAGGGTTCCTCGAGTTCTCCATCGAGAGCGAGAGCGAGAGCGTAGTGTCGACTGGTGCGACAACTAACCAGCGTTCTATATATTTATAGTAACTTTTTGTTACGGATCGGATCTCCGAGTTTGAATCGATTTGAGAATGGATTCTCTACTTGTAGGCTAAAAATCTTTGACAGATCACTGAATTATACCCATATTGTATTTTAAGTATCAAATTTCAATTTATATTTTTTTAGTCACCATACTTCTATTTGATTTCAATAATAGGGTATCCGAGAGAAACCGGTGAGAATTATTTGACGTGATTGCCGGATTAGTCAGATGGAAGGTAGTGAAATCCTAATTTACAGAAATCCAAACTAATTGAACAATATTTAGAGGAAAAAAACAACATTTGAATTTTGATTTCGACAAAGTCAAAACAAACAACATTCAAAATCAAGGTTCAAATCTTGTTCAATTAGTTAGGATTTTTTAATTAGGATTTCAATAACTTCCACATGGCTAATCCTGCGGCCACATTGGATAATTCTCGCCAGTTTCCCTTGGGTGCCCTCCCATTGAAATCAAATAAAAGTAGGGTGACCAAAAAGATACAAATTGAAGTTTGGTACCCAAAATGAAATATGGGCATAGTTTGGTAACCTCTCATTTTATTTTATTTTTTTCTTTTTTGACAAATGTGACAAACAACCTAGGAAAATCAAGAGCAAACATGTGACACCTGTACGGACTACCCTCATCTTGTGGTCATAGGATTCAAATCTGAGTTTGTCTCAACCAACAAAATCTAACATAAAGGATCCAATACCAACAGGCTAAAAGACCGTTGGTGGACCTAACCTAGTTATCTAGAAGTTTGTTTTATTATTATATCAAAATTCTAGTGAACTAGTTCAGTGATGGCCGGGGAAATATTTGGATCTCTTTATTCTATTTGTTGTGCCAACTTAGCATTAAGATCAATGGATGGCAATAATATAGATACATATTATGTGAATAATGGATTAAGAAATTAGAGAGGAAAAAAAAGTTATTTGTTTCACTTGATAAGAGGTTAACAAAAGAGTGATAACATTTATCGGACAATTTGAAAAATAAGTTTACGAAGTTTAAGGATATGGTTCGGATCAAGACTCACATGTTTGTCTTATAGAAAATATTTATATTTTTAAATCTGGATAGACACGAGGGCGTGTGGCTCCATTGCAAACGTTCATATGAGCAACACAAGTCCCTAGTTAGGACACCTCCTTGGGCAAAAGGAAGATCGCAGAAGTCAATGAAGGGGATAAGATGCCTAGAAAAGATACAGCGGAAGAGGTAAGATGTCAAAGATAAGTACGACAAATGATATCTTTGCTAACGAGGGAACAACAGCTGACCCCAAAGATGAGAGATAAGAGGAAGGGCAAACGAATAAGGTATCATATCTTTGGACTCTAAAATGATTCTCCTCCATCTTTGAGATCTCGCTCTCACTAACTTGGTCGTCGAAGTTACCTCAGGGTACAAGGCCCGCCCTCTCTCAGCTCTATTTCCTATACAGGATCAATGGAAGACTAGAGAAGCTCTTAGACGTTCACTCCGACTATCGATGACATCCCCCACAACTATAAATCTCAACCGTTGATCAAAGATAGGTATTAATCTCCAAGGGAGACCGATTTTTACACCAATATATATATATATATATATATATATATATATATATATATATATATATATATATATATATATATATGAGTGATACTATAAGGCCGGCCGCATCACTGTGTAAGTAAGGTTGTCTCGTTTTGAGACATTAATTGGAGAGTATTTTTTCCAAATTCAACCATATGGATGGAAAGAACATTGAAAAATAAGATAACATGTCGATTTTCATACAATTTGGTGAGGTGATAAGTATTCATCTTAAAGGGTGAAATTTTATAGAAATTTTATCGGTTCAGAATTTCACCCTTTAAGATGAATGATCATTACCTCTCCAAATTGTATAAAAATCGACATGTTATCTTTGATGTTCTTTCCATAGATACGGTTAAATTTGAAAAAAATATTCTCAAAAAACCTCAAAATGAGATGACCGTAAATAAATAGTGATAAGGCCGGCCGAACTGTATCATGACTATATATATATAGCGCTGATGTTATCAGGTCGGCTGGATGCACTGTGCATTTCCAGTCACCTCCCATTTGGCCCTCTGGAGCATGTTTGAAGGATTTCTAACCGTATGGATGGGAAGATCATCGAAAAATAAGCTAACATGTTCATTTTCATACAATTTGGTTACCGTTTGGTCCTCCATTTAACGGTTGAAATTCTGGACCGTTCAAATTTCTATAAAATAAGAACTGTTAAGTGGAAGGACCAAACGGTTACCAAATTGTATGAAAATGGACAAGCTAGCTTATTTTTCGATGATCTTCCCATCCGTATGATTGAAAATCCTTCAAACATGCTCCGGGGGCCAAATAGAAGGCGACTGAAAATGCACAGTATTATAGTTGGCCTGACTGTAACACGTGTATATATATATATATATATATATATATATATATATATTTGGCTTTACATGAATTTGTACTAAATCTTTGGAATAAACAATAATTTATTAACATATTAATGTAATATTTAGACCCTGAATATATATCTCATAATATATCTACAATAGAAATTATACATTTGATTTAAGATTTCATCAAGTTATATATATAAATGGCAAACCTTTTTATATGTCATCAACACTCATGATGTGACTTAGTACTGTTTATAAAATTAAATTAAATTAAAAATGAAAAACTTCTACTGGACCACTGATATAAGATGAACTGAACGTCACCAGGTACAAACCATCATTTAATTAATTAAAATGACATGTAACATGGTAAGGAAATTTCCAATCCACATGTAGAAAAAAAAAATAACATTATCTCAGGTACCGGATCTGAACAACATGATGCCTTACCCTTCTGGAAAGGCATCAGCCGGGAGAAATCGGTGTCCCTTACAAACATTACTGTTAAACCGGGGGGCGGGCACTCAGTACATCTCTGGATGGATAATTGGTTGGATGGGAATTCTCCCGCAAAGAAGGTCTTTGAACTGCGACCCCTGATCCCCAAGAAGCCTCTCTCTGTCCACCAGGCTCGACGGATGGTCCTTCAAGGTAAATCTCTACTGCTACCAGGGCCCCTTTCAATGCAAGAAACGGAAGGGTTAGCTGAAATGATTCAAGCCTTCTTAGCTCTCGGAGATAATAACCACAAACTGGATACTAGGGAGTGGAAACTAACCTCCGAGAAGAGTTTCACCGTTAAATCATTGTATGACTTCCGAGCAGACGGCAGGATCCGAAGTAATCTACAACACGGTTTTAGTAGCAGCCATGTCCCCTCAAAGTTGTTCTCTTGGCTGGCAAAGGAGAATAAGATTCTCACTTTGGATAACCTCCACAAAAGGAATTGGCGGGGCGACCGAACCAAATGCTACTTATGTGAGCTAGAGGATGAGTCGGTGATGCACCTTCTATTCACATGCACATATTCAACCAATGTATGGCGGCACTTTCAAGGTATCTTTGATACGGGTTTGGGACCAGACAGGTTGCATCAGGTTTGGGAACCCAGGACAGCCCAGCCTTGGGTGAACGCAACCCTGTGGGAGGGTTGGTAACTTACGGTGACAGCAATCATCTGGAGTATTTGGGGCGAGCGAAATCTGCGATGTTTCCGGGATAAACAACGCGTTTCTTCCAAACTTATTCGCGATATCTCTTTCCTCATTCTCTCTTGGTCGCATGCTGCGCCACCTGCCAAGAAGCTGAAACTGGAAGCCACTCATAATTTGCTGAGGAGGAGCCTGGAGTCAGTCCGAGCCACACCGGCGAGCATCATAGGGGGCGACGAGGTGTTCGAGGGCGACACGGAAGCGGAGAGGACGACGTAGACATAGTACCCCTCCACCCAACCACAATGGGAAGGCCTAGGCCTCTTATGTATACTCTGCCTCCCTGGCTGAGGTCTTGTAATTGGCATCTTATTCACCTTTAACTACACTTAATGAATTAATGTGGTTTATCCACTTATTCAAAAAAAAAAAAAAAAGAAAGAAATTTGCAAGAATCTCAATGTATATCAAGAGATGCATGTCAAGTTTCTCTCATCTTAAACACTGCTCCTAATTCTCAACAACTCATCCACACCTCTATGCATGCATACTTTGCTCCTCAACTAAAACCAAACTCTTAATAAAAGCTATGAATTAGAACCAAAGACTTGAATTCACAAACTAACCATCTTTTCATGCAAACCTTTTGTTACTCTCTAAACCCAACTATAAATACACACATAATTCACACACAACCCAGCAATCCAAAGTTTGTTCTTGTTCTTGTTCTTGTTCTTGTTCTTGTGATCTTTCTCAGAGAGCTAGCAAGGAATCAAAAATGGGGAGCATTGAAGAGGTTAAGGCCATGAAGAAGTATGAAAGCCAAGGAAAAGCTACAATTTTAGCTCTGGGTAAAGCTTTTCCAAGCCAACTTGTGATGCAGGATTCTCTTGTGGATGGCTACTTCAAGAACACCAACTGCAATGATCCTGAACTCAAGCAGAAGCTTACTCGCCTCTGTAATTCTTTTTTATATATATTTCATCATTCTTGCATCTATATATATTGAGAGAAATTAATATACTATTGATAATATATCTTAACTAATTATTTTTCTAAATATAAAACAACAACAAGGTGATTAAGAATAAGTAATTATCATAATTTTATATATAGGGAGATAAGTAAAAAGAAAATAAATGAAAAAAAGAGGAGGTAATCTTGCATGGTTTTGTAATGCAGGCAAGACGACGACAGTGAAAACAAGGTACGTGGTCATGAACAACGAGATCCTGGAGCAGTACCCGGAGCTCGCCGCAGACGGAATTCCGACGATCAAGCAACGCCTCGAGATCAGCAACAAGGCAGTAACCGAGATGGCCATCGACGCCGCCAACTCCTGCATCCTCAAGTGGGGCCGCCCCGCCGACGCCATCACCCACTTGGTCTACGTATCCTCCAGCGAGGCTCGCTTCCCCGGCGGCGACCTCCACCTCGCCCGCGCTCTCGGCCTCAGCCCCGACGTCCGCCGCACTTCACTCTACTTCATGGGCTGCTCCGGCGGAGTCGCCGGCCTCCGTGCGGCCAAGGACATCGCGGAGAACAACCCGGGGAGCCGCGTCTTGCTCGCCACTTCAGAGACCACGGTGGTCGGCTACCGGCCGCCGAGCCACGACCGGCCTTATGATCTTGTGGGCGTGGCGCTGTTCGGGGACGGTGCAGGTGCGGTGATAGTCGGCGCGGAGCCGGTTGTTGGGGTGGAAACGCCATTGTTTGAGCTGTTTGGAGCGATGCAGTGCTTCTTGCCGGGAACGGAGAAGACGATTGATGGGAGGTTGACGGAGAATGGGATCAACTTCAAACTGGGGAGGGAGCTGCCACAGATCATAGAGGACAATGTGGAGGAGTTTTGTGAGAAGTTGGTGGGAGGGATAGAGTGGAAGGGAGAGGAGAGGAGGAAGTATGATGAGATGTTCTGGGCGGTGCACCCTGGTGGGCCGGCGATACTGGATAGGGTGGAGAAGAGGCTGGGGTTGTCGCCGGAGAAGTTGGGGGCGAGCCGGAGGGCGTTGAGGGACTATGGGAATGCGAGTAGTAATACTATTGTGTACGTGTTGGAGTATATGGTGGAAGAGAGCAAGAAGAAGAGGGAGTGTGAGTGGGGTTTCATGTTGGCTTTTGGACCTGGGGTTACTTTTGAAGGGATACTTGCTAGGAATTTGGTGGGATGAAAAGAAGAATAATTTAAAGAGATTTATTAGGGAGAAGAATAAAAATAAAAGAAGTATGTGATGGTGGTAGTTTGGAGTGGAAATAAGAATGATGATGTTTCCCTTTTTTTTAGTTTGTAAGTCATTAATTCACATGTCGGTTCTTCAAGATAATGCATTCAATTTGGTCTTGTATCTATCAGAAGAAGCAATCTGTGAAGGAATGAATATAATGATTGATACAACTTAGCATTCAAGAGAAAATTTTATAACAGTTGGTTTACAGGAGATTCCTGAGGGCTTTACATGGAACATAATAAAAATAATATGCCGAAACTTCAAAGTTACATTAGAGCTGAGTTTTGCAAAGTCTAACAAATTGCAGCAAAAATAATGTCCGACGAACGCAAAGTTACCATCAAAATTTAAAGCCAATCTTTTGATGCTGTTTATGGCAATGAGACAGCCAGCAGGCCCATCCAGGGAAGAAGAGAAATAAGAAAACCATGAGAACCTGATCCTTGGATGCTTTGAGAGCAATGGTAAAATGCTTCTTTTTGTTTTTTGTTTTTTTTCCATTTTGAAGGCAGCTTCACTGTAAGCATCAGTACTGAGCTTTCAGGAATCATGGGCTGCATAGGTTCTTTAAGTCTTCCTCCTTGGCAAAGAAAGATGGAATGAGTCTTGATGCATAGGGATACAGATCTTTGTAAGAATTCTTGATGGTGCCTTCAGCCACTCCGGTAGCCAGAGATATGTCTGCAAAAACACGGTCATAAAATAGAAGTTGTGGAAACTGCAAATCAGATTCCAAAGATTATGTTAAAACCCAGACCTCGCAGAGGCTTCTTCTCCTCAGATAGCTGAGTTATCATGTAGATGACAGCAGCTGCAATTGATATTGGGCTCCTCCTGTGAAAGAGAGCGTTAATTTCAAGCATCATAATGGAATAATTTGTTGTGGGAAATCAGTAGAGATATCAATGAAATGGATTTACTTTAGTATTTTCAAGGTTTGAGATAAAGATATTACTCTTTCTTTCATGAATTACAAGAGAATATGATTTGCAAACAAGAAAACCAGCGGAAATAGAAACAAAAAAATGAACTCAGATGACAAGGTTTGTTTAGCAATTGATTTTGTACTGATCTTGCTGCCTTGTTAACAATTAATACAAGAACAAAAGTTCAAAAGTTCGCATGCAAACTGGGAAGAACCTTCAAAAATCAAAAGTTAGTGTTCCAAGAAAGACATACAGAATTGAAAAACTTGAGAGCTCTTGGTCAATGAAGTTTTAGGAGAAATTATAGTAAACACATGTGCTTTTGAGGTTTTCCACATAGCAGAATTTTACAATGCACCTGGCTTTGTTGAACAGTATTCCAATGAAATACTACCATTTGGAATCTCATGTGGGGAAAATTACAAAAGCAAACATAAGTTGAGTAATGTGAACTACCTCCTAAGTCCAACCCATGTGTGGGCTGACTATTATTTCCCTAGAGATGTTGGACAATAACGCTTTATATGGGTCAACTAGGAAAGATAGACTAAGCCGGTTTACAACAAAGAACTAAGATAAGAAAAGGAAATCACTCAATTAATATTATAAATCAGAACTTTATGAACAGGTTATAATACAATTATCTAGCAGTGCTGCTAAAGCAATCCAAATGAGTACCTTATATCAAGCTCTTCTGATTTCTGAACTGCTTCTTGAGCAGCCTTGATTGCTTGGTTATTCATGCCAAGATGAGAACAGAAACGCCTCTGCATTTTCATGATGAGGAAAAAAACAAGAACTAAATTATAACTGTTTCTCTGAATATTCAATAGAAGATATTATAATATTGAACAGATCAACTAGTGATACCAATACAATAAAGAGGCTGGAAAATAACATCTACATTAAAAATGAAAAAGAAAAAAAGGGCCAAGACTTATGTGCACTGACCAGAAAATCTCCTGCATGAATTGTGCCCATCTCCATCGATTGACCCATCTCAATTTCTAGCTGCTTTACAATAAATTCTTTAGCACGGCCAATTTCCTTTTTTGTAGCTCCATTTGCAACAGAACAAATCTCTGATTTGAACAAAGAAAATAATAAATACAATAGTAAATGATTATGACCAAAGAATGCCTGCATATGACCTAAGCATTGCATACCCTTTACTGTACGAGGTTTGTCCTCTTGTCGACAAGCAATATATATGCAAGCAGCTAAGATTGCATCTTGATTTCTTCCTTTAATGGACTTCAGATCTTCCACTTTTTTGTAAATCTCATTGGCACGATCCTTCATGAGTATGTTGACTATCAGTTAGAAATGTAAAAACATGGACAAAACTGTACAAACTTTTGATAGAAAGCATTGGAATTGAACATTAGCCACAGCCCACCTTGTGTGGATAAGAAAAAACCATCGAGTAGAGAAATTTTCATTCTAACATTAGACCTTTTACTTTCTTGTTGGAAACTACTAAATACAGACCATATGAAGTTTATTGTATTAGATCTAGTAATCAGTAAATAAAAGGC
This sequence comes from Dioscorea zingiberensis, assembly GCA_026586065.1. Taxonomy (NCBI): domain Eukaryota; kingdom Viridiplantae; phylum Streptophyta; class Magnoliopsida; order Dioscoreales; family Dioscoreaceae; genus Dioscorea; species Dioscorea zingiberensis. Next base: position 4,261,157 of record CM048822.1, on the reverse strand, counting down.
TCATGTACATGTTATAAGAATGTCAGCTCCAGGGGGAATGAACTTCAGAGAAAAGATCAAATTCAATGTCAGAACCAGATTGGAACTTCATTTGAGCAAAAAATTTAGAACTACCAGGGAAAAGATGTTCAGGTAAGTTTTGTACAAAAATTTTCAAATCAAACAATGTCAACTAAATATATATCTTCAATCAAAAAGAAAAAAAAAATAAGGGTGATAATCAATCAAAGACATTGAAATATCTTCAATTATGATAAAGCTAAAAAAAATTAAGAAACCAATTAAGACACTGCAATTTGTTACATAAATATATAAAGAAAAAATAAAGCCGAAAAGTGCTACAGAAAATAGAGTTAACCTAGAAAACACCTAGAAAATTTGCTTAAAGATGATCAAGATAGACTACATTAAAAAAAGGAAGATAAGTCCATGAGCCTATTTCAACACAATGTAAAATGAGTTATTAGAATTCAATAAGCAATGAAGATGAATCTGATAAAATGGACGTATATGTCACTATATAAGTTCAATAGCACTTTTAACATCCTATTAACATAAAAAAAGACATCCTTGTTTCAAATTTCACTTTATTTCATCAAATAGGCTAAAAAAGAACAACCATAGATGAAAATTTATTTTTTCCAACAAGAGCAAGCGCAATACAAAAGCTACCCTTAGGTCATATGTGATTTTATAGTGTCTTGTACTAGTATTGACAATCAATCTGTTATATATATAAAGAGAGAGAAAGATCATAATTCATCTTGTCGCATTGTCCATTTAAATACATAAATCAATATTATTAAGATACAAGAAGAAAAGTAAATAATTGCTCCCAAGTCAAAAATACTTCTACTATGATTTGTGGAATCATAAGTGATACAGTAGGGAGTAATTCCTTGTTTATTTCATTCTTATGTTGCCAACTTGAATTTAGAAAAGGTGTTTGACGATGAAAGTTTCTTGATGTCACTTTCTTGAAGGAATGGATCAACAAACACTACTTAGAACTTTGAAACATTTCTCAAGTCCCAAACTACCTTGGACAAATAATTCCTTGTGATAAAAATATTAATTCCATAGCTCAAAATAGATTAGTTCAAGCCACTAGGAAAGTTAATAATTAATTCAGGTCGAGAGTTCATATTTCATCGACAGCTCAGTGATAAGTAAATAAAGGTCCCAATGATCATAATTGGTTTGAGATGTAGTTTGAATGCCAACAGACAACAACTAAAGAATATAACAGAAATAAATGCTACTGTGCTTGTTCTCAATCAAACTCAAATAAACACATTTCCAAGAAAAAATAGCTGCAAAAGAATGTCAAAATGAAACTACAAGAAAGTATAATCACCTTAATAGTGGCCACAAGACCCAACCTATAAGAAAATTAAAGACTAGATCAGCACCAACTTTAACAAAATATAAATGAAGAAAAACAACCAAATAAAGGAATATATATACAATTATCTCCATAAAGAGGAAAGTTATAGAACCATCTGAAGAAATCAACACAAGAAATGTTATCAAGAAAATGTGCAATGGAACATATTAAAAAAATCAGTAACTTTGCCACACATAACAAATCAATTTCTGCATTGACAGTTTGTGATATAATCAATGTAGTCCTCTCATGAAATAACAACAAGGTTATATGATACAGCAAAATCCAATCTAAATTACAGACACCAACATATGACAATAAGGTCAATGCTGATAATTGAGACAAATTACATCTCACTTGATCATTCTCCAGGTTCAAACACATTAGGATGTTATCTCCCTTAACATACATAAAATGACTTGAACTCTTTTTAGATTGATTATCATTTCATAACATTAATCCAACCCCAATCAATTATCCTAACATGAAAGCAACCTAAAAACTCTCTTTGGATTTGATAAAAAACTGCTTCAATCTTGTAATTTGATAAAACTGCCCGGTGAAGGATTGGCTATAAAAGAAGATAACAGGATTCTTCATTCCGATCAGAAGAAAGAAAGAATAGGTTTGGATAAATGTTCAACTATGAATAAACTTAGGAAATATGCAAGTTGAGTGCACATCTAACAAGGCAATAGCAAAGAAAGAGAACACTGAGATGTCAAAACTTTCCCATCAAGAAGAAAACTAAGATATCAAAACTTTTCCAATACAAATATGCATGCATCTAAAACCAAAGCTGAAGTAATTGTATCTAAAACATCACTCATGTCCTCATGTCATTCTCCGAATTGCTCCATTCCCAGATCTCTCAAATACCATTATACTGTCTACAAGTCATATTCGATTCAACAACCAAATCAAGCAGCGTGAACAATACTCGAGACAGAGTTGTTGCAAGATTAAGATTTAATCCTGCAAACTCCTCATAATGAAAAACTGAGAAATACAATGAGATATAATTGCCATATACATAAAAATTGTAAAATTGCAGACTACCAACCAAATTCAAGTAATCTCCATTTTCTTTCAAATCAAAATCTCATCAAACAAGTGATACAGATCTCAATAGCAATCATATGTTAGATTTGACAACCAAATCAAGAAGCATGAACCATATACTGGGACAGAGTCGTTGCAAACTCAAAATTTAATCCCACAAACCCCTCCACATTGAAAAATTGAGAAATTAACATACAATGAAATATGTTGCCATGTACACAAAAATTGCTGACTACCAACCAAATTAATGTAATCTCATTATTTTGTTTCAAACCTCAATTTCTTCAAACAAGAAAGTGCTACAGTTCTCAAAAGCAATCAAAAGAGGCGCTACTATAAACTCAACCCAAGATCAACATCGATCTCGCCAAAGATCCGTGGATCGATGACCACCGGCGTAACATTTCACCTATTTCTCATCACAAACTCATAGAAACCACAAAGAGAAACAAATCAAGAAGAAGAAAGAGAATACCTGTCGGCCATGGTGGCGATGGTGCGGAAAGCGAGGATGAGGGAACGGTCAGGGTTGGAGCTGCGGCTCTGCCAGCGACCAAGGGAGGAGGATGGTAGGGAGTCCGAGTTCGTGCCGGAGGGCCGTGAGATTACGACGGTGGAGAGGCCACCATCGGCGAGTAGGGGGTTGGAGGGGCCACCGACACGGACTGGGTCGTTGTCTGCGGACTCGTTGGCGAAGGTTCTCCACTCGGAGGTCTCATCGATGGAGTGAGCCTCGAGCACGAGGCCGCACTCGGAGCACACCGTGTCGCCGGCCGAGTGGTCGAAGACCACCTCCGTGCTTCGCTTGCAGTCCGGGCAGTACGAATCCGCCATCTATGCTCTTCTCCGCCTCCTCTTCTCCTCTCTCCTCTTCTCCTTCGCGTCCTCGGATTCTCGATCGGCTTCTTCTCTTCTCCCCTCTTGTTGCTCGCCTTGCACTTCTAGTTTGATAGCCTGGGCCTGGGGTTTCTTGAATCAAATGGGAAGCGCGTTTTTACAAGTAGCCCCCTATTTTATTTATATTTAATTTTAGAGATTCAACCCCTCTTGCTAATAACCTTGTCTTTTTTTATACTTTAATTAAAATATTTAACCTCATATCTAGTGATTAAATATTACAATTAAAATTGATTTTTGTTCCAAAACTTTGTTGATGAATTAAACGAAAATTTTCATGCAATTAAGATGGGTTATAAGTGCAAAAATAAAGGTCAAAAAATAGATGGACCTTTTTTTTTAGGTTTTGTTTGAATCTAAATCTTAAGGAAAATTGTTAACTATTCTATAATCTTTCATTTCGCACAACACAAACCTGAATTTGGTATGAGACCGGAAATATTACATAATATAAATATTTTTTTATATAAAAAAATCTTAATTTTTGGGAAGTGCCAGATACTTCTTCCCTCTTCCATGATCTCTTATTTTTCTCTTTTAAAAAAAGTCGATTTTCACTAAATTATGGACTATTATCAATTCGGTCACCAAATTTTAATTTTTAAATCAAAATAGGCACTTAGTTTTAATTTGATTTCACTGACAGGTCACATAAGGAATTTCACCCCCATTTGCTAACATAACTGTCGGGGAAGCCCATTAAGCGTCCTCGTGACAAATCACTAACCCCATTTGACATGTCCACGTCACCCGAAATGGCCACATCATTCAAAGAGGTCATGTAATCATAGAAAGACACTTTACATTTGGTGTGTCCACATCATCCATTTCGGGTGACGTGAACACGCCAAATAGGGTCAGTGGCATGTCACGAGAACACTGAGTGAGTTTCCATGACAGCCACATCAACAAATGAGGTCAGAACCCCTTGGATGACTTGCCGGTGAAATCAAATTAAAGGTAAGTGACCATTTTGATTCAAATTGAAGTTCGGTAACTGAATTGATAATAGTCCATAGTTTAGTGACCTACTAAAAATTTAATCTGCCTAAAAAAACATAAACATTTTACCGAGTTTAATTTACCATCCATATATTATTTCATTTTGTAAGATTGGGATTATTTGAGTTTTCTTAATCTATTTTCATATTTCCATATATAGTTATTTTTTAAAAACAATCTTTAATTGAAAACTTATATATGTTTGCTTGTAAAGACATTATTTAACTTCATTATATTTAGAACATTGTGAAATTTGATAGTTAGTTCACTAAAATTCACGTATCTATTGAGAAAACTCTAGTTTTATTCTTCTTCCCCTAATATTTGACTTGGAATGAAGATGTTGACTCTTTTAGGATGGATGATTAGCAAAATTCTTATCCATTGGAATATAAGAAATTATGAGGGAAAAAAAGTTTATTAACATCTATCAACTTTCTCTTTGGTCTTGTGATTAAAATTTCATGGCTTATCATAAGAGAATTAATTAAAGAAAATAGGAATAATGGACAATAAAGTAGAAAAGGATCATATATATATATATACACACGGGGTTGATACTATGATGCGGGCTCGCCTTATCACTGTGTAAGTATGGTCGCCTTGTTTTGGCCCACTTGTACAGTGTTTTGAGAAAATACAACCGTATGGATGGAAAGAATATCGAAAAATAAGCTAGCATGTCAATTTTCATACAATTTGGAAACTTGTAGTTGTAGGGTCTTCATCTTAAATTGTGAAATTTTGAACCGGTAAAATTTCTTTAAATTTTCACCCGTTAAGATGAAGACCCTACAAGTTCCCAAATTATATGAAAATTGACATGCTAACTTATTTTTCGATGTTCTTTCTATCCATACGGTTGAAAATAATTAAAACACTGTGCAAGTGACCAAATGGGAGGCGACCTTACTTGCACAGTAATCCGACTGGCCTTATAATATCACTCCCGTATATATATATATATGGGAATACGTTATATGGGGACGTCCCTAGATTTGAAATCTAGGGATGTCCCTAGATTGGCCGTTGGATCAAAATCCAACGGCCAATCTTTAATTTGGAACGATTCATTAGGGAGAGCGAGAGAGCATGCGAGAGCGAGGCCGCCTCTCTCGAACTCTATCCCTCTGTCTCTCCCCGCCCTTTCTCGATCTCAACCTCTCCGCCCCGACCCGACCTCTGCCCAAACCTCCTCCTCGTCGCCTCCTCCCATCCACCCTCCTCAACCCCCGCCATCCCTGCCCACCGCACCAAGGGCAACAACAAAGGAAGGAATCTCGCTCTTCTCCTTCCCCTCCTTTGATCTAAATCCGAGTCGCAATCGTCCAGGAGGTGCGTGATTTTTTCTTTCTTTGTTTTTCTTCTCCTCCACATAGCTTTAATCGTCCTTTCAAACATTTTTTATTTTCCTTTTTGTTTGGCTTTTTTGAGGTTTAGCATCTCAGTCTGTTTACAGTAAAGGCTTCTTTTTGATTATCTTAGTTATAATTAACTAGTTTTGTTTATTATTTGCTAAGATTGTGAATTGTACTTCTTAGGGTTTCTTGATTTCACTATTTCTTTCATATGTTTATCAAATTCAATGAGTTGGGTATATAATTGAGATTTTCTGGATTTTGTCTGCATTTCTCCTTCCAATAAAGGTTTAACATCTCAATCTCTTTGTAGTAAAGTTTTCTCTTTGATTATTTTAGGTTTCCATCACTATTGCTTATTATTTGTTAAAAATTGTGAATTATATCATCGGAAATTGAAGCAAAAAAAAAAAAAAAAAAAAAATGCAGAAGGCACAGGAAAAGAAACTCAGGCTCCTGGCTGAAGTCAAGTACTGTTTCTTCATAAGATCGAACTGTTATTTCCTAGTTTTTCACTTCATGCTCTGTGTTTCTTGAAAGCATTTGATTGAATTCACTGCATAAAGATTCATAATTAATTTTGTTATTTCAGATTTTTACAGAAGAGATTGTCGAAAACCTCATCTCCGGAATCATCGTATTTTATGAAGAAACAGGCTTGAAAAGCAATAACTTGTTATTAAAACCACGCACCTCAGGACTACCATTGCGGTCCCTGGATTTAGATCAAAGGAGGGGAAGGAGAAGAGCGAGATTCCTTCCTTTGTTGTTGCCCTTGGTGCGGTGGGCGGGGATGGCGGGGGTTGAGGAGGGTGGATGGGAGGAGGCGACGAGGAGGAGGTCTGGGGCGGAGGTCGGGTCTGGGCGAAGAGGTTGAGATCGAGAGAGGGCGGGGAGAGACGGAGGGATTGAGTTCGAGAGAGACGGCCTCGCTCTCCCTGATGAATCGTTCCAAATTAAAGATTGGCCGTTGGATTTGATCCAACGGCCAATCTAAGGGACATCCCTAGTACGTCCCTAGATGACATATTCCTTATATATATATATATATATATATATATATATATATATATATATATATATAGAGGATGATAATCGCGGTACGGATTACATCATTTTATTTTCTGGCCTACCATTTGGCCCCCTGAGTATTTTTTTTTTATAGATGGGAAGATCCGCTAAAAATAAGCTACCTGCCAATTTTCATACAATTTGAACCGCTTTCCTCCCACTTAACGGTTGAAATTCTGGATCGTTCAGATTCCTACAAGTTTTGATCCGTTAAGATGAAGACCCTACAAGTTTCCAAATTGTATGAAAATTGACAGACTAACTTATTTTTCGATGATCTTTCCATCCGTACGGTTGACAATTGTTCAAACACGCCCAGTAGAATCAGCCGGCGACCGGAAATTTATAATTTCCGGCCGGCCGGACATAATCAAAGCTGTATATATATATATATATATATATATATATATGACAATTAATACGTTCTTAAAAGCACAATATATGCCATAAATATGGCAATAAATACATTCTTAAAACACCTTATAAATCATAAACAAGACAATCAAGAACTTGTTATTAAAACCAGAATAAAACACCTTATAAACCATAAACAAGACAATCAATAACTTGTTATTAAAACCAGAAGGCAATGCATTCAAGACATGATTAATTAACCATAATCGAAAATTCAGCATTTTTCATTCATCATGGAAATACTATTAAAAAGAAAACAAGTAAATCACTTTGATCACTTGAGAGAACTAGTAATGGCTAGAGCTATTTCAGTAAGCCCTCCCACATCTTTGTCCTCTTTAGCCAGCAATGACTCTACACTTCTCTCAGAGAATGAATCCTCACAAGTCTCCGGCTGAGCCAACGCTGCACTCAGATAAGTTATAGCATCACTATAACTTTCTGATTGAATGGCAGACAAGGATTCCTTCAAGTTATCTAACAAATCTTTGTAAACACTGAGACAAGTCTTTAAGATTTCCTTTGTGTCTTGATCTTTGACTTTTGCGACCAGTTTTGGGATCTTGGCCTTGGTGGCGGTGGCGTTGACTGAGGAGAGGTTTGTAGAGATGACGGCGAGGCCTTTGGTGTCGGCGTGCCGGCTTTGAGGATCGGCTTGCAGAGAAGTCAAGCAGAAGTCATAGTTTACGTTGGGACTGCTATTGGCGACGGCCATGCATGTGGTTTCAATGGATGCATGGGAAGGGGAGGAGAGGGTGGTAGTGGAGATGAGGATGAGGATAGAGATGGCGAGAGAGAGACTCATGGTTTCTTTGTTTCTTTGTTTGAATGCAATGGATGGATGAATTATGAATAATGAATATAAATAGATTTTAGAAGGGGTTTTTGCTTTCATACCCCTGTCAAAATTTAGAATTACTTAATACTTCTAAAAAATAATATTTACTTGTATATCTCTACAAATCTTTTTTTTTTTTTTTTTGCAGTTTAAAGTTTGGTGAAAGGAATATTAGGAACTATTTCATAATTTTGATTTATTTTGATGCAAGGATGGAGGAAAATCATTTTTATGAATGGTATTTAATATTTGATTAGGTTGTTAAATGATTTATAAATATTAGGGTTGTCAAACTGATAAGACCGAATCATGAAAGTATTGATAAATGATTCAGTTGCCAAATATTTGAACATGAGAACATCAACAAAATATTCAATCACACAAGGGCATATAAATAATTTTCTCAAAACCTAAACTTCAAACTTACATTATTTTATTTAAATATAGAAATAAGCTTTATAATTTTCTTCCTATGTATTCCAAGGCTTGTTTAAGAATGTTTTAAAATATTAAAAAAACTTTTGAATCATTGAATTTTTATTTTTTTTTGTAGTGCGAGAGCTTGTCTAGGATTGGACAAGACACAATATTAACTATTTGAAAAAACAAATTAGCAAATTATCAACTAAGAAAGAAATATTGGGACAAATATGCTCTATATTTGAATTAGCTTCTGAGAAGCCCAAACACATTTTTTTTTTTTATAAGTTAAGGGTTTCTAGAAACATATATATATATATATATATATATATATATATATATATATATAAAAACCATTTGTATTGAAAACTGGAAAATGGTTTTTTTTAAAAGGAAAAAACCAATTTTCAGAAACTGTTATGGGATCATACAATTATCAAAACACCTTTATGAAAAAAAAAAACAAGGGTTTAAGGTTTTATGATCATACAATTAACAAAACACCCTTATGATCATACAATTACCAAAACTTCCCAAAATACTTACTAATTAACATCTTAAAACACAAAATATACATAAACCCTTATCGATCCTCTGACAAACAATTTTTTAAAAAATCCTATCAAACTAAAAATAAACACATTTATCATAAGTCAATCCAAACTGAACCATAAGCAATATGTGAAAAAATCTTCTTTTTTTTTTATAATAAAGTGGATAAACCACAGAAGTTCTTTTCCAGTCTGCAGTTTAAGTGAACTGTAAGGAGATCATATGGAGAAAGAAATGTAAAAACATACCACAAGGGAGTATGTGTAAAACAAACCCTTCTACCTTGCAATTTTCATGAGGTTAGGCTGACCATGATATAAATGATAAAATCAAACAGTAATGATAATAAATCCTTTCTTTGATAAGGTTTTGTTAAGAGAATATGAAGCATTGAAGACTTATGTATCTACATACAACATTAAAACTATCATAGAAACATCCGAAGAGAAAAAAAGGAAGGGTGGCAAAAGCAGAGTTCTTGATATGGCTTCCATTAGAGAACAATGCTACCAGAAAGAAAAACTTAAGTTATGTGTTTTAAGTTATTTCAGTGACAGTTGAAGGGGCGGAGGTGTTCCAAACTCATACCACACCAGAGGGAAGACGCAACACCAGATTCCCGCCAACAACACTGCAGAAAAAGAAAATAATGAAAACACACATTGAAAGTTGTATGGAAATATCAAATCTTTTTTTTTTTGCACAGAAAATAAGTGATTCAAGACTCACCTCTTGACATAATAGTAGCAAAAATCAGCGAGGATGAATGTCTGTACTATTTCTGAGAGGAGAACAATAGGGGGCCACAATCCATAGCCCAAAGCCGTTAGCAAGCGTCCATGAGTGTCTAAGACCTATAAGAACAATTTATACCTAAGAAAAGTAATGATTGCATTGATAAAAAATGGATGAGCTTTACCAAGAAATTAAATATCAAAAGACAAGAACTATTATGCATTTATTTTAGCGAAGAATAAAAACAAGTTCTACATTTGAAAAACTATTAGTGAGGACACAATCACCCTCCACATATTATTTAACTTTTAACTTAAAAATTGAACAACAACAACAACAACAACAACAACAACAATTAGGTTGATGCCATCACATATGGACTCTGCTACAAGATCTGTAAAAGGAGCAAAGGAATATGAATTTCAATAAAATATACCAAATCTTTAAATTCTATGATCATTTAAAATGTCTTAATTACCAAAATAACTTCAAATCCATGACAGGTGCCTATATGCACTTTGCTAAAAATAAATAAATAAATCATGAGGCATTGCAAAATAATGCTGGTTTGCCTTTGAAATGTTGCCATGCCAAAGGATATTAAATGCCTCACATCACACAAGAGGTCAAATCTATTGAAGATTATACTGCTTATAAAAATTTAAAAGTGGCAGGATAAGACACTTGAGTAACCTACAACAAACTAAATCTAATAAACACATCAATGGAAAAATGGAAAACTGATGCACTTCATAACAAGTCAACCAATCCTGTGCTTAGGGGAATTCAAATATGAATAAGTTGACAAACAAGAAACCAAGAACCAAAAAGACCAAATCAAACTCCTACAGAAAAAATGTAATAATATCATAACAACTTCCCAGCTAAAACCAAACCTGTAGGATCCAATGAGCACAGCTCAGAAATCTGGCAATTCCCAAAGCAAATACATAGTGTGCTGTAAATGGTTCAACAATCTGTTGAGAATAAATAAATCATTATAAGAAAAAAAATTACTGAAACCAACAAGGAATGTTCTTCAAATTACAGCAATGTACCTGTGTGTTTTGCATCAAGCGCAACTGAGGTAACACTGAAACTGCTTCCAAATAAACACAAAAAGCCCAGCAAATTCTGTTGAATATATTATGTGATGTTGATGGGTGAATTAAGATGGCCAGTATAGCACAAGGAACCACCTAAATCAAAGTTGAAGTGACAAATAAGGATAACTCCAAGCCTAAATAAAAAAAATTTAAAAAAAAACTCTAGGCAAGAGCACCAGAGTCTCCTCTGGTTTTTTTTGCAATTGAACATATATTACAACAGAACAGAAAAAGAAACAAGATTGCTACTAGGAATCTATGAAAATTGTAAAAAATATTTTTTTAAAAAAGAAAGAAAGTAAACTCATTTTAAGATGTAGGACCTCATTATGAAACAACTTACACAATTTTATCACCTATATAATAGGGGGGCATGCTCAGCCTTGACGAGACGAGAAATATGTCCCCCTAATGATACAAAAGGCACTTGAATGATGGTAAATCCTATTAAAACACATGAATGACCTTCCAAAGGAATACACCTAAAATAATATCACATTGCCCATCATATAAAATCCACGAATCAGTAGCAAAAGTACCGCTTCAAAATATCATTACCATTTATTAGCATCCAAACTTTGCGAATAGTGGAAATCTTGGAGTCAAGTTATCACTATTTTATCAATCTATCACCTCATCAGTTAACAACCAACAAAAGTGAAGCATATGTCAAAATACTTGATGCCAATCAAATATCCTTTACTTCCTTTACTTCAATGGTACACATGTTGGAAACAGGTTTATTCTTCACCTCTTTATATTTCAACCATAGAATATCTATAGATTTAAGTGATCATGAAGCCTGAAAGCCATGCATGGGCAGCCACCATTCACTAGAAAACCATTCAATCAAGTACTACCTCCATAAAGTTGCTTGCCATTGCTAGGTTGACTTCGGGATTTGATTGTCCAAAATGCCATCTTTTGTGCAAGTTTTCTGTTCTACCCTCTCCTACCTGCTTAACATGTATTACCTTATCCTCTATCCTCCAACTATCTGTGACCATTTTAATCTCCCAACACTACACACCACCAAGGCAACACCATACCAGAGTCTCTTCAAATGCCTAAATTGCTGATGGGTGTTAAAGGGGTTGAGAAGAACATTACTTAAAAGGTTTCATATTCAAAGCAAATATATGTTGTGAAATTGAACATTACCATATCAGAAGTAAGAATAACTCAGGTAACTAAGTTTATTGTAGTCCAACCACCACCCCACCAAAATACAATTAGATATCAAGTAAAACTTTCTTACAGTAATAGAAGAAAAATGTTTGAAAACTAGTTTTGACCAAATATGTATAATTAAAAAAATTTAATAGTGAGAACATAAGCATGAGATACATCCCTAAGTGATTTGGGTGACAGACACTCACCCAAAGGTTTAAAGGGCAAATCTCTAGAAAGATAATTTCAGAAAGAAAAATGAAAAAACATAAAGATCAGGTAGTCATCAGGTGTTTCTATTCCAAAAACACCAGATCAACTATATGGTGAAATCTGAGAAAAAATATAAAGAAAAATACCCAAACAAATAAATAGACAATGTATTATTCAGGAGAACCCTCACAAAAGCTAGAAGATTATCAGCCAGAACTGATAAATTATACGCTTGACTAAGATAATGTGATGAATCACATATGCTATTCCTATATCGTTCTAGATGCAGTCATGTAACACGAGAAAGGAGGGAAATGCAATGAGCAGCAGAACCATTATATAAAATTGATAGAAGTGAAAAAGAATGGTTACATACTCTAGCAAAAGACTGTAACATAATAATATTATACTTCAAAACAAAGTAAAATGTTCCAGGCAGTAAGATCCAATACAACTAGAACATCATCCATTAGAAAAGATATTTGAGGATTCCCTAGTTTTGTGAAAAAAAAATCAGGAAGAGATACTGTCCCCATAGTTTGTAAGTATACTAAGTATCCAGACATAACTCAAATCTTTATTATAGCAGATAGGCAGAACAGAAAAGTCTCACCACAAAGTATATTGCGAAATTATCTTTATCCTCCATGTAACTGGATTTCAACTTAAACCGCATCATATATATAACCCAAAGTGTAGTACCAAGAGCAGCAGTGTCCAGCAGTGTATGTATATCATATTCCATTACAAAACTACAGTAAAGTCTAACAGCTAAAAACAAAGCTGTCAGGTCCTGAGACTTGAGTGAGAGCCCTGCAATAGGAAGGAAAATAAAAATATTCAGAGGCAGATGCAGTTGTGAACAAACTCAACGTGAAGCCACTATGTCTAAAGCCCAAAACATATCATGTAAAAATTGCTAAAACATGGTTCACAATATGCTCTATTATACAATCATCCCTCAAAAGATTTAAGAGATCATTCTCATCTTCTTATAGTAGTGTAGTGAATTTTTATCAGCTCCTAATGTCCATTTAGCAAAATGATAGGATACTTGAGGCATATGAACAAGTTAATTCTGCTACAGTTCTGCATTATCCCATTGCTCAAGCAACAATCCACCGAATCTTTCCTCAATTCACTTATAGTTTTAGTTCACAAAGCTTAACCTCTGCAATTCACTCAACAATTTGCCATTAAGTCATGGTGAGGCTGTTCCAATCTTCATGAATTGCAAAAAGGGTATACAAATCCTAGCTTTGAAAACATATGCACACAAGGGCTGCCGGATCAAATCCATCACATGTGATCATTATTCATCTTTAAAGAAGAAGGCAAACAAATTCAAGAAACTAAGAAAGTGCCAACATCTCTAGACAAAGTCCATCCCTTGATCAATCCCATAAGAAAAAAGCACAAATCCTAAGAACTAAATTCCCATGATCACGATAAATTCCACCCAAAAAATTCGGCTTTCTCATCTACGAACCATAACAAAATTTCCGATAATTTCCAGAAATTCAAACCACAATCCGACAGCCAACACCAGATCAACCTAAATCAACAGGATCCGAAAAAATAAAATAAAATAACAGAAAACAGCCACCTAAATCTACGATCAGAAAGAGCGAGAAAAGATCGGGGAACAACGACGAACCAGCGCAGGTCTTCTCCTTGATGAGCTTGTAGCTGAGCACGGAGATGCCGAGGGCGTGGACGGCCTCAGCAGCGACGAATAGGTTGTCATGATCGCGAACAACGAGCCTCAAGAAGGCCAGAGCGGCCATCCCGGCCACAACGGCGAGGAAGGCCTTGACCTTGGGAGGCTGGCGGCGCAACCACGCCATCGCCACCCCCACCGGCCGCTTGGCGCCCCTTGTGACTCCCATCGCCGATCCGAAGGTATAAGAACCTAGCCTTTCACTTCGCTCTCCGCGAGCTTGGAAAGAGGTTTTGTTTGGGAGGCAAGATACGGGAACCGGATCCAAGCGTCAAGTTATTGTTATTTATGGGTAAATAATGGATGTAATTATTATTTGCCGGTTTAATAAAACAGTAATACCATTATTGTTAAGAAAATAATATCTTTTTAAAATATTTAGAGATATAATATATATATATATATATATATATATATATATATATATATACTAACCAATCGGCCCATTTGGCATCGCTCCTTATTGGCGTTTCGCCGATTTGCGTTCACGGCAAGTGCGCGGGTCGGCGCCTCTCCTTACATAGCTGATGGGAAGGCACGCGACGGCCGCATAAGTAATCCTCGACGGCCTTTTACTGGCCATCATAAAATATATATATATATATATATATATATATATATATATATATATATATATTATTAAATGACAAGATAAAAAGATTTTATTATTTATATTTATCAGATATAATATTTTTAGTTTTTGTTTTGTGTATTTAAAATTAATTAGAATATAAATAATCCATCCAATTTATTAAACAACTTCCTTAAAAACGTTTGTTACGGTCTTTCTTTTCTAAAACAACGTGCAAACCTCTTTAAACTAATTTCAAAATATTCATTCCTATGAGATGTCATGTCACTGCCCCCGTTGAGTGACAATAGGTAGGCTCGATAATGCTGTACTGGATTGCTTTTAGACTGAGTGGGCAACAAACAATGGTAGCTAAGTTAAGAGTGGATAAGTAATAATTATTTTGGATATTAATGGGAGGAGGTTATATTTCACAGAATAATCATTAAAACAAAAACCAAAGATGGTACCACCGAGCCAAAGTATGAAAGGAAAATTATCAGCTGAAAAGACACAGTAGGTAATGTAAGCATGATTTCCAGATAAACAAACACTTCAACATTATACCAACAACCCTTGGGTCATAATGGTATTCAGGTCTCCACTAAAGGCTTCGTCTCGTTGAGATCTCGAGTTCGAATCGTAGTTGAGGGCACTTTTCTGAGCGTATAAACAGTGATAATGAGCTTTTCTGAGTGTATGAACAATGGTGTAATGAGTGACACTTTCTTACCTATGAACAATGGTAATAAGTGAGACTTTCTTACCCATTGTGTATGTACCCCACCTTCCATTGTCTCATGACGAGAATCGTGCACACCCTTGATTTTGACTTAATAGTTAGCCACTTGGCTAGCCGCTCTTTTTGTTAAAAAAAAAAAAAAACACTTCAACATTATATATTTCTATGGATGTTAAGCATACCTTGGATGGGATTATGGATCTAACACTGTTGCAGGCCACCGACTCCAAACCACAATTGGTACACTAGTGAACATATCTCATAGTAGAAGAGTAGATATAACTGCCTCCTGCACACTTCCAAGTCAGGAATTACAAAAATAAGGGAATAAAAAATGCAAATCTATCATTGACAGAAGATCATACAACTGTTCATTCAAATACTTGGAGAATATTCATCTAATCATTTAAGCTAGACAGAGTCCAGAGAAGGTAGACTATCATATTATCAAATCATGTAGAGATAGAGGAGCAAACAAGTAAGGCTCTTAAGTAAGTACAAATGTTTGATAGCTCAACGGCGCAAAATCCCCAACATCTCATTTTCTTCTGAGCTAGGGGTGATATCTAAAAATTCCATCCATAGTAAAACGATGAGAGGAACATGAAATGTTTTCAAAGTTCAGTCTTTGCTTTTTCTTGTGTTTTCTAACTGATCCTTTTCCATCAAATACTGTGTAATCTGAAGAATCAGCAGGACCATGAAGAAGACCTCTTGAGAGGGGGCCTCATTTGCTTGTCTTCCTCCAGGGATATCATTCCTACGCAAGATGGATCCTCAAGCATCATCTTTGCCACCAGATAACCAGCAATGGACCATGTCTGAAACTTCCGGGCTTGTTTCCCTATGTATCTACCAAGCTTCCCATCATAATATTCTGGCCAGTTATCCTTCGCCAACCTGGATTCTGCAAGCTCAATTGCACGTCTTGCTATTTGAGGACGTCCAGTTTTGATGCATGCAGCAGTTAGAAGCCAAAGAAGCACTGCAGTAAACAACATATAATTAACATTTTAAAAAGGGAAATCATAAAAGGATAACAAAATCTAATTTATACAAGAAAATTTCATAAAATTGATTCTTAACTATACAAGAATCATGAGTTTTATCCTTTCTCATTTATCATATTCCTCCTAATACAAACTGAATGTTACCTTTGAATATCAGTAACACCTTTGAAAGTAAATAATTGCTGAACTAAATTAGAAATAATACAGCAGTATATGCATGAAATTTATGGATCAGCATGCATTTCCAAAGACACTTTAGAGCGCATTTATGGTATTAAGAGTAATTATGGAACACAAATTATACCCAAAATCATGCATTTTTCAATAACATATTCAGCCTGTTTACTATGTATGCTATGAGCAATTAGGCAGGTTTACTAATCAGGCTTTGAAAATTCACCTGGCCAAGATCCACCATTGTGGTAACTCCACCTCGTGTTTTTTGGATCACACCCAGTGACTATTCGCCATTCATGACTTTCTATGGCTGGATAACAAACCTTCATAGGCATCTCACCAACTAATTCCTCCCAACGCTCTTCTATTAAATCCATAATGGCAGCCGACTGCTCTGTTGTTGCCAAAGATGATAAAATAGCAATACAATTACCCAAGCAAAACCAACGAAAATCCATTCTTGCAGGACTAACATTTCCAATGAAATAACCACCCCGAGTAGGCATAAAATCAAAAACCC
Organism: Dioscorea zingiberensis; assembly: GCA_026586065.1. Classification (NCBI taxonomy): domain Eukaryota; kingdom Viridiplantae; phylum Streptophyta; class Magnoliopsida; order Dioscoreales; family Dioscoreaceae; genus Dioscorea; species Dioscorea zingiberensis. The sequence continues at coordinate 4,244,192 of CM048822.1, read as the reverse complement.
AGTCTGGAAGAGAATCAGGCATGACATTGAATTTGTTGACTGCGGTATGAGAGTATTCTTCTGTTTTGTAACGATAAATATCATTAAGCTGCTTAAAATCAAGCCAAAAATAGCTTCTCAAGTGGTAGCTTAAGGCATGAAGTCGTTTAGTTATTCGCTCCACAAATTCCTTCCCCTCATCATCTTGCTTAAGCAATGCCAAAGCACATCTCAAAGCCATGAAAAATAGTGCTTGTATTTCAATGGGATACCCATAGATACCCTACAAAAGTAGAAATAAGCAAATAATTAGCTGAAACTTCCTGAAATTCAAATAATTTGCAGGAAAAACCAGCTTACGAGCTAACCATGTTAGATAAAATCACCAGAAAAAAGGTAATACGATGATTACAAAAAAATTCCCATAAGACATAAAGGAGAGCTGACAATTCTATAAACAAAGAAAACTATCTAATCTAGCTAAGAAGCATGAGAAACCCCTTTCCTGCAAAAATAAAATATACCAAACCACATTGTTCATAGAAACTATGTGAATGAACTAAAAATAAAGATGTATTAAGTTAAATGACAACTAAGATTCATGAAGAATGAAAAAGTTGATAAGTCTGTCTAACACCACTTTTCACTTCTAAACAATTGATCAGGTAATCAACGAAATGCAACTGGTTGAGAAATAAATGCATAAACATTCACATTATAAAAAAGGCAATGAACATCATAATGGAGTGATGGATAGAATAGCAGCCAAGGTCATTATTAATATGCATATCTTCAAAAATATAATATCAAGCTCACCATCCTGCGGTCAATCATACAACAGCCATCAGCGCAAAGCAATGTGGGAAATGTATCAAAACCCTCAGAGAGACACAGAGCCAAAATAAGTCGCATGCCCTTCTGGCATTCAGGCATGTCTGCTAAAGAGGAATCACCCGTATGCTTTGAGTATGCTCGAAGCAATATTATCCACCAAAATCCAGAATCCACAGGAGCAACTCTTCCAATTGCACTTTCCCCAAAATCAGCAATTAAAGTATCATAATTTCGAACAGGGTCATGGAGAACTTTAAAACTTGCAGGCATTACTCCCTGTCCTAGTTTGAAGCGGTCAATCTGCTTTTCCCATGATTGCAGGCGAAGTGTTTTTAGAAGAAAGTTCTTGACAATTTCTGGCTCCTTCATCATCATAAATGCAAGAGCACTTGGGAAGAAGTCTCTGACAAAAACCTGTTCGAATGAACAACATTAGAGTTACTAGCTTTACAGGTTGAACATGTTTGGTCTACATACAAGCTAATATGATAGAAATAGTGGTTTGAACTTTGAGTAAGTATCATTAATATAAAAGTCCCTTGATGTGTACTTAGCTCGACGTGTCAAACACACCAATATGCTTTAAAGAGTTAATAATAGTCTCATATGATAGAAAGTACCTACTGGAAAGTGACCTGATGAAGATGAATGCAGTTTAACTCGATTTAGTTCATTAAAGAAAGTTCACATAAAACTGCTAGAAAAGCTCTCTAAAGTTCACATAAAGCCAGCAAGAGCTACTACAAAAAAGGAAGATATTTCACTATGGTCTAACAATTTGAATTCATCTCCAATGCATGGTTCTAAGTAAGATAAACTTAAATCTTTCACTGTGGACGAAATATGTTAGAGGATCTTAATATAAGTTTTACAAATAGAAAAAGGTTCAGCAGTGCTCAGGATATTTTCGAAAATAAGAAAAAACAAATGAATTGCTGGAGTTGATAAAAGTCTGAGTTTGCAGATAAACTTAATTAGTTAAATTCATGTCGGAAAATGATTTCAGAACTTAAGTAGAGAAAATTGTTCCAATTGCAAATTTGAATTTTGTAAATAAGTATTATGCATTTGATAAGGAGCATTATCCATAGGGTAGCAATTGCTCAATAGAAAATGAATGTGAAATCTAGCAAATTACACATGCAACAAGAATCTAGAAATAAAACCAGTACAGCTTTAAAGCAAACATCCACTCTTCTGTCTGACACAATAACATACTACAAAATTGAGCAAAGGATAACCTGGTTGTAGTTGAGGGCTTCTTCTGAGTGGTCCAAGGCAGCAATAGTCCCGACTCGTAGGCCTCGGAAGTAAACCAAAGATCGCTGAAGAGCTTCCCAACCTTCCACAACCATAGGGGAAGCCTCAGAAAAATTAGACGCCTTTGGAGTGTTTAGAAGAGACCTTTTATCAGGAGAAGGTATACTCTCAAGGTTGTCGTGAAACCTTGAGTTTGCAGGGTTCTTAAAAGATGGCAGAGAGGACATACTCCCAACTGCAAGATCATGCAAGGCATTCTCATCACAAGATTTGTGTCGTTCCATGTGAACTGCTCTAGGGCGATCTTCTAGTTTTGAGAAATCATACTCCTCATTTTTCACATTTAATGGTTTAAGTTTTCTCAAAACATTACTCTGAGGTGATTCCATGGCAGATGTAGGCATAGCTCCAAGCTCTCCAAATGAAGAATCCTGATTGAATAACTGAAACTTATCAACCTTTAATTTGAAGAACAGTAATGTAAGTTTTCAGTTTTATCAAGCTTTCAATGCAAGCATTCTGCACCCATTAATTAAACCACAGGATGTCTGGCAATCTAATAGTGATTATTTCTTCTTTCAAAGCAAATTTCATTATCAATGTTGATTAACAAGGAAAGACAAACACCCACGAATAATTAAAGATCAAGAAGCATCACAAGCTTTTGAACAAAATTTCTAGTCTAAACTGGAAAACCATAAAAAAAGAAAAAGAAAATTATAGTTGAACATCATCCATATCTCTAAAACTTCAGATTATTGAACATCCACCACAACAAGAATCCAACATTCACATCAAGCAATGCAAGACTCTTTCCTCATTTCACATCATAATAACAACGAAACCGCATCAAATAACTCCATTTTCTTTCCCGGTTATTCAACAAAAGTACCACCCAAACAAGTACACATCCAATATTCATCATAAAATAGAAAACACCAGAAAGAAATCAGAGAAAAAAAGAAAAACCCTAAAACCGAGGGGTATTAGCAAGATCAAACAAAAACAAGAAGCAACGAACGAGCATCATATCGAGGGATCAAAGGGTGCAAAAATCAGTGAAGATACCGAGAATGGCTTCGTGATGAACGGGAGTTTTAGGATTCCAAGAGAAGCTTCGAGCTCGGGAATGAAGTGAACGCCTAGGAATACCGAAGGCCGGCGCCGGAGGACAACTGGCGACGAGGGAGACGAATGCGCGATACGAGATATATAAAGGCCCGTGAAACATGAAGAGAGAGACGACCGGTTAAAGCCGGTTCATTCCCGCATATCGCTACCTGTTTACCGGTTGCTACCGGTACTGTAACTTCTCTATTTCTAATTTAGAATATTTTAATTTTATAAAAGGAAAGATATTGATTGTTTTTTTTGTTTGAATTTTAGAGGTAAGTTGGAATAAAAAATGAGCTGATTTTTATGGAGACTTGACTTTATTTATATTTTTTTAATTTTGTAGCTTTAAAAACATTTTTCTTTTCTATCTTAGAGCTTTTGAGTGGAGTTTGTTCCTGAGTTGGAGAAATTGAGCTCAGACTTGGATTAATGGTTTGGTTTAATTGATTTCTTGAAAAAAAATTATTATTATAAAAATTCTCCTTTAATTTTAGGATGAATTATGATAAACCCTAATAGGCATTTGATTTAGTTGACATTTGTAGGAAAATCTAAGACATGCATTGGAATGTGTTAAAAGTATTAATTGAATATGATTAAATTAAATAACTTTATCCCAATTATTACAATAATGTTGTAGATATTGTAAGAAAAAGGGATGGATTGGTGTTATTTATGTGGCTATTATATAAATAGAGATAGTTATAAGATTATAAAAGTACAAAAAGACTCTCACTGCTAACAAGACATGAAAATTGGAATATATTGCCTTTATCTGAAGCTGTAAACTGTCTCATCAATGGCTGGGAATTTTCATACAAATAGATGCTAGAACTAAGAAGCTTTTGCATCATCTCGACGATCAAGATGATCATCACTTGATCATCTCATACAATAAACAATTGGGGAAATTTGAAGCTACATTGGTCATAAAATTTAATAAACACTGTTAGCAGAACTGAAATAATAAAATGAATTTCAAGTCCATAGTCCACTAGGACATCAAATGAGCACATACTGATAAATAAATAACAGACAAAGCACCCGAATGAAAGGCTACATGCGTTAACAACCAACAATTTGTTGATTATTTGCCATTACAACATTGAGTCACTCTAAATTGATTGTTATTTGCCTTGATCAACTTTTATGGATGATTAAAGATGAATTGCGTTAATTGGCTTTAGAGCTAATCAATCGAAACTTACATAACAAAAATACTAGACACAAAAGAAGAGAAGAAAAGGAACGATTAGTGTGATCTAACCTTCTAACTACCAGGGTACCTGATTCTGGAACAGTAATCCAGATTGAACCAGAAGTTTGAGTGAACCATTGTTTACTTAAAGCACTTAAACAGATAAAGCCGCAGATTGTTGCTCAGTTTCTTCAGCTTGCAAGCTCTTGTAATAATTAACCAAGACATTCCACCCACCCGGACACATAAAACCATCGGGAGGGTTCTCCCCGTTTCGTGCATATGTGCGCATCTAGAGGAAGGAGAAAAAGAAAACATAACAAGATGTAAATAGTTACATTCACATGTAAGATATGTCAAGACATGATATATCAAGCAGTCTGCTATGTCTTAATTGAAAGAAGCAGATCACATGGTATTCTTCCATACCTTGGTACCCGATATGAAGAGAAAATCTTTAGCACGGGAAGGATCAAAAAATGCCATCTTCTTTTGCTGTGTGTCATAGGCTGCTACCTAAAGCATTGAAAAGACGTACATTATTCAACTTTCTCTAGATTCTTGTTAATGAATATGTACTACTAATATGCCTTCAAGATTCCTACAGCTCTGGATAATTTAAGATGACAATATAGAAAGGAATTTGACATGGGACTTCACCATAAAACTAATTAATGTAAATTTTACATGTAAATCCAATCAAGGTCAAGACATAAAAGGGTAAATATACCTTGAACGGTAATATGTTCAGCTTTTCTAAACCAGGGGCCATACCCAAAACTTTTTTCCCGTGATCTGGGTCATACAAATCTCTCTTTTCAGTTGGATGACCCATTCCTGCAGGATCACGACCTACAATGTAGAAATTAGCCCCTGCATTTATCCTTGCCTTAGCATGCCATTGTACTTCTGTTGGACCAGCATAGTGCATCGGTGAAGGGAATATTGACACAATGGTGGTCTCAGGATCAAGCACTCCATCTTCTAAAACCTGATGAAAGATCAAAGCTGAAACTATGCATGTTGCATGGAAGTAAAGCAAAAGCAATAAATATTACTCATAAGGGACATTTGAGCCAGTTGAAATGACCTTGCTGTGTTGTTCCATCCTGACATCTAAGGGCACATCATCTGCCTTTGTAAAACCACCTAAAGGATGAAGCAAAAGAATTGGGTTTTTGTACCCCATATCTAAGAGGCGCCTGCGAGTATCATTCATTAATAAAGCATGTCCGTTATGCACAGGGTTTCTCAATTGGAAGGCAAACACTGCATCTGCCTCCCGTTTATCAAATTCCTTGCGAAGTTCACGGGGAGAGAGTCTGTAGTGATCAAGGCCATCATTATACTTTATCGGTTCTATCACTTCAAGATCCCCACCAATGAGCCAATTTCCAGCAGAAGTAATTACTTCCTCAACATAAGGCAACCCTGGAGCAGTTGTGCCCCATGTTCTTGCAATTCTTTCTTCTTTATTATGCTTGTATATCTCAATCCTGAAAATTAGCTATACCATTACATGCCAATACAGCTTAAAGAAAGTAAAACAACAAACTGCCGACAATACAATTCAAAAGAAAGAACAAAAGCAAACAATTTAGTTTTCCGCTCTAACATGCCTTTTACCACTTTTTGAAAATATAATGTGACTAACAGACAGGACCAATATACCAAAATGTTTAAACTAATTTCTCTTCAATAAAGCATTCTAGCAAAGCCTCTCTAAACTCCATAAATCAAATCAACAAGGTAAGATAGCCACTTGAGTTCTCATCTACCGATCAAGGCCTAATCAGGGAACTTGCATTATGCTTCAAGAAACATCATATGTAAATTAAACAACACCTTGGTATTTGATAACTTTAGGATAGGAAAAATATTTGGTTATATTTCTTAGGAGCTGGAACAAGGGCAGTGATGGCTCTACTTGGTTCAAGAAATGATGATATGAACAGAAAACTATATTTATCAAAACTGACAATATAATAGTAACTTTAGCATAAATGACATTATTATTATGAAGCAGCCATGCAGTTTTCTTATCTCATGCACTTCTGGGTTGTCCTTTAAACTTGCATCCACAATTTAGATTTGTTACAAGCCAATGTAGATTCGAAGTGAATCAAGGTATAATTGTTCTTCAATGAATTGTGTTTCAGATCTTTAGCAAGCGCTCCCAATGGTTCTGGTTCACATTATCAGAAGTTGGAAACTGTGCTCCAGATTCTGTCAGGAAAACAGGCCATTTTAGGTTTCCCATCAAGGTTGTTTTTCCCTTCATTTAATCTAGAACTAATTATTTTATTCATTTCATTCTATTTGTTTCAAATCTTCTAAAAAGCAGGAAATTAAATCCATCAAGCAGCATCGTGTGCTACAATTCAGCAGTGATAACTGATAATACATACAACCTCATGCAAACTTTCTGAAAAGACTCCAGCTTGGACCGAATTCACTGTTTTTTTCTTTTCCTAACAAGAGAAAAAGGAACACAAAGCAAAGCCAAACAAACCTTCTGAGAATGGCGACGAGATCTCCCTCCGGCCCGACCAAAGCGACATCACGAGCACCACCAACGCGCTCCTTCTCCTCATCCCCGATGGCCAGAACGATGGGCAAGGACATATTGACCAGAGAGCCGTCCTCCATCCTCAACGAGTTGAAATGGAGGCTCTGCAAGTACTGATCCTCCCTCATGAACCCTCGGAGCGGGCTCGCCCACCCCTCCGACACGACATGCACCCATTCCATGTCCACCCTCCCGATCCGCACCGTCGGCATCGTCTGCGCCTCCTTCCTCCTCATGGCCCGCTCCATCTCCGGCACCACCAGCTCCACCAGCTTGCCCCCGTCCGGCTCTATCAGCGACGCCCGCGCAGCCATCCGCCTGGATCCGAATGAGATGCTCTTCTTCCTTCTAGGATTGGAGAGAGAAAGCAGGCGATGATGGCGGTGGTGAAGGGGAAGAAGAGAAGAAGGTGAAGGCTTGGGTATAAAAAGAGCCATGAGAGATCCTCGGAAACAGGCTTTGGAATCGGAGACACCGGGCTCCTGGACTTGTTTATATATTTATTTATTTTTTCAAGGACCTTATTGAAAAATTATAGAACCGTACATTTATTTTTATATGGACCGTGGTAGTGGTCAATGGAATACGAATGTTTGTATGAGCCTTAGATTTGATTTCAGATTAAACTAATTGATTTGAATAAGGAACACCACCAACACTAACTAGGTAAAAGAAAGAATAAAGGAGAATCTAAAAAGCATCCTCGAGTGGTGTGTGATTGGTTTGAATGAGGATCATTAACAGTTTAACACTATCGCTGTCTAATCAATGATTAGAGTTTGGTTCTTTTGGTAAAAGAATAAGGAGAATCCAACGAGCATCTTCCATTGGCATTGCTCGAGTGTGTGATTGGTTGGTATGCGTTGAACTGGAGGTGGCTGTATGATATTGATGTGGGTGCTTAGTTTTCATGACCACTGGTTCCTCTTGGGACCATTCTTGATAATTTCTTTTTAAATGAGTGAAGTGCAAAGTGTACAAGGAGAGGGTTGTACAGGCTTAGTGAACCAACCACGCAAGTTTTTCCTGGATTGATCTCTCAGCTTCAATTAAATTCTGAACGTAAGCACGATTGTGAATGGAAACAGAGGATGATAGATAGCTACATGTATGTAAGAACTGGGGGGAAAACCAAAAAGCTTTTATTTACAGTACACCTTCTGAAATGCTAAAGTAAATTGGTCAAAGTTTTATTATATTTGGTGATACTTGACCCGCAGGGGGAAAAACCGCAAATGACACGGTGCGGACTAGAGGGTAATTGATTCGGAAATCCAAAAACCTCGGGTGGGTTTAAAAGTCGGAGCGACTTTTTGGTAAAAAAGTGAAATTTTGAAGGTTTTTTTATAGCAATTTTCTTTTTTTTATACTCTCATTATAGCTTGATAATCCAAAGACTTGATTAAAATTACAAAAGCATTACACAATAAATTCCCACACAAACACCTGATTAAGTATATGATTTTTTGCAAATTGTGAAGCAATAAAGTTTCTGCTCATCAATTTCTCCTTTGAAATGATGCACAGGTTTTCTTTCAATCTTCATCAGCTACCGACTTTTTGAGAGCTAACACAAACCAATTTACAGGTAATTTATGCTTCTCATTGTAGAATACAGGAGGAAACATGTAAAAGGTATAGGAGAATAGTTCATGGATCATGTGGTACCAACCTGTCATCATAATTCATAATCGACCATGATAATAAAAACATTTCAAGAAATCTGCCAGAAAAAGAAGATTGCTGAAGGCATACATCCCAGACTGCAATGAGTTTTGTCAACAAGCTTTAGGAAACTATGTGCCATATGAACCCCCAGAGGTTGCAATCCAAAAATGCTGAAGGTGTATCTGTAAGAGTTTTAGAACCTTAAGAAGTCTGAGGGAGCTGCTTGGCAGCCTTTGCCACAGCCTGAAGTAAACAAGGCAGTTATTGAATCGAACGCTTCATTCAGGTTATAAATGTCATGCTCTTTAGCTTATCAAAAGATAAACGACGACCAACAGCAATAGGCATCCACACTATTCAAGGGACAGATTATTGGTGCTACGAATGTTGCGCTGCTGCTCAGTGATCCCTTTGGCTAAGCGCATTGGTAAGGAAGTCATCCCGAATGGTCTCCCAGTATAAGATAAGCCCATGAGCTTAGGCTTGAACCACCTTCTGAGACACAAACCATTTATCCGTATTTTTCCATATGATTCATCACCTACATAAGGAAGTTCTAATCTCCTCAATAAGGAACCAACAGCCTGGCCAACCCTGCATCATTGAAGGACACAAAGTCAACCAACAATTGTTGAAACAAAATTTCAGAAGGCTTGAAGTCTGGCTACACAATCTAGTGGTAGTAGTATACTGCAACAAGGCATGTTTGACAACTAAGCTTGCAATACCATTCTTGTAAGAAAAAGAAAAAGGCTCAGTTGTACGTAAGAACTGAACTACTATCATCTGAAATCTAGTGAAGGGCATAAAAACAATTCAGACCTTGCAACAATTAATACCAAAAGCTTAAATAAACCATCAAGTTAGATGAAAAGCAGAAAAAACAGTTTGAAAAACTTGATTCATTAAATCAAGGAAGAAGGTGGCACATAGTCCAGAAGTGTCAGAAAACAGTCGAGACCGATGCATAAATCACACAGATTCCACTGCACCAATTACTACTTCGAGAAATCAATAAAAGGGGGCATCCCAACTTATGTGACCAGATAGATTTCTTCGTATGTAATAACAATGGATAGTCAGATGACCTGCTTTGACATCACCAAGGTTTTCGAGGGTTCATGCATGCACCATCTAAAGAATTTTTGAATTTATAGGAATTGAAGGCTCCAGACCACGAATTAGTTCAGAGACCCAGCTTTAAAATCTGTATGTTTAGACTCCAAACGTAACAGATCAAGATCTCTAGTCTATACAAGAAATTAACCGACTCAATTAAATCCGAACTGATTTATCTAGTTTGGGGAAATGACATACTAAAAGCACTTGTATAGTGATATTAGAACTCCACTAACATAGTATGTAAGTTTATGATTTTCTGTATGTTGTGGTCCTCGGAATGCAACTATAAATCCATAGTTTCCGTACTATAGCATGCATGTTTTTAGGCATCTTTTAATTGAACACACTAAGTTCTTATATGTAAAGTATCATATTTTATGACCATCTTATCGAAAGTTAGGGAAAATGTCACAAACTATTCAAAGCATATCCATATGCTTCAGAAATATACTTCACCTTCCGGCGAGGTTGATTTTTCTTTTTTCATTGGCAGACTCAATTCTTGTTTTTTCTGTAGGTAATAAGATGATGATGTTTGGTAACCTTGCTCCTGCAACAAGTCAAGTGCTGCTTCAAAAAGTAATCCATATAATCAAATTTAGCGTCAAAACTAAATCATCACATAACCTGAAAGATTCAATTTCTACATGAAGTTCTTCATGTTATATTCAACAGATAGAAAACCTTCCCATTTGCTCAGGGAAACAAAAAAACATTAAGAATTATAGAAAATGTAGTCCTACTGAATGCCACTAAGCTGGAGTATGACCAAATAATAAGCCAATAAAATAAGTAAAATGAAACAGTAGTAATTAAAAATTTGATGAATAAATTCACTGTGTTCATCAAGGGCTCATTACCAGCAGCCAGCCGATGCTTCAAACCTTTCAAGATTGTTAATATATAAACCTGCAAGATTTTCAAAGACAGAATAAGATGACTAATTTCACATAACATTTCCTCTAACAAATAACAGTCACGACAAAAGATAATGATGGAACATGAAAGTAGCTTCTTTGTCTGGCAAAACAATCTAACCTCAATAATATGAATCTGCAACTTCCTAGAATCAACAATGATTGGACTGTCTTTGAAGGATATGCGTGGAACCACACCCAATGAAGCAGCTTCCTGAAATACAGAAAGTCAGAAAGTCTGTTGACTGCAATATTCTTTTTTCCATTTTTATTTTATTTTATTTTATTTCGAGGAAAAAATTTGAACCCAACTATGTCAAAAAGATTATCAGGAAATGTTGTTTAGATTATTCATACACCTCAAGCACAGAAAACGATCTGGTATCATACTCTCCAAACCCATCAATCAATGAATAGATATTTGAGGATCTTGAAGTGTCAATGCTGACACCTAAATTTTGGGCAAAACTCTCTTTCACTGTACCATCACGAGGAAACTGCAAGCAACCCAAAACTTGAGAAAATACTTCAATTGTAGGTATCACACGAGCAGCAATTGTTTCACGATATGCCATTATTGCACATGATGCCCTGTCAAATTTAAATATCAGGAAAACTTCAAACAAAAAGGCAAAATTGGCCTAAATGAAAGCTTTTGTCGCATAGGACAATTAAATTACACAAGAAAAAGCCATATATGATGGGGTATTTTAAATGTGCAAGTGGTCCCTGAACCAAGAACCTTTGATCAATTGGCTCCCTGAGCTAAGAGAAAATGTGGGCCATGTTGTCCCTCTTTCCCCTATTTTCTTAGTTCAATGATCAAATTGACCCACTTTTGAGTTTAAAGACTCAATCGACCAAAGATTTTTAGTTTATGAACCACTCCTGTACTTACACCATATTTATAAAATAAAAAAGATAGTATACTAATGAAGTTTGATTTTAGGATAAAATGGCTCATTAATGTGCCATAGCTTTCCCAAGCAACAACAATATCAGTGCATGAGAACAGTTCACTAAGAAAAGACTAAGTTGATCTACCAATGGGGGAAAAGCACCATGACAGACCAAAGAAAGGAAGTCCGGTGTTACAAAGCTCCTGCTATGCGTAGAGTCCGGGGAAGGGTCGGACCACTTGGGTCTATTGTATGTAGCCTTACCTTGCATTTTTTGCAAAAAGTTGTTTCCACGACTCAAATCCATGGCCTCCAGGTCACGACCAAAGACAAACAAAAAAAGATAGGCACCTAGGGAGTTGTGGTAGATGAAATTAAGGTACATGTAGTGGTAAAGGGCAAATCCTTTTCCATGAGTATTTAAAAAATACCAAATAGTATTTAGAAATGAAGGTCAGCAGCTACTACATTATAGGCAAAATAGAGAGTTAACAATCGTAAAGTTAAAGAAATCTAGAAAGGCAAGTTAGACATGTTGGGTTTTGAGTTGCAATGCTAATTGTAAAGGAGTGAGCCAATCATTTACAAGAAAATGGAAGATACAGGCTGAAAAAGGATTCAGATGTTCGTAAGTATAGACCCAAAAGATGGTGTTCAGTGCATTTTAGACCAATTAAAATTACTTTCCACATGCCCTCAAAAGGTTAAAACCATGTTGAGGGGTTACACCATTCAACATAAAACCTTGAAATTGCTAGTTTAAGGTCAGATCCAAGCAGAAGTCAGCAAACATGAACCTGACTGAGAGGAAATCCTCAATTCTATCCGATACAGCCTTGGACATGAATGGAGCCTTACCAAATCTAGAATGCCCACCTGGGTATTTGGCTATTAAAAAATTGTTCTCTTAATGATATCTGGTTTTAGCTCATTGAGTTGAGAACAAACTTTTAAGTTTCACCGACTTAGAATACTTGTGGTTTGCATGATTCACGAATTTTATCTGACAACCATAATTGAAAAGAGGATGAATGAGGTCTACATATTTGAGAAAGGAATTATCAAAAGTAATGATTTGCACAAAACCCATAAATGATAGGTCAGGAGTTAAATCATTAGTTGGCTTCATGCAGACAAAACAAAAGACTTATCATGTAACAAGTAAAACTACATAGTTCAGAAACATCTGAAGAAATTATATAGCTTTCACACGTTTATAAATATTGATGATTAGCATTGCAAGGCGAGTTACAAAAAGCCAAACTTAGGGAACATGTGTATCCATTCGCCATGTTTTAAAGACATGTACTAGGTAAATCCACGCTTTTTAAGTAGCATTTACACAGTTATTCTCATCTATAGATGTCATTAGTATAAATTCATTTACACATCAACTTGAACCCAGAGCATAAATAACTTACACATTGGCTAGAGATGACATATGTTGCTGCATGACTAATTACATATATCAGACACAAAAACACATGTTATCTATCATTACAGAGTATAGACTAATAACCCCCATAGTCAACTATTCTGTATTTGGACCTTCAAAATTTATCATATATTATACTTGGCCCATGTCTACCTGGCATCTTTATCTTAGTGCCCCACATCATACCATGTTGATAATTAAGACAGGTTATACCCACCACTTTCAAACACAGTTGATGCATGCTTTCTAAATTTAAAAATTTTAAAGTTCCAATTGGATTTATAATGAAACACATTACCATTTGTTTTCAATATGAGGTCTTCCACCATCAAAAGATACTACATGCTCACCAAGGGAAGAGGCCTTCTGAAAACTTCTTAGGCACAAACCTAGAAAGACATTAAAAAAACACCCTGGGCAATAAGCGTTCACATAAAGCCAAATACAAAGAAAACAAATTGCAATAAAATGCAAAATATTTATACCAAAATCTTACTCCCACAATGCTTTTAGTAATCAGAAAAACCAAACAATTTTTGAGAAATCTAGAAATTTTTGCATGTCAACGCCCTTGTACTTCCTGGAAATTAATTTTCTTACCAGTCAAGCATCGGCACATTATGAGGTTGGGAAGAATGCCGTCCTTTTTGGCCTTTGACAGCAGTGTGAAGCCTAGTTCTGCCTCATCCATCCTTTAAGCAAAAAAAACTATGAATCAGATACCAGAGTTTTGATTAAAAATTTAAAAAGTTGAAAAATATTACTTTTCACATGCCACTACGAGAATAGAATATGTAATTTCATTCGGGTGCACTCCAGCTTCCCTCATTTCATCAAGAACTTCAATAGACTTCAGTAGTTGGCCACCATCACCTGCAATAAAACCATAAAGACCTAGAAATTTAACCCCAGAAAAGGGAATATTAGACAAGAAAGCCATCCTATGCACAAGGAGGACCCTCAATGCAGTAGCCAAACCAAATCTAAAAACATTGATAAGAAATTCTATTTTCATTGGAAGAGTCCTTGTAAAAGGTCTCAATACATTTAAAAGAAATAGCACTCATGGTACTTTAGCTACTCATGATTTTTGGAAATCCTCATATAAGTGAATGGGGACATCCTCAACTACCCAATTGAACACTTCGGCCAACACTTATGCATTATCCGCAAAAGAAGTAGGAAAATGAATCAACTTTCACGACATTAGTGTTCAAGCCCATCATAACTTCACAAGAACAAAACAAGCATCTCAAGAGCAATGCTCCTTTAAGACCAAAATGGCTCAACAGAACTGAATTATCCACATATTTTCAGTTTGTGATCCCCTCCCCACCTTATAAAACCTTAGCAAAAGTAAGCATACAGCCTATGATGTCAAATACTAAGATAATAAGGATAATGATAATTATAATGTTAATGTTAATAATGACCATAATAATAATGATTATGATAATAATAATTATCATCATCTTCATATAATGATAATCATAATCATAATTATAATCATCATGCAGTTTCTTTGTGAAGAGACATACATAAGGATGTCAGTAAAGCATTAAGGGTGGAAACAGTTGGAAGTAATTTAACAGCCTTGATGTCCTCATATAGCTCTAGTGCCTTCTGCCAATTCTTTCCCTGACACAAAAGGTAGTCTATATGTTAACACTATCAAATTGTGAATTTATAGAACAAAATGGACATCAAAAAGTTCTCTAACAAAGAGAGTTTCTGATTTTCAAGAATACTTGAATAAAATGCATAAATCAAGTCATTTGTGAAGGAACATACATTGCAACAAGCTCCCATCAATGAACTGTAGGACACGCTTCCAATTTGTACTCCTCTAGCTTTCGCATCTTGCAGGATTTCAAAGGCCACATCCACCTTTCCGGCGTGACCAGCAACATCTATCAAAGTGCTGAGAAACATCTGCAGGACATGACAGTCAACTATTGAGAGAGAGACAGATAGAGAGAGAGAGTTGTTTCACCTAAAAGAAATAGCTGTGCTGATGAAGAAACTTTCAATTCTACAATAGAAAATTATTAGAAGAGAAGAGGAATCAAAGCATTCTGGTCGAAGTGTATCTTGTTTTTGTCAGATATTGTAGAACATGTCCAGATACAAGTTGAATATTCATAGATAACATTCACTAGCTGCATACATAATTACTGTGAGCATTTCTGAAACCAATTCCACACTTCCATATTGCATGATTTTGAGTTTTCCTATACCATTGTCCATCCAATAATTGCAAATCTAAATATGAATGATCCACAGCTGAACTTCATCACAAATGCCCAGACCATTGCTTACAAGTTTCTGCAAAACTGTCCTCACCCTATTTCAATCTTGTTCTCCACTAGTCTAAAATGTATTTTGTCCAGTTCTGCACATTGCCCTTCCTAATTATGCCACTGACATTCAAGATGGTCATCTCATTTCAATTCAAGCTAGAGACTTTTAAAGCATGACTTTCTAACCCAAAATACATTCCATCTGTTATTAGTGGAGTTAAACCTGTACTTGATTTCAAAGATGTGAGAATCAAATAACACAAAATTACTCCAATTCTTCATGTATTAAGCTCTATTTATATTAGATATGACATAAGAAAGCAAGGAAAAGAATTTGAGCATTGTTCATAATCAATTTAAACGGGGTGATTGAGTATTTACCGATTATCATTCTCACAAAGAGCCTTAAATGTATTTTATATCTCCAGAGTTGCAATATCTACATCTACATTCTATTTCTAGGAACCCTATTACCATCAAGCACCAAAAAAGCAAAGCACCATGGTTTGTGCATCATCAAGAGTATGGTCATAACAAATAATTACCTCATCCGGTATCACACCTTTCTTTTTCATGTCATCATATACGCTAAGTGCAAAATCAAGATCACCTGTCTGGCTACAGCTGCGAACAGCAATTGTGTATACCACAGGTGTGCCCTTTATATTGTATTGATCAAGCATTTTGTAGACTTCATGAGCTCGTTCAACCTATAAACAATCACTTATATTACTCGAAGTTTGACTATAGTCAACAAGCTAGTATTCAAAACCTGTATGCAGGAGTATCCAGATAGAAGTTCAAAATAATCCTGAAATTACTGTTGTTTGGCACCTGACCAGCTTGGATGCATGTTCTCATCAAAGCACCTACAGTGACATGATCAGGATCTAATGGTTTTGGTTCTGCCCTCATTTCTGCTAAAACGTCAAATGCACGATCCACTGCTCCCGATTGACCACATGCAGTAATCAAAGCGTTGAAGACAACACGATCAGGCTGCACTCTCTACTGCATATAATGCCTCATTAAGAAGAAAACCAAGATGAATTATCAAAAGTAAAAGAAATTGCATACTCCAGTCTAGACAGCTTTAGTTTGAATTTCAGGAAAACCATTTATATGCTACAAAATTTCAAAACTTCTCCACAAGCATACCTTGGATCTCATAATTCCATAAGCACCAAATGCTTTAGCCACCTGTCCAGCTCTGGCACAACCATCAATAAGTGCACCATACGTATTAACATTGGGTTCCACCCCAGCATTGACCATTTCATGAAAAACCTAGAAGAAAACTTCAAAAACATTCAACAAATGAAGAAAACCTTAATACATTATATAAAATATTAAAGGTGAGTCTGTACCATAAATAATCAGATATGTATGTAGCAGACTCTTTAAACAGAGACACAATGATCTTTATTTCTCACTTTGCTTTCAAAATTAGCCAACAGGTAATACAAATTACAGTACAGACATGAGACGTAAAATGATACTAACGACAATCTGTCTGAGACATCAGTGGCCCTCTTGTTAATCAAGAGCTCAAATGCGAATATGTAAAAGATATTAGATCTAGCTGAACAAAAATAACTCCTACTAGCCTTTTGAAAGATAAAAAACAATCTTAAGTCAGCAACCTTGAGCATACAAGATATCCAGAGACGACCTTAGGTTGTAAATAGTACCAGGTCATATAATAATCAGAACAGTAATAGCATATATATAATTGAATCCGCAAAACCCAGTTGTGCAGATAATAAATGAAATAAGCAGGCATTTACAATTTAACATGTCTACACCAACAGAAAACGGTTAGGCCAACATACTTCAAACATTGCATCAACTTTTCCACATTTAGCACATGTTGATATCAGCGTGGTGTAAAGCTTGCAGTCAGGTTTTAGCCCCGTCTCTTTGACAAGCAGCATAACTTGGAAAGCTCCTAAATACAGAATGAGGAGATAAAGTATTTGAACATCATCTGGTAAACTATGCATGATAAAATGGAACATTTATAACAGACCAAAAATTTAATACGAAACAATTGCAAATACCTTCAAAATCTTGTGAGCTTGCACATACAGACAAAAGCATATTGAATGTGCTCAGTGTTGGTTTCTTAATTAGTCTAACAAAACGAAAAGCCTCTTTCAGAGTCTTTTGCTTTTTGCACACATTCAAGAATTTTACGGGATTAACCTGAAGTTACAGAAAGATAACAGACTGTGAAGAACAGAGTAGGAACTGGAGTTATAAAAAGAATAACTTGGTCAAAACTAACAGTTAAATATCCACCTTGTCCATGTCTAAAGAGCTCTTTCGTTCCACACTTTCCAGTAAATTCAAACAGTCGCTTAACCTGATAGACAACATAATTGTAAAAGTTAATTATGAGACATAGGAGAAATGATATGAGGAGCCTTAACTTGATGCCAGTAAAAATCTATTACAAGTAGGAAAACTTTGTAGAAAGCACATCTTTATTAGGCACTTTCTTTTGAGACATTTTGGAAAAGTTAAGAGTTGAAAATATACAATACCTAGCACTTCTTAAAAGGCTGTTATAGGCTCTTAAGTAGTCAGGCAGACTATCTGCATCTTTAACAAGGTTACCATTAGACTGAGGGAATCCAGACTTCTTATCATGAATTTGATCCTGGAATCTTTTTCCAATATCTCTTGTAAGGCCACGGGTACTTCTTATATGTTTTTCTTTATTCATGGAGACTTCCTTAGTGCATGTCATTGGTACTGGGGCTTCTGAATAATCTGCAAAACTGAGACATATCATTCAAAACATGCAAGTATGATCAAATAATAAATATATGAGCATCTGTCAGAGCTGAAGGGAACACAGACAATAGTCAAGGGAAATAAAATTTGGAGGTATGAAATCCTAATTAGAAACCATTAGTCTCTGAGTAAAACCTGCAGAGAAAGGAGAAGCATTAACCACAACATCTGTCCTCCTTTGTGAAGACCGTAGTTGAGAATGAGAGGCATTGCCATCCTGAAGAGTAAATTTAGAGAACTCTGCGGTGAAACTTTTGAAGATTGATACATCAGGTTGCTTTCTTGCACTTGAACCAGTGAAATTCCCAGTCAATTGCATGTGAGGCCCATTATAGCTGACAGCCCCAGAAGTATGCTTAAGCTGGCTATCTGCATTTCTCTCTCTATATCCATTCTCTAGAGGGATATAGCAACTAGGTTTGTTCTCCATTGTCATAAGAGGGTTGTCAGAGACTGCCATATCTTCATGTTGCCTTCCCTCCTTAAATCCTGGAATATTGACGTGAAAATTTCCTTGTTCTATTACACCTAAGTTATCAGGCACCATAAATAAACCACCAAACTCTTCGGGCAAAATTATGTCAGCCAATTCTGTATCAGTGTGAATGGAAGCAATTCTGGTCCTTGATTCCTGTAAAACTCATCGGGTGAAAACTTGTAACAAGACAAAACTGTTGTCTGACGTTTTAACTGCTTGGTATCATTCAAGAACAAAATGTAATGAGAATCAACAGAGCTAAGCTCACCTTCAAGAGGTGCTCTGCTTCTGCATTGAGGTTGTTAACTTCTTCAGTCTTCGATATATGCTTTCCTGATTTGAGAAGTTCAGTGCCTGGTGGAACACAAACTTTTTCCAGCTCTGAAGACTATACCAAGCCGCCCTCACCATATTATGAAGGGAAATCAGAACTTTTTTTTTAATATTGTCGAGCTACCAATCAGGCACAGAAATCAATAGAACTTGAATCCAAAAGGAAATCATAGAAATGTCTCAGAGCATAGAAGATCAAGCAAAGAATGAAAATGTCCATAAAAAATCAATATATTGGTGAAACAATTCTGCTTAGAGAAGAAGGCCTAAGCTGGTGCGAATAGAATCATGCATCACAAAGTCAAATTGCAAAGGCATAAATTTCCTTATTTAGTGGATTTGGAAGCCCTAATGTCACTAATATAATATTGTATGGTTTGATTTTGGTAAAAGAGTTTCCTATTTTCAGAACATTGCAACTCCAGAATGGTTTAAATGATTGGAACAAGATCTAGTCAATCAATATGATAAGGTGCTAAGCTGTGGAAAAAAATGAACTGAAGAAAAATTGTTACTGGCAGGAACATTACACTTGAACAAAAAGCAGCATGATGCTAAGAAACTAAAAACAAGTACAGCACAATAAGAAAATAATACCAGCAAGTGACTCGGCAATCTAAATCCAGTCTGTCACATCACTAATCAGCAAATCCCAGTCCAAAAGGATTATAACTGGTGGCAGTTCAATGGAAAGTCTCTTAATTAACTAAAAAGTTACGCATCACAAGAAAAGAGAAGTAAAAACTCCAAGAAAGGGAAAAATGTATTTAATAATAAATGCAACTGATGAACCCAATAATTATCATTTTGCATCTTCCTGGTAATCAAATCAATTGCAACTGCACCAAAACCTTAGCCAAGCATAAACCTTAGGTTTCTCCATAATATACACCAGTGCACTCCCATGATCATCCCATGGCTAATTCGATCAATGATGCATATATTGAAAGTGGATGCCTGGTTATCATTATGACTAACTGAACAGTGATCACTGGGCTTCAGTTTTTTGAGAATGCATGCCCATTTTTTATCATTCAAGCATGATCAGGAAAACCATAACCTAAATTGAATCAATCACTGGAAAACTCAATGGGATTATAGAAATTAAATTCCTCTAAACAGTAACCAATTCAATAAGATAGAACTCACTTGCACGCAATGCTACCATTGAACCAATTCTACACCCAAGAAATCAAGAACCCACAGACGCTTCTAATAAGAATAACATTGAAAAATCCAAGAACTCACTTCCGGGCCTTCACGCCTTCTTCTGGAGATGTTCATATAAATCACTTGCAGCGCCATGAAAGCCACGACAGCAACGGCAGCTACGAGTACAGGGCATTGGAAATCTTGGAAGAAGCTCCGCGGGGAAGAATAGCCTCGAAACCCCAGTTTCTTGCATCGCCGCCGTCTAGGTCGAGTACCGTGGAGCCTGCGATGATTCCCGCTTCCGAAGAACTCTTTCCGGATAGAGCTGGAGAGATGAAACTGGGAGGAGGAGGAGTAGGGGAACGAAACAGTGGAAATTAGGGTTTGGGGTCTCGGAGCGAGGACGAGCTCCATGGCTGTGGAGAAGTGGATGAGAGGAGTGAGGAGCTTATAGAGCGTGGAGAGGATGAGAGGAAAATATCTTGCTCGCTTTCTTGGTGAATTAAGGTTGGGCGGTATGGTGCACTCGCCAGATGATTTCTTTTAACCTGGTTCGCTGCATATCCGATTCTGATACCGTGTGTCCAGCAGAAATGCTATGCTATCATGCTACAGTATGCACGATAGCATACCGTGGGGTGTCCCCTAATAATCTAATATGGGTTTGGGTGCTGGTTTATTTAAGGCCTAAATATACTATTCATTCTCATCTTTATAATTGATATTCATTTTATCCACGTATATTTTAAAATATTGATTCGATTAGTATACTTTGTATATTTGTTCAATACCATCTCTGACGCTGATGTGGCAGTACAAATGAAATACAACATAATTTTCTGATTTTTCCTATTTACACATGGCAGTATTTTGCTGACGTGGCATACGTATTCTGCCACATCAACAAAATAGTAATTTTAAAAGAATAAATTATTTTTTTAAAAAAAATACTTGTTTAAAATAATATTTTTTAAAAAAATATTTAAAAAAAATATTAAAAATTATTATTTTGTTGACGTGGCATAATATGTATGCCACTTCAGCAAAATACCTCCACGTGTAAATAAGAAAAATAAAAAAATTGTGTTGTATTTCATATGTGCTACCACGTCAGCGTCAGGGACGATATTGAACAAAATATGTAAAGTACAGGGACCGTATTGAACATTTTTAAAGTATAGGGACGAAAATAAATATTGGGGTATAGTACAGGGATAAATAGTATATTTAAGCCTTTATTTAAAGTTGTTTGGGTGTTGGTTTCTCCACGACAGCGTCACTGTAGAAACTAGGGTAAATTCTATGGTGTCATGCTACAATAGTTAGTAGCCACGGCACCACACTGTAGGGCACCCTTGGGGTAGGGTGTAGGTACTAAATGTATAATAATTGTCGAATATTTAAATTAGTCTTTCTATTATATTGAATGGGTCCATTTGATTCTTTTATTATAATTTGAGCTCTGGGATGTTTTTATTTTCATGATTGAAAAAATCCCTCCCTCATACGGATGTGTTTTTCCAAAGCAATGATGTGGCATTGTTACTCATTAAGATATTATTAAGAAATTCACAAAAAAGATTAATGACCCATTAATAGTTTACTAACCGAATGCGGATCCGATTTGGATCTGCACCAAATACCTAAATCTCCACCCTCTAGGCTCTATCCCTTAATCATGAAATCCCTAAATCGTAACGGCCATCCACCACCAACTCCAGTCGGACTGTCTTAGATCGTGACAGTGTCGCCTTTCACCAATGACCACCATCACAAGCAAAGGTCACCGTACCCTGCTAACGTCCACCGCCGCGCCAATTGAAGTTCATGCGTTCCTCCCAACGTCAATTATATTGAGCAATGGTTGTTATATTTGTATTTTGATGTTTGAGCAATGGTTATTCTATTTATATTGAATTGGTGATGCTTTGCAAAAACACTCACATAATACACAATGCAGAAACATAGATGAATGTCTTTATATGTAACTTTGCATAAAACACAGATGGGTTAAACCTTATGGTCTATTTTACAATAAATAGAAATATATATATATATATATGTGTGTGTGTGTGTGTGTGTTTCACCTTCTAAAAACACATATGAATATTTTTACATGATATCTTCCTTCTTTGTCATTGCTATTGATCATCCATCTCCTAAAACAAACACTAACTGAAAAGGAAGAAAAAAAGAAGAAAAAAAAAGGACCACAAATCGGGTTGGTGGGTTATAAATCGACGTCGGGAAGTATGCACAAACTTCAATCGATGTGGCAGTGGACGTCAGCGGGGTGGGGTGACCTTCACTTGCGGTGGTGGTCGTTGGCGGGGGTGGCGCTATCACGATTTAGGGCAGTTCGGCTAGAGTCGGTGGTAAATGACTGTCACGATCTAAGGATTTCGCGATCAAGGGATAGAGAGGGGAGATTTAGGTATTGGGTGCAAATCCAAATCGGATCCGCACTCGGTTAGTAAACGGTTAATGAAATGAATCATTAACCGTTTTCGTGAATTTCTTAATAATATTTTAATGAGCAACAATGCCACATTAGTACCTTAGAAAAAAACAGACATTCGTCTGAGGGAGAGATTAACATTTCTCAATCATGAAAATAGAGAGACCCCTAGAACTCAAATTATAATAGATGGTCGATTCGGTATAATAGAGAAACTAATTAGGATATTCGACCTATAATAATTGGGTGTCAGGGTACCCCACGACACCGATGTCTTCACAAGGTCTAGTCCCATGTTTGTACATAACATTTCATTCCGGATATAAAATTAGATAAAATAAATTTATATATAATTATAAATATTTTAATTTATTTTATGATATCTAACAAGCAAAATAATATTGATTGTTGATTATTAGATAATTAATGATATTTATTATTAATTGATAGATAAAAAAAATCTAAAGCACTGATTTCAAATAACTTTCTTTAGCAACTAAAACAAAATGCAAGACATCCAAAAAGACGAAACAAAAATCCAAAACAAGGCAAAAGATGTGCTCTGAAAGCAATGAAACAATGCACCATTGCACCCAAATCAAACGCCCACTTCCCTACCATGGGATCAAAACAAACTACAAAAGACTAACCTTAAACACCAAAACCATTATTAATCAGTGCATTATGAATAAACACACAATAATAACAAAAGTCAATGAAACGTTAACAGAAGATTAAAAAAAGGAAACAACTGTTCTGATTTCTCCATTCTAATGCCGCGGTGCGAGAAGAGTTCTCAGATCGCACCACCAACCAACCATGCTCCGCTGCCTACCCCTCTTCGCCTTCTTCATCGCCCTGTCAGCATCCCAACCAGATCCCAGATCCCCGAAGCTCATCTTCATCCTCGCCGGGCAGAGCAACATGGCCGGCCGCGGAGGCGTGGTGAACGGCACCTGGGATCACATCATCCCCCCTGAATGCTCCCCAGACCCATCCATCCTCCGCCTCAACGCACACCTCCGATGGGAGCCGGCGCACGAGCCGCTCCACGCGGACATCGACGTGCTGAAGACCTGCGGAGTGGGGCCGGGGATGGCGTTCGCCAACGCCATCCGATCGGCGGGGTGCAAGGGCGAGATCGGGCTGGTGCCTTGCGCGATCGGGGGAACGAATATAAGCGAATGGGAGAAGGGGACAGGGTTGTACGAGAGGATGCTGAGGAGGACGAGGGCGGCGGTGGAGGAGGGGGGAGGAAGTGTGGCGGCGTTGCTGTGGTACCAAGGGGAGAGCGACGCGAAGGAGAGGGCGGAAGCGGAGGCGTACGCCGGAAGGATGGTGAGGATGGTTCGAGACCTCCGGGCGGATCTGGCGGCGCCGCACTTACTTGTGATCCAGGTACGCGGATTCGTTTTTGACCGTCTGATCTTGCTTTAATTGCTTATGTACATGCGGGGATCATGGAATCCCGACGAGGTTGTCGGCCGGGCTGTTGGTCGTTTGGGTCAAGTGCGATGGACTTATTTATTAAGAGGATCAATAATTTAATGCTGGTTTGCTCACGTGGTAGGACGGTCAACTTGGTCAATATCCAGTTATTTCAAATATGACACTGCTTTAAGATTTGGATTTCAAACATGATTGGTATGATTAAGAGATAACTTGTGTTTATGTTTGAATAAGATTCTTTATTAGCTTATTTTAAAATAAAAATATTTTATTTCAAAGAGATGAATACTCTGTATTGCAGAATAAGTTATTATTGGGATATGTTTTGGCTATTATTAATCCAGAAATAAAAGGTCTATCATGCTTTTGTTCTCCATCCAAATGTTGCCTAATAGAAGATTGATAGAATAGAATGCTATGTGATGGGCCTAAAGTATCAATGATTTTTTTTATCATAAATGTCACATGTTATGTAGAACTTTGCAAACAAGGTACTCGCACTGGTTGATCAACTTTGTAGCATTTAGCCTGGTTTCTGTCACTTGCTAACATTGAGAAAACTATTGCAAAATTATTAAAATTTAAGTAGTTTTTCCGCTACAAGAAATATACTCTATAGCGACGGATTATAACAACCGTTTATAAATCCTTTGCCACTGGAGGTTTAGCGGCGGAAAATACAACTTTACCGACAGATATATCTGCCGTTATACGGTGTAGTTACATCCCTATAGCAGGAAGTTGGTGCTACTGTGACTAATAAATATTAGGTGGATTTTTTAATATGAGAATTCTGAGTATGCAGGAAGTTGTACTTAACTAAAGCACCAATACAAATACATGATTCGGTAATTTGATGAACAGAATGTATTAATAGATTGTTAATGAGAGAGTGTCTGCATTCAGGTGGCTCTTGCATCATCAGAAGGAAATTTCACAGAGATTGTAAGGGAGGCACAAAAAGGAATCAAGCTTCCCAATGTTGTGTGTGTTGATGCCAAAGGATTGGCACTGGAAGAGGATAACTTGCATCTTACCACACAGTCTCAAGTTCATGTTGGTAAGATGTTGGCTGCTGCCTATCTTAGGCATGCTAAATCCCATCTTCAAAGGTAACACCTTATAATTATATATTTCATAAAACAAAAATGATAAGTGAGACTCAATACTAATTCTACTCTTTTTATTGTCATCATGTTAGAAGTCTCTTTGAAAATTGTCAGGCCTCCATGGAGTATAATCTATTCTTGATTCTCCTGCTGAAGATCTCATGTTTACTGATCTTATAATGAGGTAATAATGTCTCTGTGGAATTAGGATGTTTTCAGAGCTTACTGCAGATCAAAAATAGTATTTGTTTTAAAATTATATTTGACACCTTGTAAATGGCCTAGTAAGTGATTTATTTTAACTCCTTTGTTGTAGACAAGGTGTATATTTCATTCATTTGCTATTAAATTTTATCAATTCCATCACCGTTTTTAACACTGCTGAGCATCAATCAGTAGTTCCATTTTATCTTAATTAATCCTTTTCTTGTCCACTGTAAATATAGGATTGCATATAGTGTGTCTGTAATTTACTCATTGTATATGCTGTGTTTTTTGCTTTTTAAAAAAGAAAAATTCTTGCATGTGAAAAAATTTGAACAACTAAAATTGGCTGTATCATTCCTGTCACAAAGAGAGTTGACGATTCAAAACATCTTAAATATATTTATAGTGGTTTGTTCACATTTATATATAAAAAATGATAATTAATTTTTATAATAACACCAATTATAAAAACTCATATAATTGATTTATTATGAGCGATAAGCCGTGTTCGAGTTAACCTAATTTTTAAGAAAATTAACAGATTTGAGTTGCAAGTCCCAGAATGGGAGCTTTGGCGCAACGTTAAAGTTGTCGTCATCTCGAGTAATGAAAACAATCTCTTACAAAAAAGAAACATGATAAAGCTGCATATAATAGACCCAAATAGTCTAATCTTTTTCCGAATCCGGCGCATGCAGGAGCTTTGTATTACCGAGCTACCCTTTTTTGAGTTGCAAGTCCTGGATCCAAATTAAATGGCTTTTACCTTCAATTATGATTGAACTCAGCTAAACCCTTACAATAATCAGATATGATGATCATAATCATTTCCAACACTTTTTATTTATACTTATTATGATGACATGCAAATGCCATGAATGTTGGGCTCCTACTATCCAAAATCAACGACTAATATAATCCTATGTCAAGGAAAAACAATTTGGACAGTTCTTGCAATTACATCATGCTCAAGGACTTTGGTACAGACTTTATTGGAGAAATCCAAGAAATATACATATACATATATAATATAAAAGTAAAAGTTATAGAAATTATAAGTAACATGATATAAAAATACCAGGTCCCTTAAGAGATGGAATTCTGATCCGGGACCGAATCTCCATTTTTATAAGATAAGGATGCAGGAGTCCGGATCTATTCCACGCGTGAGCTGCTGAACCCATTTAAACCTACGGCATATGGAATTGTTCCGCGTGTGAGCTGTTGAACTTATACATGTTCTTGAAGTTCTTCAGGGGTGCTTGTCACTTTATTTTTACAAAAAAAAAAAAACATGATATAAAATCAATGCCTCGTTATTCTATAAACTAAAACTTTTTAAATTTATAAGTTCCTGATAATATATTGAATCGAGTCCATGATACTCATTTTGAACTAATAATATATATTTTGCCAGGTGCTGCACCAATTGTGGTCATCCATTCCACATCCTTCCTTCCCGTTCTGAACATCATTTTCATTTCCAGGTTTCCCCCTGTCCCCCCTCCCAGAAACTGCCTGCCAAACAGCACTCAAATTCATCTCCTTTCTCTATCTGTCCATCAAAAAACATCATTCTCAATATCCCCAGAGTTCTCCTCTTCTACGTCTCCTCAAAGAATGAATCCCACCAACCCCTCCTGGAGTTTGCACCTATGAAAACTTAGATCAGACCTTTTTATCTCTTCTTCCAGTCCCTTTGATTGATCGATGACCAACCCTGAAGAAAATTGAGACAATACTACTGACAAGTAGTCATGCCTTACCTAACAGCTAGCAAAAGCTCTTCTTATATCTACTTAATTTATTCCTTTCTTTTGTCAAGAGAACCAGTTCCGAGACCAGGTTCCTCCAATGCTCTGACAGAATGGAACAATGTTCAATACCTACCAAAAGAATCAGATAAATTAACTGTACGTGTGGGAAAAAGATCAAATTCTACAAAAGCAGCCTTGTTCCTTTCAACTACTTCAATGCATTGTACCATAAATCATCGATAATGTATTAATTATGAGGAATTAGGATCATTCTACAAGCATCAATATGGCCACTATCCAGACTAGTTGATGAACATCTGTCTATTCTCCATGAAAGTGATCAGCTCTGAAGATGACATCCATTAATTAATTGTTATGAAACCACTGTTTGATTTTCTTGGTAAAAGGTTCTTCTCTTTATATATATTGTAAGTTACAGAAAGAGAAAGAGTTTCATGAAATGAGATGGCATGAGAATTTGTGTCTGGGTCCATGGGGTCCTTGACCGCCATATGTCATGTGTGTCTACAAATGGTGGCCTAGTTTCTGTAGATGATTTGGTTGAAGGGGAGTAGAGCATGTGCTATCACATGACACCATGAAGGTACCTCATAGTATTGAGCCGTTTAGGGGTCTTTTCAACTTCACTGTTGCTGAAGATCCACTGTCCTCCATTACCACTGATAGTGATGCATACTGCTACTATTACCTTGCACCAGTTTCATTTTCAGCTTTGAGGTAAATTAAACTTATCTATATTACAAGGAAACATAAAGATTATAAATACGCAACTTAGTACCGAAATTTTTTTATGTTATAGATTATTTGTGTTCATGAAACTAGATATCGATGATAGATAATATGATATACGTACTTCACACTAAATAAGTAGATTATGATTTTACGATTTACAATAAGGAGAATAAGATTATGTATCAACGTTAAAAAGTATTGCATAATAAAATTCAATAATAATAGAAAAGGATGGTTTAATTCTACAGCGGTATCCGGATCGTATGTTGGGTAATTGACGATTGAAGACGCTCCGAGTTGAGCACCCACTCAAAATGGGGAAGTAGTTTGGTAATTCACGGATTAGCAAAGTTCCGGGTTTGAGTCGGCGTTTATGACACAGCGGTTAAGAGTCGAGGGCCATCACCTAAGATCACGCTTTGATCCCAGTCTGGTATAGTCTTTATGGCAAAATATATATATATATATATATATATATATATATATATAATAAAATCCAATAATTTGTGGAATCATTGATTAATGAAGTGACATGAAAAGAGTGGAGTACTGTAATAAAGGGATGGAAGTGATGAGCTGAAGGAGCTGATCATGGTGGTAATGAAGGTGGTGGTCCAAAGTTTTGTGGGATGACAACACTTGCAAGCTAAGGAGCTGTTAATTAATGGTTTTGTAGATTTAGAGTTAGCTCGATGAATGAAATGGAGATGAGTTGGTGGGTCATGAACTGATGATAAGGGCCCTCTCGTTCACCTTTCTCTATTGCTTGAATCATGTTTCAACTACTTAATAAACGTACCAATTAACAACATTGAGATCAAACTGCACGTACGAAGTTGCACATGCTCTCAATGTCGGCTGTTGCATGGGACTGCCAACTCTATTCAACGTGTAGTGTAACTGTGGAATATTAGAGGTACAATGGGACAGCTCATCCATGCAACAGTGTTATATATATATATATATATATATATATATATATATATATATATATATATTATTATGATATTTGTAAATAAATTAGAGAAAAAAATACATGTAAAAATAGAACAATTTGACTTGAGAGCAATGTATTTCAAACAAAACATCAAAGGGTTGTTTGGATTAGTTTATGATTTTTTTTTTCCAGTTTAATAGGACTTTTGAAAAAAAGGGTTGCTTAGTGTAAGTTAAACATTTTTGTTATTTTTATATTTGGATAGGTTAATTAAAAGTAGTTTTATAATAATAATAATAATAATAATAAATGGTGTTTTGGTAATTGATATTTTTCAAAATAATTTTAAAAATGTTTGAAAGAGGTGTTTTTGGTAATTGACACTTTTTAAAATAGTTTATACCAAACAATTTTTTTCTCCAGAAGCTACAAATCACTGACTTCTAAAAAAACATTTTTTCAGCTTTTTTTTATAGCTTCTACTTTTATGAAAAACATCCAAACATGTTTTCTTTTCCCATTAATGCTTAACTTACTTAAAAAAGCGCTTTTAGCGGAAAAAAAACCATACAAACACCTCCTAAGAATATATATATATATATATATATATATATATATATATATATAAACATATATATATTTGAAATTACATATAATTTCAAAGAGTTTATCTTTTTAGAATAATGAATGGAGATAGGTGAAATGTCACTTACAAATTATGTCATTTATGTTTTGTTAAAAGAAAAATCTAAACATTAGGAATTATTAGTAAAAGATATAAAAAGAAAACTTTTTTTAAGATAGTTAAATATAGTAATATATGATTAATATGGTTGAACCAACTCTGAATAATGTCATGTTATGAGATGGATATAAATAAATATACTAAAAACATTACATTACAACAAAAAGTCTTTAAGACTCTCATTCCAAATAATAAAAAATCCAAATTTTTGGGAGAAAAATCTTATCAATTTTAAGATAGCAAAAAAAAGTCTAAAAGTAAAAGTCCAAAACCAAGTGTTTCAACATATTTATACCCTAAAGAAAACAATCAAGAAATTTGAAATTTATAACGTCAACTTAATTCCTTTGCCTAACAATTTCATGAAAGTAATTAGTATCTAATTCCTTTCTTTGTATATCTTTTAAAAAGAGTTCTTGTCAAAGAGTAATAGTCACTAGTCAAGTTTGGGGTCTCGAACCAAACTTTATATATATAAGCTTTATACTTGCCGAAAGATCGTAAAAGAAAAACATGCACCTATTTATATATATATATTTTTCTATTTTCCAAGAAAACATGCATTCTCAATGGACAAGGAACCATTCTTTCCTTCCTTTAATTGATGAATTAAATGTTGTTGTCGGATTGATCACTTCAACTAAAAATTCTCTTCAAATTTGTAGAATGACTTAGTTTATAAGTTTTGGTCTTAATTTCAAACGTGCCTTTGATTTTCGGGCAAAACAAACATGACTAAGTATGTTTGAAATATAACTATATGACAAATCAATACTTTTCAAAAAGACGTATAAGAAATAATAACCATAATAATAAAAATTAATGTGTAAAAATATACCCCTATCAACAATAATTTCTTCATTAAGAACGACTTTGAATAATTTTTTTTATGTGGTTGAATTTCTCAAATCATAATTTACACAATAACACATTTATTTATTTTTTTGAAAAGATAGATAAACCACATTTATTTATAATAAGCGTTTACGTATAGCAGAGTATATAAGAAAGAATCCCGAAAACCTGGTTGGTTCCGGAGCTTTACCACTATCACACCGTGCTCTAAGGGGATTCGTCATGATCGAATATCATTGGTTGTATGGGGGGATGTGTCCTCGAAATCGTCATCAAGAGGTACCTCCATGCATCTCCTCTCTGGTTAACGTTAAGTTTGTTTGTTTTTTTTTTTTTCTCTCTGGACTCCACCGCCACCAGCTTTTGCGTTTTGGACTTGTATGTTGCATCAAACCAAGAAAACATTAAGAAATTAATATCCTTAATAATATATTTTTACAATATATATATATATATATATATATTTCAACCCAATTATGGACATATCATAAGAATATAATAGAAAGGTCAAATACCCTATTTAGTCCCTCTATTATTACGATTTGTTCCTTTGCTCTATAAAGCATCTTCCTTTAATTTTCACGTTTGTATGCTTTTAAATCCCTCCCGAAGTTTATAGCGAAAAGCGTAAATAAATAAAAAAGCTTGTGGAAGGATTTAAAAGACACAAATGTAAAATTAAAGGGACCAAAAAGGCATGTTTTATATTAGAGGGACCCAAAGGGATAAATTGTAATAATAGAGGGACTAAATAGGGTATTTGACCAAAAAATTATGTACTAAAAAGGATGAAAATCAGAGTGGGGACTAAGAAAACAAGTTTTTTTTTTCCATTTCAGGGGTGTGACTGAAAAATACAAGTGAATGAAATGAAGAAGAGATTTAGTGGCATAAGTTAAGTTGAGTGGGACCCAAGGGGTGAATCACGACTCTAATATGCAAGAAACGTCGCGCAATATAGACCATAATTTGATGAGCTCTATGTGGATCTTTCTATGACTATAAAAAAAATAATTAGTGGAGTTGGTTGTTGACTTTAAGCATTTATTTGAATTATTGGATGTTTCTTAAAAAGATTCCTCTATCCCTGTCTCTCTTGATTTGATATTTCTCATGATAAAAATTGCTACTAAATAACATTTTCAATTTAAAAAAATGCTAAAATACAAAAATTTCATGTCCCAATAATACTTTATATCGCTAACAAAGTCTCACCCAAGACTCGATGTTATTTTTATTTGTTTAAAATGAAGACTCGATGTTATTAATATAATGATCATATCGTTCTATTATTTTGAAAGATTTATGTCTTAATATAAATTAAAAGGTATTATTTGATGTCTCTACAAAAATATGTATTTACTTAATTGCTCATGCAAAAATGATGTTAGCATATATTTTTCTTGTAAAATATGTTTTATTGTTTATATAATACTGTTATCAGCCATAGTTAGCAATAATTAAAATTTTGACTTTTAACTATAACTAAATTGTTCATCTTTGGAGCCTATGAAATCTATAAAATAAGAAAAAAATAATTAAAATGATATATCAATAAGCTTATTTTAATAATTTTTCGTCATTCCATCTTAGTTAACCACAAAAGTACATAAGCAAAAAGAGTGATTTGTTGGGATACACAAGCAAAAATAATTTTTATATAGGTATTTAAATAATTCTAAACTTTACAACGCAAGTAAAAACCCATGTAAAGTATATCAAATTTTATTAAGTAAAAAATATGATTTGTGCAAAATAAAATTCACTCAAAATGAGAAAAAAACTATAAAAAAAATCTCAAGAAAAGAAAATGGATTCATTTATGAGAATATGTACATGTACTTTGTTACGAGGGAAAATATTTGAAGACTATGCATTGAGGTGAGAGCCCAATTATCAAAGTAAACGCTTGGTCATCCAACGACGGATAATAAATTTCATAAGAAACTTAAAGCATGGATTTAGTGGTCTCTCCATGCTAAAAGAAGGTCCTTAACTCATGGGGACGAGGAGGATACGTTGTACGTTGTATTATGGTTCCACTTTGATTGAGCTCAAGCAACTTTCTTTATCCCTCTTTGAATCCTCTCTAAGTTCTCTTTCTCTTTCTTTTTTTCTATCCACTCTTTCTCTCTTCTCCATTCAAAGTTACTAACTTAATTGAGTGTCGAAGGCTTTTCCGAGCATGAGTACTCTGAGCTCTTTGCTTCACAGTTTTGTTTCAAATACCACACATGAGTCATTGGACATGTGAGTTTGACACATTTAAGGCGAGAGTCATAAGTCATAGGAAAAAAGCCTAAAAGCCTATTCTCTAACAAACTTTGCTGAACAAGCGCGGTACAAAAAGTGCAATAAGCGGGTGTATCAATCGATTGCGTAAGATCGACAGTAGCAACTCTTTCTGTAAGATTCGATCCCTGGAGATTGATCTCATAAAGATCAAATCACTTGAAGCATTTCAACCTTTATCGGTCTCTTTCACCCGTGCTGATCAAGTGATTTCAAGAGGAGTAGATATCTGCATCAATATACTGTATATTTACATAATTAAATGAAAAGGATGTTGCATGGAAAATTACCTGCTCATGTCATGACTCCGTGAGAGAAGCAAAAATGAATTGATTGAATTTGGAAAATGGAATTAAGATTTGAGGTGGTCTAATATGGTTGGTTTGAAGTTGCATTCCAAGTCTCAATCACTGGACACGTGCACTGCATCCAAACTTTTCAGAGTGGACCTTCACTCACGTGTCGATTTATTTGTGTGGCCTCTGTGACTTTTCAACTCTCTAAACACCTTTCAATTTTGCACCCTCACTCTCAATATTCCCCCCCAAATTTATTCACTTGCTTTTCATACAATACTTCACATCAATAAAATGTGCCATATATTTCCCCATCTAACAGTACCTAAATTATTCATATACTCTTCATTCTTTTTTTTTTCTTTTCTTTTTTTAATTTCACTTTTTCTTTTCGGATGTTTCGTTCGATACTTTAGCATCATAATTTTTAATGTGTTCGTAAAATATGATATAATTAGAGTATATAGGAAAATAATGTTAGAAAATGAAGATGAAAAATTAGAACCTATCTTTGTGTGAAATGGTGCTTGGTTATATTTTGAGAAATCATATTCTTGCCTTGGTCGGCAATGAGAATCTAACAAGATTCGAGGTTGAACAGAATTGATAGAAGTGGGGGGAAAAGGTGAAAAAATTCCAAGAATCAAGGAGCCATGGATAGCGTTTCTGAACATATTGAGAATCCCTTGGACTTTCATAATGCTTAGAAGCCAAATCGGTAAAAAAGCTAAAATTCAAAAAGACACACGCAGGTCAAAAGAAGTCTTTAATTCACACATGATTCTGCAATGGTGAAGAGAGAGGACCCAGAAGAATCATAGAAGTAGTCAATAAATAAACATGATTTATCTATTTTTTTTTGGATAAATGAATTATAGGTCTTTAGAAACAGTATTCAGGGACCCCTCCTCCCACTATTTGCTACAGCTCCCAACACACTTATCTCAGGACCCCACGGGATAAAATAAACAGTGTCAGGGATCTTGAATTAATTATTTTCTTTTTTTAAAAAAAGAATAACTTTATATATTAGAATTTTATTGATTTTATTGATAATTAGTGAAATAAAATACATATAATTAGAAGAGATTTTGCTTTTTTTTGTTATCAATGTGATGTAATTGTGAAAAGAGATTATTTTTTTCTTGTTAGGATGAATCAAAACATATAATTATTCCAACTAAAATAGTTTTGAAATAAAAAAAAACTAAATTCTCTTGAGACGTTTCTTTCTTTGACTAGTTAGAAATAGAAAATTACTTACATTTATTTATTTATTAAATCATTTAAAATAAGAAACGTTATACCAACTCCTATAAATGAATCAAATATTTTAATCATTTCATGATAACTATAAAATTTGACCCTCAAATCCTACGAAAAGTTTTGTGTTGTTGTAATTCAGAATCTATGTAAGGACTAAAATGAAAAAAAACTTTACTCAAGCCATTGGTCCACGTGGCTTCAGATCGGTACCCCGCCGCCAACTTGTGTCAGTTGTTCCCGCAGGACAGCGGATCTTATCCTGATACTGTAGAGAAGAGAGAATTCTCCAATTTATTTATTTATTTATTTTTCTCCTGAAGAAGGCCACCAGCTCCAACTCAAGCATGAACAATATGTGCGAAATCGGTTCAACATAATTATGCTTGCACCTTACAAAAGGAAGGGTTCGATCCTGGGACCCGTCCATAAAGATTAAAACCCACATCTTAACAAAAGAACCCGATACAAATAGATTGTTAGTAGTCCTCCAGTAACTATTAAAATATATATATAGGGATCTGATATGGTCCGGCCGGCCGCACTTGCGGTCAGCTAGTTTTATCAAATCCCTACATGGGCAGGGCCTCAGACCCCCTTTATTAGATCCCTATAGAGGCCCGCCATATAGAGTAGTGGTAAAGCAGTTTGCGGCTGGTCGGACTGTATCACTACTATATATATATATATATATATATATATATTTTTTTTTTAAAAAAAAAAAATCTAAAATATCTCCGTGCCCTCCATGGATTTAAACCCCCCAGGACCTGAGGTTCTCTTTAACAACAAAAAGAAAGAAAGAAAGAAACGAAACAGAGAAGCAGAGAAGGGGACCAATCTACTACTACTAATACTACTACTACCACCACTATACTTGTTCATTATTTCCAATTGGAAGAAATGGAAGAACAAGAAGAGCTCCATCTTGTGGAGAAGAGAACTCCATCCAGATTCAAAAGAGTCTGTGTTTTCTGTGGGAGTAGTCCAGGCAAGAAGGCCAGTTACCAGCTTGCTGCCATCCAACTCGGCCATGAATTGGTTTGCTTTCATATTTTAATCATTTCTCTTCATCTCTTTAATTAATTTGTTTGGGATCACTCTGTTTCACTCTTTCTTCTTCTTGTTCTTCTTTAATTTCCTTTTAATTTTCCAGGTGGAGAGGAACATAGACTTAGTCTATGGAGGTGGTAGTGTTGGTCTAATGGGTCTTGTTTCCCAAGCTGTCTTTCATGGTGGTCGCCATGTCATCGGGTAATGAAAATTCACTCTCTCTGGAAATTAATTAAAACAGTTCTTCTTCTCAGTATAGAACGTTCTGTTTTAATTTTCATGGCGGTGTTTTAATTGCAGGGTTATTCCCAAGACTCTGATGCCCAGAGAGGTACAAAATTTTAAGATTTTGTTTTTCATTTCATTGTTAAATTCTGAGAATATTGTTTTGTGATCGATGAGAATGAAAACAGATAACTGGAGAAACAGTGGGAGAAGTGAGACCCGTTTCAGGGATGCATCAGAGGAAAGCAGAGATGTCTCGCCAGGCTGACGCTTTCATTGCATTGCCTGGTAATTCATTCATTCATTCATATTAACTAGAGAAACTGAAAACCATGCACGTGTGGGCTCATCTCTAATGTTATGTCAACCACCGCATACATACACTACATTTACCTTTTTTTTTAATTTTAATTTTAAGGTGGTTATGGAACACTGGAAGAACTTCTTGAAGTTATTACATGGGCTCAATTAGGGATTCACAATAAACCGGTAATTTAATTTGTTATATTCATTGTTATTTTGTATTTATATATAGTGTCGTGTGTACTGTATATATGAATTAATAATAAAGGTTTGCATCTGTTTGTTTGTAGGTGGGTTTGTTGAATGTTGATGGATATTACAACTCGTTATTGTCGTTCATTGACAAGGCTGTCGATGAGGGGTTCATTACCCCGGCAGCTCGGCATATCATCGTCTCTGCTCCGACTGCTCATGAATTGTTATTTAAACTCGAGGTATTAATTATATATCTCAAAATTAGCAAAAATTAAAATTAAAATTAGATTAAAATGAATGAATCTTTGGGTATTGATGTAGGAATATGTGCCAACATATGAAGAGGGTGCACCGAAACTGAGCTGGGAGATGGAGCTGTGCCAATCTCCAAAGTCCGATATCTCCCGTTGACCCGGCAAAGTGTACAGTTGACCAAATCTCATGTACCCCTGCTTTTTTTTTAAATTAAAGGAGTCAAATTATTGGAAATGTTTATGATTCTCTTTTTGAGCTATTTCACAAAAGCTCTGTATCTCTTCAACCAAGCATTGTTTTTTGTGGTTGAAAAGAGCTTATGGTTGTGTCTCTTGGCTTTTGGATGGGTGTCGGTAAACCTAATTGTGATTAATGGAGGGTGAGAAGCTTAATTAATGGGGATGATCACTATGAGAGTGGGTCCTTAATCAGGGCCATGGGATGGGAACACGTGGAGTTAGAAGGGTGGGTGGTGATGTGAGTGGTGATGGAGATCACAACAATGGATAAGGTAAGAGTTGTCTATGGGGTTGTCAAAGTTCAAACAAGTTTTTTCTTATTTGGGAATACCAAGAAAAAAAAAATGGGGTGATCACAGCAGTGGATGAATAAGATAAGAGTTTGGAGTTAACCAATGGCCTGTTAGTCTATTGGTACTGGATTTCTTGTATAGGATTTTATTAGTTGGGACAATCTCAAATTTCAACATCTACAACCACAAAGTGAGGGTATGGACACACAGATACCATGTTGTCTACCCTTGACTTTTAAGAGGCTCTTATCGTCTATGTCAAAAAAAAGAGTAAGATTTCGGAGTTATGCTTCTCAGTTTATTTTACTAACTTTAAAGTTGATTAGTTCATTCTTCCTTATAAAAAGAGATTAAGAGTCTAAATCACACCCATAATTAGTGATTTGTCAATATTTATAATATATATTATAAAAAAATAGGTTTATTACAAATATCATATCAATTTGATAAAATTGAATAGTATATGATATCATATCATATTTAAATCTTGAAAACTTTAATTTTCTAATTGATTGAACTAATGTGATGATGGAGGACCTTAATATAACTTCTAAATATTGTAATAGAAAGAATGAAAATAGTTTTGGGTATTTTATTTAATATTATAATAAAGTATTAATTAAAAAAGAAGAAAAAAATAAAAAATAAATAAAATAGAATATCAGACAACAACATGTGGAAGAACAGTACAAGCTTTCCCTTAAGACCAACCCAAAGATAGAGAACCATCATAAATACCATGAAAATGAGACCAAAAAGAGTTTCAATCTCTCACTTTTCAAACAAAAAGAAAAAAAAGGACAGCAACATTATCAACCCTAATAAGTAATAACTTCTCCATCTCTCATCCTCCTTAATCCCCACACAAGTACATTTCCATGCTCCATAGGTTATTATAGAGCCTAAAAAACCCTAATACCACCTAGAGGTCTCAAACCAGGTGAGAAACATAGCATATTCTAGAACGTAAAACACCAGAGTACAAAGCATCCGAACGGACTACCTATTATATTTTACTAATATGTAACTAATTTATTAAATAGTTTTTTATTTACCATGAAAAAAATAGCTAAATCACTTATTACCTCTCATTATTCAATAATATCTCATAATCCTCTATTTTATATTTATTCTACTTGTTGTTATTCATGGGTCAAACTCTTATATTTTAACCTAGATTAGATGTAAAATCTAATGTTATAATAATATATGTAAAAGGACCATTTTGATGTTTTGATATATCATATCTTTTTTATTGCATTCTTTCTCACATTCTCAAGTGAGTAATTTAGCAACACAAAAGGTATATACAATTTACTCAATTTTAGTTTATGATATTCTTTATAATGAAAAGCTAATTATTATGTTTTATTTTGAATATCTTACAAATATATATTTTTTATTTTTAATCCATGAGATTGCAAATTAAATAAAAATATAGGTACGTTGTTCCCATTTTTTTCGTTTATAAATTAAACATAAATTTACTTATAGCCCCCTTAATAAAACCAAAATTTACTTATAACCCCTAGTAAAATATTTTTAAATTTTTATTAATCATGGATAAATATCAACTATAAAAGGAAGAGGATATTTTTATTTTTTTCTTGATATTTTAAATAATTTAAAAAATATATTTAAGGCTTTTGGTTAAAAGAATTAACTCTGGGATGATAAATAGAATAAAATTAAAACATGGGGTCAGGGGATATTATTGGAAAATAATAGGATGATAAATGATTTCACTATTTTTCAGGATAACACAAAAAAAAACTCACTAAATTGTTAACCAATCTATTTAATAAACAAGTTAAAAATCCTTGAACTCGAACTATCTCACTCTTTTATGAACTCAAAATAATAATACACTTGTCTCTTATAAAATAGACAAGGGGATTAATATCTATAGTTATTTAACTTTTAGTCCTTTAAATAGTGCCCAAATTGCTTATAGATCCCTTGGGGGGTATAGGGGTTTAGTGTAATAGTATTTTGAGTGTGTATGTTTTGGGTAGAGAATAGTATCAAATAGTACCAGAAACTAAAAGATAATTTACCCTAATATCTATTGTATTTGAGTATTAGTATCTATTTTCATAGGTAATCTATTTTATGTGAAAGTTTTCATGGTACTATATTGAATAGCGTAAAGAGTACCACAAGCTTCATGCAGACTAGTGAATGACTATGAAGTAGTGGTCATGTAGAAGAGGCTTTGTGGCATCTCCATCACCATGCATATCATTGAAAAAAGGCACCTCCAAAGTTGTTTCCATCCTAGTATGCTTAAAATGATGCCAAAAAGAATGGCATTTTCAAGACATTCACTAAACTCCATTTGACAAGTTGAGCAATTCTCAGAGCACCCCAAAAACGTTTCAAGAGCATGCAACACAACTTGCAATTAATGTTTGTATCTTTGCATGAAGTTTCCTCCCTCCTTAACCTTCAGTAAAGACACTGAAATGAAATATTGGTGGAAATAAACTTTAGTTGGCAGTGAATCCTTGGGTAAAAGAAGCTTGGCTTTCATCCGAGAGAGGATAGACAAACTCCCCCATATAGCGAATTATTAGAGGGCCAATGTATCTGAATAGATACTAGAGACGTCCCTGGGCTGATGTGACATGCTTACCGGTCCATGTTAGTGGAGATGTCCTACCACTATTTTGGCCATGTTTGAATTGGCTTATAAAAAAATAAATTTTTTTTTCAATTTCATTAAAGGATATTTAAAAAAACGGGTTTTTGAAGTAAATTAAACACTTATGTTATTTTATGTGTTTAGATATATTAATTAAGAACTACTTTTATAATAATAATAATAATAATAATAGTAATGTTTTAGTAATTAATTTTTATTTTTCAAAATAGCTTGGGAAAGGCTTAAAAATGGTGTTTTGATAATTGACATTTTCAAAAACAACTTCTTTAGAAGCTAACCACTAACTTTTGAAAAAAATTTGTTTTTCAGTTTTTTTTAGCTTCTATTTCTTTGAAAAAACTAATACAAACAGATTTTTTTTTTTAATCCCAGAGGTTCTTAACTTATAAAAAAACGCTTTTAAAAAAAACAATTAATCCAAACAGCCCCTTTATCTTATAGTTTGCACTACTGTTGATCATATTTAACCATATGTTTTTATTAACCTATAAATGAATATAATTTATTCACTTTTATAATAATTAAAATAAAAACTTGAGTTGGAGGAACAAAAAGTTTCATGGTTTTGCTGATTTTTACATTCTTTATATTCCAAAATTAATTAACAAGAAACAGAGCAAATCATTCAAACAATACAAAGGCCCAAAAGATGATTGAAGCCTACTTGTCATTCAAAACAGTCAGAATGAGAGAAGATTAGGTGGTCTAGTTTAAGATTAAAGCATAAGACTGAACTCTCTCTCTCTCTCTCTCTCTCTCTCTCTCTCTCTATATATATATATATATATATATATATATATATATACATATAAACTCTATTAACATGCGCACCACCTTCTTCTTCTTGGTGATAGAATTGTTGTTTGTTTGTTTGGTTTTGTTGATTAGTTTGAGAAGAAAGACATCCAAATAAAAAGCATCACTCTTCATCCACTTTAAAGTTCAAACTACTACTAATACTACTCCCTTTCTCTTTAGTAATAAAGTGACCAGACTTCTTTATCTTCAACTTTAGCATCAATAGAAGAAGTTAACAAGGGGAAACAACTAATCATCATATTATACCAAAATTATATATATATATATATATATAGAAAAGTTTAGACTGTTATTATACATCCATGTTCATTTATATTATTTCTCAACAAGTTCATATTGTAATTAAAATAAATCTCTTTGACAAATTTGTGTAGTGTTTGCTTCTCATATTCATTTATATGTGTGTGTTTTATTTATTTATATATAAGAAGGAATTTATCAGCTGTAATTATGAGAGTTTGGAGGGGTTTAATATAAAAGTAGAACTAGATGATAGTCACCATTTGTTATTGCTTTCTATTTCGGCCACTATTTTAAAGCATGATTTACTACCCAACTTTAAATTTACTTTTTAAGCCACTCACCTCGCTACTACTGCTAACGACGCGTTTCAAAGATTTATTGAGACGTTTGAAGCGATTTTCAACCGCATTTGGATGGGAAGATCATCGGTAGTTAGCGTTTTCATACAATTTCAGAACCGCTTCTGGCCCTCCCACTTTAACCGCTCTTATTTTATAAAAATTTGAACTGGCCCGTAATTTCAACCGCTAAGTGGGAGGCCCAAACCGTACCAAATTGTATTTAAAATCGATGTTTGGGCTTTATTTTCACGATTTTTCCATCCATAATGACGAAATCCTTCAAACACGCCTCCGCGATTAACACCGCGTAGACGTGATTTAAAACATAATATCTTAAAGCCGCGATCAATCGTGAATCTTTTTAAACGCTGAAACACCAAAAATAAACACACAAATATGTGACTAATCTTAGCTTTACCCCTCGTGAAAAAGGAAATAGGGTCCACCAATTCAACGGATCGGATTTAAATATTTAATGGATGATCCGAATGCGTATGAGCGGGTGCGGCCCGAAATTCCGAACCCGATAGCGGGGGAGGAATTCAAAACGAGAACACTTGTGGGTTAGCGAGGTGTCGTGTTGGGCCTCGGCGCTGCCTCCCTTTCGTTCTCTTCTATTCTCTCTCTCTCGCGCGCGCCGATCCGTGTCGCGTTTCTTTGGAGGCGTCCAGCCCTTTGCCCTCACCTATATTTAGAGATAGAATCCTCTCATCGATCTCTCTATTGTTGGTGTTCTTTCGCTTGCTCTTCGACGAGGTATATATAGATTGCTATCTTTCTCTGTTTTTTTTTAAAAAAATTATTTGGGCGAGCTGTTATCTAGTTTGGTAATGGGAAACATGATTTTCTTGAATTTTCTTTGTTTTTAATGGTATTTTTAATGTTGTTTTGGTCATTGATTCTGGATTTTTGGCGGCATTCTGGAGACCGGGATGTATACATGGTTCTCTTCGAAGATTTTGATAATTTGAAGATTTCTTGAGTAGGGTTTCGGTTTTTTTCTTTCCTTTTCTTTTTTTGGCGTGTTTATTTGTTTGTTGTGCTTTATAGCCCTAGTTCTCATGATCGCCATTTTCTATGATCTTCCGATTGCTCATTCGTTTACTCATTAATGATTATTGGACAGATTTGCGAGCCCTGGTAGTATTTTCGTTTCGATTTTGAACAATGTTGTATTTATAACGCGTAAATAATTTTGATGAAATTGATCTTAGGTTTTTTCTAATGTGTGATTCCACGGAAGGGAAGAGTTTGCTGCGAGGACGAGCAAAGTAGTTGTTCGTTGGTGCATGCATTGAATTCAAGATGATTGGATCTTTTCTCACTAGAGCCCTGGCGTAAGATTCTCACTTTTCTTCTCCTACGTTTGGTATTAGATTTATTCCCTTCTATTATAAATATGACACATTGTGTTTGGATTCAGGGAAAGTAGAATAAATTAACAGGGTAGAATAAGAACCGAGGAATGAGTGAGAAGTGCTGATGCATTTTGCTCATTCAAGCAAACACAAGAAAAGATTTCTCTTGCTTGTTTTTTTTAATGCTTTTAAGTTATTTTGATTATAGGATGGTCCTTGGATATGCTTACCCGGCATATGAATGCTATAAAACTGTGGAGCTTAATCGGCCAGAGATTGAGCAGCTGCGCTTTTGGTGTCAATATTGGTAGGTGTAACTCCTAATACCTTGATGATTGTGACCTTATTAGAGTCTGCTTGCTCGACACTAATAATAATCTTTTCGTTTTCTTTTTTATTTGTAGGATTTTGGTTGCTATGCTTTCAGTGTTTGAGAGGATAGGAGATGCTTTCGTTTCCTGGTAAAGTAGTGTGGTGTGTGTGTATATATTTCTAAATCAGGGATATTTTGCTTTGTTCTTTCATTGTAATTGCCTGCTTTGATGAGGTTTCATGTTTGCTTATAGGTTACCAATGTATAGTGAAGCTAAGCTGGCATTCTTTGTGTACCTGTGGTGTCCTAAAACAAGGGTATGGTATCTTCTTAATGTGGAATGTGATATGCTATTGCATTGATTTTTCTAGTAAGACATTTTCTGCTGGCAGGGAACTACATATGTGTACAACACATTCTTTCGGCCATACATTGCAAAGCATGAGACTGAAATTGATAGGAATTTGCTTGAGTTGAGAACAAGAGCTGGGGACATTCTTGTCCTTTATTGGCAAAAGGCATCGAGCTATGCGCAGACAAGATTTTTTGAGATCTTGCAATATCTTGCTTCACAGTCACAGTCAGAATCACAACCATCACGCACTCAGTCTGTGCAGGTATCATCTAACCAGGGTAGATAGCTTTTACTTGTGTTCCTCTGTATGATGCTGGTTTTTATGGTAATTTCTGCTTGTTCAGATCTTAATTAATTGAATCCAACTTCTTAAGAACTGTAGATTTCCCCAAGAAGAGGCCCAAAATATTTGTGGGAGTAGATGTTTTTTTTAGTGTATAAAACGAATTGTGATTGTTCCAGTTATGTTATATGTTAGAGGGTAGAAAGCACATATTGATAGGTTCTTAGGTTCATTGTCTAGAAGATCTCTGAAGTGCAATGAAAGCCAAGTTGATGTATTTATTTCATATGGTTTGGGGTTTTATATGGTGAAAACATATCCATCATACATTGAGAGTAAGTTTAGTGGCAGGGACAATCATTAATCAAAGCCTTTTTTTTGTAGTTGTGGCAATGTTATCAGAACCGGACCGGACATTGAACCGGTCAAGGTCCTGGATCACCGGTTCACCGGTTCAACCGTCGGGTCAATTGGGTCAATGTCGGGTCAATATAAATATTAATAATAAAAAATTATATTAAATAATTTATAATAAAACTATTTTAAAATTTATTATAAAGAAAACTATTATAAAAACTATTTTAAATAAAAAAAATTCTGTTTTAAATAATTTAAATATTTGAAAATAAAAAAATAAAAAATTGACCGGTTCAACCACCGGTTCAATGACCGGTTCACCCGGTTCAGTCCGGTTCATCCCGGTTCAATTCCTTGTCTGGGTTAATTACAGAACCGGACCGGTTCCATAGCCGGTTCACCGGTTCAACCGGTCGGACCGCCGGTCCGGTCCGGTTCTGATAACTATGAGTTGTGGGGCCATTGGTGAAAATATGGAACATACTTGTAAACTTGGAAACTAGAAGATTGGATTCATTGTGTGTGTGTGTATTTGTTTTACATCTCACATTGGCTTTAACCATCAAATTGACACCACTACAGCGACAGCAGAATTGCCCGGCACCATCTGTAGTAGCAACTGCTGATCCCCAAGTAGGAGTATCACCTCCATTACAACAACCGGCACGAACCCCTGCCAGCCCGGGCAAGGTTCAGCAGCAGCCACAAGCACCTGTTAAGCCTGGTGGCCCTTCTCCAACAGCTCCCACAGTTCAGCTACAAACCTCATCAGCTGCAACCCTTCCTACAGGCTCAGAAGATGTTGCTGGTCCTGCTCCAACTGAAGTAGAAGTAATCGAGATTGACCATGTCGAAGAGTCAAATCCTGCTCCACAAGATACACTCATGGAGGAGCCAATCCGTGTGACCCGAGGCAGGTTGAGGAGAAGGGCTGCCAATGCCTGACCTGCAGGTCATTAGTAGTGCTGCTGATGACGGCTATGAATGAAGGTGACTGGAAATATTGTGCATTCCGAGTAAATCATTCTTTAGAAACTGAAAATCAGGTGGCTTGAACCTGAAGTTTATGAGAAACCAGTAGTTTACAGGCTATTGTAGGCTCATGCCCAATTGAGGTTATTAATGAACTATCTGAGCGTTTAATTTTGTTGACTATCCAAACAATATAGTATGGATTGGATCATGAACTATATACATATTCACATTCGGGAAGTGCTAGCCAGCTTCCTTGCTCCAATCTCACGCCCAACATGGAGGTCTATACAACTTGCTGAAGCAAGAAACCAACATGTTAACTCGTTCAGATTTACAACAGTTCAGTCCATAGGTAAGTGCTCCGTTATCTTTGAACGTCGAACCAAACTCTGCATATGATGAGATGGTAAAGAGATGAAAGGGTGAGAAGCGCATTGAATTTGTCTTCAGTTTTCAACCTAAAATGTGTGTTTGTGTGTGTTTACTTAGCATGTATAATATCAAAGAAACAAGGTTGGAGAGGGCATTGAAGGATACCACTTGGTT
This sequence comes from Dioscorea zingiberensis, assembly GCA_026586065.1. NCBI lineage: Eukaryota > Viridiplantae > Streptophyta > Magnoliopsida > Dioscoreales > Dioscoreaceae > Dioscorea > Dioscorea zingiberensis. The sequence continues at coordinate 4,199,194 of CM048822.1, read as the reverse complement.
CTCCATGCATCTGTGACACTGAGTGCGGCATCTGATGAAAGCCAATAATCAGCATCCATCTGCAAGGAAAAGCCTGCCATATTAGCCATGGGAAATCTCCCTAACTCCTGGTTAAAAGCATTCATGTGCTAACTTACATCAACATCAGATGGAACAATCTGCATAATACCATCCACACATTCCTGAGATGCAATAGAATCTGAAGAGTGCTCAGAAACTGTTTGGCAGCATCCTTGTTTATAGTGTGTACCACCTTTATCTCTATCAGTAGGCGAGGAAGATGCATCAGTCTTGTTGTGGTTTGATGTGTCAAATGTCTCCTCATGGTTGCTGCACGCACATTGAACAGTTATGATTGATAATTCAGTATAATTGATATCTTTTAGTGCACTTTGCTTGATTGAGATTATACCTCAAGAGGTAACAATTAACTGGACCCAATGCACTCCTCAGAAGAATTTGGTACTGTCTATGATGAAATTCAACACCCTATTCATGACAAAAACAGAGTCAGTCATCAAGATCTACCCAGCTAAGTTGATCAAATTGTCAGGCTTACCCACCTCTTCAGGATCTGGAACCTCCAGGCATGTTCCGTGTGGAGCTTTTACAGCAATCAGCATAGCATCCTATGAATATTGGGAGTGTTTGGTTTTAACTTAAATAAGGGAGGTAAAATAAAAGAAACAGAATACAGAATACAGAAACTTACCTCAAAACATGGGATACTAATGATATCTTCTTTGCTGAGGTAGAGCCATCTAAACAAAAAAAAATGTGTTAGAGCTTAGAATTAGCTAAAACAACCAATGCAATCATAGTAAGGCCAAAAACAAATTACTTTTGATTGTTTTCATCTCCACTCAGAAGTCTTAGATTTTCCTGGATCTCACTGCAAAAGCAACCAATGTCAATGGCCCATTAGGGCAACTCCAAAAGTAGGTTCAACAAATCTTACCTTATCATTCCATCAAGCTGGATATCTTCAGCTTCTAGGGTTTCAACAGCAGACTGCAAAAATGAAAGCCGACAAATCAATGTAAGAATTTTAAATAACTCTAGGTACCATCCCTCAACTTATGTACCATCCTTATTCAGTTGCTTATCTTTCATGACTCGTATTATAAGAGGCAAGTGCTTAATACTACAGTGGCAAACACAGAAAACAGGACAAAGTGGGTTGATCTAACCAGGTGGTCCATTACAAAGGAAGATGTCATCTACCAAGCATGGTAGGAAACCACGCCATGTATCTAAACCATATTCAGAGGATAACATGCCTGAGCTCAGCCTCAGTCATGGTGGGTGCATTCAAAATTGTTTGTTAAAGATCCTTGTAGCCACTAGAGATTTAAGCATATTGAAATTATGTCCTTCAAATTGTTTCAATAACTGCTTGTAGGCGCCTAAGTTCAAATAAACATGAGCTACCAAAACGTGTGTAAAATTAGTCGGACCTATTAATAACAGAAAGAACTAAATGACACGATCTTCAGTGCAAATTAATTAATTAATTAATTAAAGCTACCAAAAGAAAAAGGCAATTGCAAATTAGGAACACTACAGAAATTTCAGATAGCCATTATAATTCCGTGGATGACAATAAAATGGTTAGTTAAGTAGCAGAAAACATGATAGAAACTTTGAAAAACTAGTGTTCATTAATTTGCCATTTTGTTGCAATTCTGAATATCTAAAAAGAATCAAACATAAGAATAATCTAACCATAATAGCATTAAATAAATGAGAAGCATTCTTAATACCCTCAAAGCAGATACTTGATCATCCAGCTCCTTTGGCTTTGACATATCAACTCCCCTGTATAAATGTCACATCATGAAAAACTAGTCATGTGTGTTAGAAGATACAAAGAATGTAAAGCATTAGCAAATTTACTTCCAGTGGATCTGATTCTTTAACTTTTTCTCAATCAATCCTACTCCTTCAAGAACATTTGTTATATCATATATCCTACGCTTTTGGACCTGTCAAGAGCAAGAAGCAATAACAAAAAATAATTTCATACTGAGAAGCTGAAACTAGAAGATTTACGAAAAGTGCAAGATCATGCATATACTCGTAAAACTAAAGCATTTAAATTCATACCTCTAAAACATCTGCTGCTCTATTTAGATCAAGGGTCCCATCCTCAGCTTCTTGAAGCAAGCTAATGAATTTCTTTGTCAACAATCCTGAAGCACATTAAATTGCAATATAAATTCACTATCGCTACAAATTGGAAGATATAATCAGATGTAATCACGCCTAAAGATACCTCCACCAATATCTCCAAATGTTCCAACTTACCTAGAGAACTATCATAACGACAAGTGCTAGAAGGGCCCAAAGCATTAACAGCGGAGCCTGGAAAAAGGGAAATCACAATTAATGCTTTTACTACCATATGCATATATAAACATCAAATTTATGAAACTCATCAGCTGACAATGCACTTAATATATAGCATATACAAAACTTGGAATATAACTTCTTCTTTTTTTTTGTTTTTTTTTTGGTATACAGAATGACAAGTATTCCATGTAAATCACCATCAGCCAATTCAGATGTTTGCTGTGCAATTCCCTTTTGCTTTGAACTCTTTGATTTCCTCTGCCGTTTATTAGCTGTGCCAGAACCAGATACAAGTATGTGATTGCTAAACTCATTCTTTATTTCTTTTTGACTTGACATTGTTTCACTGCCATTAACTTTGCGATCATCCATCCCACTTTTCCGCTTTAGCTGTGAGAAACATTGACAACAGGTTATGGTTGAGCTAAAGAGAGCACATCAACCAGTAAGCTTATATTCAAATGTAAAAGAAAGTGGCAAGGAGAGACATCAAATAACATGCAGCTGCGAGCTACCAGTAGAAAACTTAATCCAAATTTCCAGGAATTTATATGAAAATCTGTCCAATATAACTCGAAGAGTAGTTACCTCTCACAAGCTAAGGAATGCGAGTGTAAAAAGGCATCACCAAGAAATTTTCTTATTATATATTTTTAAAACTTCTCCTTTATCTAGTTATTCCTCTGATATTTGAATTTAGAAACTCATTATGATTGTCATGTACAAATTAAAAAATTATCAATTTTTAATTCTCCTTTATCTCAAACAGCAAACTTTTAAAGAAGAAAAGCTTGCAAATCAGCTAATAATGCAGGGGCTTGATACAACAACAACAACAACTAAGCCTTAATCCCATACTAGATGGGGTCGGCTATATGGATTCTCTGTTTTCATGTCGCTCTCAAATATGAAATAAAAATAAAATAAAATAAAATGAAATAAAATGAAATGCAGGGGCTTGATATCACCTCATATTTCACATGAATATCTAAGAAATCAATTAGGTTCTTGGTGATAATTAAAACGGAATTCGGGAAAATGCACTTAAGAATGCATTTCAGAAAAGATGACCCTTCCTTCCAAAAAGACTAGATATATACATGATAGAATTGCAACGTCCAACAACATATGATACAGAAAATAGAAGAGTACAACAAAGAAAAACAATCATGAAATGGCGAAAGAGAAAAGAAGAAGGATCTCCATATGGTTTTCATTGACCTGTAGAAGATACGATGATAGCATCGGCATCCTTCTATCAGATTTGGAGAAAAACATTCACGTAAAATATATAAATATTATTAGGGATATGTATGAAGGAGCGGTTATAAAGTGTGAGAACAAGAGGAGGCGATAATTTATGAATTCCCTATAACAAATGGGTTTACATCGTGGATCGGCCTCGAGCCCATACTTGTTTACCCTAGTAATGGATGAATTAACTAGTTATATCCAAGCATGACATCCCATGGTGTATGTTGTTTGCGTAGATGATATTATCCTAGTGGATGACTAGAGATGGAGTAAATCAAAATTTAGAATTATGGTAAAACACTTTAGAAAGTAAAGGTTTTAGGTTAAGTAGAAGTAAGGCATTTTAATATATGCGACCGTAATTTTAGTCTAAGTAGAAGAGAAGGAGTTTAAACTAGGGGGTGGTAGCCAAGGTTAACCATTTTAAGTGATTTAGGTTCCATTTTTCGCGATGATGGGACGATAGATGAAGATGAACCCATGTAATCAAAGTTCTACTACTGAAATGGAAGTCCAATGGCATGTGATAAAAAGACGCTTAACAAAGTAAAAGGAAAATTCTATGGGACTAGCTTAGACCGCCACTACGCTTATACTGAGCGAGTGTTGAAGAACTAAAGCTTCAACATATCCATAAAGATGAGTGTGGCCAAATAGGGATCTTTAAGGTGGATGAGTGGTCATACAAGAGGACAAGATCGAGAAATGAACATATTCGATGTAAGGTGCGCATTGCAGACCAATCAAGATAAAATAATGAGAAGCGACGCTTTAAGATGGTTTGGACATTTACGGAGACCCCTGCGCCCAGGTTCGAAATGTGATAGCTTTAGAAGGTAAGCAAGAGGGTAGAGGTAGGCCTAGGATTACGTGGAGAGTGTGTGCCTACAGGACCTGCATTATGTTAGATATCGAGGATCTAACTTGTGAAATGCGACATTGGTATTAAAGAATCCATATAGCCACCTACTTAGTATAGGATTACCATAAGTCGGCTAATTTTATTTTATTTTATTTTCCTTCATTAGCCAAATTTTTCATGGAATACTTTTTGCTTTCTAACATTCCATTCTCTTTATAAAATTATTTGTTATTAGTATTATTTATTTATTTATGAATTTTATGTTTCATCTTATTTCAGCTTTATTTAATTTTATCTTATTTCATATTTGAAAGAATACGTAAGCACGTAGAATCCATATAAATTTCCCATCTAAGTATGGGATTAAGGCTCAGTTGTTGTTGTTGTTGTTGTACTAAATAAACAATTTCCTCAAAGGTAATATGAAGGGTAAAGTAGAAATACATCAAAGCATTGCAATCTATAAGTGGTAGTGAAATTAAGAGTTGAGATTCAATGAATTCCAACAAAAAGCTCTCCTCATGCTCTTGTAATATTTAACTTCTAAAACATGCACGTCACCTATAAGCTCTTGGTCTTGTAATACGACAAACACACAAAACTATTTGTACTCATGAACCAAAAAATTCACACCTTGAAATACTAAACAAATGGGGAAAAATTAGAAGATCAAATACAAATCAACCTCAATTCAACCATATCCATTCAAGGCAATCAATCCAGCTCTAGCCACAAAGTGGTGATAGTAAAAGAGTATCCTCACATTTATAACTAAGATCAACAGTTGAATTCTCATAAGGGAAAACTCCCAGAACGCAACTAGTCAACACATGGGGGTACTGTTTGATTGTAATCTCACACAGATTGTCAAAGCAAATGGTTTCAATATTCCTTTTCTCGTTCCTTTAATGTCAAAAAAATAAAATAAAATAAATTACGGATACTAACTGGAAAATTTAAAACAATTTATTCCTAAAAGAGATAGCACAAACAGATTCATAAACGCATGCAACAGGGCAAATCAACAATCAACATCCATAAAATGGAGATTTCTAAAAATCAGAAACTAACATCAAGGTTCGCCGGGCGCGCAGCCACAGGGGCGATGGGAATCAAGTCCTCAGCGCCTACGGGGGGCTTCCCACGGGGATCGGAGAAGACACGGTGATCGAAGGCAGGGGAGGGCCTGGGAGCGGGGGAGAAGAGCGAGAAGTGCTGGTTGTGCGGGTAACGGAGGATCTGAGGGGCGTGAAACGCCGCCGATAATCGGAGCTGCGCCTGCGGCAAGCTCGTACCCTCGGCTCCCGACATCACCGGCGCGATCAAGAGGAGAAGGAGGTGGGGATCGAGTGATCGGACGAGAATGAGAAGGGTAGGGTTTTGAAGGCCAAGAGAGGGAAAAAAGAAAGAGGAGAGGAGGATCGAAAGAGAGAGGGAATGGGGGGAGTTCTTATTTTGTGGCGGCGATTATATAAAGAAATGAGTTTTGGAGGCAAAGCGGGGCCGCATTTGGTTTCGTTTTCGTGTTTTTCACACGTGTGAAGGTGGGGCCCACGCGTGGGTTGGTTCGGTATGGGGCTGACTGGTGGCGGGTCGAGAGTATTGTTTCTGGTAGTCCTCTTGAGTGGCTTTTGTTATGCAGCTCCCTCCGAAAAAGACCAAAAAAGTGAAACGGTGAGTAGTTAGTTGCGGTTCGGTGCTTGAGCAGGTTAAGATTGGTTGGGTCGGGACCGGGGGATAGCCACAAATAAAAGGTTTATAAGGGAAAATTATTTGATGATTTTATGGTATTTTATAAAGAATTAATTACACTTTTCGTTCCTGAAAATGGTGTCATTGTTCACTTTTATCCTTATATTTTAAAAATGTTCAATACAGTCATTATGTATTGCGTATTCTGTTCTATTTTGGTCCCTAACGCTGATGTGGCAGCCAGGTGGCATACAAATCAAATATAATATATATTTTTTTTTCTTCAGGTGGATGAATTTTTGCTTGTGTGTCATGGCAGCTACCTGTATATGATGATGTGGCATTACTATGTGCCATGTCAGTAAAAATTTCTGATTTAGAATTTTGTTTAGCTGACGTGGCATGCCGTGTTAGCATTTTTTTAAAATTGATTTTTGCATTTTTTTTTAAATCTATTTTTTTTTAAATCTATTTTTTATATATATAAAATGTTGAAGTGGCATGCCACGTCGGTTTTTTTTTTGAAAAAATGGATTTTTGCATTTTTTTTAAACCATTTTTAAAAATTTTAAAAAAGGATTTTTCAATTTTTAAATCCATTTATATATATATATATATATATATATATATATTGACGTGGCATGCCATGTCAGCATGACACATTAGTTTTTTTAAAAAAAATGGATTTTACATTTAAATGAAAATTTTCATTTTTTAAAATAAAAAAATTTGTTGGCGTGGCATGCCACGTCAGCATTTGCAAAAAAAGATAAATAAAATAAAAAACTTTATTTCATTGGTATGTCACTTGGCCGCCACATCAGCGTCAGGGACCAAAATAGAACAAAATATGCAATATACAAGGACTGTATTGAACATTTTTAAAATACAAGGATAAAAGTGAACAATGACACCATTTTCAGGGACGAAAAATGTAATTAATCTCTTTATAAAATGTGAAACTTGTTATTGTGAAAAAATATGTGAAGACACGTGGCATAATCATCAACACTGAAAGAAGAGCCTAACTATTAGAATAACCGTTGGGTCATTTAACAACATGAAGAATAAATTCTGCTGAAAGTTGGCAGACTATAAAAAGAGGCCCTAACTCTCCAAGAAGATAATTTGGATTCCATAAAGATTGAGCGCTAGTTTAAGTATCTCTCTCTTTTTTCCTCTACACTCTCTGGCTTTTCTCCGTACGGAGTCATTGACTTAAGCGTCAAAGGTTCTCCCCAAGCTCATATCATTTTACTCCACAGTTTCCTCTTTAATCCCTAGAGGTTAATATCCGAAGGAGATGTTGACTCTACAAAACTGAAGGAACGAACTAGAGAAGTTGTTGATTGTAGCCAATTTTTTCCTTAAAATCAATAGAAGCAATTCAACCTTTATTAACCTCTTTCATCTTTTGACCAAGATCTTATTGACCAAGATATGATCACTAGAAGGAGTATATTTCTCGCTCTACATAACTTTATAACAGTTTAGAAATAATTTAGAAAAACCTTGAATAATTAGATGTACCATGTTTATTTTTTTCAAGAAATAAATGGGCAGGTTTAATATATAAAATTAGAAGTAAATATAAATGCATATAAGATTAGAAAACACAACAATTCAACTACTATTAATTTCACATATGTTAAATTAATAAATATATATTATTTATATATTTGAATATATAAATAATATACTTTTAAAGTTTTTTTATTAAATATAAACCTTACCAGTTGTATGTTTGGAAGCAAGACTCCAACATTACACCATTTCTCGATGATTTTTATAAAATTCAAAATATATTAAACTGGGCTCAGTTCTTGATGAGTAGTGATCCAGTGGTCTCGGTTCCACTGGATCATCAATGGAACCGAGCCCACTTTGAATCACCATCACGTATGTTGCTTCGGGATTTGTGTGCAGCACATATCCCGAGGGGAGCCTCCTCAGGATGTGTGCGTTTTATGATGGTGATTCAAAGAGGGCTCGGTTCCACTGATCACTACTCGTTCTTGATTCATGTTCTCTTATTTTTTTTTGAAGATTTTAAAATAAATAAATAAGTGTTATTCAGGAAACCGCGGGAAAATAGTACCAAATTTACATGGAGCCCCCTGGAAAGAGTGATTAATAAGTAGAAGTCCCTCTGCATCTCAACTACTAGTCGACTTGCTTGCCGACATCAATGGCGGCGAGCTTGTTTGGATGAAAGAAGAGCAGGAGGGTAGGGAAGGAAGGAGGAGAAGAAGGTCGTCTTGGATCAATGAGGTTTTTTTGGTGCTTGTTTGGATCACAAGTTCGAGGAGCCCATGGCCAAGCTCTCCTTCTTCGAGTTCCAGCCCTACGTCGCCGATATCAGTCCGGAGCTTGATCTCGCCTATCCTTGTTCTTCTCCTGATTCTGACCATATATAGTCTGAGGTACTGTGCTGAAATCTCTATGCATTTGCTTCCTTAGCTCTGCATTCTTGTATTGCGTTACATGTGATGTGTTTGATCTAGAACCTCCATGGAGTTGCTGAGTTGCTTGCTCTCATTTAGTTGTTGAGAGATCTAATCATTATATTTTTTTCACCATTGTTGGGCTTTGGTAGGTTGGTTGGCCTCTAAGTTCCCACTTACTTCCATTGATTCGAGACTATTTGGGAATGTGGCCTTCTTTCACAGTTGTTGCTAGGTTTTTGCTCCAATGACCTAGCTTGTGATTTTGCCCATTTTATCTCATTATTTTGATATATTTTCTGTGGGTTGTTGTCTTAAACTTGGGATGTTTGAATCACATGGTTCTCTTAACTTCTCTGATTGATGATTTTTTAGTTGAATTTGTTCAATTTTAAATGAAGATGCAAATGTTAATGTTGTAAAATCCTAAAATGTTCTTTTTGGAATATATCATGGTGTAGTTAACATCTGAAGAATGTATATTAGTATGCATGATGTTTATGATGGCCAAGTTCTGCTGCTGGTTATGAAGTGGCTTACATATTGCAGACCCCATTACTCAGCAGATGACACTTCAAATCTGTATTTTAATATTAATGAGAATCACTCTAGTGATTTTTAGGAAATTTGCCAACCTAAAAACAATTGTCTCAAAAGATTAAATAAGATCTTTTGACATTCTTTGAATAGTTATTCTGATAAAACATAAAGAGTATTGCATGGGTTGGAAGATGGAAGGTGTTAAAGCATTTGGCCTAGAAGGCATTGTTAATTTTGTACATCAAATGTGTCTGTTGGATCATGGATGGCTTGGCATATTGTTGAGTTATAGGATTAGAAAATAAAAGCATTCTATACCAAAATAAGTGGCCTTGATTAGGTATCCTGCATGTTTGGTTGGGGAAGTCGTGCGATTTATTTCTGGATCAACATCTATGTGACTTCCATTTAAATAACAGATTAGCCTATTATATCAAATCTGGTCTAAGCAGTGGGAAGTCCCGTAATCTTATGAATAGCTAGTTCTACTTTTGTAAGACCTGCAGAGAAAGTAAGTATTCTTATTCCTGAGTTGTTTTAATGCCCGGCTAAATTCATTAAATTTTTATTTCCTGCTTTTCTAGAAAAAAAAATTCCAGAACTGAAATTACTAACTTTGCATATGGCAGGTTTAACTGCCCATTGCTATACAAATCATCCATGAGCTGATCTTTGTTGTGATGCAATTTTCAAACATGTTCATGATGAACTTAATGTTAACATGCTATAGAATATATATATAAATTTTATTTTATAAACCTTGCGTATTCATTTTATATAATGTGATTTATATTTATTATATATCCTTGTGCTTTGGCTGAAGGTTTTGAATAAATTCACACATGGAAAGGCAGAGGAGGTCAGCAAATCAAGTCTGAAGAGATTCTTTCTGACATATTATTAGGTGTGGCAGCTGGACTAAAACGGGCCCCCATTTTTATCTTGAGGATGTAAGGTGAAGATCTAATGAAATTTTTTCGGAGTCCAAGGTTTGAACCTTAAATTCAAAGTTTCATATTCTCGCATATGGAATTATCCAATACCTCTCTACACGAGTGCATTACAATGAGTCTGGAACTAGTCACAAGGGATCATGCAATGCCATCAATTTTGAACTTTTGGGTAATTTGGGAAGCACTTGATTATTCAACTTCATAAGAGCATACTTATATACCCACACACTTACACATTCTTTGTTTGAAAATTGAAGCCTAGTTTTTATATTTAGGGCTGACAGGGTAACTGATCTCAAAGCAACGTGTGTATGATATGATAGTTTTCCTTGTAATATTTTCTAAGAGGAGCTCCTCTTAGAATTTTTGTCCTGCAGAGGACCATCCGTAACACCATTCACATATGGTTACAAGAAGATGAATGCCCAAGATTCTCAGGACCATTATGTTGCAATAGCAAAGGAATCCAATCTTTGTTTCATCCAACCCTGTGCTATCGCATCTTGAAGTGAGTGATTTTACTTCTTGACTGAGAATATCTGCTGCATATTAGCTCGGATACTATTGTTTAAAGGCTTAAGCCTTCAAGTCCATTTCAAAGACTTCACTTTTTCAGTTAATCCTCCTCTTAATGTGCACTTATTTGTGGTTAAGATCTGTTTTTATGTGCAGCTTTATTTCTCTCTCAGACTCTCAGTAGTTAATTTTCTTCCATGTTACAGTTAGTCTTTCCTGTTATTTGTTACAGTTACATTTATTCTCATCAGTCCTTTTTGATGGACTTGGTGTTGAACTTGCTGTCATTTGTATCTAGTGAAGAGAATGTACGTGCCTATTAGAGCATCTGATTCCAATTCAAGGAGAACAACCCATGGAATTGAGCCACAAGCACAGCAGCCACAACCCACAATTTTGTTTTCAATCACCACATGCATCATGTACAAAAAGTATGCACACAAGCATGGGTTTCTTTCTTTTCTCAATACTTTTGGATCAGATTGAACTTTATGTTTAAAGATAAGTTTGACAGGTTTACTAAAGGACAATCAGAGGAATGGGATATTTTATAGAATGGAATGATTCATGATGTTTGCCTTTGAATCTATCCTTTTTTTTTTTTTTGAATAATTAAGGTGATAAGCACCACATGGGGACTTCACGGACATGCGTAAGGCATGACACGTAGCGCGGAGCATCCGAAGACTCACACTACGTAGGACAAGGCTCATGTGCCGGCAGAGCACTCGTAGTCTCATGCTCACCCTCACCCTACGCATGGGGGATTCGAACGTGGATTCTTCCCAATTGAACAAACCCCTACGCAGGGACCTAGTACCAATAGGTCATTGGGTCATTGGCCCCCCATCCCCACTTTTTTTTTTGCAACAAGTGCCCCCATCAAAGATCAGTCAAATAGGGCGTGCGGGGCTCAATTCACCTCAGATTTCACACAACACGGCTTATTTTATCATCCGAAGATTTCATACAATATACACTTATTTTATTGCCCGATCTATTAGGAGCCAACAAGGAAAATACTTGCGTGCTTGCGTGGGCTATCCCACTGAGTAACCCACACCCTGTGCTCTTGGAGATTGGACTCCAGGACTTCTATGGGCTGAATTTTTTATGCAAGGGACCTATGCCGCTAAACCAAGAGGTATTTGGCAATCTATCCACTTTCAATTGGGTACTTTTTACTTTTGTAGTTTTGATTGCCAAAGCAACAGAAGGGTTATTAAATCATCCTCTTAACTTGATGGATAGTCCAAAAACACCCCTTAACCAGCGAGGCCCTTTATATACCTGGAAATTTTGAACTGCAGCAAAAACCATCAATTGGAGTCTGGAGACACACTTTAACTACAAGCATGTGAGAGTGCTTGCTTTGTCAGGGGATTGATCATGATATTATCATCCACAGTACATCTAATGAAGGATGCCAGGATGGTGATTGTGAGAACTTACAATGCATTAAATAAGGTAAGGGCCACTTGTTTTAACATCCTATTGAATGTGATGCACAGAGATGTTTTCAAGCTTTTAAATCCTGGAAACATTCAAAAAACTGGCGCTGAAGAACTCACCCATAATTTTTATTTTTTGTTAAAGAGAAGCAAAAAATCAGTTGGTTTGACTGGATTAAGAAACTAGTTTGACCCAAGGACAAGGATTGGCCATCCAACCAAACAATGAATTGATAAAATTATGAAACAAACCATCTTCTCCTCTCACTCCCAAGTCCTCTAGTTAGGTTACCTCTCTTCTTCAACTCACATCACAGTCTCTCCCCACCAATCACTGATGTGATTATAGTAGAGTAAACACATCCCATAGAAACAAGAACAAATAAAAGAATCCAAACATCCACCACCCATCACCACCCTCTTCCTTCCCACTCTCTCCAACTCTAGCTCTTATATATTCACTATAGAGAGAGATAGAGATAGAGATAGAGAACCCAATGGGCATCACTCCCTTCCTCCCTTCCACTCACCTTCACCAAGAGAAGGAGAAGAAGAAGAAGAAGAAGAAGTCTCAAAGTACTACAGCACAACAAAGAGCTCAACCTAAAGATCTCTCTTCATGGGAGCAGCTAAAGAGCCTTCTCTCCTGCAAGAACACAGCAGCATCTCAAGTTTATGACCCTTCAAAGCCCAACACAAAGCTCATCAGCTCGTCCTGCGGTTCCTCTCTATGCGCCATTCGCGATGTCGTTCACGGGAACACCAGAGTCGTTCACCGCGCAGACACGTCACCGGGCCAGAGCCGGCGCCACGAGACGGTGCCGCTCACTGGCCAAACGTTGAGCTCCTCGTCCTCGTGCTCCAGAGGAGGAATGCAGCTGAGGCGGCTCTCCGGCTGCTATGAGTGCCATGCTGTCTCCGTTGACTCAGCTTCCAGGTAATTTAGGAAATTTCCGAATTAGTCCCCCAAGAAATTTAAAAAGGATGAACTTTTCATTTGAGCCCTTAATCTTATCATAATTTCCAGGAGATATCCCAGGCCAAGGCTGTGCTCATGCCCAGATTGTGGAGAGGTGTTTACCAAGCTTGAAACCTTGGAACTCCATCAAGCCACCAGGCACGCTGGTAAATTTAATTTATTAAAAAAAATGGTAAATTTGTCAATTTTGTATAAACACCCCAAAATTTCTCGAATTTAGAAACAAGCCTTATCTATGGACTATGATTACCTGGGGAACAGTGACGGAGCTGGGGGTGGAGGACTCGGGGCGAAACATCGTGGAGATCATCTTCAAATCGAGCTGGCACCGGCGGCGAGACCTCCCGGCATGCACCATTGAGCGCATCCTCAAAGTTCACAATACGCCTCGCACTCTCGCTCGATTCGAGGATTACCGCGCCGGAGTCAAGTCCCGTTGGGCTCTCAATCCCAAGAAGCACCCGCGATGCGCCGCCGACGGCAACGAGCTTCTCAGATTCCTCCCCGCGCCACTCTCTTGCTCGTTTCGATCTACCTCCCTCTGCTCCGCGGCTGCGTGCGGCGTATGCGGGATCATCCGCCATGGCTTCGCGCGGGGGAGAAGCGGGGTCATGACGACGGCGAGCAGTGGGCGGGCGCACGAGATCGGGAGCACGCGTGAGATCGGAACGAGGAGGGCGATGATGGTGTGTAGAGTGATCGCTGGGAGGGTGAGAGAGACCGTGGACGGGGAGGAAGAGGAGGCGGCGATGGGAGTGTTTGATTCGGTGGCGATTGGGGGTGCGAATCTCGAGGAGTTGTTTGTTGAAAATCCCAAGGCAATCTTGCCATGTTTCGTTGTGATCTATAGGATGGTGGGCTAGAATGGTGATCTCATGAAACCGTTTTCAGAATATAAGATGGGCTTATTTCGAACTTAAATCATAATACATATCTCGAAACATGACAACATCACAATGGTGGGCTAGAGCTCAAATATTTATATTGGTGTTGTTAAATATAATTTTCTTTAGAAATGACCAAGATTTATTATGATATTATTGATTGAAGCATTCTAAAATAATTACCTTTTATATTTATTTATGTTACAATAAAATCACATTGCGACATTTGGCCTAATTTCGGACATCCATGAGGACCGTGGGAGTTGCTTGTCACTGACTCATTGCACACCATCTCGGGAGAATGTCTGAAAATAGCTGAAGTCATCACTGGTCCTGCACTGTTAGTGAATGCACAATGGACAAGTAACTGCTCTCTCAGACTATAAAGGGATGGAGAGGCAACAATACAAGGAACCCCAGTCCCTAATCTTGTTCTTCGATATTGTGCCTTTCTTTTTCCCTTCTCTCCTTCCCTCTTTAATTTGGCATCAGAGCTTACTTCAGGGCACGAGCATCTGGTCTTTTTCATTCTTTCTACAAATCCCCGTTCCTATAACAAGGAGCTATTCTTGGAGGTCTGATTTATGGAGAAGAAAACATCAAAACCAGATCCTTCTCAATCACTCGTTCAACCACATTTCATCTCGTCTGTTGATCGTGATTCATCCAGATCCTTAGGAAGGCCAAATCTCAGCATCAATAATTTATTTATTAATTTTAACATCAAAATCAGACCTTCATTCCTTAAAAAAAAGCTAAAATTAGCATAAGTTATATTCACATGAATTCTAAATTCCAAGCCAATCACCCCAAATATATTTTTTTAAAAAAATTATATTAAAAAATTATTATGGACCGGACTTTAATATCTATGGTTAATTTAATTTTTTATAATAAAAAAATGAATAATTAAATAAATAATCCACTCATCCATCCTCACTTCTATTCAAAAATGTTACTTGGCAAGAACTTTTAAAACAATATTTTCTCTGTGTTTATTCAGATAGTACTGGGATAAAAAAGATAAAATAGGAATAGAAATAAGCTTACTTATTTCTTTCTCCATATTATTATTTGGCAAACTAATCTCCGAATAAATTAATTTATCACAATTCTAGAATCAAGTCCTACAAATTTTTTTTTTTAAAAAAAAAACTTTTAATATAAATTTCAAGAAAAGTTTAATCCAACGAACCAAACAGAACTCTAAACAAACCGAAACCCAAAAACATTCTCATCAAACAAGTGAGAACGTAGAGAAGCATCATCAACTGACCTGCATGGCCGGAGAGAAGCTCATGCAGACCGCCACCTCCTCACCTCCGACTGACGCCGCCGCCGCCGACTGCTTGACGAACTGAATGCAGTCCTCGACGGCCTGACTCCGATGCATGTCGGCGGGATGGTGTGATCCACTCTGATCCACCAGTGGCCTCTGCCGCCGCCTCCCGCCTCTTTTTGACGCCGTTGTTAGCATAACAAGCCGGAAAACGGCTTCCCGGAGACGGCAGAGAAGTGATATGGGCGCCGCCGGAGTCCGGTGGCCGGCTCCTGATCTCGGCTTTGGAATACATTGCGTGGCCTTCATGAAGCTAGCTCTCCCAAATCTCTTCACATGCAGCAGCATTGTGGATATATGCCTTCTTGGTTAGTATAGCTACTGTATACTTATGTTCTTCATATTATACCATTTGGAGGGTGTTTTATGGTATATATATTTATGCAGTTAGGTGAGAATTTAATATTGATGTATGATATGGGTGACTTTGAATAGATACGTGGCCTCGAGGATACACGTGTAGACATCCCAAGCACTTATCCCCCTTCTAGGCAAATGAGAAGATTGATAAAGTCAATACATTAGACAGATATTGGACAAAAATATAGGCACCAATTACGAGATCTAGGATACTATGGGAGTCATGCACCGCCTTGGCTAATGGTTATAAGAAAAAGCATAACAAAAGAATAAGGTATGTAATATCTCTATTGAAAACTCGAGCATCAGGATACCATGGGAGTCATGACCGTCAGAGTTAACCTGAGCATCAGGCCCTTTAAACGAGCTCTTTCTCTTTGTGTAGGCATCTCGACGAGCGAGGAAGGACCGGCTGCAACCTTCTCAGGTGACCGTCAATGTCCCTCACATCAAACAAATTCAACCGTTGATCAGCGATCATGCTCGATCTTGAGAAAAGACCGATTTCTACGTCAATAATGTATAATGTATAAGAGTGTATAATGCATAATGTATAAAAGTATTCTGAACTTAAAGCATGAAATCTCTTTTAGGTCAGTGGCTGATCTATATGTGTTTTTTGTGGGGTCAAATGACCCCACAAAAATTTTCAAAACTTTTAAATATATATATACACATGTTATTTAAAATATTAAATGACCCCCATTATTTTGAAATCTTGGGTCAATAAGTTTCATCATCCATCTAACATAATATATATAATAATATAATATAAAAGCTGATTTTGGAGAAAGTAACCTCTTTATTTTTTCTCAAATCCCAAGTTTTCTTTTTAATATATATATATATATATATATATATATATATAATATTAACATTATAATAATATAATATAAATATGATTTAAAAAAACTGAAAAAGTAACATTTTATTAACTTTACTCTCTCCCCATGGCTGATCTATTTGTATTTTTAACCTTTTTTTATAATGTTTTAACTATATTTTTAAATATATACTATATATATATATTATTATTGTATAATGATTTTATAACTCTACATAATGTATAAAAGTATTCTAAACTTAAAGCATGAAATCTCTTTCAGGTTCTATGCAAATCAATGGCACATTAATTTTCATATGATCAAGACAGTGATTTGGTATGTTTTTTTTCCTGATAAATTTAGAGTTATGATAACTAAATGCAATTATTGTTTCCTCACATAACTAATTTTGCAAGTTGGGGATGAGACCACAGGGCAACAGTTATTTCCAACCATGGAATTCATTGGCCATAAATCTTCCCATCTGTGTTTGAATGTTGCTTCCAACCATGGAATTTATTAGCCATAAATATTAATGTCCCACCTACATAACATTGATGTGCACCCAAATATCTTTATATATTTATTTCAAAGTAAAACATTTATAAGTAATTTTTCCTAGTGGATTTATCATAACAAATTAATTACTATGTTTATAACTAACCCTTTCATTAAATAATCAACGAACTCTTGACCTATTGGTATCGGGTCCCTCGTGTAGGGCGTAGATGATTGTGATGAACCCAAGATCGAACCCTCATGATCACAAAATGAGAGTGCGCGTGTAGGGAGCCTCGTTGACCGCCTTGACTTATCTCACGAAGAGGGGGTGCTTATCGTCTTTGTCAAAAAAAAACCCTTTCATTAAATAAGTATTGATCATACACAATGAGCATGCTCAAATGATAGCCCTTCAGATCTTGAGTTCTTATCTCCCCCACACACCAATACAATAAGCTTCAAATTATGAATTCATTGAAACCTTTAGAGTTATTCCCCTCTTTTTATATCACAAGTGGCTAACTTGTACAGAAGTTTAAGATTCTTCACACACCTTTTTCTTAAACTATTCAGGAGGAAAATGGAAAGAAAACCAGTATTAATGATTTGGAAACATGATTAATTTTGTGTTCATGATTCCATGGAAAATAAAATAAAACAAAATTCTAATTTAAACAAGCATATAAATAGAGCTCTTGCAGATTACTCACAATGAACAATCAAACAAAGAAGCAAACACTAGTGCCTTACAGCCTTAGAATATCTCAAACCAATGCATAATCTACAAATGACAAGCTTTGTGATAGATATAGGACAAGAGAGAGAGAGAAGACCAAAGTTGAGAATGTGGCCAATGAGGCTCTTCGAAGGCATTCAGAAGATGTTCATGTGCTTCTTTCCTCTTCAAACAAGGTCACCACCTTCCTTTCCTTTGGCTCATCAAAGATGTTATAACTTGGAGGCCATGAAAACATCTGGGAGCTCTTATGTCCAAGCACTGGATTCCCATTACAGTGAAGCCATCTCTGATTGCATAGAGTTCTTCAACAAGTCTTACAAGGATGCAAGTTTAAGTGCTCAGCATTTGAATGTCTTGGTTTGATTCATGCTCATATCTGTCTGTTTGATCTTTATTTATGTACAGATCGTCTTGGCTTGGTTTGATTGAATGTGCTTGGATGCTAAAAAGTTAGCTTTTGGTATGTTAGTTTAAACAGAAATTACTTCGGAGTTGAAGGTTATTCTGTAAAGGGTTTGTGTTAATGTTTCTTTGTACCTCCTCTGAAGGTAGCCATTTGATATTGCAAAATGTTTGATATTTAAAGTAGATACTGCTTACCACTACTTAATCAAGAGAAAAACTAAGGGCCTGTTTGGTTTAGGCTTTTTCAGTGTTTTTCGTGTTTTCGTCATTTTTCATTTTCCACAAAAACGCGTATGGTGTGCCCGTTTTCGTGAAAATGTGGAAAAGAAACAGATTATGAAAACATAAAAATATGACATGAAAAAAAAAAGTCACTTTCCAAGGATGGAAAACCATTGTGTGGGCCTCCCAGTGGGAGGCCTGCTATGCCAAAAGCGAGAGAAACTTGCGGTAGCATTTTTGTAATAAAATCAAACTTCAAACATAATAAAATCTTTTCATAATCTCGCTCAGTGGTGTATCGGGGTGTTGAAGGTAAGGTTTTTAATATTAAAAATGATGCCTAATAACTCCGTTGGGAAAGATTAATTCCCATCGACTGCTGCACCCTTCATAACTTTATTAAGAGAGAGCAACTACTGGACAATATGTTTGTTGCATCGTCTGATGGGCCGAACTGTTGATGGGAATGCTGATCAACCCATACATATTGATTTGAGTCAGGCTGTAGTGATGGTGAGGAGAGAAAGAATGACAACTCATATGTTATTAGATCTAGGTGACAAATGACAACATAAATTTATTTAAAAGAAACCTCTATTAATTTTTTATTATTGTAGTTGTTATGTTAGTTTATAGTTCTATTTGATAATTTATTATATTGTTTTATAATAGTAAAAAAAAAACTTTATATACATATTTGATAAAATTATAGAAAACATATTAAACAATTTTATAACAAACAAAACAACTTTTTCATTTTCCAATTTATGTAAAGACAGTAAGAAATCCTTTTCATGATTTTTTCGCTTTCC
Organism: Dioscorea zingiberensis; assembly: GCA_026586065.1. Classification (NCBI taxonomy): domain Eukaryota; kingdom Viridiplantae; phylum Streptophyta; class Magnoliopsida; order Dioscoreales; family Dioscoreaceae; genus Dioscorea; species Dioscorea zingiberensis. Next base: position 4,180,065 of record CM048822.1, on the reverse strand, counting down.
TCCTTTTCAAAATAACATAAAATAAACAGGATACTGTTTTTCATCCCCCCTCATTCAACCTTCTTGTTTAAAACTTTAATCATCACCTTCAGGTATTCACATTCAACGATACCAGGAGGATAAAGCTGAAATTATGGCAGCCAAGGAATATCAAGAAGACACACAAAAGGACTGGATGTATTTGAAATCAATTCAATAAGGGAGACATTCATGGAATTTCAATTTCATGTTTGTAGACAATTACACTTCAGAAATTTATGCAGTTAGAGTTAAATGTCATCTGTATCATCAAAAAGTATAAAACAAAAAATCAGCAGCTATCAGCCAAATACAAGGCAAGACTCTGGACAAGAACATACTCTGGATATATATAATGAACACACAATTACAATGTAATGAAAATTAAAGAACTCTCCACACAATATGGAAGGAATTGAATGTACAGGATGTTACAGGAGAGGAAGAATTCCTGTCCATTATGAGTGCATGGCATGTTTGTGCGATCTCACATCTGCCGTATCAGAACTCCACACCTACTGTGAAAAAGAAAAGCGTTCCTTTTTGCTCCTTCTAGCTGCATGAGCAAATCCAGAGCTGGAAGGCGCCGTAAACCACATACCATACTATATACAAGCGAGCTTGGCCTCCTCACGAGCTAAAACTTATGAGGGTTCCTGACACCAGGTGTACTGGGCAGAGTGTGTGAGCCCATACTCGCAGTTCTTAAAAGCCTTCTGAATTCAGCCAGACTTATTCTGCCATCTTTGTCGATGTCGGCCTCATCTAATATAGGCTCGATAGAACCCCTCAAACCGATGTGCTGCAACAAAAAAAGATAAAGAAAAACCAAAATCTATGAGAATGGGTATGATGTAGACCAAGTGAAGATAACAATGACACTGCATTGATGGGGACAAAATGTCCATAGCAATTGAACAGAACTAGTGTGATGAGAGGATTCTTTGCAAAGTACAAAGGGATAAGGGATTTGGAAAAACATAGAAAAAATTACCACTCTAAGTTCCTCGGATGTGATGTATCCGTCTTTGTCAACATCAAATTTCTCAAAAGCCGCTTGAGATCGCGATTCCCACCTCTCGGAATCATGTTCCTCCAATTGATGCACATGTAGTGCTGCTGCAACGAACTCGGAGAAATCAACTAGCCCATCTGTGTTGCTGTCAATCTGCTCCATGGAGCAATGTCAGTTTTCTCCCCATAAGGGGCAGAATAAATGTTTCAGACCAAAAAAAATGTGGTAAACATCCCACATAAATGCTGAATGATAAGAGCAAGATTTTTTGTTTGAGTGGCAACAATTGTGTAAATTTTAACAGGTAAAACATGACAGATCTTTGTACTACCTGGTTAATCAAGCAAAAATTGTAGGCTTTAAAGTTTAGTGCATACCGCTTGAAGAATTTCTAGAACTCGAGGTTCCCTTGATCTCCAAGGGATATCTTTTGCAAGAGCCTGCATAATGGTCATAATGATAGCATCCATAAGAGTGAAGCTAAATGTCATTTATAAAAAGAACACAAATAAAAAATTCTCCATCTACAGCAAAAAGTCATTGCTATCTGCCATACAATATATCAGCCTTGAAACTCAAGGCAGAAGTCCACTCTTGGAAGAACATATAACCATAGGTTTCACTTCAACTACATGAAAAACATAGAATGGTAGATTTTGTTCACAGGTTTATGATTAGATCACAAGAAAGAAATCAATTTTCATATTCACATAGAATATGAGTAAAACCATCATCCTTTCAATTTTAAAATAATAAAAATAAAACAAAACAAGATGAAAGGCATGTATGATGACCTATGATTCCAAACCCATAAATAATAGCAAACAACTGATAATTAGTTATTGTGATGGTTTGAAAATGCTCACTCACAATAGAAAAGTGATTTGCTACAGAATCAAGATACTACCACTAGGGGTAGCAACGAATCGAACTTGGCATACTAAACCCAATTCAAGTTCGATTCAAAATTCCAAATGTTCAGCTTGAGTACGGCTTGAGTTTGAATAAATTCAAAATTCTAAAATTGAACTCGGTTCGATATTATTTATAGAAGCTCGAGTTTGATTCGAAAAAGATTAAAATTATTTTTTTATAAAATATAATAAAATTATAAATTAGGGGAAATTATCTATATACCAGGGACCTTAAAGTCAAACACACACACACAACACTAAATAATAAACAAACACCCCCAAGGACCCCAAGGTAATTAGGGCACTATTTCAGGGAATAATAGTGAATTAACTATATAAATTATCACAAAAATTACAAAATTTAAATAAAAACATGATTTGCAATTACAAAGAACCAAATTCAGCAAATTTATACCAAAATTATAAAAAATAATTAATTTCCAAAAAAATAATATGTAGTCCTTAACCAAAATCAAATACAATTCACTTAATAAAAAAAATTAATGGGTTAGAAAATTAATTATAAAAAAATGATGGATTTATGCACAAAACTAATAAATAAGTTATAATTATATTTGGTAAGATAAGAAAATCATAAATAATATGAGTGACATTTGCTAGTATTTGGGCTCAAGTTCAATTTGTTATTAAAATGATCGAACCAAATTCAAACTGTTCATGAAAAGTTGATTATTTGTCAGCCCTAACTACCATATTTGCATAAAGCAGCTTGTTAGATGATAACTAAGATATATATAACAGTGTCCCTTACTTGTCTCATTTCTTCAAGACTGATTACGCCATTTTTATCCACATCAATAGCCTGAAACTGATCTTTGAGATCAGCTATCTCATCCTCATTGAGTGTACTTGCTAATGCCTGCCATACCAATGAAGGCCATTAGAAATAATCAAGGAGAAGTTTTCCATTTGAAGCAGAACAAGGAAAAATAGAGAATTCTTTACCCTAAGTGCAAGTTGCTTCAAACGACTGTACTTCACAAATTGGCGCATGTTAGATAGCACAGATATATCTATAGGGATTTCTGATGCATCTCCCCCTTCTCTGACCCACGGATGTGCTGCAAAAGTAACCATTTGTAAATAGGAAATGAATGCATTCCTAAATAGCTTAACTGACAGAAATAGAATGCCACTGGAAAATGGAATGCTTGAAATGCAAAGATCAATCAAGATTTCATATAGGCACAATAGGAAGAAAAAGGAAATGCAATATAACATCATACAAGTCTTTATAATGTCTGCGATCAAACAAGAAAATGGATAAAATTAGGCACCTTTTCATAAACATGAAGTGTAATTTTGTTAACCAGTATTAAATAAATGCACAGGAGAAGTTTTATTACTTACACAAGGCTTGAGCAGCAGTCAGCCTGGCACGAGGATCCTTTACCAACAGCTTCTGAACAAAGTCCTTTGCACTATTGCTTATGCTAGGCCAAGGCTTCTTCCGAAAATCAGGTTTATTCCTCAATACCTGCAAAGTACCACAGGGAAAAAGGTTATAGCTCCAGCAATGACAAGTGCAGGCACAGGTCATTTCAATTGATATAAGTTAATTGAGAACATCTCAATAGCCAAAGAATTTATCATTTATCTCTATCTAAAACCATAGAATAATAACATATGTAAATATTTAAACATCAAACTTAATATTATGATGAATATCAGGATTTTCATCACCTCCTTGAATATTCCATCCTCGGTCCTATCCCAAAATGGGCGCCTCCCACAAAGCAAAATGTATGTTATCACACCAATGCTCCAGGCATCTGACTCAGGGCCAGACTTACGTTTCAGAACTTCTGGGGCAACATAGTAGGCACTGCCAACAATATCTTGGAATTTCCTTCCTGCAATATAGCCATATAAAGAATGTTATCCCTATGCAACAAGAATCATTCACTCAAAATATTTTTGTTCATAGTTCTCAGTTTAGCATGGAACTACCACAAAATGGGTGAAAAAAACCTTCAATTACAAGGCTTTCCCCCTTTTGACACTAACCTGGCTTTATGAAATCTGATAGACCAAAATCTGTTGCCTTAAGTGGTGAATCTTCTTTTGTTGATTTAAAAAGAAAATTCTGCAAACAAAAAATGCACACGGTATTATATGACCTAGTTTATGATGAAATTTTAATTGGAGTACTTTGTGTTTGAACTTCACCTCAGGCTTCATGTCTCGATGAACCAAACCATGAAGATGACACTGTGCTGCAACTTTAAGCATCTGCCGCACTACTACTGCAGCATCTTTCTCACTGTAACGGCTATCCTTTCTGCATTGAGATGGCAAACTCATTATAAGAAGTGTTCCAGGATTATTTGAATTAGAAATTTCATTATTAAGTTGAACACAACTTACAACAAATGCAGACAAAGAGAAAACTAGTAACTAATGCATTGATATGATTAAAAGGATAAACAAGAGGAGTATTCTTCCAATGGAAAGGCAAATAACATCAAAATCTCTAAAGATAAGAAAATATGAATCTTACTTGGACAATATCCGATCCAGCAGTTCACCACCCTCGCATAGTCTAATAAGCCCACAGATATAAGAAACTTGGTATGAAAAATATAGAATGAAAAAATCAGGAAGACCCATTGGTATTCAGATTGGGTTAGGAACTTACTCCATTACGATGTACACATAATTATCATCTTCGAATGCATTATGAAAATGGACAACATTTTCATGACCTTTCAAAGCTTTCAATATCTTCACTTCACGCTTAACATCCTCAACAGCAATGGGAAGGACCATCTACCACATATAAGAAGAGCTGAAAACATATCAATGATCAATTTACATACAAATGAGAGCAACACACTGTCAATCTTCTATAATTCCTGATTCTTATTTTTAAACTCATACAGGAGTCGATAATTAGTAATTATTGCATGACCCAAAAGCGGTTGTCACTGATAGTTAACTTTGATGCTTCCAAGAAACATACAAAATAAAGGAGAAACAGTCACAAATAAATTTGGTTCTGTCCCTCCTTCAAGAAGCTCAAAAGCATGGATGAAAGTCTCAGTTCAAAAAATTAAATAGTGCATGATGGATCTCAGAGCTTTCCTTTGAATTTTCTTCATCAGTGACATGAGAATAAATCATCTTTTAATGCAACCTAGTCTCACTTCCATTAGACCCCCATCAATGATGAGATTTTAGATACAGGGACTGAATGCAGAGCTAAAAGATAAGAAAATCATAGCATATTTCCCTCAGATGAACCTGAACCCAAGCTCATTCAACCACGTCATGTTTTACTTGGTTTAACTTGAGACTGAGAAGAGTTTTGTATTTTTAAAGAGATTCAAGCTCATGCATTGCCAATAATAATTAGGAATTTTGTTTGAATTTATGAACTCTGAATATATTGGAATTTAATCTATGAAATAAAAAGAAAAAAAAAATTCACGTCCAGGACTGAGAACAGCATCCCGTGCTTGGGACCAGTATGAACTGTTCTTGGCTCAAATAGACGTTAACAATGAGCACATAGAGATGTATCATCATTCAATTGGTTTCATTGAAAGTGACGAGAAATGACTGTGAGAGGTCATGCATTTTGATATAACACATGGATTCTACTTCATCCAACTTTCCCTGCATTCCATATTATAATATTATCTAATCCCCTCACCTTTTTCTCTTATGTACAACATATGTAGTTAAACAAAATAAGAGTAATTATTGTCTCATACCACTTGATTACCTATTGAAGGTGCATATTTTGACTTTTTGAGTTTTTCCAGATTCTGGAATCACTCATGATGGCACATCCAAAATGAGTGATCACCCTCTTAAGTATACTCCTACCAACCAAGATCAAATCCTTCTAGGTGACAGAAGATGTTTGGGGTATAGGGCTGATGACTAGACCAATATGAATGCTGGAATTTCTTAATGACTATTTTGCTCTAGTGGTTGTTGAAAGTCCTACATTCATAAGGAACACAGGGAATTAGCTAGCCACTGCTTAATCAAATATATCAGAGCAATACATAACAGATCTTAACAAGGACAATCCTTTCCACCATCAACCTTTTCAGCAAAGCATCCAAGAACCATTTAAATATATAACCCCAATTTCTTTCCTCATTATGCACTAAAAGATAAAAAACCAAATTCTCTTTGTACATTCAACACTCAATTTGGTTAATTCCATAAGACTTGTAAATCACTTGGGCAATGCAAACACACACCTAATGGATAAATTCACATTCACATGTTAGAGATTCCAAATACCGGTTTAAAACCAACAAGATCGAACTAGATTAGAAGAATCACATTCATATACTAAATTTGAGACTAAAATAAACCGAGCAAAAAGGAGAGTATGGGCGAATCAGAATCTAAACTTCCAAAACGATGGAAACTTTCCACAAAAAGAGACCAATCCCACTTAGTAGAATTACCTTACTCTTCTCGATCCGCTTCACAGCGACACGATCTCCATTGGCTTTGTCAGTAGCGACATAGGTATAACCAAACTGCCCATGACCCAGCAACTTCCCAATCGAATACCGGCTATCGAAATTCTTATCATACCCGAAATCCGTCCTCTTCCCGCACGCCACCGACCCGCTCCCCCTCCTCCGATGCTGCGGCTTGGGATCTCTCACCTGGTGATGATGATGCTGCGGCGATGGATTCTTCTGATTGTCATTCGGGGCTGCGGCGGGGTTGCCGGAAGAGGAAGAGGATCCAGTTACCTTGGTGGCCGCGGTGGAGAAGCAGGAGCCCATCCTCTGTCGTTGCCCGGGTTGCTAGGCTTCTTTTGGATATTACCATCAATATATATGTCGAAATGCTTTGAATGGAGGGGATGATGGGGATGCGAAGAGGGATTCAGAGCGATTTGGAGGAGATTGAGAAGGAGATGAGAAGGATGGGGGAAGGAGGGCCGAAGGGGGAGGAGAAGAGGTGGGGTGGGTCAAAGCCTCAAAGGTGAAGACTTTCTTTGAAAGAGAGGGAGAGGGCATTCCTTCAAACCCTTCTCTCTCTTCCTCTCTCTCTCTCTCTCTCTCTCTCTCTCTAATGAGTTTTTATTTATTTAGTTAATTAATTAATTATGAGATTAAGTAATTATTTGGGTCATAATTAGATGAGAACTTCTATTTGATTTTTATTAATTAATTAGGAAGTTTAGTTTTCATTTTTCCTGTTGGAATTTTTGCTTTTTTTTAATTAAGGATTTAAATAATAATTTAATTGGTGATTAGAGGTAGAGGAGAGGGACATAAGATTTTCTTGTTTCTGTTTTATTAGTTTTGTTGTTCATTTGTTTTTGTTTTTATTATTTTTTTTTTCTTGTTGATGATTGTGGAGGAGATGGTTAAGTTTATTGTTTTGGAATTTAGCTTGATCTTAAATTAGATTTTTTTTGGGTGATTTATAAATAATTAAATAGTTTTAAAAGAACTTGAATTAATTAACAGCAAAATGATTTGAAGGAAAACTAAATAGAACATTTATCGTGATTTATTAATATCCTCATCAATGTAATATTGTTCTTAAAAAATGTGAAAAAAAACTTATACTAAAATAAAATATTTACAGTGATATTTGAGTAACTTGATTTTTCTTTTTCACTATGATTTGAATGAAATCATTAATGATTGTTAGAGTGATGGGAAGCACAATGCACCCTCATGAGATTTTCTTGCTTGCCTCCAAAACTAGTATAAAAAAACCAAAAAAATTAAAAATCAAAATTCAACATTTGTATAAAGTTTTAAAATAAATCTCAATAAAGTTTGAGTTTGTCCAAATTATTGAGAATAAAATTTTACATTCCAATTTGAGTCATTAGCTAAAAAAAAACTAAGCTCATGCTTAAATAAGATGAAATCAATTTGATTAGTTGGGTCATAGCAATCACCTAGAGTATATGAAAAAATATATATATATATATATATATATATATATATATATATATATATATATTTATTTATTTATGATAAACATTGCATTTTCCCGAAAACCATTTGGGACATGGATTTCTTTCGATGTTGTGTACGCATCCAAAAGGCCAAAGTTGGTGGCACCAGAGACAATAGCAAAATTGAGCTTGGCTTTCACTTGTGACAAGTTGGACACACTACCAGGGGATGGTTTTGAAGACATGACCTCGGATTAAGAAAACACTTGATAAATGAGGGTAATAGTATAGGGGCAAGCCTAGGGACCAAGTAGGTTCCTTAGGGGATCCACTTATATACTTTGTAAATTTTATTATCTTATTAACAAAACATGGTTTACTCATATTTCAAAAAATAAATAAATAATAATAATTAATTAAAGCATCGGTTAGATAGGTTTAATCACTTAGGAGAGACGTGGTATGTTATCCCACTAATTAATTAACTATTATTCAATCAAGATTGGTAGATAAAATAAAATAAAAGGTTCTTTTTCTAAAGAAACTTTAAAATAGTTTTGACCCTCAAGACAACTGTGTTAACTTGGATTGATTCCCTCCATTGAGATGGAATCATTCTTTAAAGTAATGGTTGGCATGTTTCTCAAATGGCTAAATATGGCTCACTAAGATAATTCAAAAGAAAACATTAAGCAAAGAATTAAATAACAAAAGCTGACTAATATTTGGTAACTATTATATATTTAATTATAGCTTTTTTTATCGACCATAGATAAATTAATTTGGATTAACTTGCCAATTAGGTCAAGTAGTCAAAGTGTATAGAAGACTTGTTCTAAATATTGTCAAATTTGGGTTACCTGTTTCTTTTCAACATTAGTGTGCATTTCACAAAGAAGAAGTCAAAGCCAAACCTTGGACTCCTCAATCCTCAATTAGACTGTAATAACACAATTGGTCAAGTGTTCTATTGGTATTTCAGTCCTTACAAGAATTCCAACAATCAAGAGGTCTCGGATTTGATTTATGGGTGATGGCATATTTCTGAAAGTGTGAACAGTGATTGTGATGGGTGGTTCGAATACCCACATGTGTGCGGGCCCTGCCCTCATGTTTGTTTGTGTATATCTTTGATTTCTTAGTAGTTTGCAGCTCATATTACAAAAAAAGAAAAAAAAGATGGTAAATAAGATGAACAATATTTTATTATCACACAAAATTATATATGAAACTTTTTCATATAATTTAAAATTCATATATTAAATTCATTAATAATAACATTGTTTCTAATTATTTAATTAATTCAATCACCGACAAGAGCAAAGAATGGTTTTTTTTTTCCTCCAAAAAAGTGGGGATGCGTGTGGGCTATTGGAAAATTGACCCTTTGAACAAATCAAACACAAGGGACAAGGTGGTCTGTCTAATTGGCAAGTGGCACATTCACTGATTGTTTTTTTCTTTGATTACTAAATAAATATATATAATTTTTCAGAGAAAATTAATGGCAATGAAATGAGTCCAAGTCCATAAAAAGAAGCTTATTCAAATTGACTAGGTTTGGACTGACATCAGTTCAACTGGTCACCAGTTTAGCTAACACGGTTTAGTACGACTGGTCATCTTCTCGTAACGTGTCACACATGGTCCAGCCCGATTTCTTAGAATTTTAATTTTTAGTCAATTAAATAAGGTATGGTATGGGAAAGTGAACATATTAAATAAATAGTAAACTAGTGTTATGATTCGGAAATTATTTACAGCATCACATTCATGTGAATAATAATAAGGTATGGAGACTCTGGCACCTTGCTTACTTTTGAATTTTAATATTTTTTTATTCTACTTAAACAGTTGAAAATTTTAACTTTAAACAACAATGTTTGGTACCAGATGAAAAAAGCAGGGCCTAAATCTGTTCCACGCATGAACTGTTAAACCTACAAACATACAGAACTATTCTATGTGTGAGTCTATACACATTCTTGAAGTCCTTTATAAATGCTTGTCACCTTATTAAAAAAAAAAATAAATGTTTGATGAAAGAGATATATAGAATAAAATTTTTTTGGATCTTGAAGGCCAACTCAATCTTCAAACTTTAGAGGAGAATTGCTAGCTGTGAAAGAGGGAATAAGAAAGATTAACAGAGATGCAAATATTATTATCTTTCAAACAAACTCAAATATATTGTTAATTATTTATATAATATTTATATTTCTGAATATATATATATATATAGCAAATATTATTATCTTTCAAACAAACTCAAATATATTGTTAATTATTTATATAATATTTATATTTCTGAATATATATATATATATATATATATATATATATATATATATATATAGGGGAATGATATTGTGTGGTCGGCCGAAATATCGCTTGTTTATTTCCTACAACCCCATTTAGCCCCCGGAGTTTTTTATATGGATGGGAAGATGCATTAAAAATAAACTATCGCATCAATTTTCATACAATTTGGTAACCGCTTTGGCCCTCTACTCGCCTTGTTTTGTTTTAAGTGGTTTTGCGATGGTTTCGTAATGTATGGTATGGTTTACTTTCCTGTTTGTTTTCGTTTCCATTCAGATGGTATAGTTTTCTATGATTTTTTGATGGTTTCTCATCGTTTAAAAACTTCCATTTTTGTTGGATTTTTCAAACCACCGATTTGGTGGTTTCTCATGGTTTTAATTTTTTTCTACCAAAAATATCCCTATCAATTTACTTCAATCCCTTCTTCTACCCTAGCAAAATCAAAGAAAGTTATAATCTCCACAAAAAAGTCTTATCTTTTGTTAATTTTGTATATTAATTTTATTATAATTTTATCAATTTTAAATTAATGGTTAATAATTCGATATATATTTTGTAAGATTTTAATAAAAATTATTTATACTTTAGTTGAATTTAATTTTTTGATCATAAATCATTAAATTTAATATGGCTTTTTGCAGGTGTACCCCTGAATAAAACATAATTGCATACATACCTCTAAATAATAAGTATAATTACGTATATACCCCTGCGGTTAATCAGATTAAAAATTGTCAGTTAACAAACGGTAAACATGCGAAATAACCATTATACCCTTTACATATATATCCTGAAAGTTTGTTTGATTGTAAATTTACAAATATCCCCTTTAAAAATATGAAATTTAAAATAGCTAAGATATATAAAGAGAATTATTTTGGAAATTTTCCAACGCTTAACTGAAGTTGTAACTATGGTTAAGATAATTTTATTAACTTCTATTATCGAAACCTAACAATATGGGCATATCCATAATTCAACTCGTTTTTCAAGGGTATACGAGCATTTATAATTTTTTCAGGTGTAAATATGCAATTATGAAACTTTGAAGGATATATAACCAATTTTTTCAATTTAACATGATTTCATATTAATTTGTGTTTGAGGGCATTCTGGTCATTTTATTATTTCTACAACCATACCATACCATCAAAACAAACACAAACAACTAATTAACCATACCATACCATACCATCTTTCCAAACATGATAAACAATACTTACAATACCATACCATACTATACCATACCATACCATACATTACGAAACCATAACAACCAATCATCCAAACAGGGCTTTAACGGTTGAAATTCTAGACCGTTCAGATTCCTATAAGTTTTGATCCGTTAAGATGAATACCCTACAAATTCCGAAATTGTATGAAAATTGACAGGCTAACTTATTTTTCGATGATCTTTCCATCCGTACGGTTAAAAATTGTTCAAATATGCTCCAGGGGTCAGAATGAGCAGGCGATCGGAAATATATAATTTCCAGCCGGCCTGATAACATCACTGCTGTATATTATATATATATATAGCGGTTGATAATACGCGTAGGATCATCGCTCAAATCCTACCGCATGTTATCACCATAGAGCATGTTTGAAAATATTTTTGGTATGGATAAGATCCGCTAAAAATGTCCACGCCAATTTTCATACAATTAACTTTGGTCCTCCCACTTAGCGGTTGAAATTCTCGGCCGATTGATTCCTATAAATTTTGATCCGTAAGATGAAGACCCTACAAGTTCCCAAATTGTATGAAAATTGACAGCTAACTTATTTTTCGATGATCTTCCCATCCATACGGTTAAAAATCCTCAAACGCTGCCAAATCCGGCGCGACCAAATGAAACGATGCGGCCGTAGGATGGCATCAGTGCCCTATATATATATATATATATATATCTGAATATGTGTGTCATTGTGTGTCTTTATACTTGACCACCATCACCACATCCGCCGAGCTACAATCTTGATCCTATCATGAAGAAGCCACCTAAGCTTCAAGCACCTCCTTTTGTACATATTCCATTTCCATCTGCATGCATCCACCAAGAAAACAAAAAAAGCAAAGCAAAGCAAAGAATCAATCCCCGCCATCTTTTTTCACTTTGTTCCTCAATCCACCTCAAGAGCATCTACATCTCCACCACCACCACCACCACAACCACCTTTCCAAAGCCATAAGAAACCCTTATAGATCTCCAAAACCATGCATGCATGAACCAAACACAGCACAAACATGGACTGGTTCATACGTGATCGTAGAGGACCTCAATGGAAACAAGGCTGGCGAGGCCAAGCCCTGGCCTCCATGTCACTCCCTCCGGCACCGCTCCTTGCCATCTTCACTATCGTAGTTCTCTTCCTATCATTATCATGGTACACTAACTACAAGGAGCAAGTGCGCCGCACCGAGCTCAGCCTTCGCTTCTTCTTGATGCTTTTTGTTCTTCTGTTTGTCATCGTTTTGGCAAGGTTTATGTTCGTTGATGGAAGGTTTATCTTCCGGCCATCGGTGCCAGTGCCGGTGCAGGAGACGGGGCACCGGGCCGGGGGCTCACCGTGGAGGGTGGCGGCGCTTGTGGTGGTGCTTTTGTTGTTGGTGTCCTACCAGTCTTCTTTTCATTCACAGTGGTTTAGACCTCTGTGGAGATCTACTTAAGGAGTGACTGATGAAGAGACTCCTCTTGCTCTTTGTGAAAAACTCTTTCGTGTGCATGTAGTTGCTGTTATATAAATAAATCAATCAATAACATATGGTGTTGTATTTAAGGAATGAAAAAGTTTCAAATAGATGCAGTGCAGATGGAGAAAACAATAGATTTGGTTAAGATTCCAGATGGGAGATCAAACAAGAGTCGAAAATAGTCTAAGAACTTCTATATCACTCTATATCAATCAAGATAAGAAAAACAAAAGGTTGTTCCATATTAGAGGTATATACAAGAGAGAGACCTGGAGATGAATTTCCAAGGATGCGGCCATGATTCTGGATGAATTTCCAATCTAGATTTGTTATTTTTCATCAGAATACAGCATGATAGTTGCTGGAGAAGCCAAAAAGTTTCTCTTCTTCCATCTATTCATCTTTTGGAAACAGTAGAAAAGAAAAATATATGATGGAGGATGAAACAATCCTTTCAAGTTAGAAAATTTAAATAAAAATGACAAATCAAGATTCTCATTGAATGGGGGGTACTTATTAGTTTTTCCCCAAAAATGAATTTCATGGCAGAAACCTTCCACAAAGGTGTAAAGCAGAAACTAAGAGGCTAGAATAGCCTCTTTGAAGTGTGAATTTTGGCAGTTAATTAACAAGTGGCATCCCACCATTCGTAAGGGAAGATGGCTAATTCATGAATTAAAAAAAAGAATAGGCCCTTTTAACTCTGGTAGAGTAACACCATGGTAAGGAGTAAAATTAAAAAAAAGAATAGGCCCTTTTAACTCTGGTAGAGTAACACCATGGTAAGGCGTAAGTCATTGGTTCAAATCCGATGAAGGGCTTTTTCCACTAAACTCAAGCTTAGTCCTTAGTCTTCCTTTTTCAACAGGTAATAGAAATGAGTTGATACTTCTCTTCTACATAAAGAAAAGGTTAACTACCATTATAATCCAATGATGTCCTTGGCATGAAAACAAAGATAACAGAACTAGGAATTTCACTAGCAATGTCCATGAAGGCTGTATTGGATTTTTGGAAGAAAAGGAGCAATTTGCCAGAATGGAAACATGTCAAATTATCAGAGTGCTATTTCTTCAATGGATCTTATACCAGCTCATTTATTATTCAAGAAGACATCAAGCCCCGGATGCTCCAATGGCTAAAGATCCTAATCAAGAAAAGCTATGGTGGAGTCTCTCACACATATACAAGTAGATGCTTCAGCTTTGGCCTCTAATAAAAACATCCATCATCGAAGTTGTTAACTAGTGATTGGTTGCTTGTAGGTGTTAGGACTGATAAACTATACCATAGTTTGTATCACATAATACTCCTTAAAACATCTATTATACCTAAAGTAGACTAACAAGTCCCCAGTATGCTTATCTATTGCTCATACATTCCCCACTCCTCAGTTGAGACCAATGAAGCAATGTTACATGCTTTGTTGACTCTCAGTTGCTCATGTTCACAAATGGAAAACACATTTAGGTTTTGCCCATTGATGACTTTTAGACATCTCATAAGGCAATCTTTCACAACTAAGGTTGTTCCATTGCTCTAAATACTATCTACAATCATATAATTAGAGCCAGCCTTAGTGGAAAAAATCTCTCTAAAACACAACACACCTCTACTGGAATTCAAGGTTCATAGTCCTCAGTGTCTTTTGAATATTCAATTGTTCAAATTAATCTCTCTGCTCAGCACGTTGGAATCCCATTCCATGAAAATTAGAGAAACAGAGCGAAATCAAAAGAATGATGACAAATAGAGATATCAAAGCTGTGAATCAATCGCTATGAGAATAGAAATCAATTGCTTCTGGGAATGATCGGATACCTGAAGATGGGAGAGCTTTACGCCGCCATAGACGACGCCGAAGGTGAAGACTGAAGTGCGAGCCACCTGAGAAAGCAAAAGATTGAGCAAGAGGAGATGATCGAAATGGAAAGAGACTGAAAAGGAGGTAGAGCGGCGTACCAAGACGAGCGTGCTGAGCCGTCCCTGAGAGCACCATTGGAGATGGTGGAGAACAAGGGGAAGAGGCGAGATGGAAACCCTAGCCAAGAACCACTGCACTGATTTACCAGGTGGAATTTTTAGTGATATTATATATATTATTTTAAAAAAATTCTTTTAATTTTCACTTTTCTTATATTTTAAAATATCACTTTACTTTAATAATTAGTTATAATGGTTAGAATAATATAATTTTTAGAAGTTAAATTTTAGATTTAAAACTCCAAAAATCAGGAGTGCCCAATCCCTTCTAAACCTCTCCGTGCTCTTCCTTGGGGTCAACTCTCGCTCTCGGTGACGATGGCATCGGAGCAACAAGTGCGGGCATCCCACATCCTGATCAAGCACGAGGGCTCGCGGCGCAAGGCCTCATGGAAGGACCCCGATGGTCGGATCATCAGCACCACCACCCGAGACGCTGCCGCTTCGCAGCTCCGCTCCCTCCTTGACGACATCGTTTCGGGAAAGGTCCGCTTTGAGGACGTCGCCTCCCGCTACTCCGATTGCAGCTCCGCCAAGCGCGGCGGTGACCTAGGTCTGGTCCCCTTCACCTTCTTGATCTGGTTCTTGTTCTTTCCATGATTTTAACTAGAGTTTATGCTTGGCGATCTGTTTTTAAAGCTTGGCTGGCTCGGATCATCCTGTTGTTCTTGAGCGTATTCACGCTATTTTCCATTCTCTCCTTTGTTTTCTATTATCATCGAAGAGTTGAAACGTGTTCAGTATTTTTATCTTTTTCCGTCCATCTGGCACCTTAATTCGTAATTAGTTGCATGATTTGAGTGTCTTAGTTTGAGATCGTGAAAAGATAGATTTTTCAGGGGTTTACTTCTTGAGATGCCTGCACTTTATGGAAATTAGTTTATTGGGTGCACAAAGTTTATTATTGGTGCTTAAGATGTTGAGAAACTTCAAAAGAAAAAAAAAAACTTCTTTTGTTGCTGAATTGGATGCGATCATTGGTTCATTTAATGTGTTTCTTTTTCCCTGATGAGGATTCTAAGATTAAGTTGGTGAGTATTTCAAGCAGTCAATCTTTTGGCATTGGAATTTCATTGAAATGCTGATTTCTCCATGTCTACAACATGAATGCAATTGCAAAAAGTTAATTATGGAGAAGTGCAAAATGGAATTTTTATGTAATTGAAAGTCACTTTGAAGTTAATTAGAGTTTACAGGGCTGTTGTTGGGCCAGATATACATAATGTGTGGTAAAGAAATATATATCCATGAATAAGTAGTAGATGGGAGCATGTTTAGATGAATATATGGTAAGATACGAAAAACAAGATCAAAAATGAAGAATGATATGAGTTGAAATAAATGAGAGTGACCTGTTTATGTTGATTTGGCTATATACAATATAAACCTAATAATGCACCTCAATGTAGTGGTAGGAAATTCAAGTTGGTGACCGAAAAATTGAGGGGATAAATAAAATGATGTTGATGGAGATGATGGTAATGTCATGAGTGTATGGTGTGAAAGATGAGATGGAGAGAATTTTTTGTAATTGGACCTAAGTAGCATTCTAAATTATCTGTAAAACTGACTCTATGTAGGTTGGATTAGAATGGTCGTTGTTGTACTGTTCAGGTGCCTCACTCGTGGATTATGGCCAAGTTTCTTCTCTCCTTTGTTTCTTGACCACTTCACAATTTGATATTATCATTTGAAGTTTACAATCAATTAAGGTTTGTAGGATCGGATTATATCTTTTGTTAGGCTTTGAGTTAATATTCCATCTTAAAAGAAGTTTGAGTCATGGAATGTCAAATTTTCGGGCCAATTTGCCTGCAAATAATCAATTTTATTGCAATAAATGATAAGAAGAGAAAAGGTCATATAAGTTTCTTCACACTCAAAAATGGCAAATGATCACTTAAGACAAATGATGCAGTCATACCTGCCATGGATTCTTGAGAGCAAAGCAGAATTTATTTGGTGATTCACTTAGTATGTCATTGTTCTCACTTGTTTAATGGAGTCTCTCCACAATCATACAATCATACCTTCCGGGACTATCATTTCCTGTCCTCTCATATGTTATTCCTCCGTGTACAAAATGAGGTATACGTAATGCACAAATTCTTGGTTGTTATGTTGGGTTGATGACTTTATACTTGAAAGCTCAGATACTTGGTGGATCCTTGCTCACCTTGCTATGTGGGTCATTAGGCTGCATTCTATTGTTGGACACTAAGGATCCCTTGTAGTGGGTTCTCATATGGCCAGTACTATATGTAGTTGTTCCTCTGTAGAGCGGTCTTTTGGTGATTGCTCATGTCCACTGAACTCATGATAAACTAATTGTCTACTAATCCCAATGAAGGTGAGAAATGAAGGACCACCGCTTGCTAACGTTCATATTAGAATGATTTCTGTGTATCCTTTCTGAATGGCAAATTTGATTTGATCGGCATGAATGCTTTTAGGTAGGGTTGATACCTTGTCCACACATTTCTAATAAAACTGAAGCTTTTTTATATCACTTTTTACACTGGTCTCATATTGGCAGTTATCTCATAAATAGTCTTTTTAAACCTCTGTCTTCACCTCATTAGGTTAAAAAAGCATCATTATCTGTTCTTTGATGTTGCTTTGTTAAAACTTGACACCCTTGTTGTAAATCACTTTGTTATGCATGTTGGTTTTAAGACTGTGGGCTGGGCGTAATGTTTTTTCCCCACTTAGTTGACTTGATACTTACACTGCTTTAAACATAGCACTGATCTAAGTTCTGAATCTGTCATTTATTTCCTCTTCATTTATTAAATGGGTCTTATCCAAAAAGATTCTTTTTTGTCTAATGGTTCGTGAATTTTAGTTGAGGCCATTGCTCTAGTTTGACCAATGTGCTTTCAGTGGTATGATGCTGTGTCGGCTTTTCTCATAATGAACTTCTCAAACATGAGTTTAGCTAATACCACTATTGCATAGTACTTGATCAATAATCATTGGGTTCTTTCTTAACTTTGCTGGATTCATCATAATTTTTGCATCGCCAGAGCCTTTGTCTAATATAAATTACTTATTACTGCTTCAGGGCGTTTTGGGCGTGGGCAAATGCAGAAGCCCTTTGAGGAAGCTGCTTTTTCTCTGAGAGTTGGAGAAATCAGCGACATTGTGGACACTGATAGTGGTGTTCATATCATCCTGAGGACTGGTTGATATGCCTTTTGTTGACCGAGTTCCCATCCGATCATTGTTTTGAGCTTTTCAGGAGAAAGAGTCTAAAGACTCTTCTAGTCAGCTTGGATATTTTTCATTGCTGCATCTTGGAACCCAGGATTAACTCAATGCATAAGAACCATAAGAACATCGGTTTGTAATATGAAGGTGACAGAGATTGCTATTTGAATGCCTTTTGTATGGCTCAACATTTGTGTAATCCTTTTCATGGAACCCTAGAAAACACTTGTTTGTTGATTTTCTTTCCTCTCATGCTGGTATTTGGATCTCGGCATGAATCTGGATATAGCGGCAGATTCATGTATGGAAGAAGGATTCCAACAAGTTTCCAGTTCCATGATGACAAAATCTGTGATCTACTGATGTTTTTAAAGATGTAGAAGTTATACCAAGGTTCTATAAGCTAAAAAAGAGGATAAATTAAATGTGAGTGGTTGGGGGTGCACTGGGGTCTGTTTAGCACCTGGGATATCCCAGGAATCCAGGATGGGCTCCATCTGAAAGTTTGGTTGTTTGGATGGAGCGGGATCCAGTTAAGTTTGGTTGCTTGGATGGAGAGGGATGGGCGGTCCTCAAAATGGATGAGTAGCAAGGTTGATGAGTTTTTTGTTAAAATATATATTAAATAATAATTAATAATCTTTAAAATAAAATAATTATATATTATATTAATTTTAAATATTACATTTTATTAAATTTAAATATTTATAATAATTTTATAAATTTTAAAAATATATTTTTTAATATAAAATAATTATATATTAATGATGAATATAAGATTTTATTGTTTAATTATTATCTATTAATTAATATTAATATGAATACCATTAATTATCTAATTATAAATAATAATAATTATTTTATATTTATATATTATAATTTAAATTAGAATATTTATAATTATATATAAATTTATTTTATCCATTTTTAACCCTCCAAACAAACTATTAAAATTGTATATCCATGATTTTTCATATCCTCATCTTTCCAAACAAAATACTAACAATCTAGATATCCCATAATATACATATATCCCACCATTCAAATAAATTGAAAATTGAAAATCTAGACCAGTGCAAAATTAGGTTAAAGCATTTGATTTAAAAAGATCATTTATCAAAATAAAATAAGATAAAATCATAATGCAGTTAATTGACTATCTAACATTTAAAGTTTTAAATTTGGGAGAGAAATGGAAATTAGTAATTACCCCTTAATTTTAGGAATGTAAAATTATTTTCCTTATTTTTACCTAAAAAATCAAAAAGCGTGAACCAAACCCAAAAGAATTGGTTCGGTTGGGGTTGATTACGTTTATACGCCCCCATTTCCCCCCCTGGCCCGAGAGATGAAAACATCGTCGCTGATCACCCCTCGTTCCTCGCAAACCGCCGCACCCTCGAAGCTGCCGGTGCATGTCGCTTAATCTTGCCCCGCGCTGAAGGTATTGCGCCCTTTTCCTTCCTCTTTAGATCTCTATCAAACCTGATGTTCCTCAGAATTATGTGTATTTAATGCGTGATTTTGCGATCCTTCGTGGTTATATGTATTTGGCTTCAGTCTTGTTCGTTGTAAGGGTTTCAGATTTTAAACTAGGTATGGGTTTGAAACAGTGGGCCGCCGGATTATGTGAATTCTTTGGTAGAATTGGATTACTTTTTAGGTTGCCGTTTGTGGAATTTGGATTTAAGTTTACCATTGTGATCATTCTCGTGGAAATTCTATGGCTTTTTTCTTGGAATGTGTGTGAATTGATGAAATTTTGTTACCATGTTTTACTTTTTTGTGTGTGTGTCTTCTATTGTTTTGGTTTTGTGTTGAATTTTGGAGTGCATGTGTTGATTTTCTATATCCAAACACTGAATTATAGCAACTGATTCTAGAAAAAATCCTTAAAAGAATTTGGCTGGAATGAGCTCCCAATTCCTATGTTAAATGTTTTATGAAGGAATTTTTTTATGAATATCTAAACATGCTCTTGTAGGTACATTTACATTGCTTAGCCGGCATAGTGCATATGATCTTTTCGTGCTTTGGCTTTTTGACTGTAGGTTGCTCTGAACCTGTACCCAACTTGACATAAACCAATCCAATTGGATAATTTTGTGATTTTCTTCTGAGAATACTGTGTAACGCTATCAGAACTTTTTTTTATTTTTATTTTACTATCATTATTATTATTTTTTATTTTGTTTTGGAGAAAAGTCTACTGCTATTAGAACTTAGGTGTATATTATCTCATGCACACAAGTATTGCTTTTGAGATGAATTTGGAATACATGAAATTGATTGGATCCAAGTGTATACTCTCTGGGTCAATTTTGTGTGATTTGTATATCTTTTGGAGAAGAAAGTAGGCTATGTTGCACCAATAGAGTTGCTTGTTGGAAATCTGAGCATCACAGTTTTGATGTGAGGAAACAACCATTGGCATGTGCATTAAGGCTCATACAGTTAAACCTCTTTAGTTCGTGAACTAGTGATAGCCTTGGGCATTGGGAGGTCTTTTTATTTTTTCTAAGCACAATAGGAGATAGTTTTATGCCTTGCATAACTTTTTCTCCATTTTTTGTTTGTTCTTGTTCTCTTTCTCTCTCTCTATTTCCCATCTTTCCATTTGTCTTTGTGTCTCTAGCACATATAGTGCTTATATGTTCTAAAATGTATCTGATTATAAATAGGCATGCCCATTACATGACCTATTTCGGTAACATATTTAGATCATCTTTTCACTCATAATCTTGAGTTCTCAGACGTACAACCTGACCTTATATAGGAATATCTTAGCTAATCTATAATGGCATTTAGGAAATTGCATCTTTCACGGCATGAATTGTCAGCTATTAGACCCAAAAGGATCTGTTTACACTTCAAAAGTGCTTCCTGATTTTCATATGAGAATTTTGGTATAAGGAAATCCAAGTTTTTGCACTTTTTTATATATAAAAGAGAAGCTATGAGATTAGATGCTTGGTTTATAATTGCTGATTTATGGTCACATTTTCACATTTTGAAAATCTTCATTTTTTTTAAAAGCTAGAATTGATTATGTTATATATTCTTTTTTAATGTGGATGCCAGTTGAAATTTTTTTTCTTTTCTTTTTCAAATAGCCAATACAATTTTGTATGCAATAATGATGTAGAAATGGTTATCTTGGGGCTGTATATCACTTTCTTCTCTCACTTGACATTTTTCCTTTCTAGTCTAGCCACCTTTTATTGGTGTCCATATTAAACAAGTATATGTAATATCTTGCAAATGGTTATGGTTGCCCTTATATTTTCCCCTAATCATCATTAACTGATACATATATAATTGTTGCAATTGTGTGTGCCAAAGATGCATACAAAGATTTCTATTTGAAGTTTTATTTGATTTTGTACTAGTAAAAGCTGGGATCAGAATAAGAGCAGTTAGAAATGAAAGCTACAAGATCTAGCCAGCCTAAATCTCCAGGAAAGGTACATAGTGTGAGGATTACTCTTTCATCCAGAGATGTAAAGAATCTTGAGAAAGGTGAATTTGATTTCTTACTGAATCACCGGCACTCTCAATTTCTCTTTTATTCTTCTTTCAAAAAAGTTTTGACATGTTTGGTTGTTTGTAACTTCAACAGTTTGCGCTGATCTTGTGAATGGTTCACAAAATAAAAAATTAAAAGTCAATGGAGAGGAAGTGACTCCTGCAAAATTTGTGCCCATCAGCACCGAGGTTTCTCCAACTGGTGGTAAGTGCCTGTGAAAATTGTCTTCTATTATAAATGTAACAATTTTTTTTAGTAAAACTTCGTCAAATAAGTTTTTGCACATTGTTTTAACAAGAAGGTTAAGAAAAAACTATGCTCCTTAAATGGTTGGAAAAGGTTAATTCTTTGATCCATGGATTTTAGGGAGTGTTTAGCTAGAGGTATCTGGAGATGCTGGAGCCAAAAGAAGGATTTTGAGATACTATTCTAAGCATAATATGGAAACTGATAACCGATATTGGATTACAATATGGATTTAAAGACTCTTTTTTTTCTTGACAAAGGCGACAAGCAACTCCCAAAAGTCAGGGGCAGACAATGCGGCTCCTTACGCGTGTGCCTTCACCTTGTAGTCGTGGGGGTTCGAATTTGGGTTTGTCCCGGCCAATGAAGCCCTACACAAGGGATCCGATACCAATAGGCCAAGAGGCCGTTGGTCGATTTAGAGACACTTAAGCTCCAAAGCTAAACAAACCGAACACACCCTTAGTTATGGAAATCTCAACCGTGAGTTTGAGTGCTGTAGTACATGAATTTTCACCAAGCCTAGTCCCTGATTATATGTTATTTATGAAAAAATTCTTAAAATCTAGCTTTTCAAGATATTAGGTTCATCATGACCTTCCCCATTTGTTTGTTGAGGTACTGGTAAAAAATAAGCACTATTATCTTCCAAAGCATCAATTAAAACAGTCTTGGATTGCACATAACAAAACTTCAAATTTAGAAGGCTCCACAAATAAACATCCATTTATCTCCCTCTTCCCATCATATTTATGTCAAACCTCTAAAATTTTTTGTCTACCTTAAGTACTACTTTGGAACATGTCTAGAAGCTGCTGGCTAATTGAAATGTCCAGTCTGTTGGCTGTTCCACTTGTTTGGTTTCTGGTTGAAAGTTCATTCAAGCAGGAATGCGCCTTCCAAATTAGTCTAAAATCTAATTAGATAAACTACCTTTAATTATAGGGAGAGATGTGCAATTGTGCATTCATCTCATCAGGGATCAGCTTTGTATATATATATATATCAACTAAAATACATCTTGCTTTATCAGATGACCCATGACAAAGATGAAAGAAGCAGCAAACCTGGAGGTGAAGGACAGACTCTTATTCATAAATGAAAGATAATATGCTTGCCCCTTTCCTGATTTTGTAGGTTGTGTGTGTGTGTGTGTGTGTGTGTGTGTGTGTGTGTGTGTAATTTATTGTGAAACAAGTGACTGTTTGCCTGAAGTATCCTTGTCAACTACCACATGAATTCTGGAGTATAGATAAGCAGCAGTAGTTAGGGAAAGATGTGTTCATTAAATTTTTTTTGCCTAATTACCAGGATTTCCCATAAAAGAAGGACGGTCTAGCAAGAAAGGTTGTACCAACTTCAGGTGGAGCCCGGCCATGACTCACTTCTTGCTCCCCTTTCTCGTGGAGCAAGTGAGATTGGGACAGAAGGTTAACAAGAGTTTTAAGAGGAATGCACTTTTGGCTGCTGCAAAAGCTGTCAGTGACAAATTCAACCTGATTTGCAGTGATTCTAATGTGGAAAATCATCTGCGAACTATCAAGACTAGGTATGCACAGATAAAGAATCTTAGAAGTATGAGTAATACAACCTGGGTTGAAGATGAAAAGAAAGTCATCATGGATGCAGCATCATATAGTCAACACATTGCTGTAAGCTAGATGATTTCTAAGTTAATGCTGCTTTAATATTATTAACTTTGTAATGAATCTAATTTTCATCTTTCAGGCCCATCCGAAAGACGAACCCTTCATAAACAGGACAATTGAGATGTATGATGAAATGGCCATCATCTGTGATGATGAACCAGTTACTCCCAGGGTAGTTGTCAGTTCTATTACCAAGAACATTGAAGTCGGTCCTGTGATCTCAGGAGATGATGTGAATGTGATAATGGATGAAAACATTGAGACTGAAGAGGAAGCAGAGGAGACCCACTCCAGGTCCCGACAAATTTCAACATCATCAGATTCAACTGGAAGAACTAGACAGAGTGATCAAAGCGGCCATCTTGCAGAGAAAATCAATCATCTTGCTTTCCAGATAGGCCAGTTGGCAGATGCCATAAGGACCAGTCAGAAAGGTATAGCATCCGAACTTTTCCAAGAAGTCATGAAGTCCGAAGGTTATAATGAGCTATCCCTTGGAAAAGCCTTCGACTATCTTAACGAGCATGAAAATCTAGCAAGGGGATTCATCGCAAAAAACTATAATCTGCGGCAAGCATGGCTTGCTGAATTCTTCTCTGCAGGTGATGGTCAAATTGGTTAATGATCAAATCGATTAACTGCTTTTTTCTTTTATATCCTTTTCTTTTTTTTGGTATAGTTAACTGATATGAAACTGCCGGCAGGATATCTAACATGAGCTGAAGTTTATCCAATAAAAAAAAAAAACAAAAAACAAAAAACAAAAAACATGAGCTGAAGGATTCCTTGGCGTCTCTTCTCCTAGTGTTCAATTGCCAGTAGATGTGCTAGTTTCTTGATTTCTGCTGATAATTTAGATGTAGTTTAGTTTTTTTAATATACAAATATATATCTTTTTTTTCATTAGTAAAAGCAGCAGACTTGAAATGTAAATATCTGCCTGAAGAACTCTTCAATAACTTTTTTGTTATTTGCATCACTCATAAACATTTACATTGCATGCAGGAAGATCGATGCCAACATTATTATTACTTAAAAGTTCAAATGTTCGAATAAGAATTAAAGAAATAAAAAGTTTGGCAGTTTGATAAAATAAATGGGAAAAATAAGGTATCAGTCTCATTGAGACTAAGGTCACATGGAATGTTGTCTCGTCTCAAGCACGTCTGTGATGCAAATAGAGTAGGGCCCATCCATCAAGCTTTTGTTATTATATATGTTCTTCACGATTTAGTGTAGTGGCAACCTCGTCTATTATTTTGTTGCCTAGATCTTTCTTATAATTATTACCCACTTATTTTGAAATTGAAAATAAACTAAAAAGGCTTCACAATATTCATCTCATCCTCGCTTTCAACCTCCTCACCGACAAATCCGCATAAAACTAATGATATTATTATTCACCGACAAAAAAAAAAATCATAAATTTAGTGATTATTATATATTTAAGTTAATTCATTTTAATTAAATACCTACATTTATAACTTTATAAGTAATTATTATAAATTAAATGAAAAAGCTTTCATTAATTATATGTAATTATTATGAATTAAATGAAAACAGAGAGAGAAGTAAGCGAACCCAGCCTTTACTTATAAATTAAATGAAAAAGCTTTCATTAATTATATGTAATTATTATGAATTAAATGAAAACAGAGAGAGAAGTAAGCGAACCCAGCCTTGACCCGCTCCTTTATATTCATTCGTTCATTAGTGTCCAACTCGCATTCCTCCTCGCTCTCCGCCATTGCCAGATCTACTGAAGCTCCTCCAATGGCCGACGAATCCTCCAAGAACCAGCATTCGGAGGCGTCTCCGGCTAATGGGCAGGCAATGGCCGACGCTGCATCGGTCATCCCGGCGTCGATCGCGCCGCCGCGTAAGGTCGCCCTGATCAGCGGCATCACCGGTCAGGACGGCTCCTACCTCACTGAGCTCCTCCTTAGCAAGGGCTACGAGGTCCACGGCCTCATCCGCCGATCGTCCAACTTCAACACCGCACGTCTCGAGCACCTCTACGTCGATCCACACAACTCCAATAAGGCCCGGATGCGCCTCCACTACGCCGACCTCTCCGACGCCTCCTCCCTCCGGCGTTGGGTTGATACCCTCCTCCCCGACGAGGTGTACAACCTCGCTGCCCAGTCCCACGTCGCCGTCTCCTTCGAGATCCCCGACTACACCGCTGACGTCGTCGCCACCGGCGCTCTCCGCCTCCTGGACGCCGTCCGCGCCGCATCCGCGTCCAAACCCGGTGGAATCAAGTACTACCAGGCCGGATCCTCCGAGATGTTCGGCTCCACGCCCCCTCCCCAGTCCGAGACCTCCCCCTTCCATCCCCGATCCCCCTACGCCGCCGCAAAGTGCGCCGCCCACTGGTATACCGTCAACTACCGTGAGGCCTACGGCCTCTTCGCCTGCAACGGCATCCTATTCAACCACGAGAGCCCTCGACGTGGCGAGAACTTCGTCACCCGCAAGGTCACTCGCGCTGTCGGCCGGATCCGCGTCGGCCTTCAGACCCGGCTGTTCCTTGGTAACCTCTCGGCCGCCCGTGACTGGGGCTTCGCCGGAGACTACGTGGAGGCTATGTGGATGATGCTTCAGCGGGACGAGCCCGGCGATTACGTCGTGGCCACCGACGAGTCTCACACCGTCGAGGAGTTCTTGGAGGAGGCCTTCGGATGCGCTGGACTCGATTGGAAGGACCATGTGGAGGTCGATCCCAGGTACTTCAGGCCTGCAGAGGTTGATAGCCTGAGAGGGGATTCCACCCGGGCGAGGAGCGTGCTAGGGTGGAAGCCCAAGGTCAGCTTCAAGGATCTGGTGAAGATGATGGTGGACAATGACATTGATCTCGCCAAGAAGGAGAAGGTCCTGGTGGACGCCGGCTACAGGGATGCCCAGCAGCAACCTTGACAATGCCATGTGGTAATGCCCTTTGCCTGAATTCCCCTTCCTTTCCTTTCAAACCATTCTAGAAAGAGATCAATGGAGAAAAAAAAACGTCTCTTTTATTCTCAATATTCCCCCCTTGATTTGTTTGTTGTTTTTACTGCTCTTATTGTTCTTGGATTGGATCTTTGCCATTAATTTTGTTGCAATAATGAGATTATATGATTAGTTACAGGCTTATAGCTGCTTACAGATCTCCTCTTTAATCAATAGTGGTGCTGATTACTTGTTTGTGTTATTGCCACTGTGGGTTTGTGATACCTTGTAATTGTGTTCTAGAGTTGCAGATCTCTTGATATGTATTTGATGCTTTGATGTTGGTTATTCATTCATATGATTCTGCTCTTAGTGTTCTTCTGATTGAAGAGCTAAGCTTGTTAAACTGGATGTTTTTGAGTGTCGGAGAGGATGTGTGCCATTCTAGTTAATGAGTTTTAGTGAGTGGTTCTTTACTATTGAGTATGAATTCAATGATAGGTGAAAGACACTTGTGTTATCCTTGTTATACTTCATGTTTGTGTTGTTGTGTATCTAACCAGGGTTTCATCTGGAATGAGATTTGCGCTGTTACGTCTGGGTTGTTTGGGAATGTGGAGGAATCAAACCATTCTGATTAATAAGTGCTTGCACTATGAATTATATAAGATAATGTGTATAATGTTTGCTTTCTTTAGTTCCGCAAAATTTTCTTGATTTTCTTGCCATCCGATTTCTTCCTATTTTCCATTTTCTTGCTTCGCCTATGCTTCTTTAAGGAAGTACCGGAACTCTTGCTGTGACTTTAATGGTCCATCGTCATCATTAGTGTAAGTTCCGTGAAAATGCGCACAAAAGTATTCTTTTTGTGGCTTTATGTTTCTCATAATTGAGAGTCAGGGTTTGTTGAATGATTGTGAATCTCATGCTCCTTTGCTTAGGATTGGTTTCACCTATCTATATATAACATGAACAAGTAGCAGCAGAATTTCATTATTGAGGGTGTTACGTCTTTTGCAATTTTTTTTAATGAATGAATGGAATCCTGGTTTACTGGTTTTCGCTTCACCTTTGTATTCTTGTTGTTGGCATCAGATACCAGAGATGGAGATGGTTGCATCTCTTTTTGGATTTCAGAATTCTTTGTTTTAATGCTTGAAGTGTAGATGTGAGCATTCTATTGTGTGAGATATATTTCATGTGTAATAATGCTTCAATAACCATTTACCAGTACCCATCGCCTATCGTAATTTATAGACAATAGTTGAACAAAATAGTGTGCTTCTGTTGACAACAATTTTCAAACTAAAATCATATTCCAGGAATGCTTGAAATTTGGTCTAAACAGTCGAAATTTGGATTTTTGCAGGTTTCTGGTTTCTGGTTTCGGGGATTTTACATATAAATCAATCTCTTTAAAAAAAACACAAACTATACCTTCTTTGACTATAGAGAGGGACATGAGAGCATTGTGGGTCCTCACTTTTGTAAGGATAACATATTTTTGTTTTTCATGTTTAGAGTTGGAATAATTCTGGCTCACTTTCAGTAATCTCTATCAAAGAAAAAAATATGGTTAATCCAAAATTTAAGCCGACAAGCGCACATCACATCATTGTTAGGTTTTTGAGAAATAGAATGCCATATAATACAATTACCATAACATAATTTCAAACAGCAAAAATAACTGAGTAATTTTTTGAAACATTTTTTATTTTATTTTTTAGTTCAGGAATCGGCCAGTAAGAGGCATGGTCAGCACCATGGGATTAAATGGGCTACACAGGAGGTTAGCCATTCCTCAGCAAATAGCTGACATTCTTTTGCCCTGGGGGAGTGAATGAACTTACTCCTGGAGATCAGCCATTCTCAGCTCGGTCATAAGCATTGGACTTGTGTTTCGGTGTAAAACTGAATCCTTCTGGAACCTTTCCCAGCAACATCTCAGAGATCCTGATCTGCAGCATTTAAAATTCATTGAATTGAATCTCATCTTCAGATACATTGCAATCAGTTGAGAATGTGAATGATGCGCAGAACATACCCAATCAGCGGCGGAATCAGAGACCATTAGAGTCTCAAGATCATTACGGCCATAGTAGCTGGGTGGTCTCCAATTTATACGTTGTGGGATGACATCTAACAGACCTACGGGAATATATCTGCAGGTGTAACTCAGCCATTCCAACAAGAAATATCGGGTTGACTCAACACCTGTAATGAATCACAACCAAAGAAGTTTCTCAGAATGTTAATGGACTTGAAGTAAAAGAAATTGCATCATCTGGAATTCAGAATTTACAAGGACTAGGAGTAATGCTCCCGGACTGCTCAAATCACATGAACCTTATTAGGACCTTTGTGGAATATCTATAACATTATTTCAATGACTAATATTTGTATACCGATAATTTTAGTTGTTCATAGACATCTATACACAAAAAAGATAGTTTTAGTGCTTTTGAGAAGGTTGGAAGTGTGTTGAAGTACTCAATCATGCACCAAATGGATCTTACCAGGAAACAGAACAGAAGTCATTTTTATCAAGCAAATGTTTGTTATTGTTACAAGAAAATAATAGTACACAGCAGACAAATATTCTGTATGTAGCTTAACTTTTTCTCATACTATTTCTTATGAATGAACAAGTCAAAGTCTTCCTTTTATCAGAATAAGGGAGTAGCACGATAAAAATGATGAAATGATTACATGATTTATAACATATTCACCATTTCATAAGAACCAAAGCATGTCCAACAACATATCACTATAGTAAGAGAAGCAAAGCAAGTCATTAGTATATACAATCATAATTGCCCCTAATTGTTTATGAGATCATACCTTTGGTATCAGAGCCCCAATGTTGAAGCCCGTATCGTACAAAATCCTTCAAAATATCAAAGCGCTCTCCAGAACTAATGTCCCAATCCCGTTGTTCCTTGATTTCAGTAAATATCCAAGGCTGGCCATAAAAAACAACATAAATATAACTCAATAAACCTTGTGATTAAAAGTCTTGTTGATCTAACATAAAGACACACCAAAAGAGAAAAACACTGTTCAAATATAAGAACACATAAAAATGAACCTTTATCAGGGCACCTCGAGCGACCATGCCAGAAGCAAGTTTCGGACAATCAGAAATATGCATGTTCCAGTCATGATATGAGAAGATATCACCATTTCCTAAAACTTGCAAATCATCAGGTGCTTTACTTGCACATAAGTTTATGTACTCCCAGTCAGCAAGCTTGCTATAGCGTTGTTGCCGTGATCGGCCATGAATTGTTACAGCTGTGGCTCCCCAGGTCTTAATATCTGAGATTAAAGAATCTATTCGATTCCTTCCTTCAAAGTAAGCAGTTCGAACCTAACAAATAACATTCAAGGGTAGCAAGAGGGAGGTTATTACACCTAAACTTGAAAATAAAGCAATCAGTTCCAATGAAAAAAATTAGAGAACTTTGGCTGGAACAGCTAATTAGCTTCAGAGAATATTCTACTAATCAAAGAATTATTAAAAGTTATATTTTCATTATGGCAAACAGAAAAGTAATAAATTACAAAAGACACGTACCTTCACCGTTATAGGCTTGTCTACAGTTCCAGAGGCTGCTTGAATAATTCCCTTCATTCTCATGGGCTTTGTTAGAAGACAAGATCCAGCACCTTTGTTAACAACAATATCAATAGGACAGCCCATATTAATATCAATAAAGTCAACTGTGCATTCACGGTCTATAAGTTCAACAGTCCGTGCTACAGTATCTGGATAGGCCCCACATATCTGTACCCCGAATATTTCTTCCGAGGAATGGCGCCTCAACAATGCCCATTCGGAAGCTTGCCCCTAGCGACATTGAATATCACAATAAGAACAGGTCATGTTGGTTTTATGCCGCCCAGTAATCAAAGTTTTCGGGCTTTGTTATGACAAGCAGGTGTAAGTTTTAGTAGCAAAACATACCTGCAGCAGGTTAGTACACATTGCCATCTCTCCACATGTTACATCTGCCCCCAAGCCCCTGCAGACCCTCCTGAAAGGTAGATTCCCAACAGTGGTCAGAGGAGCAAGATATAGCTTTCCTCTGAAATCAATAAGCTTCTTTTCTCGTAGATGTGGCTTTAAGTCCAGATCAACTTTAACAGAACATACACTATCAATCGGCTTTTCCTCAAGTTGATCTCGATCAACAAGTTCAACAGAATCTTCTTCCACAGGGCACATCCCTGTCCAGATTATATATAATGGAATCAGAAAAATAAAAGGTCCAAATAGCAGCTAGTACATTGATGTTAAATTACAAAAGCATTCTCAAAGCAGCAGTAGTATACTAAATTGAAAACTAACCATTCATATCAGAAGAATTAAACTTTTCATCGATGGGGTTCTTAACCTTCTTTGAAGGTCTTAAGTCATCAACCACAGAAGCATCATCCACCGACTCCTTTTCCATGCACACAGAAGCACACTCCATCTCGCTGACTAAGGAGCAAGGCATATCATTGCTAATATGCTCCTGAAGGTTACTTGATCCATTTTGACTAGCCGGATGGCTTTCCACCTGGTTAACATCTAATTTTGTCTTTGAACCATAACCACTCTGCAGGTTAGTTAGAAACTCATCAACATATAGCACAAAATCGAATGGTTTTCTGAAATGGAACTTGCATTTTATTCCAAACATAATAATGATTTTGCCATCCTGCATCAATCAACCTACTTCAATCATCAAAAGGACTACAGTTGCTCCTTGATTTTCACATGAATAGACAGAATCAAATACAATATTCCAGCAGAAAAAGATGACATCCACATTTACCACTTAAAAAAGCATATACATTTAATTCATCATGTTCAGGAGAAGGAATGGGTGGTCCATTGAAGACAACAAGAGTCTTGCAAAGGCTTAATATCATTGATTTAACAGTTCATAGATAGCCAAAAGTGAAAACACGAAAAAATGAATTTTGAAAGCATACAGAAATGAAGTTCACGTGGATTTACATACAGAAAGTCCGAGAAGCTTGAGCTGAGCACTAGCTTTGGGAAAACTGACTTTATTCTTCCACAAAAGCTTCTGCAAGTCTTTGTTTAGACCATTGATCTCAGAACTCTTCTTTGGAGCATTCTCATCCTTTGAAGAAACAACTTCACTGTGACTACTAAAAAATCTACAAGCCAAGCCATAAGGGCATGATTCTTTAACACTGGCAAAAGGGCAAGTTCCTTCAAGGTCTGCTGGCTTCTGCTTTCCGTAAAGAAGGATCAATCCATTATAACAACACATTCAAAGACTCCAACACGGGGAACAATTAGATGAAAGAAGCCATAGATGATACATACCTGAGCCAAATAAGCATCCAAATCGTGGCTGAAGCGGCATTTGCCACCATAACGACAAGCATCAGCCTTCCCAAATTTCGCTACTGCCGGACAAATATGAGTTGCGCTCTTCTTCTCCTTCGATTGCGAGAAAAAAATAGAAACAAATAAAACTCCATGATCGTTGGTAACTTGTTCTTGAAAACAACGAGGACTATGAAAAATGGAAAGGAGACCTGCTGCCGCTCGCGCTTGAGCTGGCGCTTGGACTTCTTTTCTTTGGTGACATTCGAGGAAACACTTCTCTTCTCACAAGCATCATCGGCTCGGGACCTCAAGGGAGGAGGACGGAGGAACTCGGCCTTCACCGGGGCGATTGCTTTCGCCACCAGATCCTCAGGATTAGGGGGAGCAGCTTGGGGTTCGGGAAGTGAGATAGAGCCCTCTTCCGGAGGTACTTTAGCGGCCGCCATGACGGCCGCCAGGGGCTCGTCGGCGTTCATGGCGTTCGCGAGACGCGATTCCAATTGGGGATGATTGGATGGGGTTTGGAGGTAGGGTTTATAAATTATGAATTGAATACGCGAATCACGACGGAGGAGGGTGCTTTCTAACATTTGTTGGGTATCTACCCAAGATCACATAACTTGGGTTTTGTGACCGGCATTAACCCGTCGCACCCAATCTGAATACAGCCGTATCTTTTTTCTGTCTGGCTGCACCCAATAGGTGCTCCGTAGAAGTCATGACCTAATCTACATGCGGGCTGGACCTACCTACTACGGTGCGAGTATGTAATTGGGTAAATTGAAGTCTTCACGAATTAGAGTGCTTGCCATTTTCACTAATGAGCGGTAATGAGCGATAAAGTTCGACCTGTCTGAATAGAGTGCGACCCAATTTTGTCCGGCACCTAAACTAGAGTGCAGGTGCGCGATAATGATAATGAGCGATAAAAGTTTAAAGTTTGCACCCAATCTGAATAGAGCCACACCCAATTTCTGTCTAGCCGCACCCATACCCTACCTACTACGGTGTGAGCATGTGCAAATTAGGTGCGACCCTTCACGAATTGGGTGCGCCGCCATTTCACTAGTGAACAGTAAAAGTTCACACCGAATCTGAATAGAGCCGCACCCAATTTCTGTGTGGCCACACCCAAACTACGGTACGAGGTGCGCCGCCAATGAACAGTAATAAACAGTAATGAATAGTAGTCCCTCAAGACTTCTTCATTATGATCAGTAATGAACAACAATAAACAGTAATAAACAATAAAATTCACACCCAATCTGAATAGAGCCGCACCCAATCTTTGTCTGACCGCACCCAGACACTACCTTTTTTAATTTGAGATTTTGAATTTGGTTTGTTTGTGACCGGTCATGCCGGTCACAAAAACCCAAGTTAGGCGACCTTGGGTAGAACCCAAGGAATGTTAGAATTCACCGACGGAGGAGTCATTGAAAACCCAAGTCCGAATCAAATAGGATGCAAACTCATACAACTAGATCTGGACTAGACCACTGTACAAAAAGCATCAAGCACTCTTAAGACAAAATACTAATTATTGGGCTCAGAAGTTCCACATGCAATGGCTCCAAAATGGGAACTACAACACAAGATTTTTTCACTAAATGACCAAAAATCACAAAAACAACAATAGAATTCTCCAAACAAAGCAAATTGATGGGACTTTATTATCTGACCTGAACAAATAGAGGATTGTTTCATTGCCCATTACTCTAAGGTATGGCAGAATGAATCAACAAGCTCTTTAGAACACTTAATCCAATACTTACCTGATGACCTCCCTAGCTTAAACAATGAACAGAGACTAATCAAACCTATAACTAGCTATGAGGTTTTTCAGATAATCAAATCTCTTCCTAGTGAAAAAGCCCCAGGTCCAAATGGCATTAACAGTGAGTTCCTGAGAGCTTTCTGGCCCAAAATTGGGAGGGAACTTACTTGTGCTATACTACACTTTTTTAAATCCGGTTCCCTCCCCCAGAGCTGGAACCAAACTCATATTTGCTTAGTACCAAAGAAAGAAAACCCCATCAATGCAAATGACTATAGACCAATTTCCCTATGCAACATCAATTGTAAAGTGATTGCCAAAATTATGGCAAATAGAATGAAAAGTGTCATGCCTAATTTGATTGGGAGTGTCATTGCTAGTAGGCGTATATTTGATAATATATTACTAGCACAAGAACTAACCCATTCTTTGGAGCATAACACCCAAAACCACCCAATGATGATAATTAAATTAGATATGGAGAAAGCTTATGATATTGTCAGATGGGGCGTTGTCACTACAGTGTTATCCAAGATGTCCTTCCCAATTGAATGGATTGTTTGGATAAAGGCTTGTATTCAAACTACTACCATGGCTTTCCTTATCAATGGAAGCTTTGGTAAGTGGTTTAAGCCTAAAGCTAGTCTTAGGCAAGGAGACCCCCTATCTGCATATCTATTTATTATGGTTTCCCAGGTCCTCACTAGTATATTGAATAAAGCAGAAACCCTAAAGTTGATTAATGAAGTCAGAATCAATGAAAATTTAAACGTCAACCACATACTGTATGCAAATGATCTACTGATTTGTGGCAAGGCATCAAGGAAAAATGCTAGGTTTATCATGATGTGCATGGATTTGTACAAATCCATGACTGGTCAAAGGCCTAATATGGCTAAATATGATTTGTACTTTCCAACTTGGATTAACAATAGAATCAAACTAGCTATTGTGGAAATTCTGAAGGTCAAACATTTTAAGTACCTTGGTTGTTGGATTTCTCCTTTCAGGATCCCTGTTAATTACTTCAAATCATTAATAACCAAGGTTGAGAGGAAACTTGCTCACTGGAAAACCATGCATCTCTCTATGGCAGGGAAAGTTACATTAGCCAAAACCACTCTAATGTCTACCCCACTGTTTGGCTTGAGTACATATGCAATCCCTGATTCCATACTTGATTGCATTACTAAGTTGGTTAGAAGATTCATTTGGTCCAACACTGGCAGTGGCAATGGTGTTCATTTGATAGGCTGGAGTACTGTCACCAACCCCAAATCTGAGGGCGGGTTGGGTGTCAAAGATCTAAGGTTAATGAAAAGAGCTCATTTTATCTAAACATGTGTTAGAATTATTAAATTAGGGGGATAAAACTTGGACAAAACTCATGAATGCTAAATATGGAGCTTTTGAAACTGTGGCTACCTTGCAAAAAGACAAAAAATTCTTGGACCTACAGGGGTCTGCTAAATACAGCCAAAGAAATCAAAGGTAATGTAATTCAGATGAATATCATCCCTAGCAATTCCATTTGGTTTCACCCTTGGCTGTTCAATATAACATTTAATCAAATGCCTACTTACTGTTATGCAAATTGAGGATCTCCTGACTCATGGTCAGTGGAATTATGAAACTTTGGAACTATTATTTCCCCAATGTATGATTGAACTAATCCTAGCAAAACAAGTCAATGCTATCAGCAACAACAACAGGTGGAAATGGATTCATAACACTAATGGAAAATACTTGAGAGCTTCCATTTATAATGAATATAGAGTGAAATGTGAACCAAGCCAATGGGCTAGTTGGAAAAAATTATGGAGAATCAAAGTGGTACCAAAGATATCTATCTTTTTATGGAAGTATCTCCATGGAAGGCTCCCAACAGACTCTTTCTTATCCCACATTGGGGTGAGGCCTAACTCCCATTGCCCTATGTGTAATCTATATCCTGAAACTAACTCCCATCTGTTTCAGGAATGCTACTTTGCCCAACAAGTATGGAACAAATTCAACATGGGAGGGTTCTTCAGATATTGGAACCCTTCTTATTCTGAGGACCTATCATATGGAATATGGATTGAAAAAAATCTTCTTGGCAATCATCAAATAGGTTCTGAAGAAGTAGAGGTCATAGCCACTCGGCTCTGGCTCATTTGGAAAGAGAGATGTAATAAAAATTTTCGGGAGCAACCAATAGATCCTACTAGAGTTGCACAACAATCTATTTCTATGGTTATTGAACACAAACAAGGGCTGAAGAACATCAAGGAGCTGGAAGACAAATCTGTCATGCAATGGGACTTGCTCAACCTCAAACATCAAGGGGTTGTTTGGTTTGATGTAAGTAGATGTATTGTAAAAAAATTTACATGTAAAACTTACTTTTTGGTGTTTGGTATGATGTGAAAGAGTGAAAATGCAGTAAAAGTTTTTACATTTGGGGTTGTTTTGCTGCATTTGAAATTAATGCCAAATCGGGAGTAAAAATAAATGTTGCATTACTTTAGGTTAAAAACACCTCCTTCCTTCTAGCCCTCATCCAGCCCTCCGTCGCCGCCGTTGGTTCGGGTGCTGATGAACCGAAGGCCGTGCAGTGCCTTCTGCGTGCCCGATCGGGACCGGTCGAGCTCCGTACGTTGCCTCCGCAGAGCACGCGCTGCGAGAGCGGTGTCAAACCCGGCCCCGGTCGACGACGTCGACTCATGCCCTTGGCTTCGGGATAACTTCTTCAGCTCGACCATGAAGTCATGCGACAACCGCAGCGCCTCCGCCTTCAGATCCTGCGAGAACTGGCGGATTCGGTTGGAGGGGCTCTGCCCCACCGTCGACGTGCTCGACCCAGAGATCGAGAACTCCGACTGCACCTGCGCCTGCGCGAGCTCGACGCTGCGGAGCACGATGGTGTCGTCGGGGTGGAAGTCGAGGATGACCTTGACGAACTCCTCGGCGTCGGCGACGGATGAGATCCCGGGGGAGGATCCAGCGCTTGAGAGCCTGGCGTTGGGAACGATGTCGAAGCCCCATCGCAGCTCGTGGTTAAGATTAATTATCTTTGAATTCTTTATGATTTGGTTAAGATTAATTCCTCAATCTTAGAGGAAATAAAAATTTAACAGGAAAAATGTAAATTACAAACAAAAAAAAAAATCAATCTAATTTTGTGAGATAGAAAATATTATTTATTATTTAAATTTAATGGTGATTTTGTTTTAAATTTAATAAACATTTTATTAGATTATTTATTATAATTAAAAGTAATTTTTATGTAGCATAAACTAGTTAGTAATAATGATAGGTAATGGGGGTAATCTCTAACCAAAAACACCAGTGATGTAAAAGAAAATGCAACATTTCTAGTTACATGTAATTTGAAATACACTGTAATTTGAAATGCGGGCAACCAAACAACCCCCAAGTATTTGTTGATGTCGCGTGGGAAGATGGATAGGTAAAGGCTGGAATTGGTATAGTGATCATTATTAACACTGGTGTTTTCTACATTGCAGTTTCAAAAGAATGTGAGGCTCATTCTGCATACGAAGGGGAGTTGAATGCTATATTGGAAGGATTGAAGATGCTAAAACAAATGGGAGCAAAGGAATGTCAAGTGCACACTGATTCTACGTTAGCACAAAGATGGTTGTCTCAAGATAGAACAAATCATAACACTTAATGCCAGGAGCTCATCAAACAATGTAAAGAACTATTATAGTCCATGGATTGAGGATGCATTAAATGGATTCCAAGAGAAGATAATCAAGCTGTTGATAGTTTAGCTGCACATGCAAGGATCCGGAGAGAACAAAGAACTTGCAATTTTAGAGAAGAAATGGCTACATGGCTACATGGCTCCAAAGTGAAGTGTCAAAGATACAACTTTTTGTAATGGGTGCATGCCCAATTGTTTTGTCCAGCTAGACCTATTTTGGCTCTTACTTTACCAACCAAAAAAAAAACAAAATGCAACCTAACCTGCTAACCGGACCCAACCCAAACTTAGTCAAGAGTACTAGAGATTTTTTACATTCAAACCCCTATAATATCTCAAAATTTATAACCCCTTCCCAAAGGTTTCTCAAGGCTTTATTCGGCATGCCATTATAAATTTAAATAAAAAAAATTTTGAGCTCTCTAAACAAAATAGTACATGCTAACAATTTATTAGAATATAATTAAACATAATTAACTAAAGTGTAAATCTAATAAACTAATTTTCTACTTACCGTTTTTTCTTTGAAAAAATAAAAACATAATTGTTGATATATGAAGAGAAGAGTAATACTTTCCGTGGGTGACAGAGAGAGAAGTGAGCACAAATAGCATCCGAGCTTGATCCAAAAATAAGTGCAAGAATGAACCATTAGTGCTCACTCTCTTCTGTCAACCTCTTGCTCAAAATCACCTCATCTCAAAAACACAACTAGCTTTACAGGATCTGCATCACATACTTACAGGGTTAAAAAACAAGTCTGTAACTTTAATACACTATATTTTAAGTAGTAAATCCACTTAGGACTCTCTCTACCAAAAAAATAAAAAAAATAAGTACAAAAATAAATACAAAACAAACCTTTCCATTGACTACTTCCATTGTAATGCAATGCAATTGCTTTGAATGCACAAGGGAATACATGATACTCTTTATATAGCACAAGCTCATGGTATCCAATGCTTTTTGAATGGAATAAAACATGCATTAAAATAATTATATATCCTCATTTATTCTCATTGGTCTTATCCTCTGTTGTAGATAAACTAGCCCTTTTAGATTAAACTCATCATCTTATCCTCATCACTAGTAACAGCTTCTTGTCTTCTTTCTCACTCTCATCAGATCACCAAATATGCATGAATCTTATCTCTTAACTTTTTCAAGCTTTTCCCACGTCAGGTTGTGGACTGTTTTTGGAAACAAGTGAGGTTCCCAAATAGGGATGGTGAATTGAATAAGATTCTTTTATGAGATAGTATCTATCTCTTATAAAAGAATCTATCTATATCTATATCTATATCTATATATAATCAAAGTGGTTGTTGGTGGTGTTGTTATGGGTCGGTGAAGGAAAGCTGCATGGAACTGTCTACTCTGGCCTCGTGGATAATTGTGAATCTTGTGATTAAATATATATATATATATTTGAAATATGTTTATGTATTTTATTTTAAAAAATTATTTGAAAGGATAATATACTTTAAAGTTAAACTATAAATGTAGTACAAGTTTTCATCCGTGTTGTTTAATTGGATAAAATATGATTTAGAAATGATTAAAGAACAGAGCCGAAAGTTGGAATGGCCCACCAATAAACCCACATTACGAATGTAATTGGGCAGCACATGCCACCTCTCATGATTCCATGAATACATTACAGTACTACATGTACATTCATTACCATACCGCAATCCTTTCCCCCTTTCATAAAATCCAAAAATTAACTTACTCCTTTTGATCTTTTGAAAATTTTAAAAAAAGTGGTTTTACACTGTATCTAACTTTGACTCATGATTACGTTGATACACGCGTAACCTTTAATCCTAAACAACTTAACTTCGAAATCGGTTCTTCCTCAGGATCGAGTCCGGAACCGAATCCGATCCTTGATTAACAGTTAAATTTATTTAATGTTGGAATTGCGTCTCACTGGAGAAGACAGGAACCAGGAGAAGAGGATGAGTGCGGGCGGATTCATCACTTAGGGATAACTCCGACGCTCAAATTATTAGTGGAGGGGATGGTGAGTGTAGAAGCTA
This sequence comes from Dioscorea zingiberensis, assembly GCA_026586065.1. NCBI lineage: Eukaryota > Viridiplantae > Streptophyta > Magnoliopsida > Dioscoreales > Dioscoreaceae > Dioscorea > Dioscorea zingiberensis. The sequence goes on along the minus strand of CM048822.1, from coordinate 4,140,752 downwards.
TGAGTTTTAATTCTCAGAAAGTGTGTCTCAAACTAACAATATTACCTAGTTGGTGTTCGAGGCTTAGGGATCAACATCACATGTATGTGTGTCTCAAATTCTTCCACATATATGCTAGTTTAGAGGCCACGTGCTAATCCGATTTCACGCCTATCAATATATAACAGTTTGATGCTACAAAACTCTTGTTGGAGGTCTAGGGAAAGATCGGAGTCTATTGTATGTAGCTACCCTATTGTATGAATCAAATACATGTGAGTATGTGACCTCTAGATCATATATGGTGATAATTTTACTCTGCGCCAAGCTTCTTTTCAGCTTATATATATACATATATATAATATTGAAAAACAACAAGAAATCAATAGAATCAAGTAACAAATAATAAAAAACAATTCAAAGAGTGACAGAAAAATATAAGAATTAATCAATGGATTTCACAAGTCAGCCTCCCCCACATCACTTTCAGTTTGAGAAATTTTTGGGTGTCACCGTGTCGGCCATTTGCTTCTCATATACCCACACACAACCCTTAATTAATTTCCACACCAAACAAAACATCATGCCCCTTAATTGATTGATTTCCACCCATCTTTCTATTTTTCTCTTTCTCTGCATCTTCTCCTCTTGTTCATCATGGCATATGGAAGGAGGGACTCATCCTTCTTGGACTCCTTCACCCTGTCACCACTACCATATCCAGTGATATTCATCCTTGTCATGGTGTTACTCCTTCTAGGCATCTCAGGCTTCTTCACTTATGAATCAATCATGGAAGATGCTGAGGAGCAGATAAACTGGGTGCTATTCATCATCCCTGTGGCTTTACTGCTCCTCATAAGATGGATATCATCCGTTGAGAGTTTTGACGGTTTGTTTGGCATCTTACCTTATGATCATCGCCGGAGAAGAAGCAGCTACTTTGGAGAATCTCAGGAAGGGGGCAGCTCTCCATGGGGGGTTCTGGGGATTGTTGTTTTGCTTCTTGTTTTAGTTTCCTTCCAGTCTACCTTCCAAGACATGTGGAGGTTTTAGAAGTTTCAATCATATCATATCATATCAGAAGCTTTGGTTTTCTTCAAGGTTTTATTTTATCGGGGAGATAATAGCTTGTAAAATCTTAGTAATGGAATGGGAGTTGTTTTCTTGGGCAGGTTTTAGTGGACTCTGTTTGCTTGACATACGTCAGCATTGTAGAAATATAGAAATAAAGAGTGTGTACTTTTATGATAAGCACTATGATCATACTGCCCAATTAATGGACATTTGCTAGTCATTATTGGCCTCAACCCTCTTTTTCTTTTCCTTATTTTTTTCTCCATCTTTTACTTTCTTTGATTGTTTCTGGATTTATTTAGAACCATGTGGAGAGATTATAGAAAGAGATGAGCCTAGGACAACATGAGATATATACAATCCCGGCTTTTATTCATATCAAGATTTGCAACACAGGTCTCTTCACAGCAAACACAATCACGAGTGCAAATTAAATCACTAATAAAAATAAAATATAATTCTTAAAATAGTCCCTCTATTTTAACGATCCATTTCTCTCTATTTAACCGGGAGTTAAATTTAGACTGATATGTTTTTTATAATATAAAAATATTATTTTTAAAATAAATAAATAATAAATAAATAATAAAATGAATTTAACTTGATCCCAAGAGGACCCATCCCCATAATAAGAAAATATTATTTTAAATTTCTCATTTTATTATTTTTCTTGTTTTTAGAAATAATATTTTTATGTTATAAAAAGAGGAAAGTATCAAAAAAAACCCTTAATATTTTCCAAATCCTCAAAAAGCCCCTCAAATTTTCCAACTCCTCAAAAAGTCCCTCCTTTTTGACCGAACCCCACGTCGCGCCACGTCTCGCGGCCACGGTTTGAAAGCGGTGAAGTGCGGAAATTACTGCCGCCTCTTTGCATCCCAAAACCGACTCTAGATCCCAAAACCGTTTGCCGCTGCCTTCATCACAAAGGTTCATTTCTCTTCTCCCTCAGCTGCGGTACGCGTCCATCTCTCCACCGACCACGCAGTCGAAGAGCATCTTTGCAAAGCTTCGGCCACTATCTCCAAGGCGAAAGTGACAATCTCCCACATTTATGCTCAGCGGTTTTGGGTATTTAGGGTTTAGGGTTCGGTTTAGGCACAACCTGTATGCGTGATTCAGAATCGCGTGTTTAGGGGTTTAGTGTTTTAGGGTACTGGTTGTGAGAGCTAAAGCGTGTATTTTGGAGTTTAGTGTGTATCTCTCGAGGGGGTTTATTTCATGAGCTAAAAGCGTGTATTTTTGGAGTTCAGGTGTGTCTCGGGGGTTCGCGTTTATTTCTTAAGCTAAAGCGTTTAGTTTTATGGGGTTTTCATTTACTTTCAAGGCAAAGCGTTTATCGTCTATTTGTAACAACGAGGCAACAAAGCGTTTATTAGTCATGTTTGTAGAGGGCGCTTTATTATTTGGCCAAAGCGCTTTAGTTTTGGGGTTATGCCGCTTTATTTCCGTGAGACAAAGCGTTTATTAGTAATGGCTAGCCAAAGCGTTTGGATTTCGGGGGTTTCAAGTTTATTTTGTTTCCAAAGCATTTATTGTTGTCCTAGGTGTGTTGCATTACATATTGTGCTGATTCTCACGAAGGATGGGAAAAATGTCAAAGGGTCGTCAAAAAAGGTCAAAGAGGTCAAAAGGTCAAAGGAAGTGTGCCACATCAACGCCGGTGCTACCGGTTCACGACAGTGCTGTTCGTGGAGTCAAGGCGTCGATGATGCGGCGGCGATTGGGAGTTGTTTGAGAGAACTCTTTGCCCATTTCATGGAGTTTGAGCCTATCATCCAGAGAGGGGGTCCCTGGATTCCATCCTCGATGTCACGCGGCAGAAGACCAGGAAACTTCAACATTGGTTAAATCTCACGGAGTTCCGAGAGAGGATGTCGCTATGATCCTCGGTCTCCGATGCCACGGTCTTTGCGGTAACCTTCAAGGCGAAGGCGAAAGAGTGATCTCGAAGCAGGTTCACGAAAGCACCGGTCGACCAAACCGCCACTCCATCCGAGAAGACCCTACGCGATCGTTCACGAAGGCAAGGGCGAGGAGGAGAATTTCACAAGATGTTGGTAGTCTACATCCTCGGGAGCTTTGCATCATGGCCTCTGTGCAACTCAAATTGGGTGCCTGCACGCCAACGACTGACACGCTTTGGAGACTACGCGTGATTGGCGCAGCACCCACAGGTGGTGATGGAGGAGGTCCCCGGCCGCGCAAAGCAGTGCGTGTGAGGGCCCGTCGCCGCAGTGGAATCGGAAACCCGTGTAGAAGACCAAAGTCATAGAAATACACGCCAATAGGTTTAACATCGGGAATACATGCTTCTGAGAAAAGGATAAGCGATGCGTCGTATAGTAAGCGAAACTCCATAAAATAAACGATCGGCAAGTTAAATGAGTGAAACCGCAAAATAATAAACGCTTTAGGTCACATAATACCGAAAACTCAAAATAATAAGCGTCGCTTTTAGTCAACTAAACTCCTAAATACTAAACGCGGCAAGGGTACAATAAGCGAAAACCATTAATACAAAGGCTACACATAATAATAAGCGAAAATACAAAACATAAGCGAAAACAAATCAAAAGAAATTCTTCATTACGGGCAGCGAGATGATTCGCGCCAGGTTCCCTATTGTCACATCCTTGTCCTCCCAACGATCATGTCCACCACCATCTCTTGAATATTCAAGAAATCCCCATCCGAGTCAACTAAACATATAGCCTTGTGCTCGTCACGGGGCATACTTCATTCTCACTCGTGAAGCTCGAGGCTCAATGATTGAGGATTTCCTCCAACACGACCGCGACAACATACGGTGAAATCAAGAATATGCGCCTTTTTCTTTCAGACTGCAAAAAAAATGGTTTCCAATTAAGCGAGGTAGGTGAAGATCTTCAACTGCGCTTTAGAAGGGAAGGAACAAGGAGATAGTATACCAAACAAGGAAGGCGAATGTGGGTGAAGATCTTCATTTGCAAAGGTATGGCGAGTTGGCGTGACTGGCGTGAGATCTCGCCAAAATCACCCAAAGAGGGACGAGGGGCATTACGGCATTTTTGAAAATAGAGGATGGAGAGGAGAGGGACTTCTTGGGAATATTCGCGAAGTGGACTTTCTGCAGGAAGGCTGGAAAGTCGAGGGAATTTGTCAGAATTGAGAAATATATCGAGGGGGGTATGCAGTAATTTTCCCTTATAAAAAACATATAAGCATAAGTTAACGAAAAAAAATTAACTCCCGATTAAATAAAGAGACTCAATAGACATACTTGAAAAATAAAAGAAGATAAAAAAACTTAAATCATACTAGAATGACTAAAAGGGTGGTCAATAAAGAGACTATTTTGAGAATTATATTTAAAAATAAATAAATAAATAAAAAAGCACGAAAGCGTGTTAGAATAATTCTCAAAGTATAAACCACGCCGAGTTTGCTTGCTTCAGTATGAAACCAAGAAACTGCAAAGCAAATTAATCAACATGCAGAGAAAATGACAATATATAGACTCTCACGTTTCATTAAAAAAACATGAACAAAGAAACGGGTCTAAGAAAACAAGGAATCCTCCACAAGTCATCAAACGGGTCTAAAAATATAATGATATGACTGCTCCAAGTAGAGGCTCTGAGAACTTGGGCATATAGACAACACAAATGGTAAGATGCTTAAGAAGCCTTCTCCGCCTTGGCAGCTGTAGCAGCAGCCTGTCCCCGAAGCCGTCCAGTTCTCCTTGCAGCAATAAGACCAACCTTTTGACCAGGCGGGGCATCGCGACGGACGGTGGAAGCATGCCCAATGTGCTGGTGGTTTCCTCCTCCGTGGGGATGCTCCACAGGGTTCATGGCCACACCACGGACCTTAGGCCAGCAGTTCCTCTTCACACGGAATTTGTGGTATGCATTGCCAGCCTTGAGAAGTGGCTTCTCAGTCCTACCACCACCCGCAACCTGCCCGATCATGGCACGGCAACCACTTGGGACAACCTTCTTTGCACCAGATGGGAGTTTAACCCTGCAAAAATAGTGTATAATGTTAAATTAAGCATTATAAAAGGATGAATTACAGTCAGTCTTATAAAAGGAATTTCCAAGTTATGAAGGGATGGTATTGTCAACAATGAAAGAACAACATTCTTTGTGAATAATGTTAAATTAAGCATTAAAAGTGTATCAGCTATCAATATTAATGAAATGCAAAACAAGCAAGAAAGCTAAGAATGTGCTCACCACATACTTGACTGCAGCTATTAAGTAATACCCACTGACAACACGAGATTATCCTGTTTGTACTTTAATATTATTCGCAAATTACATGTAACAACACACTCTAATATACAGTTTAAAGATAAACTGTGTTTTGTCAAGCTAAGCTTTTTAGCCAGCCAGCGCATGCCTCAGCTTGCTCAAAATTAAATTAATACAGATCTACAGTACTTAAGCTTGGCTCGTTTATTAAGAAATCAAGCTAAACTTGAGTTTATTTTGAAAAGAATTCAAGCAACATGATTTGTTGGTAAGCCTACTGTCATGTTAGTTCACATTGCAAATGTGCTAAATTTATTTCCTACTCTCAATCAGATAAGCACAGCAAATAAGCATTAATTAATATCTTAATCATCTATGATAACATTTGGGGAATCATGAGAAATCATAATCATCCATAAAAAGCATCTGTTAAGATGATGACTAAATGAAGAATCACATCATTAGAAAGTTTATACCAAAGGTCGAACAACATTTTAGCTCTCTATACTCGCATTGGTTTCTATAAGAAGTTAACATTGAGATATCCCAATCTACACATACTAAACATAGTTGCGAATGATCCAAGTATAATTGAATGGTCAAAATCTTTCATGGCATCCATGGCAGCCTACAATTCCTGCACATACCCTCATGCAATGTGAACTCCAAACTCCAGCAAGAGATCCTACTTGATAATAATTTTTAAATGACACAAATCACACCAGTTTCTTATTACTAATACACAACCAAAATAAACAAAGAATATCCTTCAACGCATCCACCAAAATTGAAACTTCACATTTAAAGAGAAAAATAAATTATGTGCTTATTCAAACCACAGTTAAAAATTGGATATGTGGTCTAATATAATCAAACTAATCTTCTCAATGAATTTAGGAATTCATCAAATAAGAGAATGAATTAATCTCAGGAAAAAATAACATAAAATGAATGTTAAAAATCATCACTTTACCAACAAAACTATGCAATTATCAAAATCGGGAATCATATTATCTCAAAATAGCCATGCTCACTACTATAAATAAGCACCCTACAAATAAACCATTAATTAGATACATAAGAGGAATCAATTGATCGTATTCAAAATATCCTAGCAGCACAATAACCAAAAAAATGAAATAAAATAAATGTGCAGCATAATAATCAGGCAGAAGATCCACAATACAAAACCCTAATCAACAACACAAGGTGAACTGATACCTAGAGGTGCCGTTATCCGGGTTGTGGCTGATAACAATCGCGTAATCCCCTGACGCCCTAGCAAGCACGCCACGGTCCCCAACATGGTGCTCGACGTTGCAAACAACGGCACCCTCAGGGATGGACCGAAGGGGAAGCACGTTGCCGACCATCAGAGTCGCCTTTCGGCCACAATAGACGAACTGGCCGGTGTACATCCCCTCGGCGGCGATGAAGAGCTCCTTCTGGTGCTTGTAGCGGAACGGATGGCGGAACGTCACGCGAGCAAGGGGAGCTCCGCGCCCGGGGTCGTGGATGATCTCGGTGACCACGCCCTTGAGGTATCCATTTCGCTCCCCGAAGTCGAGGCTCCGGAACCGCGCAGGGCCCTTGCGGTGGTGCGTGTGAGAGCGAAACACAGAGCCCGCTCCCTTGCGCTGCGCGCGAATCACGCGGCCCATCGCGGCGGCAGAATTTCGTCGACGTCGGCGGCGGCGCGGCGAAAGAGATAGAGGCCGGAGAGAAAAACAATATTTATATTAGAAACGGGTCCTACGTTGCCCTAGATTTGATATTCAGGCAATTCTGATGATTTAATTATGACCGTCCAATCATTGATTTGCAAACGATTGATCTCTCTTTTTAAATTTTAATTTATAATTTTCACAAAATACATATTATATTATTAGCGAGTTTATTATATTATTAGCTCTTGATACACTGTAGCATGCAATGCAAAATGCACCATTAGATAGCACTATAATGTATGTTAACCCTGCCTTACCTTCATTTTCACTCCAAGAGCAGTCTGTGAATAGTTTGCGTTGAGGGGTGTTCGTTTGCCCATGCTCTCCTTGCATTTAGGGATGGCAATGGGGCGGAACGGGGCGGGACAAGCCTCTACCACCACCGCCCCGCCCAAATGTAGCGGGGCGCAGGGCGGGGCACGGGGCGGGCTGGGTGAGACACGGGGCACCAATATACCCAGAATGAAGAGAATTTACCGATTAAACTCGAATAAAATAAACTTAATGGTAATGTAAAAACACTTTGATATACAAGCTCGAGAGAAGAGTGGGAAAACAGCCGCCAAAGTCCAAAGAGTCTAAACAAATCTTCATTGTAAACCCTAAAACTATATAATCTAATATATATATATAAAAGTATTTTTGTATTTTTTTAGCGGGGCAGGACGGGGCGGATTTTAAAGGGTCTTTATCACGCCCAGCCCCACCCCGTATTTCTCCGCCCCATTCGGGATAGATCGGATCAGAAACCACGGGTCGGCTCGGTTATTGTCATCCCTACTTGCATTGTCTCAAATTTCCTTAATTGGTTGTTGTAACTAAAGTATTCCTCTGCAAGTTGAATGTTTCTTCTTGCTATTGTTTTTGGCTCCCATGTAGCATCTCTGAAGACTTTGTTACACCTAGTTATTCATATTTGCTACAAGGTAATTGCTCTAAGGTATTTACCATCTGTTAGCTCGCCTCCTTCCTATAGGGGGTGTTTGGTTCATGGAGGTGGAGACCGAAGTAACAAAAGTGGATCTATTTCAATCACTTCAGTGTGTTTGGTCCAAAAATCAAATATGACACCCCTATGAATTTATCATGTTTGGGTTGAGAAGAGTAAAATGATCTCATTTAGGCCCGCAAACATTGATTGAGAACAGTTTTGCTCTTGATGCATTTATAGGCAGAGATGTACAAGTGTGTGGTACTCTGCTTTCTTGACCTTGGTTTGTTTTCCTTCAGGTCTTGCAATTTATAAATTATAATTGTTATGTCGCAAAGCACCAACAGTTATTCAATGCTTGACTTTTGTGGATATACATCTCGATTTGATTCATATGAACATGCTTAGGACAAGTTTTGGGCGTTAAGGTACTGATGCATAATATAAGACCTTAGTTATTACTTAGCACATTGTTCAAGAGATTAGATGGGATTACTTGACATATGAGAGTATATATGAGTAAATAATGGGTCAACGATGCAATGTTTCCTCCCAAAGGTATATAAGGATACTTTGCTTGAGTAGAATATACTCTCATTCATCCTTCTTCATTTTTGAATTATGTTTACTAAACTAGATTCACTAGATTGTTAATGAAGAGTTTGATATGTATATATGATTTGTGAGTGTAGTGCATGTCCACTCTAGCTAGTTGTATGATTTGTCAATATGTGATGACAGGAATTTGGTAAAAATCTGATGTTCTTTATAATAATGCTTGTGCAATATGAGCTTGCAAAAGAAACTAAAAAAAAAACTCTTATTTTAACAAATATTTAGATTAATATATATCTTAAGCCCTCTCTCACCATCCAAATGTTTTCATGTTTAACTCTTTCTCTCTATGTATATATATATATATAGAGAGAGAGAGAGAGAGAGAGAGAGAGAGAGAGAGAGAGAGAGAAACTCGATCCATCAAGGGACTTTTCCAAAAAAAAAATAAAAAAAAATAAGGAGTTTGGATGACAAATAACAAGTATAACCATCATTCTATATATTAATATTGATTACCGACTTAATGAATAATCCAAGAGGAAAAGTGTGATTAACTTTTTTTTTTTTGTGAAAACTAGTTATTGTTTTCTTTGATAAGTCTTATGAGTCATGGTGAAGCAACTAAATCCAAATTTTTAAGGTAAGGACTACATGGCTAGAGGTTTCATTTGTATCCATGTTAATTGTTGGAAGACTCTTGTCATGGTTATAGTTTATCACTGTCAAACAACCCACAAAATTAGTTTTGTATGAATTTCAAGTTTATTTTTTTCACATGTGCTACAATTAAATGTTTATTTTGGGTAAATTTAGTAAAATGTTTGTTTGAAAACCTAAGTTGTTTCAAATTAGAGAAAATTCCAGGGGGTTATCCGTAAAAACTCCTCTTAAGTCTCTAAAAACTCTCTCTCTGGGTTCAAAATTCTCATTTCTCTCTCTCTCTTTAATGTTGAGGATCAGGACCATCAGGTACATAGCGAGGCTGAGCCGCGCCGTAGTGTCACGGCTACTGAGAACCTTGCCGGGCGCTGAGGTGCCGGCTGACGTCCCGGCGGGTCACGTGGCGGTGCACGTGCAGAGGGGCGAGCCGAGGAGAAGGAGGTTCATGGTAAGGGCAGTTCAGCTAAACCATCCGGCTTTCAAAGAGCTGCTTCTCATGGCCGAAGAGGAATACGGCTTCGAACGAGCCGGCCCGCTGACGCTCCCCTGCGACCACTCCGAACTCGAGGACGCCCTACGCCGCGTCTCATCGGCGGAGAGACCCGATCCCGATGATCTCCAGATGACGTCGTGGCGCCACCTGGAGATCTCGCGGCCGCTCCTCGGCGCGGAGCCTCGACGCGGTCTAATGTCCCGCGGGAAATTTCTAAAGTTGGGAAGCCGATAAGGGAGGGCTCGAGCTGTTGAGCCGCGAGATTAGATTTTGATGCACAATGGACGTCTGTGATTTGGTGGTATCGGATTAGGGGACTTTTTTAAAGTGGTACCATCGACACAAGTTAATTGCAAGAAAATAATAAAATAGAAATATTATAATGGATTAATGTGTTTGGATGGACATGATTAAGTAGGATCGAGATGAATGGATATTATTAAGTAGGATCGAGTAAAAGGTTGTTTTTGTTTTGTTTTGTCTTTTTTTGTGTTTTTTTTGGTATTAAAGAGTTGCATTCATAGCTAACAATTTCAAATTGTTCTTCACTGTCCTGTAAGCCTAGCAATCCAAGTCAACTTGTCAGCAACTTCATTCTCTTTCCTTTATATCTTTTCATCCTCCAATGATAGTTTGTTTAGTATTTGTCTGTATTATTGTATTACCACTACTGTTGGGTACCCTTTCTCCTGCTTCGGGTGCTCTAATATCCTTGAAATGCCTTAGCTATCAGTGTAGATCATGACATCTTTGCCTCAAACCATTTATAGAGTCAGTCAATGTTTGTTTGTCAGTTGAATAAAACTAGGAGTCATAAGTTGTCTCAGTCTTAGTTGGTTGAGAAATGTTAGCAAGCTAGTTAGCTATAAATAAGAGTCTGTAGTCTCAAGTTAAATAGATGAGTCTTTTCCTGTCTTATTACCTCTGTTATTTGTTTCTCACTGAGTAATAAATCTTTTTGTCTTTTGATCCATTTGTTTTGTTATAATCATGACATCTTTGCCTCAAACCCTCTATAAAGATGTTATTCCTTTTTTCATTGCCTCCAATTCTATAGTTGTCAAATGGGTTATGTCAACTTGGATACGACACGACCTGGCACAGGGTGGGTTGTACTTGGCACAACCTGACACTATAGCAGTCGGGCCGTGCCTGGACCTGGCCCACCCGCATGCTTATGCTAGGTCAGCTCCGTGCAGCTTGTGGGCCAGCATGTCTTGCATTGTGTTCTCATTTTGACTCTTTCTCTATAGTTAATTATCCTCTTCCTTTTCTCTCTCATTTCTCTCCTCTCTCATATTGCCCTCCCTCTCTCTCTTGTCTCTCTCCTTCCGGCTCTCGAAAGGGAGGAAGTCCTCATCTCTCTATGTTTTTTTTTATTATTTGCAGCTCTTTGGAGCCGAAGGTGGTTGGAGGAGGCCATATTTGGACAGGACAGGGATAGATCTAGGGTGTTTAGGGTATTTATATATTTTTTTGAATTTTCTTTTATATTTTTTAAAATAATTTAAATAATTTTAAAAAATGGCTGGCACATGGCACGCCTCGGCCTACCAGGCTCGTGATGGACCAACCTCCCCAAGGTCGCAGGCCGTGCCCTAGGCCCAGCCCATTTGACACCTATATCCAACTCTGCAATAAAAAAGTTTATAATAATAGTCAATATAATGAAGCCAACACATGCTCTTTATACAATTTCCTTCCAAGACCCGTCCACAAATATGTTGAAATTATAGTTCGTCTTGTTCCATCTGTTTACTTCTCTTTCCCCAATTTCTCTAATGTCATGTTGTTGATGATAATACTCAATTGTTACAGTTATGACCTTCTTTGCCACTCATATTGGATCAAACTAGTTACTCCTAAATCTTTTGTAATTCTTGTCCTTCCATATTCGCCATAAAACAGTCCCTATGATTTATTTTTCCTCCTTTGTTAGCTTATACACACGCGATGTGCCATTTGCCAACCACTCCTCTTCCTCGGGATTCTCTTGATTAATTTCCAATTGAAAGAGGTATATATCCTTCTTCCTTAATTACTCTTATGTTGAATAACATCCCTTATTACATCTACTTAATTACAAAATTCCAACACTTAATTTCAAATAAGAGTGAACTGATTTAATATTGAAAATTCAAATAAAAAATAGTTTCATTAACAAGAGAAATTAACAACATAATTGCCATCAATTTATATATCTTTTTGTGTTGAATAGCAAGGGATAAAATGGAATTTTTAATGGAAGATAGGACCATACTCCACACAATTTTTTTTATTCAGTATTCAATATTTTTATGAACCTGATCTTAAACACAAATTCGTGAATCAACCATTATCTTTGTATGCCAAACAAGAATAACAAAAGGTTTTATCAATGCCCTCTTGGTATCAGGTTCTTTGTGTAGGGCTTTATTGATTGGGACAATACTATGTTCAAACCCCCACGACCACAAGGTAAGGGTATACATGCACGGATACTGCGATGTCCACCCCTAACTTTTGGAAGACACTTGTTGCCTTTATTTAATAAAAAATAAAAAATAAAATAACAAAAGGTCTTTATGCGGCCTTAGCCCAATAATTAGTTCTGGGCCGGACCATACTATCGTTAATAACCAGTACCCGAATGTTGTGTCCAGTGATGTAAATCTCTCATACTTATAAGCTCACTTTATCCCAATATTTATAAAAATATTATTTTATATCAAGTTTATTATTATGGTAGTTAATTTCCTAAGGAATGCATGCATGTAAAGCAGTGAAATAAACAAGTAGAATAAATCTTTTATTCGTACATTAAAAATCAAACACCTTTGGCGTCTGGTATTAATCTTCTTCTCCTTAATTCCAACATTTTTATTAAAAGTTTTATTTTTTAATAAATTAATATGATAAAGGTTTAAAGGGTCAGCCACGTGGCCGTATCTGGGACACCAAGCTAACTGATCTAGCCCACACACGTGGCCACCACCCAGGCACTCACCCATCCCGCAGATGTCTAATAAACCCTAACGCCCCTAATGCCCTTCTAGCTAACTCAAATCCCTACCCAGATCCCCTTGACTCTGACAAAAGTTCTGGGCCAAAGTCATAGCATGGGGAAAAGCAATAGTAGGAACTTAAGGAGGTAGAATGACATGTGCTAGGATATAAGTATGGTTAATAAAGAATCCTGACACAGAAAGGGCGAGCGCCAAAACCAGTTTGACCTGGCAACAGTTGGAAAGAAGAGCCCACTTGGATCCCGACTTGACGAGAAGGACAGCCCACTTGGATCTCGACCCGGCGGGAAGGACCGCCCACTTGGATCCTTACCGGACGAGTGAGGCAACCCCACATGGCCCTCGGCCTAACAGTTAGAAGCAACCGACCTGGTCCTTGACGTGACAGGGAAAAAGTTACCCCTGATACTGAAGGGACAGGTCCGGAAAAGCCGATCTGACGTAGAGCAAAGCCCCCACCATATCCACCCATCATGACAAGAATCATATTAGCCAAGGCTATAAATATGCAAAGAGACCACTAGAAGAAGAAGGTAAGTAAGAAAAGATAGATAACACTTTAACATCTCCAACCAGATAAAGAATTCCTCTAACTTGACCGTCGGAGCTAAACCCGGGTATCAGGCCCACTCCGATCGGCTGTTCTTCTATGTAGGTTTCTCGATCACCAAAAGGCGTTTGCGACTTTCCTTAGCAATTGTCAAGGTCCACGCAACCAAATACAAATTTAACCGTTAATCTGGAGTCGGTGTCGATCTCTAGGTAAACACCGATTTTAGCCGCAACATAATATATTTTTCATAATATTAATCCAATTTTTCATATTTACTATGTTCGATAACAATTTTTATATATATATATATATATATATATATATATATATATATTATATTGAGCCATAAGCAGCTAAATAAAACATGAGTATACACAATACTCGATGGACAAGACATAAGGACGGGGCATGCATTATATGACCGTTGGACTGCCTGTAACAACCACTGCTCACTTCCAAAAAAGTGACCTCAATCGTAAATTAAACCTGCATCACATTGTCGCGGAGCTCTTCCGACGACCAGAGTGACTAATAGACTCATGGGTGGTTGGCCTCAATTACAGGTATTGCCCGGCATGACTCACTCCAGGGCCGTGTCAGGTGAAGGGACGCTGCTCCCGAGCCGTGGCAGCATGACAAGAAAGCCCGGTACTCGGAGCATCGGTGTGCCAGGTCTACAGGCCCATAACCCACAAACACCAAAGCATCAATGGCAGCTGGGCCGTGCCTGTGCTGGGTTGTGCCTCAGCACTGTGCATTCTGCAGCGAGGCCAACTTCAACTCATGCCAGGCCTGCTGTGCAGACAACTCTAGCTTGTAGCATGTAACTAAAATTACAGAACTACAGTAACAGCAGTAGGTAGGAAAGGATTGCTGTGCAGAAAGAGATAAAAAGGAAAAGGTTACTTAGGTTAACAGTTTTGGCAGCCAATGCAGTGCAAGTGCAAGTGAATATGCTGCTTTTTTTTCCTTTCCTTGGATCTAAAGCAAAGGGCCAAAACTAAACAATAAAGTAAAAAAGTAGTGAAAAATGAAAAGAAGGAATGAGGAGCAAGCATATCATTAAAAAGATAGATTGAACTTGGATGAAGAGGAGGCAGTAGTGTAGTGTAGTGTCCTACTGTCCTGGCTGCCACTTTAAATTATTATTGGTATTATTAGCTCATGGGACAATCATTTCCCATACAGAGCGCACTCAGTCACCACCACGGCACCACCACCACCACCACCACCACCTTACATTTAATTTACATATGGCATATGCCATAGGAGGGATACAACCATACATCCTTTCCTTTCTGACACACCTCTCTCTTAATAGTCAGTCCACTTTAATGCCTTCCAAGTTCCAATTTTCCATCCATCTCTCTAATTTTTTATATTTAATCTCTGCAACACCAATGAGAAACAGTTGTAATTTGACTTTTTCTATCCAAATCACCAGATAAATCTTTAAAAATAAATGTATATTTTCTAAATTCCCTCATCATATCTGAACTGTAATTTACAAATATTCCAACAAATATTATATATATATATATATATGGCTGATATTATGCGTAGATCATTATCTAGTCTATCGTCTACGTTTTGGTACTTGTCTGATATTTTTGAAATCCAACCATATGGATGGAAAGAAATCGAAAAATAAGCTAGCATGTTAATTTTCATATAATTTGAGAATTTGTAAGGTCTTCATTGATGAATATTAAACCGGTAAGATTTTTATAAATTTTCATCCGTTAAAATGAAGAACCCTACAAGTTCAGGCGACCTGACCGGAACAGTGTTCCGGGCGACCTGACCTTATCGTGCCCGTATATATATATATCAACTTTGTAATCATTCATTATTCTTGTAGCAAATTCGTATCATGCCATTATTTGTATGGGTTCACGAGATCTATCAAAAATAATGGTTTATATATATATATACATTGGATGGTACTTGTTACACCCCATATCTTGACCTCTGTATGTTAAGGTCCTCACACGGTAAAAACAACATTAATTCCAAAAAGAGCCGCCATACCTCTCATGTCAAGGTACCGCTACCACCCAATGACAAAAGAGTTTCTTAGACCATCTCTCATGATGACATATAAGACCTCCGAAAAGATGATGGGACGGAGCTTAGTTCCCAAAAAACTCTAAGAGCATAAAAAGAAAAGACCCCGAACAGAAGAGGGTGAGCTCATTTTGATTAACCGATACTACTTCTCTACTTTTTCTCCACTATTCTCTTCTCCGGTGACCCCAACTAACTTAACCGTCGGAGCGGATTTAGGCATCTAGGCCCTCCCCTCTCTTACCGGTGTCAATTTTTGTCCCATTTCAGGTGAACCATCTGTGTGGGCATCTTCGACATCAACTACGATTATGAGGAGATTCTTATTAATTGTGGCCTGAATGGGAAGCAACTTCGACCCAAATCGGTTTTTGCACTAACTGATTGAAATTAAAAGTGGACCACTTGATATTTGTGGAGTGAAATGGTATTTACAATAATGTTTTTATCTAAAAACTAAATTTAGAACTTTGTAGAGGAAAACCGTCTATGAAATGTTGTCCTGAATTTTAGTTTTGAAAGAAAATGTTATAAAATATAATTTTACCTAAAATATTAATGTTTAATTTTTTTAAGCAAAATAGGCTTTGAATAAACCGTTTGTTTTACAAATACCATAAAACAAAAATCTAAAGGGTAAACTAGTTTTTCAAAACTAATTTCACCTTTTTTTTTAAAAAAAAAAGAAACATTTATGTGCAGGTTAAACAGCCATAAGATGCTGACTAAAAGGCCCAAGTACAAATACAATTTTTTCTATAAAAAAAATCAAAAAATTACCTGAACAAATATTTTTATTTTTTTTGTTATCATTTATAGAATGATGTCAGTCTCTCAATCAAAGAGATAAATAAAAAAAAAACCTTCCTAATCTTTTCATTTATTTCAGGCAGTGAATATAAACATACATAAATGCATGTTAATTTCTATGCCTGGAAACTTCATTTTGCATTCTTTATTTGAAAGGAAAAATTATTCCCGCATAATTTGGTAACTTTGTACTCTTTAATAAAAGTTTGAATGGCAAAGGTGTAAACCATACTCCATATCTCAGTGCATGTGCATATTATTTTTTCAGCAGTTTGGAATTCAGAGTTCATGCTCTACAACTGTCCACCAACTCATCAAACCTTAGACTTTTGACTGCATTCATATGCATGTATGACATATAATTAGTTAATTTATTTCAACATCCCAGAGAATGCTAGCTTGCATATGTACTGTGTTTTCACATCATTATGAATTCATTAATACAAGTACTGCATATAGATTTAGATAGAAAAAGAAAAAGCTAGCTAAACATCTTCTTCTTCAAATGTTCATTGGTTTTTACTGATAATCAAACTCTCTTTAAACTTATAATGAAGTCCTACATGTAACTTTTCTATTACTCATTTAACAGTGTGCATGGGTTGAGTGAAAATAGAGCAAAAGAAAAGTTATAAATTGAATGGCAAAATGATCATCAATATACTTCAACTAAAAGCAACAAAACATGCATTTTCTTCTTGATGTTTTCCCCCTACCATTTACCTAATTTGATGCATATATGTTAGATTAATAGTTCTAAGTTTATAACTATATTATCTCCTTAATATATAGTATAGATTACTAGTCTGAATGAAAAGCTAGCGCATTGTTTTTCCCAAGGAAACACAAGCCCTGAAACAAGGAAAATGAGTCCCTAACGTAGGTACATGTCTGAAGGTTTGCAGGTTTTCTCGTGATCCCATGCTGCCATTATCTGTTACTCACTTCACAGTTCACACTAGATGCCCTTAATCAACTTTTAGGGTTTTCACCTTTTACTGTCCTGCATGTTATAAACTTAACCAATTGTAAGATTGGATAAACTTTTTTCTAGTTAGTTTCAAGTAAAGAGTATATATAATTAATAGATGGCCATATATGCATGTAATCTTTGGAGACAACTACTGTCCAAAGTCATGAGGGTGGTAACTGCATGATCTCCCTTTCAATCTACGTCACCTTTGTTTTGAGTAACACTAGGTCCGGATTCTAACACAATGCCCATCTCTTTCTTCATATTTATACATAAAGCTCAATTGTGACCTTTGGCTTGATTTACAATCAAGTTCCCTGCTATCACTCACCATCATTCATTCACAAGTTGTTCACATGCGGCGCAATGGACCCTGCCACAATGTTTGGTGCTGTTGGGCATGCTTAATCGAGCTCCCATTCTGGCTAGCATCAGCATGCAGAGAGCCCAAAGTAGCAATTGGACGTGACCCAATGTAGCATTTGCATCTTATGGAAATTGCTATCATCAATGTATCAACACCACCTCTCTTTTTAACCTTTTGTTGTCACCAACCTTGGTTTTCAAAATCAGCCATTGAGTAGTTGCCACTTGATCGATGTGCATTTAAAATTTAATCAATGATATAATATTATAATAAATTAACTTACACCATTAATTAACATAATAATACAATGATAAACGACAACATGGTGGTATAGTAATTAAGTAGTACAACAAACGGATGATACACCTAACCCAATTAATAATCATCATTAATACTTGATTTAATGGGAGGGACCCATTCAAATTGGTGCGCCTCCGCGTGGGTCCCGACGGGCGCGCACGAACAGCGTCCGCGCGCTCCGCGCCATGCGCTCGTGGGTTGATCGGAGTCGGTGGCATTTAGCGTACGTACTTATTACTATGTTTTGTATTAGAATGACATCTAAAAAACATAGAGTGTGAACTAGTGTCGGTGGAACTAGCTAGAAGAATAACTAATAGAATGAATGTTTCCATTAATTATAGCATAAGTTGCAAGTAATACATTATAGTCTTAACCTGTCTTTCAGTCTCATAAAGTGAACAGGCTGACATTGAAACGAAGCTTGGCAGATGCTTACTGGTCCTGGAGTCAAACATCTCACAGTGACACTGAACCTACAAACTCAGTCAGGTTGATGGAACTGACCACCTGACATAGACATTGTTTATAATTAAAATATTATTTTTAGTTTATTAAAAACAACACTGGTGGCGGTATTGGGTTATTTTGCTAAAAAGTTCCGTTTTCTTGAGAAAAATTTAGGATTGAGTTTTTTTTATAAATATAAAAACTCAGATGTATTGAGTGTGCTCCGTTTTTAACCACATCCTTGAGAAAATTTCTTGTGGAAGTGTTTTTTTGTCTTAGTAAACCAAAAAAACAAAAAAAAAAAAATAAAGGAAAAAAAAGAACACTGGTGATTTCGTGATTTTGAAGCGATAAGAGGGGTATAAGAGTCAATCAAGGTGCGGCCTTGGTTAGTGTGGAAGAGGTGTGGGACCCAGTCAAGCTGGAAGTTTGCGGGACACGCGTGCTGGTATATTTTAGTAGGACGAGAAAACCCTTGCATCGCATCGGGTTCTCCTGCTTCAACCCCACGCGACCTCTTCGGTTTCGGGTGAAACCCGCTAACCGACAAGGATTCGCTCGCTCCGACCCGCTGAAGTCCAACCCATCGTACCGTTGGCGCGACGCCCGCACGAATCTCAACGCGCTGAGAAAACGTTACCCAATTTTTTTTCTAACCCCCACGTTGTTAAAAGTTTCGAAACCGGGGACCATTTTGCTAAAAATATACCAACAATACATAAAGCTGGTCTCGATGACGAAGGCGACCCGATCGGTAACGAAACATCCAACGGTCCGATTTCCGAGAGAACCTCAATCGGACGGTTCATACCTCTCCACGTCTCCTCTGACAGGTGTGAAAGCGACTCGTGGGGGCATGCATGGACAGCGACTCGCCTCAACCACCGACGGATCCGTAGATTCTCGCCAGACGGCGCCGATCGCGACCGTCCATCCAGTTGACACCGTAATAAAACAAAGACACGAAGGGTAATATGGGAATATGAAAGTACAGGTAGATAAGCATTATCTCAAGGATCAGTACATAATAATGATGATTAACGTATGATACGTGTAATTAAGAGGGAGTTGTGGATCTTTGGATCCTTTCGAAGGCTTCGCTTTTTAAGTGTCACCTAACGCGAATATTGCGCCCACTCTCTCCACCACCTGCTCCTTTTGTCTCTCGTTCTCTTTTCCATTCTTTTCCGAATTCTTGCAAGCTTTGAAGGAGAGAGGGGCGATGGAAAGGAGGTGAGGAGCAGTGGGTTCCGATCCTTATCTTTCAATCTCGGTGTTTTGGGTACTTTGTTTTGTTGGTTGACGGGGATTTGAAAGAGATGGGTCGAGGAATTTGGAGAAGAAGCGGAGAGCTTGAAATTGATACTGTTTGATAGATCTGAGGCCAGGGATTGCTGTTAGGTTACTGCATTCTGTGCATTCCGTGTGGTGAGCTTTATCGTCTTCTTCTGATTGCCATGTATGCGTTGGTTCTTGTGTATAGGTTGTGGTTTGTGATTCTGGAGGTTTAGTTTTGGTTGGGATTTGTTTGGGACGTGGAATGTGATTTCGGGTTTGGGTTTGAACTTTGAAGTCGTTCTTTTGAAAGATTGGATTTTTTTTTTCCAATATGCGTTGGGGATGTGTTATTGAGCTGAAGCGGATTTTTTTTTTCCTCTTTTGGTGTGTGCTTGTTTGTTTGTTTGTTTGTTTGTGTTTTTGGTGCAGGTTTTCGTCTGGTTTGATCACTCCCTGCGCATTTAATTGGGTTTTATTCATTCCAATTTCGTTTTGCTCTAAATATTTGACTTCTTATTTATTTATTTATTTTGCTCAATTTTTCCGTTTAAATGGACAGCTATCAATCAATTTAGATGAGATTTCTATTTCTACCAAAACTGCTTCTTTTAAATTTTAGTTCTTTAATTTAGTTTTTTTTCTGGATATTCGAGCCTTCTTAAATTCAAGCAGTGATAGAAATGATCGGATAAGTACAGGAACTTTTGACTTCGATTGCTTGCTTATTAGGTTTCCTGATGTCCTTTTGTGCTTTCTTTCTTTTCTCTGGTAATATGCTATATTATTGTTTTAAGTTCTATATCTTGTCTGAATTCTCTTTGATTTCTTTACATGTTTGTTTTTTCACAAATGCTGGATCTACTGTAGCAGCTATCTTTTTCTTGAATTTTTAACTGCACTAATTAATCATATTGATTAATTTATGCAATTGGAGAACAATTATGAACTGGCATTTGTCTAAACATTCCTGTATGACTTCTTCCTATGTTTGGTGCCAGCCTTGTTTCAACTTAATCAATTGCTTATGCAGGCTTCCTAATCCGATTCTCTTTCCTTGTATTAGAAAAATGGAAAATTTTTAATTCTTTTATGTCATGCATTATTGCTCAAGCTGGCTGATGTTTCCTGCATTTGACCACTCATCCCCTGCATTGCTTATTCATTTAGTTGTTTTTGTTGTTTAAATGAAGTTAAAAAGTATGAAATCCAATCTCTTGTGATTGATGATTTGCTTATTAAATCTGGATTTGTTGTGCAACCAATCCATCTTTAACCTGGTAAGATTGTGCTTGATGCAGAACCTGATTTTATCTTTTTTTATTTTTTTGGTAATTTGTCCTGTCCATAGATATCTACTTGGATTGTCCGATTATTCTCCCTGAGTTGGCATGATGTATATTGCTTTTATGGATTGTTCTTATGTGATATCTATTTAATTGTCAGTGCCTCTGTGGTTTTCTACTTTCAGATAATTTTATACATAATTATTTGATAATGGACAAGCGGAGCTGGCCTTGGAAGAGGAAATCATCTGAAAAAGCGGCGGCAACAACTGATCCTGTGTCAAGCTCGAGTGTTAATCAAATTGACCAGGTTTGTATTTTTGTGTTCCCTGGAGCTAACTATTGACTATTCAGCTATTATCTGACAAATTATGGCCATAATTTTATTTTCCCAAATTGAACCTGAGTTGTTTGCTTTTTTGTTTGTCTCGGAATGCAAAACATTTCTGTGCTTATCAAGTCAAAATGTTGTTGGCCGTTTATTTCACTACCAAATTTTATTAATTTTTATCATTACTCATTCTTTGGTGCCATCTGTTCACTAGAAACTGGTGATGTCATTTAGGCCAGTGACCTAGTATTTTACATTGAAAAGTGAGCAGGCATGTGTAACTATTGAAGATTCAGCTGCCTGATGCTATGATGGAATGTTTGGGCATGAATAATATGCACATCTGACTGTATGCAAGAATGAAATTAGGTTTAGGATGTGTTTGTTGCTAGTACTACAAAAACCACGAAGAAGATGGCAGCCTTGGGACAGGAAAATTTAAAATGGAATGGGGGATTTTCTTTTTGTGACATTACTAAATGTGTACCTTGAATATTTTAGATGCTTAAAGACATAATGGACTCATCACTAGAGAATAACATTAGTGTCAAAGGTGTCAGTAATTAGCCAATAATAGGAATCAATCATCAAGCAGGGGAGTCCTATGGGGATTGTGATATGAGGTGTCATATCTCATCTCTGAGTGATCCCAATCCCCTGATTGTTCACATTAGTCTTTTAGTTAAGATAACCAATATCACCAACCATCACACTTAGTTTAGTTCAGACTAGGTAATAAAAGATAACTAGTACTAGTATCCAGTCCCTGTGGATTTTGGAAACTTAACCACCATGGTTTTGGTAATTCTTATGGCCTTTTTAGTGATACGTATCATTTTTATGTATTGCCCTTGTTGTATTTTCAATTGCATCCTGCCCTGTTTATTCCTTCACAACATTTTGAATTTTTTAAAATTATTTTCATCTCTTGAAGTTAATCTTGTATATTGTTTACTGATGATTGTTGGGCTGATTTTTCTTTTCTCTTGATAACTATATTATGCACACAGACAAGCACAAAGAGTGTAAGTTATGTACAAATTCCGACAGAAACATATGCTCATCTTACTGAACTAGAAGATCAAGTGAAGCTCTTAAATGACAAATTAACCTCTGCCCAATCTGAGATTTCCTCCAAGGATGATTTGGTAAAACAGCATGCAAAAGTTGCTGAAGAAGCAGTGACAGGTAGTGATACATATTTTTGCAAATTTTCTTGATCCCCAAAATGTCAATTTCCTATCACTCATTGTGTTCTTATTATAGGTTGGGAAAAGGCAGAAGAAGAAGCCTTGGCATTGAAAAATCAGCTCGAATCTGTTACTCTGCTGAAGCTTACAGCTGAAGACCGAGCATCCCATCTTGATGGTGCTCTTAAGGAGTGCATGAAGCAAATTCGGAATGTGAAGGAAGAAAGTGAGCAGAAATTACATGATGTTGTCTTTGCGAAAACTAAGCAATGGGAAAAACTGAAATCTGAATTGGAGGCTAGAATACATGATTTTGAAGAAGAGCTCCTTATGGCATCTGCTGAAAATTCTGCGCTCTCAAGATCTCTTCAAGAACGTACAAACGCACTGATGAAGGTCAGTGATGAGAAGTCTCAAGCTGATGCTGAAATTGAAGTACTGAAAAGCAATTTACAATCATATGAAAGGGAAATAAATTCTTTGAAATATGAACTTCATATTTCCTCGAAGGAGCTTGAAATTCGCAATGAAGAAAAGAACATGAGCATAAGATCTGCTGATGTAGCAAATAAACAGCATGTAGAAGATGTGAAGAAGATTACAAAACTAGAAGCAGAGTGCCAAAGGTTACGAGGTCTTGTTCGGAAGAAGTTGCCTGGACCAGCTGCATTAGCTCAAATGAAGTTGGAAGTTGAGAACATGGGCCGGGATTACAGTGAGCCCAGAGCTCATCGATCTTCTGCCAGGAGTTCTAGCCCGCACTTCACTCCCACTTCTGAGTTTGCCTTTGAAAATTTCCAGCAGTGCCGGAAAGAGAACGAATTTCTCACAGCACGTTTGCTGACAATGGAGGAAGAGACAAAGATGCTAAAAGAGGCCTTGTCGAATCGCAACAGTGAGCTTCAGGCTTCAAGAAACATGTGTGCGAAGACAGCAAATAAGCTCCGCAGCATAGAAGCACATATGCATGTTATGAATCAACAGAAGAGTCCATCAAAAGCAAATATGGATATCACTGTTGATGGTTCCTTGAATGAAAGTAACCCACCAAGTTTAACCTCCATGTCAGAAGATGGTATTGATGAGGAAGGAAGTTGTTCAGAATCTTGGGCTACAGCATTAGTGTCAGAACTGTCGCAGTTTAAGAAAGAAAAACATCTTGACAAAGCTAAGAAAGACAATTCCAATCACTTGGATCTTATGGATGACTTTTTGGAGATGGAGAGGCTAGCATGTCTATCAACCGAAGCTAATGTGACTGCCACCCCCTCAGAGAATGGGATTGATAAGAAAATCTCTGCAAGCGCTGATGCTATTCATATGGTTCTGAAGGATGAAAATGATCATGACTCAACTAAGCTGCAGTCTTCATGCGAGAAACCACTCGAAAGGAATTTCACACCCAACAGAATGAATGTTCCGTTTTCAAAACTTCAGTCAAGAATCACTTCAGTATTTGAATCTCAATCCCCAGACACCGACTTAAACAAGGTTGTAGAAGATATTAAGAATATAGTGCAGGATGTTCAAGAAGAGTTGTGTGCGCTTCCTGTAAGTTGTGTCATTCAGGAAAACCACTCAGCAGATTCTCCTTCTAATCATGATCACTATCACGAGGACATGGGGGAGACTACCGAAAATGACATTTCTTCAAAGCAAATATCAGTGTCATTGATGGATACCAAGCATTCTGTAAGTCAAGAATTGAAAAATGCTATTTCTCAAATTCATGAATTTGTGCTTTTGCTTGGTAAAGAAGCAGTAGAGATTCAAGCTAGGTCATCTGATGACCCTCAGCTAAATGAAAAGCTCCAGAAGTTCTCTGAGTCTGTCAATAGAGTTTTGTCTCAAGAGATAGTATTGGATGAGTTTATTATGGCCTTGTCATATATTCTGTCGGAGACCAGTGAATTGAGTTTTAACTTGCTGAGAAACAAGCACAACGAGGAGGAGGGAAACAGTTCTGATTATGTAGATAAAGTAACTTTGCTCGAGAACAAAGTCACCCAACATGATCGAACAAAAGACAGATTCTCTGGAGTACCACTTGATTCTCATTCACTGGCTGATTTAGGGATTGAAGGGCCAATAGGACATGGCTATGAGCTAATGAATACAGTGGAGAAATGCAGCTTGGTGGAGTTGGAACAATTGAAGCTGGAGAAAAAGAGCATGGAAATGGACTTTGCTAGATGTACTGAGTCTTTGGAATGTACAAAGATTCAGTTGGTTGAAACAGAGCAACACCTCTCAGAGCTTAAATGTGAGCTGGCAGCATGTCAGAAAACAAATAGTTTGGCTGAGACACAATTGAAGTGTATGGCTGAATCATACAAGTCATTGGAATCCCGCACTCAAGAATTGGAATCTGAGATAAACGTTCTTCGTGTGAAGGCAGCAACTTTAGATAATGAGCTTCAGGATGAAAAGCGTTGCCATCAAGATGATTTGGCCAAATACAAAGAACTTCAAGAAAAGATTGAAAGGTCAGTAGTCAAAATACCTAAATTATATCTCTCGTTTGGAAAACTCTTTTCTTGTTTATTGCCATTTGGAATTTTAATATTTTTTAAGTGTTTGCATCAAGTGTTTTGAATGTTGTCATTGCTGCATTTATGAATATCTTATGACTTATTATTACATGAAGGAACGAGAAGTGTGCAGCATGTTCCATTTCTGCAGAAGCTGACTTAGACATCAAGACAAAACAGGTACAGACAATAATACCATCTGAAAATCAGTAAATTAGGGACTGTACCTTCTTCTTTCTGAATCAGCCTTTAAAATTTATAATGGAAATTTTGTAAACTTGCCTTTAAGATAATTGCATTGATATGAGGTTTTTTGTAGAGAGCAATATCTATACAAGTATTTCAAATAAGTTGGCCACCTTAATTTTAGGTTTCATATCTATTTATGATAGGTAAATAATTATTTTATTTCAAGATAATCTTGTTGATGTGAATGTTATCTTGTTGAAATGTCATGATGGGAGAATATCATGACCCAAATCTGATTTATTCAAGTTTTGATTCAGAGGATTTTGAACATCTGACTTCAGAATGATTAGCTTGGATGGAAAGTTTAGTAAAGGTCCAATGTATCAATCAGCTTGGGTCAGGTTACAAATGATCCAAATTCCAAACCCCATTCTATGTGATTAGGCTGCAACATATTCTGTATTGGAAGAGATTTGATTTTGCTGTGATGTGCTTATAAATGCCATTTTCATAACCACAACCGTGTAATTGAGAACCAGTATCATCTTTTACAGTTTCTTGAATTGAAAGATGGTTTTCAAAATTCATTACTAGTTATGTCCTGTCTGCTACTCAGAATTAACCTTTTCTGATCATTCAATTTATTTGTTTCATTAACCTAGTCTCATGATTTTTCCTATGGTTTTCCTTTTAATATGTTCATATTGTGCGACAGGGAATGGAGATTGCTTCAGCTGCAGAGAAACTTGCTGAATGTCAAGAGACCATATTTCTCCTCAGCAAGCAACTAAATGCTATGCGCCCACCAGCTGAACTAATGGCCTCCTCCCTGAATGATGGGCAGAGAATGACTGATGGCTTTGTGGAAGATGAACCAAGTTCAACTGGTTTTCATCCTCGAAGCATGCCCAGCCCACAGCAATCAGATCATTTTGAGATGGAAAATGTTGCTGGCAACAACACTAGGAAAACAGGTGGTGAATCCCCTTTAGATGGATACAATTCATACATGGCTCCATCTGACACTGAGTCAAACTCATTCCCAAGATCACCCATTAGCTCTAAGCGGCAAAAGCAAAGATCATCTAGATCATCATCATCTTCTTCCATTTCCAGTACAATGGTACCAGAGAAACATGGACGTGGCTTCAGCCGATTTTTCTCCAAGGGGAAGAGTGATCACTAGAAACTGAATGTAGTTCATCTAATTGGCTAGCTTCTCTCGAATCGATAGCCATTTTTCTTTTTCTTGAAGCCATTTCTCTTATTGACTTCCATTGTTCATAAATGACCACTTTGATGCCTGAGCTGAAAGCCTGAAGCTGCAAGATGTGTGCCTCTTTTATGATTGCCTGCAGACATTGTGGAAAACATATGCATTAGGCCTTTCACAAGGCATCCCACTGTACATTTGCATGGAGAGAATTGTATCCTTTTTCTTTGGAGATGAGTTTTGGTTTGTATGATTGTTTAGTTCTGTCCCATTATCTGTTGTTGTACAGAAAGAAATAAGGCCTCTCCACCCAAGAACCTTCATGTCCATCCTGACAAATTAATTCATTAGTGTGTTGTATTTGTTCCAGATTTGTATAACCCTTGAGTTTTGGAGACTGTCTTGAATGCTAGCAATGAATTTGGAAGTTATCAATAAGGTTTATGGAGTTCTTTGGATCTTCATGGTTTTTTAGATTATTGCCTCTTTGTACTTCTGCTTACTTTGGGTATTGCTTCAACAATGGTTTTGCATCACCACTTGCCTGCTTCTTTTTATTGGTTTTACTTTATCCTCCCCCTTTACAGGTTAAGATATGGGTGGGAGAGTCAACGGTGTGTTAGCTGTCTAGTTGATATTTTAATTCTAGTAAATCAGAAAATTAATAAAATAAAATAAAAAAAGTGCAGCCTGGTGCTCTAAAACTCCCACTATACACGGTTCCGGGGAAGGGATTGTACTCAACCTTAAAAAAGGGCAATTGGTATTCTGAAAAGCTCAATATCGCGGGGGTCACAGGAAGGGTGGGGCCAGTATTTTTTTTTCTGAGATTGTTTTCGGCTGAGCACTTATAGGTGCGTGGCGACATTGTGCCAAGGCTCGCCGATTGTCTGCTTGGCCTTACGCATTTTTTTTGTACCGTTGCGCCATGGCTCTCTTTAGAAAACTAATAAAATACTTTAATCAATATAATAAAAATCCATAATTTTAAAAATAAAATTTTAACAAACAAAAAAGATTAGTTTGTTGATATTTTTATATTGGTTAACTAAATAAAAATCTCATAATAAATTAATAAACTCCAAACCATATGATACGCTCATAACCTAAAGACATTCGTATCCCTTAATTTTTCTCAGCGGGCACCGGCAACAGAGCCCTACCCTCTCTTATATTTCATGTTTATTGTCTCAGTAAAGATGAACTCGACAAGGTCTTTCATCTCGGAAGACCTTCAGTTAGCTAGATATTTGAGGAGTTCATGTGGCGTAATCAGATTACCGGCTAACACCATACACTCATAAGTATATATAAATTTATATTATTTTGAAATTTCAGAAAATTTTCTTTTTCCTCTGAATTAAATTAAACATTTTAGGTTGAATCGAAATGGTCATAAGTAACTCACCGAAACCGACTGAACCCGACTCTCAAACCGGAGGAAACAGGTGGGGTCCCTAGTCCCCTAGCAGCCCCATGAGATAGAGTGATGGGTACACCAATCCAGCTGTTGGATCATCATCCCAAATCCAAATCCTAAACACTTCCAGACATGATTTGGCCCATTGATAACCTCCTTCAGCTGATACCCTTCAATGCCTCCAACTCTCTACTCTAAATATATATTAATTTGGGACCTCCATCCCACATGCAAGGTGCCCCTACACTACATACACTCATGGCTCCTCCTCCAATACTTAAAAAGAAAGTGAAAGCCTTACACTGCATGTACTTGTTATACTAATTTTATATATATATATATATATATATACAAGTTTTGTGCATCTTTTAGCTGTATGGAAAGCAACCCACCCTAGTTGGAATCATGGACCACAGACCAGAGGATGCATGTAAGCAACACTTGAACAACTCCCAAGCAACATCTTTATGCTTGATTTAGACTTCTTTAATTTATAGACACTTGCTCATATATGCATGATCGATGTGGATTTGGGCATCGCACGTATAAAACCAGCTGCTCAAGCATAAGACCATGGTTTTTTTTTCATGAGAACTACTACGTACTGATCATAAACCACATCCAAACAGTGTCTTTTTCTTTGATTTGAATCAGGTATATGATCTCTTCATAATTAAATGATTAGCTAGTTGACAGCCTCATATATCTTAAACTTGGATGATATGTGCGGAACTATAGGACACTAAAGCGAGTAAGAGGACAGTTCGTATGTAGCTTGCAACTAGTCCTTGAAACTTCTTCTTTTATGTCATCATTTATTTGATTCACTAATTGCTACACATGCATGCATGTTAGATTATTATTTTGTACATCTTTAATATAATTTTTGAAATCGGTGCAAAAGTTTAATATTCTAAAGAGTTAAACAGATGATTGGATGGTTTAGTGTTTATAGCTTACTGCATGTAGTATGTATCAATCCAAAAGATTAATTAAATCTTTGCATGGATTTTAAAAAAGATATATAGGATCGACAAGAAGCTAGTTCGTCTTAAATTTTTTTGTTTGTCATAAAACCACCAAAATTTTGAGGCCACAAATATTCTTCTCAACTCCATAAATATATAAGTGGATGGAAATGGACCACAAATGGTCATGTGAAGATCAACAGAGAGGTTGGGCCAGACTCAACAGCATCTACAACCAACTCATTCATCTGTACATTTTGTCATACTTAGCCATAGTAGTATAATTTCTTAAATAGCTCTAATGAGACAACCTATAGATCCACCAAATCCAACTCCTTCACCGTAGGTCCGTAAAGTTAAATGAAGTGTAGTTGAAAAGAAGTGCATGATTTGGCATTGGATTCTTCAAATTTGGTGCCACAGTCCTGACAGGAAAGATCTTACACAGGGAATATATATATATATATATGGTACCATAAAAAAATTAAAAAAAATAAAAGTAAGAGAGAGTAATGTGACTCTTGTGAACGTTTTGTTTTGAAGTTTAATTATAGATATTGTCCTTTTGATTCCAAACATGATCACAAGCCCGAGATTTTCTTATTCTTGTAATTAAGTCTTTTTCTTTACAAGGTTATCTCAGTGTCTAAAAATTAACTATAAAGAAATTATAATGGTTGTTCCCAGTATAGGATGTTATTGCATGGCCATGCAAAGAGATCGACAAGAGTTTGATGCTTAATTTTGTGAAGGAGTGGAGGAAATGAGGTGCAATGGAGGCCAGATATTTTGTGGGGGAGACCCTCCAATTAGAGGGATGGATCGATGAGATACATATATATATACCACTATACAAGAGAAGCTTGCAGCCTTTTGCTGTAGTGGTCCTAAGAGAGCCATTGAGAGTGGGGACTAGTGTTACTGTGTAAAGATTTGAAGTTACTGTTGAGGTCGTAGCTAGTTGTTGGTACGTGCATGACATCAATGGATGGAAGTTGAGCTTAGATCATGATTAATAATGCTGATTTCAAGCATGGCTACAGTGGATGGAGTCTCAACACACATTGCATGCATTATTAATTGAACCTCATCTCGTTTGTTAAGAAAAAAAAAAGAAAGGTGGTGGTCAAGCGTAATTAATTAGTTGTTGATGATCTATCTTATTATTGAGGTTTTAATGAATCATGCATGATTTATCCACGTTACTAAAATAAAATGATAATAATGATAATTACTATGTGGATTATGTTTGTTTAATTTCTCTTGTTGATATTATGCAATATTATGCATTGAGATCGAGAAGAAAAAGCTAGAGATCCCTTTCAAACAGCCAAGGCTGGAGGAGTCAGCAAATTTGGTGAAGAGAACTCTGAAATTCTTTGCTGATAACCCAAACACGACAGCGAGGGAAGGGATCCTTTCGAGGATGACCCGGCCACCTGACCAAGGAAGGGCTTGAGGAGACTTGCAGAGACAATATCCCGATCAAGAGGGAGAAGATTCACATGAGCAATGCATTTGTACCTTCTTTATTGAGTAATATTGTACTCTGTAATTGACTCTTATTATCAATTATCATAAATAAAATGTGGTTTATCAGTTGTTAAAAAAAAAGTGATGGATGTAGAAACAGGGAAACAAGCTCCCAGAATGAACTTCCTCATTAACTAATGAATCAGCTCTTGTAGGGCGGCGCAACCGCACGCCGCTCCAAAATGTACAACAAATCAAACCCATGAACAATCTCACTGGGTTTGCTTTCCTTTTTTTTTTTTCAAGAGTCAGGAACTCACAGGGGAGCAAAAAACAGAAGGAAATTAAACAAGCCATGCATGCATGGTTCTTAACGTCTTTCCTTCAAATGAACTCCTCCATTCTTTTTCTTGACTTTGACGTAGTACGTAGTTCTCATGCTGATCGATCGAGTTTAGTTAAGCATGGAAGTGAGGGAACGAAAGACAACCTCCTCACAAGGGATGGTGAGACCCATATCATGGTGGAAGCCAAACTCCTCCTCAGCTCTCTGAAGTAGTGTTTGGAACTCAGGGTGTGCCAAGTAGGAGATGGGCACTATGAACCTACTCCTATTCTCACCCACATATACTGCAAAGTGGCCTTTGGGGACGTCCTGTGGGAGCCCATCTTCCTCTCCATACCCTTGCTTTCTCCCAAGACTTGAGCATCTCTTCAGTATGTGTTTCAGTGCTGCAGCCTGTGAAAGCTTGTTGGTTTTCCTAAGAGCCATAGTTCCTAGCTATACTTCTTGAGAGGATGTTGCTTACCAAAGAAAGAGAGAAACAAGTGATGAGAGGTAGTGTGGAGTTAGGGGGGTGTATTTAAGGAGGGAAAGGTGAAACAAGAGCATGTGGCAGGATGAGAGAGATAGAGGAAGAGAAGGACAAGGCACGGGTGGGTTGTGGGGTTGTGTTTATAGAGGAAAGGACATGAGGGTCTGGGGTCTTTAATCCCTCTTGCTGCCTTCCTTTTGGACATGCATGGCCCTCCACTTGATTCCTCTCTCTCTCTCTCTCTTTCTCTTAATTTCTCTTGATCATTTTGTAATATATATATATCATGTTTAACAAGTGAACAACTATACACGGTTTACGTACAACAAAGGATTATTTATTGAAGACGTGGTCCACATGCAGTTAATGCATGCATGAAGTTACTGGTGTCGTCTTTGGTTGTTTGGAATTCTAGCCATACGTTGAGAGAGTCAGTACTGGTCCTGCATGCCCACTTGAACGCTTGAATAGATATATATATAGCGGTTTTCAGTTGGTCCTTGTGTACAAAGAGTAGTAGTGAGATTTCATTGTTATCATGATCTTGTTAGAATATTTAAAGAGGTTGCAGTAAGGTGCATATATGGTGGTATATGCACGTACATGATAGTACCACCCTGGTGTGCTTTAAATCCTTTTGATCTCTCTCTCTCTCTCTCTGTGCAAAAGGCCATGTGTGCCACTGTCCAATATAATTCATATTCAGGGACCACTATAATTATCACTTGCATGAAAAAAAAAGAAAGAAAGAAGCAAACCTACTAAGAGAAGCCTAGGCTTCAAAAGGTTCAAAAAAGTACTGTTTATGTACTCTTCTTCCATGAGGTATATACTTACAAGTTTGAGTATATTATTGTACCTGAATGGAACTGCTAACCCTAATTATATCCATGATATCAAAAGTATATATATATACATTAGATGTAGCTAGGTTTACAATTACATCTACTTTAGAATATTGCGAGTAAAGGTCAGTGATTCATTCTGTTGGCAATGAGTCATATGAGTCATCATCATCCTCCTTTTGTGTGCCCCATGTTCTGTGAACAATATTCACTGGTGACTTGGGGGATCAACTCTTGGGACCAGCAACACTTGAATGCATCAGCAGTAAAAAGTATATATATAGACAATATATGAGAGTGAAAGAGAGAGGAAGAGAGATGGTGACCCCCCCAGCACTGGTAGGCACATGAAGGCCATGTTACTCTTGCCCAAAGGAAACCATCACAAGGACAACAGAGCAAGGGCCCCATGGAGTTAAACCCTAAACCACCTCCTCCTCTTCATAAACTCTACAAGCGTGTATGGCTTCACTTCCTTGCATGCATGGAATATTCTTCATCAATATTGTTGCAACTATAAACACACTCACTTAAAAGAATTAACTGATGGATGTACCCCAAAAATAAATATCACAATCAAGACATAACAACAATAGATATATAGAGATGCAAAAGATAAAAGAATAATCACGTGAACAAGTATAACACAACAACGGTAATGAAAGCCTATTGATAACGGGTTGCTTGTTAAGAAGTTCCACGTACTCTCTTGGGATGAACTCATGATTGAGCCCCTCTCTTACAAATGTGGGAACTCAGCTGCATTTGGCCCCATTCTTAACATTTGAGGCGCTTATCGCCTTAAGTCAAAAAAAAAAGGTACATATAACACAACAACATAGATGCATGTTACCTATCATATAAACTTAGGAACACAACCTTATAACCAATCTCAAAAAATCTTTTAGGTTTATAATATTTTACGTAGATAGATAATATATTATAATAAACATGTTCCTAAAATATCTGAATATTAATTAGTCAACCTATTTGATTAACTAAGTCAAATAAGACAGATTTGAATATCACCAACCTAACAGCCAGATAGGCCACTAAATCAGAAGAACAACATGCAATTTCTAGGAAAGAGGCTGAGCCAACTAAAGAGATCATAGTGATAATTAAGAAAGTTAGAAACACCATTTATTAAGGTAGAGACCATCTAACTCCTTGGCATGTGTTTCTTCACAGTTGCACTGGTGCCAGCAAAGAAGTAGTAGGGAGGTCTGAAAAGTGGAGCCATGCATGTGCATGCTCTTTTAAGTTTTAAGAGAAAAGAGGAGACCAAGATAAAGAACAAAGTAGATCATTTGTGAAAGCTTTTGAAGACTATTAATTTGTGAAGTAAAAATGGGTAGAGGTCCTTTAGGATTTCCAAAAAGGTAGCAAGCATTCTGATCAATGCTTGGTTGAGCTCACTGCATGGACTGAAGGAAAAGTTCAAGTGGATGTGTGCTTTGTTAAAGAGGTTTGACACATCAAAGCTTGTCAAAGATGACAAGGAGATGACAGTGCCACAGAGCTTTTGTTCTCAGTTTTATTTATGTTGTCTGAAATATGGTATTTATTTAAAATTATATTATACTATTTGCTAAATTTATATATAAGTTCAGATGGGTAAAAAAAAAAAAAAAAGGGGGATCAAGACAACTATCTAAAGAAGAGAAGTCAGGGAGTTCAAAAATATTCACAAATGTGGATGGTGCATATGGACCTGGGTTTTGAGCTATATGGGCCTAATAATACACAATACATATTACACAGCCCAAGATCACAACAAATAGGCCTAAAAGTGTTTTGGGCTGGATAAGGCCCATATTCTATTTGATATTGAGGACTTAAACGCTTTTCTCTTTATTTTGTCTGACTTTCCTCCGAAGAATAAGGGCCTGTTTGGTAAATTAGAATTCCATAGGAATTCTCAGATTCCTGCCGAATTTAATATTTTACAGAAATTTTTTTGTTAGGGTTGTTTGGCAAAAAATTTTGCAATGCAAAGTTCTTATAAAATAGTTGAATTCCATAGGAAAAAAATATATGAAAGAGGTCTCCACCAAAATTATTTT
Organism: Dioscorea zingiberensis; assembly: GCA_026586065.1. Lineage (NCBI taxonomy): Eukaryota > Viridiplantae > Streptophyta > Magnoliopsida > Dioscoreales > Dioscoreaceae > Dioscorea > Dioscorea zingiberensis. The sequence continues at coordinate 4,106,962 of CM048822.1, read as the reverse complement.
TTTTCCTTTGAAATTTAAAAGCTTGTTTTTATCCATCTTTTACTCTAATCCCATAATAATAATAATAATAATAATAATAATTACTTCCACAAAAGTCCGAAACTATATACATATCGAACAATTTTAGTAAAATGACTACTTTATCCTCCACCCAAACATCAATATTTCCAGCATGTTTTATAAATTATATATAAATATTAAGGAAGATGAGGGTAAAATGATTATTTAAATAAAAATTTTTGTTGATAGTTAACCATATTGGTTTTTTGTAGGCTTATATATATAAACATGATTTTTATGGGGCCGGGGGATGTATTCATTTATAAATTTTTATGGGATATATATATTTTTTAATAACAACTATAAGAAATTTTTACAGTATTCAAACACTAAATTGCATAGGAAAAAAACTGTAGAATTTTTTCACTTCCTATAGAAAAAAAATGACTATGTAATATATTATTTTACATCCAAAGAAAGCCTAATTAGATAATAGTAGTCCGAGCAAGTATAACTCTTACTCTAAGAATAAGATAGTGAGTTTTTTTTTGTTTTCACTAAAGCAACAAGGACCCTCGGAAGAACGTTAAGGACGTGTACAGGTTCACGAGTGCGGGAGCACAAAGGCTCGGCAGAGATCTGTTCATCTGACCCTCACCTTGCAAGGGAGGGGTTCAAACTCGGGTCTTCCACGGGTTTACTACTCATCACTAACAAGGAATCCTGACACTAATAGGTCTTTATGGCGGTTGGTTTATTTGTTTGGGCATTAGGGGTGTTTAGATATTAAGGTAGAGTTTTTGCATAAAAACCCACACTTGCTAAGACTAGTAATGATAAGTGTTAACACAAGACTAATCTTGATATTATTACCAACTTAATTAATACCAACAAAACAATTGACCAGTTTTAATGGTATCTGTTTTAAATAAACCAAACTTGAATGTACCTGAATGTGTTAATTATGCCAATTAAAGGATGTGCTTTGAAGAATATGTTCCTCCTAAACTTAGAAAATTCAGTAGTTTGTTCCTCGCTACTACTTGTGCTTTCACTACTGTACTTCTCCATCCTAATGAACTAAAGTGATCAAAAAGAAGTTCTTTAAGTAAAGAACTCATATATAAAATAAAAAACCAATAATGAGAAGGTGAGGCTCGAGTGCTCTTCATCAATCAATCAAACAAAGCAAAGGTTGATAAAGTTATCAATGTTTGTGGATACCTGCTAACCTTGCCAAACTAGTGGATTTCCACGCCATGATCAATTAACCTACAATCTCATTATCTCATCCTCCACTGTCCCAACTAATCGATTTATTATCCTATATATATGCATATAGACATATAATGGAGAAACTTAACTTGATAAAAAGATTATAGAATATATATATAAGAACAAAGTATTATCTCTGGTGATCATAACCAACTTGGCCTCTTTGTTTTCTTCTCTCTTTCTTCAACAGCATTCACGAATCTCATGCCCTTATTGTTTGTATCCTAGAATGCATGCCTCCACGCATCATCCTCCTAAAAGAACAAAGAAGCCTAACTGAATTCACAACCTCTCTTTTAATTAACCAAGCTATGTCATCAAAAGTAGATGAAGAGTGTGCCCCAAGAGATATAGCAGCACCTCCATCACCTCCTTCATCTTCATCCTCATCTTTCTTCTCAAAATGGGCCATGGACATGAAGCACATCATCTTCTTCGAGCTCCGACAACAGAGAGGGATTGCTCTTCCTTTGATTGTAATGAACCTCGCATGGTTCCTCAAGACTGCCATCACCACTGCCTACTTAGGCCGGCTTGGAGAGCTTCAATTGGCCGGAGGAACACTCGGTTTCACCTTCGCGAACGTCACCGGCTTCTCGGTCTTAACCGGCCTCTCCTACGCCGTAGAACCGATATGCGGCCAAGCTTATGGTGCTAGGAACTATAATCTTCTCCACAAGACACTCTTCATGGCTATCCTCATGCTTTTATTAGCTTCTATTCCTATATCCTTCCTTTGGCTCTGTTTGGACAAGATACTCCTCTTCTTTGGCCAACAAGAAGACATCACTAACCTTGCAAAGAAGTATGTTATCTATCTTCTTCCTGACTTGGTAGTGACTTCCTTTCTATGTCCACTTAAAGCCTATCTCAGCTCACAAGGTATAACTTTACCGACACTATTCAGCTCTGCGGTAGGTTTAGCTCTTCATATACCTCTCAACATCTTACTATCCAATGCCATGGGGCTCATCGGCGTGGCCATGGCCGTTTGGCTCAGTGACCTAACTGTCGCCATTTCGCTAGCATTATACGTGTTTATAAGAGAAGGAAACAAGGGAGGAGGGTGGCTAGAGCAAAGTGTGAGTGAATGGCTTAGAATGATAAAGCTCTCAGCATCATGCTGCTTGACCACATGCCTTGAATGGTGGTGCTATGAGATCCTTGTTCTAATCGCCGGGAGACTACCAGACCCCCGAAGAGCACTGGCGGTGCTTGCGGTGGTGCTTAACTTTGACTACTTGGTCTTCTCTGTAATGCTCTCATTAGCCACTTGTGCATCCACCCGTGTGTCTAATGAGCTCGGTGCCGGCCGGGCAATGGCTGCTCGGAGCTCAGCCTATGTTTCTCTGGGCATCAGCGTGATCTCCGGGTTCTTGGGAGGATCAGTGATGTTGGCTGTGAGAGGAGAATGGGGTCTTTTGTTCAGCCATGACAAGCTGGTTATCAGTGCTGTGAAGAGGATGATGATGCTTATGGGTGGTATTGAGCTGGTGAATTTCCCTCTGACTGTGTGTGGAGGGATAGCGAGGGGAACAGCAAGGCCATGGATGGGGATGTATGCTAGTCTTGGAGGGTTTTATCTGGTGGCATTGCCACTCTCCCTGTTGTTCTCCTTTAGGGTTGGAATGGGGCTTGCTGGCCTTCTGTTAGGGTTTCTCTTTGGGGGTGCCACTAGTTTGCTCTTATTGCTGGTTTTTATCGCTCTTATTGACTGGGCTGATGAATCTGAGAAGGCTCACAAGTTGGCTAATTCTGTAGAGATTCAGGCAGGCTCAATATGAATCTTCAGATTGCACACACAGATGAACTCTCTCTCTCTCTGTTAATATATTTTAATTTTTTTTAATTCACTTTTACATATTTGTATTAAATAAATTGAAAAAACTTTAAAGACTAGGCACTTCCTGTTGGGTTGGGTCAGCCCCATTTGGGCTGCACCCATTTCCTTGATGTGAGCCCCACCACATCAAAAGATGTGTGGTTAGACTAAACCACAAGTTTGGGGATCTCATTCAACGAGTGGCATATTGAGGATTGAGAAGGGAAGGGGCTGAGAGAATCTCATTCAAGAAGGGGAGAAGAAGGTGGAGGAGCTGGAGCTTACAAGAAGATAGGTAAATTGGTGCCGGATTTTGCTCAGAATTGGGGTGAAGGATTCCTTGTGAGAGTCTTTCCAAGTTGTAGGGTTTGATCTCTATACACTATCTTCTAATTAGTGGTATCGCCATCCATGTGTTTGATGGCATGTGAAGCTTGAAACAAAGCTTGTAACCTTGTATGGTTGATCACCTTTGTTTGTAATCCTCTAGTTAGCTAGTGAAGATTGTCGTTCCAACCTTTGATATAGTTGAAAAGGTTTAAGAGACTCTAAGGAGTCCCGTGGTTTTTCCCCCCGATTGAAAGGGATTTCCACGCCAAAATTGTGTGTGTCTTTGATTTTTATCATGTTAGACTTGATAGTTTACCTATTTTGTGCATAAGAGAAGGGGAAGACTTGAATCCAGGTATCAGGGTCTTTTGCAGCAGAAATCAGAGGCACCAAATGGAACCGCCCAAAATCAAGACGGAACCGTTTGAATTGATAGGTTCTTCTTGCAACTCGCCAGAAGACCAGACGGGACACCAGACGTCCATTAAAGCACTTGTCTACACCCAAACGGTCCCATCTGATAACCCAGACGATCCCATCTGAAAATCCAGACAGTCCCATCTGCAGTGGTTGTTTTTCAGTGACATGTTGGTTAGTTAATTTGGTTTGATTAACTAGTTTCTCCCCAACACTTCGCATGCCATTAGGTATATAAACAATAGTCCAACATCGGTTAGAAGAGGGGAAGTAGAGCGGTTTATAAGTATGAATATATTTTTATTAGTGTGAGATCTTTTAGATTGAGTCTAAAAACAAATTAGTCATAAGGGTCTTGGCCAATATGAACAATATAATACTAATGTGAAGATGTATGATGCTCTTGGATGGCCCAATATGCCATCCCTAGAATATTATGTTGGATTTATAGAGACATATTTGAAAAACATATACAAGAATTGGAATATTTTATTGATTTAATACATGATGTTTTATCCCACCAAAACACATCCTCCACAATAATAATGCCAAGGAACATGTGATAGAAGATCAGAAGAGGCGGCACCACATCCCATGTGAGCGTGTGGCTCGCCCATCACCACCGGTCCGAGTCCACATCTCTAACCAGTCCATTGATTCCAATTAAAAACAAGACTCCCTTGTTCTCATTCTCAACAGAGATCAAGTCAGAACAGAATGCCCAAAGACGTACCTCATAATACTGATTCCCATGCCACCATCACCCCACCATCCATAATGGACACACATTCTATGTTTCTATGTGGAAGTGTTCTCCACTTTGCCCCCATTTTCCACACCCAGGACCCATCCCTTGCATTGCCATCATATTCATTCATTCACTCAAATCCCTGTACATTTGGAAACAAAGTGGAAACAGAAAACGGAAAACGGAGACAACTAGAACTTATTATTCTCTGACCCGGTTTCTCGACCTCAACTCAAGCTCGAACCGGCAAATGTAGTTGAGCCCAACCAGCAACTCGGTCACGGCGGCCTCCACCTTCTCTCTGTTCGCGAACCATAGAGTTTGCCACATCATCACCACCGGCCCCACTTCCCCTGCCACGTGGCTTCTCCGCCGCTCGAGTGTCCAGCCCTCCGACTGCCACCGCACGGTGTCGTGCGCCAACGGACCCAGCCACGCCATGATCCTCGCCATCGCCTCCCTCCACTCCATCGCCAGCTCAGCGTCCGCGGCCGGCCCCACCACCCCTCTCAACCTCCTCCTAACCAATCCCTTCACGCCATCTGGCAACATACCGTACAACTCGTCCCTATCCTCCGTCCCCACCAATCCCGGACCCCTCATCGTCTTCTCCACCGCGATCACGACGTTCGCGTACCTCGCCGCCAGCGCCGCCGCGCCTAGCGTCGTATCCGGCGCGGTTAACATCCTCCGGCTCCACTCGAACACGTCCGTCGTATCCGAGATCATCGGACCGGGCGGTGTCGGGTACACGGCCGCCGAGAGGCTCCGCGGCGGCGCGGCGTGGCCGGCGCCGAACGCGTGGCGGATCCTGGCGAGCACGGTGAAGCAAGACGTGGCCAAGAGCGCGACGGCGGCGTCGAAGGTGCAGCCCCAGAGTGAAACCTGCTTCAAATGCTCGACTTGCTGGCGGTGTCGGAAGACCCTCTGCTGCGCATCAGCGATGGAGCCGAGCTTGTTGACGGAGAATTCGTTGCTGCAGTGGAGGACCTTCTTGAGCAGCTGCTCGGCCTCGGCGAGGTCGTCGAGGTCCTTGTGGAGGTCGGAGGTGGCGGAGATCAATCGGTCCATCTTCTTGGATTTGGAGTGCATGTCCTTGGGTGACATGACCCAGTGGTGAGGGTCCTCGCCGGAGGACACGAAGGCTTTGAAAGCGCAAGCGAAGGATCTGAGAGCGGGGTCGGAGCAGCGGGAGGAGAGGTGGGAGATGGAGATGGAGATGAGGCGGAGGGAGTCAGTAAGCTCGGCGAAGATGAGGGCGAGGAGGAAGGAGTCGTCGTCGGAGACTACTTTGCGGACGCCGGGAGAGGAGATGGAGTGGCGGAGCTGGGAGAGTCTGGAGTCGGAGAGGGAGCGCCAGAGAGAGAGCAGCTTGGACATGAGAGTGGATACTTCGAAGGCGAGGATGTTGAGTTGGTTGCCTTTCTTCCGGCGGGTGGAGATGTCTGGCGATATGGTGGACATGGCGGACTTGAGAAGAGTTAGCCATGAGTGATCTGGAGCCATTGGAGAGGAGCTCGGAGGTGTTTAGCAAGAGAAAGAGAGAAAGAGAGAGAGAGAGAGAGAGAGAGAGCGGATCTGGTGTTTGGTAGAGAGCTGAGCTCGTGGGGCGTTGAGAGGGAGAGGGTATATAGAGTATATAGTAATGGGGAAGAGCATTGGAGAAAGTGAGGATGGTGGTGGACCTGGGGTTTCAAGGGTACTAACTGTGTCTTAATTTGTGATCTAAGTTAAGATTAAACTTAATTAATTATTTCTTAAAATAATCATAAAAAAGGTTGTCATGTTTGATTTTGACGGGTTATCCGTTTATTGTGTCATTTAAATTAAAACCTCGAATATTATTTTTATATCATTATTTTGCTAAAATCCAAGTTATTATGTCTTTCACAAGAAAACAAATCTTCAAATTCCGTGAGTAACCTAAAATAAATAAAATAACCAGAGAATTTTGGAATTAGGTTTGGCTCTAATCACATTGTTATGGAGTAAAAATATTATAGTACTTCTGTACATGTGATATGACTATAATGGCTCGGATGAAGACTCAATTATCATGTTTGGACATCCGACGGTAGAGATCAACTCTCCAAAAGAGCTAAAAATAATTCCGACAAACTAGTACTTAACTGCTTTTAGTCTTGTCAATAACTGTAATTGAGCTAGCACGATCGTAGCTGACTAACTGCCTCAGCACACTATATAAGAAGATCTCGATTAGGAAAATTCTAACAAATTGGCACCTAACTCTCCAAATTCACCTATAGATCTCGACTAGGATCTCATTAATATGATCTAGCATTTGATTATAAGGTATATTACCCTCATTCCACTGATCAGATTGAGTGTCTCTCTAACTTGAGTGTGGGAGGTTACCGCGGGCACAAGTGCATCACTTCCGACAAAGTGTGATCCCTAAAAATATGATCCTAGGAACAGAGAACAATCCTACAAAGTAAAAAAGTTCATCTGATAAGTTATCTAAGGAGGAGTAGATCTCAACATCAACAATTATAATCTCTTCTATTTGATCATAAGGGTTCAACAATAAGATAGTTTAAGATCGTCTCCAACATTTAAGATTTGTTTCGGATTTGAGGATTATAATAAATTCATGTGTGTTTTTTCCTTGGAATAAATCAAATACATGTGATTTGTTATTAATATTAATTTAAAGCATGAGATGCTTGTAAAATAATAAATGCATTTGATGAATGTAGCATATATATATATATATATATATATATATATATATATATATATACATCTGAGCTGATCTTATCGGCCGTAGGATTCTTGTTCACTTGTAATTAAGCCTCATTTGGCTACTTGCAGGTGTTTTGAGGAAATCCAGTATGGATGGAAAGAACATCGAAAAATAAGTTAGCATGTCAATTTTAAATACAATTTGGGAACTTGTAGGGTCTTCATTTTAGCGGGTGAAAATTTATAGAAATCACTATCGGTTCAAAATTTCACCAAGTTAAGATGAAAGCCATATAAGTTCCTAAATTATATGAAAATTGACATGCTAGCTTATTTTTGATTTATTTACGGTTGGATTTCCTCAAAACATTTGCAAGTGGCCAAATGGGAGGTATGAAATGAAGATATCCTACTTTACCCTATCATGCCTATATATATATATATATATATATATATATATATATATATATATGTATGACGGATTATGTAAGTAAGGTTGCTCCCATTTACATTGCGATTATTTTAAGGATTTCCAACCGTATGAATGAAAAAAACATCGAAAAATAAGCTAGCATGTTAACTTTCATATAATTTGGGAACTTGTAGGGTTTTCATCTTAACGAATGAAAATTTATAAAAATCTTACCGGTTCAAAATTTCACCATTAAAGATGAAGACCCTACAAGTTATAAAACTGTATTAAAATTGACATGCTAGCTTATTTTTCAATGTTTTTTCCATCCATATGGTTGGATTTCCTTAGAACACTATGATAGTGGGACAAAACGAGGCGGCAAAATACTTATACTCTGATGATAAGGGTTCAGATAAGATCGATCCGTATATATATATATATATATATTCATTCATTAACATGATATCACATTTAGCCCAATAAAATTATTTCTATTTTCAAATCTATACAATATCAGTATATTTCCAACATTTTCAAGTTGTTGTCTTTTATATACGACTCCACAACAATGTTGGTCATATATAAATATATCTATACTCCATACTCTAATAAAAAAAATTGCTAATTATAATGATCGGCAAACCTATCAAATCGGTCAAAGATTTTGCCAAAGATGTCTCATTTTATAGTTTTTACTTAAATCCCTCGTTTTAGTTTACATTCATTTAAAAAAAAACACTAGAAAATGAGTTTATATATATATATATATAATATTGATCTCTAGTGGACAAGTGTCATGATTTTAAACATTATATTTTGTATTAAACTCTCTCTCTTTTAAATCTTTTCAGTCTTCTTCTTCATTATACTCTTTTTCTTATTGTTTTAGCATCGGAGCCACCTCAAACACGAGTATAATAAAAAAGAATATTATGCTCGATATTTTTTTTTTTTAAAGAACACAATGCCTAGTGCCAGTTGTGGTGCATACAGCTTTCAAAGTACAATTTTTTTTGTGTTTTTCTTAATTTTTTTAAATTAAAATTATCTATAATTAATTTACTCTTGTTTAATAATATAAATAGATAATTTTATTATTATATTGATTATTTTCTCTCTGTTAATTTTTTATTTTTCTGTTTATTATTAGATAATAAGTCTCTATATATGATGGGGAATATGCCAATAATGCCAAATAGACTATAGTGGTACCATTATATGTGAAAATCAAGCAAGAAGAGTGTGTAGTCAGTCTTCCCTTTTGACTTGAAATAGAGAATGATCTCCACTGACAACTAAAGGCCACTTAGATTCTTCTCTTAAGTGATTGTAATCATTAATTTCTTTCCCCTTCTCCAACCACATATATTTCACTGGAGCCCTTGCTTCCAAATAGATATATTTTATTTTTTTTATATCCACACATCTCTAAAATTTAATCTCTTCTATTATATATATATATATATATATATATATAGAGGCCTAATACTATACGGCCGGCCGGATTACTGTTTATTTATGATCGCCTCTCATTTGACCCACTTACACAGTGTTTTGAGGAAATTCAACCGTATAAATGAAAACGTGAAAAATAAGTTAATATATGGAGTTTTAAATACAATCCTAACTTTATAGAACTTTCATTTTAATGGGTGAATTTCACCCAACAAATTTTCAAATTATATGAAAATTGACATCTAGCTTATTTTTCGATGTTTTTTCCATCCATATGATTGAAAATCCTTTAAACATGCTCTGGCTAAATGAGAGGCGACCACAACTAAACAGCAAATCCAACCTTATCTTATTATGCCTGTATATAATATATATATATATATATATATATATATATATATAGAAAATTGTTTACTTACCTGTGAAAAGTAATTATAAATTTTACAGGGTGTTTTCGGAAAAATTTGCTAAGATATTTGTGAGTTGGTTGTGATTTTGTCGTTTTCCTAGGGATGGATACTCATAGTGCGGCGTGCACGTGCGGTGGGCGACAAGCGGGTCAAACGGGTGTCAAATCGTCCGCTTTGTTGCCGGGTTGAGTGCCTCGAGATTTGAACTCAAGTGATCGACGACGTAGGTTTCGCTTATATTGCATAGTTACGGATCGTACAAAGAGACGTAGTTAATTAAGTTGGCTTTGACTTCAATTTTGTAAAGTTTGGTCATTTTCCATGGATGGATTCTCTTTGGTTTTGACCATAAAAATTTAAAAATAGTTCACATGACATGATGACATGCCTCGTTTTTCATAATATACTCTTTTCGTGTTATTCATTCTTAGTGGAATCCCTTTTTAAAAAAAATTATCATCTCTTTATTCATGGTATTAAGAATATAATCTTATAATTTATAGATTAAAAGTGCACCTTGTGCCATGAAAATTATGAAATGATGAAAAAAATAAAATAAAAAACTAAATTATTTTTTAAAATAAACGAATATTTCTTTTGATGAAAATCTTGTCGAGAAAATCAATAAGATTTAGTTTTCATGTTGTTCATGTTGTTCATGTTTATATACTTCTAGTCTTTTTACTTGAATACATCATGCATTGACAAAACACTTGATACATTATACAGCAATAGTTTTCTTAGCCTTTGGCCCTTTGACTTTTGATGATGACAAGTTGACATTTAAAGCAAGACGTTGACCAAACAACAATCAACAAGCTCTTGAAAGCAAAGACTACACTTGTAGTGCAACTTGTTGGCAAAATTCCAAGTGGAATTCTAAGTGGCACAATGAGTATAACCCAAAGTGGCCTGGATCCATCACCCAACAAGAGAGGAAAAGAAGCCCCCCCTTAATAAATCAAACACCAACCTTTTGAAGAAAAGAAGTTCTCTTAACCCTTTCACATGAAAAGTAACTTTTAATTATCTCTAATACCTTAGGTCAATATGCACTAATTTTCTACTATTAATAATATATATATATATATATATATATATATATCTTCACATGTGTAAGGTAAAAAAATATATGTATTAATAAAATAATAATAAGGTTGAAAGGTCGATTTCATACCACTAAATAAGGTTAGTTAGCTTTTGAAATGTCGATTTCATACCACTAAATAACGTTGAAAGGGGTGTTGTAGTATGTGGCTCATATTTGTTACGAGCTCGCTATGACAACAGACATGCGGGGGACTCCGAATTAAATAGGGTTGGGGTGCGGGGCAATGCTCCCGCGGTATGGTACGGAAAGTAATTTTGTAATTTGTGTACATTTAGGGTTTAGTATAAATACACATGATATAACCATAATCTTTATATAATGAAATTTTCATTGCTTGCTCCTATGGTTGTAGACACATCGTCGAACCACATAAATTATTTGTGTGTTTTTCTATCTTGTTCTTGTTTATTTTCATTATATTGTTGCATCATCCACAACAAGGGGTGATTTTGTTGTTTTTAAATATAAGATAGGTGATGGAGTGGGAGGAGTGGCCCTTGATGACAAGGTCCCTCTTTCTCATTACTGATTGGATTCCCACTATGATTTGTTGCAAAGATGAGGGCCATTTCCATGAACAAGCTTGTTAATTGGTTGGTCTAAGTTGCGTCAATATATAAGCACCGCATGATCAATATTTTGGTCCATTCATGGTCCTCCTTTTGATTAATTCAAACCATATAAAGGCGAAGCTTTCAATATTCCATATATCTTTTGCAAAGAGATTAGGGTTTGGAGATGTGTTCCTCTTTATGTGGACATACACTCACTACTTGTTTGCCCAAACTAGTGAACCTAGGACTTGTGCATTTTATGTTTGGGCTTAGACTTGGGCTTGGGACAGGTCTTGTCTTGTTGGGAAGTTGAATTACATTTTCCCATAATTGTTTCTTTCATTAGTAGCCTTCTTAAATAAATTATCTCTATTCTTTTTCTCTCACACATGATTTATTTATTTCTCTGAAGCACTTCAACAAAATAATCAAAGACATAATGTTAGTAGCCGAAATTCGACATGTTCGGGATTAAAAAGATAAGAGATGAACCGAGATAACGAGCTGAATCTTGTATTTAACATATAGCAACATAGAGACAAAAAATCCATATAGCCGACTTATTATCGTAATTAAAAATAAACAAAGAATTAATATAGTTAAATAATTTGGGATTAAAACAAAAAACAAAAAAAATAAAGAGCAAAATCTTTCATCATTTTTATCCCTATTATATTCCACTCCCATCTTTTTTTATCTCCCATAAGAACTTGGTGTTGAAACTTTTAACCATCAAAACAGAGTCACCTGTGATTTCATTAAGATTAAATGTTTATGTAATACTTTATAATAATAAGCATTACAACTTGATTTTTGCAACATGAGAACTTCATTTCTTTTAGAAATATAGTCAAATCCTAACATAAATAGTCATGCTAATTTGGTTGAAATAAATTCAATGAAATAGATATATATAAAGTATAAAGTCCTCAGAGTCTGGACCTCATTCAAGCTTCTGCCACAAACTATATATCTATCAATGTTTTAGGCCGGCCCAACTCAATTGATTTAGAAAACTTACATAAGGAGTGCTGAAAATCCTTCTAAACCCTAGAATTAACACTCAAGAACAAGTTCATCATCCTAGCTAGTAACATTAATAGATCCAAGCAAGGTGCATGCATGATATATCACAGAAGAGATGAACAGAGATCTTTCTGATCACTTCCCTTTTAGTACCTCTTCATCCTCACTCATTAATGAAGACAAAGGCAGGGAAATGATTGGTGACTTAATAACATCAAAAAGATAGCATGCATACATGCTGAGAGAATTAATTATGTCAGGATTTCCTCACCCCACATTCCCCCATGGATCACACAAATCAAATCCTCACCAAAAAGATATATAGATGACATGCACACTGGAAGAAGATTAATTAAAAGTTTCTATCTCTCTCACCAAATGAAACAGTAACAAAGTTCACCAAATGATCACTTTGGTAGAGAAGCAGGGTTTGACTGGTTAGAACCATGATGTCTGTCAAGCAACTCTCTTGCAAGAGCCTGAAGATCACCACCACCTCCAGAGCTCTCAGCAAGACTACTTCTATCTCCACCACCCCCAAGTTGCTGCAACTGCTGTGATGGCCATGGTTGCTGTATAAGTGGATCGAAGAGTGTCGACAAGTCTAGTGTTGTTGGAGGACTTGAAGAGAAAGGAAGGTCTGAAATAGAGAACGGAGATGAACTAGGTAGCGGTGGCGGCGGTGGAAGTGGCGGCGGTGAAGGTAGCTCCAATGTAGCTAAGTGTGCTTGCAAGTACGACAACTCCGCTTGTAGATTCACCAACTTTTATATACAAGAGTTCATTAATTCTTATGATCGAAAACTAATGAATGAATGAATGATACATTAATGTATATTTATATGTACCTGTTGTTGGAGAGCGAAGATGTGAGCGACACAGCCGTAAACAGGATCACGGAGACGGGCCTGGGCTTCGAAGCAGATGGTGACGACGGCGTCGAGGCGTTTGTGCTCCGGAATGTGGACAAGGAGCTTGGAGACATTGCTAGCTCCGAAGACCTTGTGCACTGCTGCAAAGTGAGCTGCTCCTTGTTCTGAGTCGAAGTATGGTGCAAAGATGCAACCATTCACACACTTCCTTCTTAAAAACTTACAAGCTCCACAAGGCCCTCCTCCTCCTCCTCCTCCTCCACCACCACCACCACCACCACCACCACCTCCTACACCACCACTGCCACTACTACTATTAGTTGAACCAGTACTCATGATCTCTTGAGAGATCAGAGTGTTGAAAGAGGGTGAAGGGTTGTTCTATTTGGAAGAGGTTCAGGTTTGTCCTATTGGTTGTGGGTCTATACTAAGGGTTACTGTTTCTTCTTGTTTGTTTTTCGTCTCTTTGTATTGATGAGCCTTTAAAGCCACGCCAGGGTGCAAACCCTACCTCTCCTCTCCTTTCTCCCTTCCTTCTCTCTCTCTCTCTGTCTATACTTAGCCGCTTGCGTGAAGCAAGCATGACATGGAGGAAAACCCCAACCTTATCTCTCTCTCTCTCTCTGTTTACCATGCAGCAACTCCCAACTGCATCACCTCCCCATCTCCACTTATTTGGTCTTTCCCACGTGTGACAAGCATGCTTGAACTCTCTCTCTCTCCGTGTCTCTAAAGAGAGAAACGTGTCTAAGTTTCACTTAGAGGGATGGTGTAGTTAGCTTTAGGATGCGTAGAAGCCAAAGGACGCCACCTTTGTCTCCTTATATATTATTATCATGCACGTATATGTATATATATACTTATTAAGTTTAGGGTTTTTTAGTGTTAATAGTCGAGAAAACTCTGGTTTATTTATGGCTTTTAGCCAAATTATATCAGGAGTGTACATTGGTCTCATTTTCAAGGTGAGATGTCCATTCTTACTCTCACACACATCACCATTGAAGTTGCAAAGAGAAAAATATTTGTTCCTTTTATTAGAAAAATAAGTTGATGATACTTGAAGTAACCACAAGTACTTACTCACTTCAGCAGAAGTTCTTTCAAGCACGGTGTCATGTTGTCCATTTGGAAATTGATCCAAAGTGTTGTCATTATCTAAATAATTAATTCCCACGGATTAAGATAAGTATGATCAGTTTCCTTAATCAAGAAGTGTTTTCAGTAATATTGATTCTCTCGCCCACCCACTTTATTAAGCAATGCGAATTTTGAGGGACTTGCATTTAATTTTTCGTTTATAGAAGGGGGTGATTGCGTATTTTACCAACCAAAGTCAAAACTTCAGTTCGCCGTTCAAAAACATTGGTGGGGCCCGGTCATACCTTCCGGCCAATCAAGCCCATCCGACGTGTCATCTCCGTGTGGGTCCCACTTCCGCCGTTGATTAATTAATTAGGAATTTAAATAACTTATTTATTTGAGAACGAACAGTTGATAACGGCGCGTCGCCGCGCCGTCCGGGTTACTGTCCTGCTGGGGGGAAGGACGGTACTGTCCATCAAGTCAAGACACTGATCATCGTTAAGACCAGAACGGAAGATCTCAGCCGTCCATTTCGTTTCAAACCATTCTTTCTTTCAATCAATAGTACTGTGATTTGAGAGCTTTGAATGGATTGAAGGAACGAAGACTGTAAGCATGCAATCCAGTCCAACCATTTGTTTGGTCAGTGCATTGGGATCATAAACTGCATGCAGGGTTTCAGTGATTTTTGATAATAATTAGGGTAAACTACATGATTGATGATTAACTGTTTATTTTGGTCATGCTTTAAAAGTTCGATTGATACGGCTTTAAGATTACATGTTTTTAAGTCACGGTCATATTGTGTTAATGAGTACGGTCGCATTTGAAGATCATTTGAAGGATTTCCAGTATATGGATGGGAAGATCATCGAAAAATAAGCTGCTTATCGATTTTCAAATCTGATTTGGTAGCAGTTTGGGTATCCCCACTTAACGGTTGAAATTACCGTTGATTTTTATAAAATAAGAGCGGATTAAGTGGGAGGGCCAAATTCAAAGGTGTATGAAAATTGATAGGCAAGCTTATTTTTCGATGATCTTCCCATCCATACGGTTGGAAATCCTTCAAACATGCTCCAGGTGCCCAAATGGGCACCGTACCATTAACACAATAGGACCGGGTGACTTAAAAACATAGAATCTTAAAGTTGGGTGACTGAATCGTAACTTTTTAAAGATGAGTGACCAAAATAGAAACAGAAGAATAGATGGGTGACTAATCATGTAGTTTACCCTAATAATTAAACAAAGTGTGAGACTGAGAGAGAATGTTATGCATGTTTGGAAGAAGACGATCAATATATATTAATTTGAGTCAATGCTCGTGATTTTTCTTTGTTCCCGTGCATGAAGTTAATGAGAGGGAAAAGATCACATCATCAGTTGTCAAGTCAAAACTGAGGAGCAGTGCACCATCCCTTCAATACATTATAGAGGTAGTAGAGGTAGTAGAGGTGGTCTGAACTGAAAGGCTATTGTTGTTATAGTCTTGGAAATCTGTGTTCATTAAAGGAACAGGAGTTTTCCAATATGTATGTTAGGACTTAGGATAGGTGTGACAGAGAGGTGAGAAACACAAGGCATGGCAATTTATGGGTCTACTTGACTTCTTCTGCACATTACTGTGTTTTGTGTATGGATGTTGGGTGCAAGCATGGGCAAGAAATCAAGGATTTGTGCATCATCTCAGGGAGCATGGAATTTATTACTTGATGTTATAGCAAGTGTTTGATTTCTTTTAACTTTTTTGGTTTGCAAATAAGAAGGAAGGATGTTGTATTACCATTGAATCAGGAATTGTATAATCTATTATGGGTGCTTGTGTTTTGATTGAGGGAAATGAAAGGAAGATAAATTTAAAAATATAAAGAGAAGAAAAAAAGAACTTGTTTTTCTTGCAGTTTGAATTTGTTGAAGCACAATTCGTATTTTGCAGTTTTTTTTATATTTTATTTTGGGCCTGGCCCAAAGCCCAAACTTCAAACCAATCACAAGCAGCTGTTCCAATTCTTGGGACAAATCCAAGTTATGCAATATATATATATATAATATCTAATTTAGTCTTTTTATTATATCAAACCATTCTTTTAGTCCTTTCATTATAAATTGAGCTTTTTTAGTCCAGCTATTTTCATGATTGTAAAAATCTAGTTTTTGAAGGCATATGTACAAAGACCAAAAAAGCCTGAAAGACATATGTTCATGGACCTGTAAGAGAGACTAATATTTCTCAATCGTGAAAGTATAGGGATCAAAAAGACCCAATTTATTATGGAGGGACTAAAAGAGTCGGTTTGATATAATAGATGGACTAAATTGGGTATTAGAAAAAATAAAAATAAAAAAACTCAAATTTGGGTCCAATTTTAGTTAAGTTCCAAACCAGACTAAAATTAATGGAACTAAAGGTCCATTTTTAACCAAGGACTTGCTTATTTCCTGTGAATGAATTGAATAATACAGTTTGTACAATATAGAAACACCAGTTAGACATATCACTATTTTTTAGATAATTTCTGTGGATACCATGATCGGTTAAATCTATTACATATAAATAATATCTCTAGTATTGATTTATTTGATTCTTATCACCTGGTTGTTGGTCTGCTGCTGCAAATTAATTTATATATAAATGGTACAAGTCCCCATTTTTTATAATAAAATGGATAAATTATATTTATTTATTAAAAATATAAGATAATACAATCTTACAGGGGTCCCTTGTTGGACCTTGTTTTACATTAGAGCCCTATGTAACTAGTCAAGAGTGGCCAGAGACCCTTGTTAGTGTGCCCTATCGGGATTATCGTCCTCAAAGTCCGCTCTTAGGAGGCTCAGCTGTGGTTCCTCTCTGGTGAGGGTGAGGCTACGCATGATAAAGGCAACCATAGGCTGTATTCGGGTCTCCCAAGCATGGCCACTATCGAACCATGAGAGGAAGAGGAAATCGATAACAAATGAGTCTCTTACAAACGCGATGTTTGTCGTTGAAACATCTCATGTTCCGTTCCAACCAGAGGTTTCAGGTGACAGCCAACACCAACAGGTGCCATCCCTTTTGGAGGTCCTGTCGCAGCTTTTGTCCCATCGAAGAGTGGCCCCATAGATCTTGTATCTTGTCAAGGTTATGTCTGATCCCGAGGAGTTGTGTGTAGTGGGACTATACTTCAGTTGAGAATTGGCAATTGAGCAGCAGATGGTCTGGATTTTTCTTGTGGAGATTGCATAAGTAGCAGTGTGTTCTGTCTCCCTGCCAGTTTCTCTTTACTAGGTTATGCAGTGTGAGAAGTTTGTCTTCCCGTGCCAACCAGACGAAGATTTTAACTTTCAAGGGGGGTGATTGCTTCCACAAGGATGTAAGGAGAGGGCTTCTCATTCCACCATCTATTCAAAAGTGGTAAAGGGACTTAACTGAGAAGTTATGTGATGAGGTGAGTCACCATTGTCAGGTGTCCATTAGATTGGTTCCCCGGTGGTTAAGGTGTTCTTGTAACACTTTCCACATCTCCCATGCCCCCTGTGACATGGGCCCCGGTTTAAGAGAGGTAGTCCTCTTGTATGGATTTGTCTCTCTTCTTGGATTGTGAACTCTGCCTTCAACCATAACGTTTGGAATTCCGGACATCGCATGCTAGGGCTTTGTCCATTGATCAAATTGTCGAAAACATACCCTGATTGTATGCCCATGCCCCGGTGTGGCTATCACGCCAACAAATCCCCATTTCAAACATTCCCCTTGGATAAAATGAGGTTTACAAAAGAAAGAGGATAGAATGCCATAGTTAAGTATGACATAAAATATCTATGATACACATAGAACATCTATGAAAAAGAATCTGATGATTGCCAACACTCTTTGGCAACTTTGGAAAACCAAATGCATGAAAATTTTCAAAATATGGTTTTTAACCCTCTGTAGTGATTGCAGATAAACCATTACATTAGCCAAAGAATTCCAAAACAGGAAAGTGGCAATCGAAGATGAAGGCATGAGAGTGAGGATGAAACAGAGGAGTCTTCAACCACCTTCTATATATGCACTGATGCTTTATGGGATGCTGAGGTGAGCAATACAAGACTTGGTTACATCGTCCTAACTAATTTGGGTAATTTTTGTGTTACAGTAATTAAAAAGGTGGATGCTAAATCAACATTTGATGGAAAAGCTCAAGCAATGAAGGAGGGTATTATGAAGCTGGTTGAACTGGGAAGCACAAGAACAAAGATATACATTGACAACGAGGGACTACCAAGGAGTTTAAAAGATGACATGGTGGACATCAATTGGAACACAAAGAAAATTGAGGAATGCAAAGGAACCTTGAATCACCTACAAGAATGGGAAGTTGAATTCATTCCAAGGGAGAAAAACACTTGTACTAAACTATCTGGCAGCAATGGCAAGAGAAACACAATATGAAGTATTGTTCCATAGTTTTAGAAAGATTACCAACCTCATTACTAGATTTATGTTTTGAATTAGAGTACAATATTGTAAGTTAGCTAAGTAACTCTTGATTTACAAAAAAAAAAAATGATGAAACAGTAGCCGACTCCAAGGATAGAGTCAAGAGATAAGAAGAGAACAAAAGAGAAATGTATATGCACAATCACACTCTCGCTCTCACCCTCTCTAGAGATTTCTCTCATATGAGACCCCTATTTAATTTGGGCATCAAAGCTACCTCTCAAGACAAAGGCCGTCCTCCCCTATAATTAGTTAATTAAAAATCATAACAGTTGATCATTCATTGTTGCTAATCTCCAATAGAGTCTGATTTTCACATCAAGACCAATGTTTTCTATTTTTCTTTTCCTTTGATTAATCATGTCATTTTGTAATGTCCTCTCTCATTCGTGACTGAGTGGTAACAAACAGCAATCTTATTTATTATTTTAAATTTCATCTTCCAAAATCTTAGAATAAACAAATTAAAAGTATTCAACTATATATCTAACTTTCTCAAACTAATAAAATTAAAATAAATCTATTTTCTCTCCAGGCTACAGCACGACACGACACGACACTCTTATCTTATCAAAAGTCCCGCACCGGGGGCCGCAGCCAAAACGTGGCAGCGCTTCGCTCTACCCTTTTGGGCCTTTTTCCCCTTTAATAAAAAAAAATGATAATAAAAATAAAAATAAAGTTGATAATTTATCCAAAAAAAGAAAGAAAAAGAAAAAGAAAAACGAAAACCTAAAACTAAAACGCAGCAGGCCAGCGATCGAAGAACAAGAGAGAGAAAGATCGATCGAGATCATCGATCGATCGAGTGGGTCAGAGTGAGGGATGCCGAAGTCGTCATCTCCATCTCCGACGGTGACCCCCATGACTCCCCCAACCCTCGTCAAACCTCACAATCCCCAATCTCAACCCCAAACCCTAACCCTAAACCCTCACCCCTCCTCCGATCTTGACCCCCTTCTCCACCCTTTCCCACACTCCCTCCTTCTCATGGACGAAGACGATGACCCCGATCCCCATCCCCCTCCCTCGGCCTCCTCCTTCTCCTCCCTCATCTTCCGCGACGACGACGATGACGACGACGACGTCGACGACGAGCTCAAGGTCGATCTGAAGCAATCCCCTTCCTCTCCCCTAGCTGACGATCCCGATCCTGACCCAACACCGGCTCCAGAGAAGCAGCAGCAGCAGCGTCCACCGCCCCCCCTCGTCGACCCCACACCCCACGTCTCCTCCCAGTTCTATACCTTCAATCGTGAGTCTCACGGTCTCATGGTCCGTTGCATCCTCGAGGGCCGGCTCGCAACCCCCGATGAGATCCGCGCCGCGACCCCTCGTCCGGTTCTCAACTCCTGGAGGTCGGTGTGGAAGGACCGGAACGAGGATACTGCGTATCTCACTGCTTGGAAGCGTATCCAGGACAAGCTCCACGCCGGCGCCGGTGGTGGCCTCTACTTCAAGAATAACCCCGCCCAGTGCGTCTCCCATGTTGACCAGTGGCAGGACATTGTTGCGGCGTCTCATGCTGATGCCGACCTCCGGCACCTCGGCCTGAAGGAGACCGTCGATCGTATCAAGCAGTCGTGGACTGTTGGGGCCAAGTTTTATGGTATTCCTGAGTCGTTCATTCGTGTATGTCTCGCGGCATGTCCTGTCTGCTCGTCCCCATCCCCCACTTCTGGGGCTGGCACACACCTGGCACTTGCTGGATCAAGGTCCAAGCGACGAAGGTTTGAGTACACTGAGTCGTTTGATGTGCCTGCTCGTGATGTCCCGCGGCGGCTGCAGCAGCTGGCGGCCAAGCATCAGGTGGTGCTTTGTATCCGGCAGAAGTATATCCGGTACAAGCCCTTCATGGCGGAGGTAAAGGATTATGCATGCCACCGTGCTGGCGAGCCCTCCTCAGCCACTGGCTCCTCATCAAAGAAAGCTCGGGTCTTGAAGAGGGAGCCTTATGCCTCCAAAAGATGTGGTTGTGGCTTTCGTATTCGAGCTATTGTTCCCATTACCAATTACAATGAGAAAGACAAGACCTTTGTGTACCAGGAAGAGGGCACAGCTGTGTTTAAGCTGTTTGCAGTGCACTCTGGGCATGAACCAGGGCCGCTTGATGGAAATGCGAGGATAATTCATCGGTTGGTTGGTAACAAGGGAGGTTTTGATCAGGACCCAGAAATTTATGGAATTAGCGAAGATGCAGAGCCTGAATCTTTTGTTGGCCTTCTTGGAAAGGATGATGGTGGTGATCCTCATCTTGCAGTCCTGCAGCAGGTTCAGGAGATTAGGGTTGAGGCTGGGTTGTTGGAAGGGAGAATTTCCAAAATGCCCCAGGAGCTGCTAGCCTCACTATCTGGAGAACTTTTGGATATCTTGCATAGGTTGAGAAGTGTGGGTGCACAACAACATTCTGATGAGCCCCTGGTGGTTGGTGATGATGAGGTTCAGCATTGGACAGCAGACCATAATCACCACCTTGACGGGCAGGACAGTGTCTTCAGCAAAGGCAATGGGATCATTGAAGAAGATGAGAGTGATTTTGATCGAGCTTTAGGGGCTATTGTACCATGGGATAGGATGGCAGCTGAATGCCAGGATAGAAAGATGCTTATGAGTGAGACCTGCAAGTCGGAGAAGTGGTTAATGAAGGAAGACTGTAGTGACTTTGATGAAAAGAGCATTCTCAATTGTGGCGAGGTAGAGGAGGTAGATTCAAAATTGATAAAGCCCTTAAGGCATGGTGGATCGATGGTCCCAGACACAAATCTTGTGGGCATACAGGTGGATGGCTTCTATCATGACAACACAAAGTGGTATGATTCACCAGGTGGCTTAGATCCTGGTGGGGATGCTGGGGATGGAGGGTTTAGGCATGGCAGGATAGTGTGAAGAAATGTGTCCGTGTTTCCAATCTCTCCTAGATGAAGGAGAATTGTTTGTAAATTTTGTACACTTGAGGAATTTGCACCACTCCAAGGCATTTCTGTGTCTTCAGTGGTGATTCCTCATGGTCATGGTGGCACTGTTGATTGTTTTACACACAGGTTGCCTTTTATCTACCAAACCATGTTTACTAGGCATAGTTAGGCATATGCAGCTTATGAAAATTCTGCCTTTATTTCACCCTACCCATTCAAATGTATCTCCCAACTCATGATCAAAAGGTTATTTAACTGCATTTGACATATCAGATTAAGTTGAACAGAATTTGGTTTTGTATATATATATGACTTGAAGATGTTTACATTACATGCTTTTTCGCAGGATTGGTATTGGAGGGAGTGCATGTATTTTATTTTCTCACCTGCTCTGGCAAGATGTCCCATGCTTCTTTCAATGATACACGCCTTGATGCTATCCTAACGCTATATAAGACTTTGCTAATTCATATATGGTGCTTACTCTTCTTGTTTCTCTCAGTGCTTGATGGACCAATTGATGCATTTGCTTCAGGCTTGCCTACATGTCACAAGCTTCCATATTTAGGTGTATGGTAATTTCTAGACATTTATTTCTGGTGAGTTTCATCTTGAGAATCTCCCGCATGTTCTTGCAGATTTATACTGCATTTGGACTATTTTTTTCTCACGCATCATGGAAACAAATTTATCAGCTAATTTGCCCTGCATTTACCCCTTCCATATTATTCGATAGGACTAGTGCTCCAACTGCACAGTTGTTCTAGACATATAACTTAATTACAAATGCATGCTTGAAATGCCTTGTAGTCCATATTTTGTCCGAAAAAAACGCTTAATTCAGTTCTGCAAACACTTTGTTGCATGTTGGTGTATTCTCCCATCTAAATGTTCACCTTATATATATCCTACATAAAATCCTTCATGTGTATTCTTATTTTACTTGTCTTTTGCATCGTTATCACTACTGGAAGTTACATACAGATACATGCCTTTGTAATCTTAAATTCATACTTAAGCTTTTACAAGTGCATGTGATCTTTCTCTTGAATGCTGTGGATATCAGCGAAGGCATGTTAGATTCACTTTTTGGTTTTATATTTTAGGCTGTGTTCAATTGAAGAGAAGGTGATGGAAAGAAAGGGAAACAAGTTTTGTTCATCTTCCCCAATATTTTATTTTTTTGAGGTAAAGAAAATGGATAGAAACTCGGGGTCTATGTAAACATGCCAAAACGAAATATGGTTTCATTTTAGTCCAATTTTTCCCCCACTAAATTCTCATTTCCAAATCATGGAAGAGAATTGTATTTTTTCCTTCACATAACTTTAACCTACTAGATTGTCCTGGAATGAAAGACATGATAAAATTTATAGGCTGAGTCTTCCAGTTGACTCCAATAAAAGTCAAGCTGGGCATACTTTTTTCTCTCGCTATAACCACACTGAATTCTCTTTAACTTAACCATCTCTAGTAGATTTGTCACTGCAGCTACTTTTATGCATACTTGTACCAACCTCCTGTTTTTTTTTTTTTTTTTTTTGGCACTTTACATACATTTCTGCAAGATTTACTGTTTAGCATCCTGTAAAAGCTTGATGCAATGGACATCCTCTATTGATCATATTGTAATTACCTTTTATTGTGGCATTTGCAGTTTTAGGCATTCGGCTTGTGCTTCTTGGATTTACTGGATCCGTATTACCAGGTTCATAGCTTTGCATTCTCCTGTTGTGCTTTTTCATTTTGCGTTCAACTATTTTTTTGGATCAGAAATATAGCTCATTTTTCTTTGCAGTATGCGATGGACAAATTGCTTGTTATGATAGGAAACATACTGTTTTTTTATAATTTTTTTTTTAAATTTTTAATCAAGATTTAACTCCTTATCATTATTATTGGAGATTCTTCTCACCAATTGGTGGATGTGCTTCATCTTTATTTTTTCACCTTTCTTTGTATCTACCTGTCTCCCTATCTATCTATACACACATCTATCTCTCTAGGTTTTTCTTCTAGGGCATTCTCATAATCTAGCTTTTAAAAACTTCACTTTTTGATGTCTTTGATTTGAAGTTGTTTCTTGATTCCTTATGTAATTATTGTTTGTGTAGGATAAGCGTACATTTACATGATATACACTGGCCCTAAAATGATTATTTGGGCACTTACATGGTCCGCATAAGAGTTATTAAGCACATTCATTGATATTACTTTGGGGGGATTATAGGAAGGAGTATTATGCTCCAAAATATTTTTTTAAGTAAGAAGAACACAATGCCTAGTGCCTGTTGAAGTGCATACAGCTTTCAAAAAATGTCTTGGTTAGCAACTCATCTAGGAACCATTCAGAAGGAGCAAATATGTGGTAATGTTGAAGATTCATAGTTGATTATTATTATTAGTTGTTGGAATACTTGGTTTTTGGTGATGTTCAGCAATATGTTCAATTAATAGACAAGTGTGAATTGCTAAAGAACAGTTTACATGTGGTTTATGCTAAAATGTTACTTGCATCAGATCAAGGCAATATTGAAAAATGACTCGTGAATTGAAGAGTTGATTGCATGAGGCATTTTTGAGATTGTTACATGTAGCTTGAAGATGATTCAGTGGTACCTCTTCTGATGTTTATGGATGATGTGTTGTTGGTCCAGTTACTTGCATTCATTATAGTTCAGATTTATGTGCCGTGCTCATCAAGTGTTTACTATTACAAGATTTGTATACAAGTATGTGTTGATATTTGATATTTCTGTCTGCTTGAACTGACTTTGGAGTCTAGGGCAGATTCTTGGAATGATTTGTATCATATTTTTAGACTCCTCTTGCGTAACCGACTGGATGCCTTGTTGGAAAGCCACCAAGTACTTTTACTCAAGAAGTGACCCTTGACTTGATTCCAGGAGGCAATGTTAAGATTTTAACAAGAAGATCAAAAGATGATTCATTGGTTCCACTTCAATTGTTCTTGTCCAGATGTGGTTGTTGAGTGTATATGCTTCTTGTGTTCATGTGAGCACAGATTTATCTCAAATGCTCATCAGCGGACATTTATACAAAATTTAAATATAGACGTGTTAATAATGCCTCTGGTCAAACTGACTTTGGACCTTTGGAGGGGAAGCCTGTTTTGGATCAACAACAGATGTTCTTGATTGCGGGCATTGTATTGGATGTGAACATGCCCCAACTTTTCTGAGGGCAGCTGAGCCGCATTTTGATTTCCTTTGTAGTAAGAAGAGGGTCCTCTTAGGTGTATGATATACCTCATTCCGATGGCGCCTTTAGATGTAGCATATGATCAATCCCATCAGAAAGTAAGATGTAGATGATACAAGCATTAAAGTTGGGGCCATCTATCAGATTGTCAATGATAATTGTTTCGCAATGCCGTCATGAGTAGCACCTGTTATTATACTGTCAAGATGCAGCTTCAATGCTATTTCAGTGTAGACGGGTTGTGCTGGTGCAGAAATAATGTAAAGACTATTGCACGATGGTTGATTATTCGACACTTTGTGCTGGTGCAGAAATAATGTAAAGACTATTGCACAATGGTTGATTATTCGCCACTGACAAGTGTTATTTTCATTGGTTTTGGGGGCTTAAAATATGATATAAGCAGTGTGGCTTGCTCTTCACAAGAACTTTATCATATGTTTATGGTGATTTTGAAAACTAGTTTATTGTTCACTTTCTTATTCCAACCAGGCATAAACACCTACAGATAGCTGTCTAGTTGTAGGGCAAGGGAAAATTAGTTATCATCGTGGCGTGTACTTTTATGATGGTTTTGAAAGCTAGCTGTATTGATAAGTTATAGTGAATATCAGGATTCAAGGCCATGAGAATCGTCTGATGTTAGAGATCTACTTTATGTACCGAGCTGTTGGTGCAGGAGGGATTTGCTTCTGTTTGCTGAATTCGCTGAACAAAATATTGAAGTCAAAGCGCCGAACTTGTTAGTTTGACACCAGTTTGTCTGGCATCTTTCCCATGATCCATTATTTCAAACTCACCAAGGTTAGAGTCCCATTGCTGTCTTTCTATATGAGTAGCTCTTTTTTGAACCCTCTCATCTCGGGTTGAATTTTGCTCATGCATCAAGTATGAGGAAAAGCTTTGGATCATTTGACATAAAACATTATGATTAATGAACAGTTTGCTTTCACGTTTTTAATGTAACCTGGGTTCCGCAAATCACAGGGAAGGTTGTGGATATTTTCACTCAAAGATTTGGATGTGATATTGTATTCTTCACAGCTAGTGGGCTAAGATGTGGTTGGGTATCAAGGATTCAAGTCTGCAACTTACAACAAGACAGTCATTATTGCTAGGTGTTTTGCAGTTGAGTTAGTTGCCATCGTTGTTATATGTCTGACTGCATTTATTCTGTGGTCCTGAAGGATGATCAACATTGATCATACAAGCCTCAAAATTGTCAAGCTCTTTGATATGAGTATGTTCCAAAGAATTCTGTATTTCGATGGACCCACATGCACATCAGGTAGCCTCTTAATATAACTGTTTTTGATTGAAGAAGCCCTATTTTGAATCTAAAACTGTTATTATGCTCAATGTGAATGATTTAATTTTCAGGCTGTAAACTAATTCGACCAAGGTTATATTTGCAGAGGGTTGCTTTGGAACAGACATCTTCAGTTCAGCAATTATCGCTGGTGGACCGTGGACGTTTCATCCATGCTCCAAGGAGTATGTCTTTTGTGTGCCCCTTAAACACTATTGATAAGTTGAAACTCAGTGCAGATTCCTTCAACCATATGCAATGCTGTTCACGATGATCATGGCGAATATGTTGTATAGTAGCATTGATTGTTAAATGTAATATTATTTTTTTGAGAAGCATATAATACCAATACTATGATGGTAGTAGTCTATTATCATCGATGTCTGCTATTTAGATGGTTTATGAATTAGAATCATACAGATGATATACTTGCAAATAATACCATTTTGGATTTCAAGAAATGTAAACATGCCTTTTTTTTTTTTGGTATATACATTTGTGTTATGTAGGAAAATATTGTATTCTTGTTTGAAGCCATTAATTTATCTCTAATGACTTTTAGTTATATAATTTAATTATGTTGGCCAATCTTCTTGGTTAAGCTTTCTTGGGCTCCAATAGAGGGAAATTTGCATACATATACTCCCACAAAAATACATAATTGTGTATATATTATAGAGTCCAATAAATATGACTCTAAAATATAAATATTGTATATAACAATGAATACTGCTTTTTCCCTAAAGAGAGAGCTCTGCAGTATTTTTGTAATATGATAAAAGAGAGAAAGACTTAGGCCTGGATTGAACAAGCCCGGTCCGTTCGTTGCCTGTACGAAGATCCGGTACATAGCATATGGTTTGAAATGAAAACATTTTCCTTTGAGTTGTTGTTTAAACTAGAACCTCAGGTCACATGGATGATCACTGTCATCTCATATCATATGTTT
This sequence comes from Dioscorea zingiberensis, assembly GCA_026586065.1. NCBI lineage: Eukaryota > Viridiplantae > Streptophyta > Magnoliopsida > Dioscoreales > Dioscoreaceae > Dioscorea > Dioscorea zingiberensis. Next base: position 4,079,869 of record CM048822.1, on the reverse strand, counting down.
AACATTCAAGGGAAGCAAGCAGGAAGGTGAGAGTGAGAGGCTTCCAACCCATGTGCTCCCCTCCCCCATATATACTTATTCACCATTCATGCCATCCACCCATTAGGTGTGATCTCCATGGAATGTTGCATTGCATGAAAACATTAATTTCTTCACCATTCTTACATAAATGTATTGATTAAATAATATGGTAAAGTTAGATGAGATTTCAAGACTGTGATCATAAGATGAAAGACATGAGCCCATTTACTATCTGCATATCTTTTTAGGTATGAGAATATATATATAGATAGATAGATAGATAGATAGAAATAGTCACCTCTTCCTTTCCCCTTGTTTCTCTGTAAACGGGTTGAAAAACTTCAGACTTAAAGATGGAAAAAAGTCATACAGCTGTTTGTCCACTTGTCTTTCTTAAAATTTAGTTGTAATATTTCTATTTGACTGAAAATAATTAAAATTAAGTTTGAATTCGGCCGCGCGAGGAATCTCAAAAGAAGATCTCCTCACCGACCAGGTGATGCCCGGACTCGACCAGGTGGGCCGGCGGTGCATCAAGATTCACGCCCCAGCCACGGCCACGTGGACACCTCGTATACAGGAGGGCCCACCGTGACCGTGCCCCTTCGGTCTTCAGAGGGCCGGCCTTCAGATGCCACGTCACACGCGCCGCTGCTGACGTGGTAACACGATTAAAAGAGCGCGAAACCGGGCCGGCTTTGGCGGGAAACTGCTTTCATGTTTCCCGCCTCCTCCGCGCGATTTTTATCTGCTTTCTTTTTTAAAAAAATATAAAGGCATGAAACCGGCAGTGTGGCCGCTGCGCCGTGTCGCTTTGCGTGGCCGTTATCGTTACGGCGTCTTATAACGTTAGATGAGGAGTTAATCTCGTCCACGTGGCACGATCTGAAAGCGCGATACACACCTAGTGATACGTCTTCTTCTATAAGTCATAGTCGTGGCCTCGTTTCACACGTTTGAAAGTTCGAAACCACGATTTAATGCCGGCACATGTGATGTGCCAGAACCCGCTAACTTCGAGGCGGCACCGAACACATGCCCAATGAGAAGGCGCCACGCGGTACCCAAGACATACATGAAGTTCATGACTCCAATTCCTTCGATCCTGCCGATGGTCCCCTGAAATTACTAATCGGTCCTTCATTACGCGTGCGTACAACGTAATGATTACTCTAATCACCGTTAGAATATTTGTTAGGCGTGGCCTGATATGTTTGTCCACGTGGCGGATATCCGATACAAGAGACTGGTCTTTGAGATCAGAGACATGATGGTGTCGTTACCATCTAATAAGTTAGGCGGCAGGATGTTAATTGTCTGTTTTGCCCTCGTTTTACCGGCGTTAGTGAGGGTAGGATTGGGATTATGAAAAAGGGAAAGAAGGTTAGGTAAAGAGGGGCAGGCGTGCCTATCGTCCACCAAGGTCGCAACCACCGCAACGAGACAATGCTGGCAGCGGGACCATGATACCGCTTTCTGTGCTTGCGGATCAAGATACACTCACGCCCAGGCTCCAGCTACCAGACCTAGCTCTATCCACGTGTTATTCCTACAACTTTTCGAATCATATTCTCCAAAATAATAATTTATTTAATAAAACTAAAACTAATGTATACTAGTGTTTGGTACTTTGGTATATAAACTTATTTACCAAAAATAAATTAACCAGAGAGCGACTGTTCTATGTGGCAGTGCCAGCTGGCGAGGTGGGCCAGTGAGGCCAATTGGGACGCGATGTGAACCTGGTTTCCTACTTTAAATATTCTAACCGGCATGGTATGAACACTGGGAAACGCGTGCTTGCTTCTCTTTCCTCAAGAACCCCTCCCTCGATTCCAGAACACACCGGAGCTCTCCTTCTCTCTCTTCTCCGGTTACCTAGCCGCCGTCTCGAGAGCTTGACGGAATTGAAGCAATGGATTGGTGCTTGGATGAGTACGAGAAGCTCGTCAGACGGATGAACACCCCCAGGGTCGTCATCGACAATGTCGTTTGCCCCACGGCCACGCTCGTCAAGGTGGACAGCGCTCGCAAGCACGGCATTCTCCTTGAAGCCATTCAGGCACTCGCAGACCTCAATCTCTCTGTTAACAAGGCATACATCTCCTCCGATGGCCGCTGGTTCATGGACGTCTTTCATGTTACCGACCACCTAGGCCGCAAGCTCGCCGACGACCGCGTCATCTCCTACATCGAACGATCCTTGGGTACTGGGGGATCGGAGAGGTCCGAAGCGCTTGATGGCTTCACTGCGCTAGAGCTCACCGGCACCGACCGCCCGGGGTTATTATCCGAGGTCTTCGCCGTCCTGGCCGACCTTCAATGTGGTGTCTCCGACGCCACCGTCTGGACCCACAACGGCCGGATCGCGTCCCTGGCCTTCATCAAGGACGAGGGTGGATCCGATTTCCCTATTACCGACGATGCGCAGAGGATCCAGTGCATTGAAGCGCGACTTCGGAACGTGCTCAAAGGCGATGGTGATATTCGTGGCTCCAGAGCCACCGTATCGGCGTTGCCAGCGGCGGTGGGTGCGCACGCTGACCGACGGCTGCACCAGATGATGTTCGAGGGCCGGGACTACGAGAGAATGCCTACCGGCAGCGAGGAATCGTGCTCGTCGCCGTCCGTCTCGGTTCAGAACTGGATCGAGAGGGGGTACTCGGTGGTGAACGTGCAGTGTCGAGACCGACCTAAGCTTCTATTCGACATTGTTTGCACTCTGACGGACATGGAGTATGTGGTCTTCCATGGAACCATCGACACCAAAGGAGATCGAGCTCATCAGGTTGATTTCAACGCAATTCCATGGAATTTTTATGATTTAGTTGGAATTCTGATTTTTTGCGGTACTTTTTCTCAGGAATTTTACATTCGGCATAAGGATGGAAGCCCGATCAGCTCTGAGGCTGAACGGCAGCGTGTCATTCAGTGCTTGCAAGCTGCCATTGAACGGAGAGCCTCCGAGGTAAAAAAAAAAAAAAGCATTGATCCTTAAATTTTTATTGCATTTGATACCTCAATCACTTTTTGTCCTGCAATTTTTAGCTGCAATTTATGACTATTTGGTGAACTACATTGTTCATTTAATTGGGGCTTCAGTTCATCGTCTTGCAATTACTCATGGAGCAATCTTCCCTTCAAAATATTCAATTTCATGACGTGTTATTGTGCTGAATCTTCAGCTCGCCTTATTCCTTCTTACTAATCTGCTCCTCCACAATCCACATTGCAATAAAGAGACCAGTATCTGATTCCTTAATTCATTGTATCTTTCCCTGAAACTGAATTTGGTGGGTTACATTCTGATGCAACTTTTCTTATATTCTGCAGGGATTGAGACTTGAGCTCTGTTCAGTCCACCGGCAAGGGCTGCTCGCCGATGTAACACGGACATTCCGTGAGAATGGACTCTCAGTGACAAGAGCAGAGGTTTCAACCAGAGAGGATGTAACAGAGAATGTGTTCTATGTCACAGGCTCCACAGGACACCCGGTTGATCTCAAGACCATCCATGCCATCCGGCAAAGAATCGGAACCGGTGTCCTCACCGTCAATGAGGAGCCACGGCCAATGGTCTCCCAGAAAAGACCCGACGACCGTGAAGAGGCCGGCGGTGTGGGCCTGTTCTACTTGGGCAGCTTGGTGAAGAGGAATCTATACAACCTGGGGCTCATCAGATCCTGTTCTTAGGACCACTTGGTGTTATCTCTTTGTGCAGAATCTCATTCCTCGCATCCATTTAAACAACAGTGGTTGTTGTGGTGTACATAAGAAAGAAAGAAACAAACAAAGGGTTCCAACTTTGATTGCAAGTGAGGAAAAAGGAAAGAATTGAACATCTGATTATTGTTATCATGCCACACCAGATCTTCTTTGTACATTGTGGCAAAACAGGAAACTATTTTCTCAGTTGTGTTATTTGCTGCTGATTATAGCATGATGCTTCTTCTCTTGATTTGTTTCTATCCCTATTTTGGAGGATGTTAAGTCTCACCAACTTTTTCATACTCATTATCTTTTCTTATGGTTGAAGTCATGTTTCTTTTCCTTTTTAACTTACCCATATGATTTTGCTAGATTTTTCTTCCTTTTTTTTGCATGGTGTGGTGACATTCAAAACATTTGACCTCTCTCAGTTCCTTAATTTGTGGCAGTATCAAGTCTGGTTGGTAAAATTAGGTGCATCAATCTTTTGACAAGGATTGTTCTAGTTGGGGCATTGGCTCATATTTATTGCATACATAATGATAAAAAAGGCAGATACCAGAACAAATGGAGCATAGTGGGGTTTTTATTTTTACAAGTTTTCATACATTTAAGGCTAGTATAAATACATATTATATAACTCTAATTTTAATAATAGTGGAAAAATACCGTCGCTTGCTCCTGTGGATGTAGACAAGTCATAAAACCACGTAAATTTTGTGTACTAGTTTTCTACTGTTTGGTTTTTTTCATCATAATTGTTGCTACATAAACAACAATTCTTTTTTTAAATTTTTATTTTACCAATCTTCAAATAAAAAATGAAGGTTCAAATCAAATTTCATGTGGAGAGGATGAGCAGAGTCAGTTCAGTGCCCATTGCATGGTTTTTCTTATGTTTTGGCCCTAATTGACTAGTCCAAACATGTTCCTCTTGTCCTCAATATCTTGTACTTGACTCCAAAGATTTCCTATTGGCCTCTGCTTATCAAGCATAGAAGGACCTTGTCAACTATGAGAACAGCCTTACTTTAGCTGATTCTCTTTTGTCTATAGTGCTTTCAAAACAGTGAGAGCTCCTTCCAAGTGTTCCTTTTTTAGCCACTAGGCTAGTTTCACCTCAATAATATTATAAACCAAAGAAAGGAGGAAAAGGAATAATAATAATAATAATAATAATAATAATAATAATAATAATAATTCTAATGTTTTCGGTGAAATTTATAGAGGCTTAACTCATCCATGACTCAGAGATCCATACTTAACTAGTTAGCTCAAGCATGATAACATTGTTAATTAGAGCATAATAGATAAGTAGAGATACATCGTAACTCCGTTTACTAAATTATTATTATTATTATTATTATTATTATTATTTTGCAATTGCCTGTCATTATTTTAATACAACACTTGTTAATATGAATTATATATGTTCTCTAATTAATGTCATTCAAATGCAAGGATTTCTAACTATTTAGAGGTTTTGCAGGGGTGTATATGAAAAAAACAAAGCAACTAGTATAATAAAACTCTCTTTGAACTTGGAATGCTGCCATGGCTTTACATGCATGGCTTTGCTTTCATTTGGTCCATCCAAAGCCTCCGGCAAATGTAGCAAATATTATCCAAATAAGAACATCCAATTTAGTGATGTCTTTTATCAACACATCATATATGTATTCTTCTTCTTGTTTTCATTTATTTTTTCTATTTTTATTTTCAAAATAAAAAAATATGAATGTGTGATTTGTTCAATCTTGATCTTGATGTCACTCTATTGGCCTTAAGCTTGTCTTATATATTTCACTTAATGTTGTCTTACTTGTTCGGTATTATGTATGGCATATATAATTTTTCATGAATTTCAAAGCAATTAACATTAAAGTACTAAATCGGAATTAAGTGGCTCTATTTTTTTAAAAAAAGAATGAAATGGCGTTTTTATGAAATAAACTAATATCACCTTATTGATTACCTTATTCCTAGAGTAAGAACGGGGAATAAACCAATTTGCTTATAAAACTTAATCCATTTTTAATACATACACAAACACTGCTAGGATTAAGTCGCCTTAATATTTTATTATATCATTCCAGCTAATAACAGAAAAGTATAAGAGATGAAATTTTTTTTTTTAAAAAAAGGGATCATTGTTTAGCTCGCCCTTTATTGATAAAATATTGATTAGTACAACATTATTAATTATAAAAAGCCTTGAGATTCAAACTGTGATAAGATGCAGTGTATTTAGGTTTATTGGGCTTCTTAATATTATATAGAGTTAGGCCTAGTTTCCAAATATTAAGCACCAATATTTGATGCCATGCAATTGATCGACTAATTACTAATACAGAACATTTTTTTTAAAATTAACCGACAAACGATCCACGAGGGATTCAAAGGACAAGCACAGCTGCACAGAGCAAGCTCAACGTGCTGCACACATAGCAAGCTTAATGCGTGCATTGTGCCCTCACCTACGTAAATGAGGATTCTACCACGGAACAAGCTTAACGTGCCGGATACATCTAAGTAGGGAACCTATGACTACATTGTGTGAGTGGATGCTCGAACCCAAAACCACCTGTTTGATGCGAGATAGTGGCACTGCGAGACCAAGAGACATCAAATATTATGGAAAAGAAAAAACTTCATTATTGCTAATATTTGTACATTCGACCTATATAGGCCACATAGGTGAAATCTCCAACCCACACGTGGCACCATCTTGGATGTCCAAGTAGATCATTGGTGATCACGAGGTCACAAATCCCTTGCATGTCACGGTGATGGCCGAGGTTACCGTTCAATATTAATGGGTATCGGAGTAATGGCCGAGGTCATAGCTCTCCATCATGCAGTAATGATTGTAATCAACGCTAACACCTCTCTGGGGTGTTAGAAGAAACGAATGAGCACTACACATTGGATGGAATTCCTCTACCTAGTACAATCGACTCTAAACTCTCCTCTACCTTCTTCTCTCATTGTCTTGATCATTGGAGCTATCCTCGAGCACGAAACCTACTGCTCTGCTCATTATCTCTACAGAACCTATCCTGGACAAGGAGCGATCTTGGACAATTTGTTTCCAAGAGAAGACCACCACCAGAGAAGAAGCCACTTGCAGCTAAGGAGGACTATTTTCCCATTCATCAGTTCAACCGAGAATCATTTCATCACACCCGTTAATCAGGATCAGTCCACATCTCAAAGAGGGACCGACCGTATTAACATATATAAATATATCGTATTCAACAATTGATGATGCATAGTTTATGAAAAATTGTAGAAGTAAAAATAGCAAAATCAAAGTTTAGTAGAATTAAATTAAACAAATTAAGTGGCAAAATGGAAAATACGTTCCAAAGACAAGGGTAGATATGTCCATCCACTTGAGAGTTCAAAAGGAAACAGACAAAGGGAGCAGGTGAGTGGGCAGGCAAAAGGCGGGCCTCCAACGTTCTCCCCGCCAGCTTTAAAACCCATAAACCCAAACCAAACCCAGTTAAATAATTACATAATTATATAATATAATATAATACTCAAAAGTCATCATCCCCTTTTTCTTTCCTTTTTTTAAATTTATTTTTGTTTTTCCATTTCTTTATTTATTTAATCCCAACCCGTGATGGACGCCACTATATTTATTTCTATAATCTGAAACGCATCTCTGGATTTATGTGGCTCTTCTGGTTATTTTATTCCCTCATTTTCACTAATAATTATACGTACCATTTATACTATTATTTATTTATTTAGTTATTTCACTAATTATTTCCTCCTTTTTCTTTTTCTTTCTTTTTCTCTCTGAGTCTTTCTTCTATCTGTTTCTCTCTTTCTTTTTTTTTAAATTTATTTATTTTCCTGTTTTTCGGTTTTTGTTTTTCACTTCGTTTTCGGTTTCTCTGGTAATCGGATCCGAGGAGTGCGTGGAGTTTGCGGTTTTCCGACCCGAAAAAGCCGGTTTCCGACCGGCGGCGGGTGAACCGGGTCGGTCCGAGAAATTGGGGATTTTCTCGCGAGATGGAGTGGAGTTGTTCGAGCTCCAATGGGGGAAGCTCCGGGAAAGCCTAATCGGGTTGCTTCCTGAGACGCTGATCCGGCGGGAAAGGTTTGTTTGAAGGGGGTTTTCTTCGGATTTGTGTGGGTTTATCTATGAATGGAGACAGGAGAGGGATTGCCTGCTAGGGAGGCGGTGGCGGCGGAGGTGAGGATCGAGAATCCTAGTCAGGGTGTGGCGGTGGCTCCGTCGGCAGCGCCGCCGCCGGTGGTGGCGCCGGGGCATGGAGGAGTGAGCTTGGCCATGGCGGCGCCGGCGAAGAAGAAGAGGGGGAGGCCCAGGAAATATGGGCCGGATGGGAGCGTGTTAGCTCCGTTGAATCCGACGCCGATTTCGGCATCAGCGCCAGCCGGCGGTGATTTTGGGAAGCGGGGTAGAGGGCGGCCAATTGATTTTGGGAAGAAGTCCCAGCTTGGGTTTGAACTGGAATCTTTAGGTATAACTAGTAAAAATTTCATCTTTTTGTTGTTTAGTTTTATTTATGGGTGATGAGACTACTACTGCCCACTATTAATCACTGTGATATGTTGGAATTATTTGCAATTCTGAAATTTTCTTTAGCTAATGTGAGTAAAAGCTCTATTTTTTTTACTTTTGATTCGTTTATTCTTAAAATTAAAATTTTCTTTTGCTAAATTGAGTTGTAGTGAAGTCAATAGTTTGTTCCAGTGTTAATTCCAACAGTTCATTCATCGTTAGTGTTCAGCTTTTCGCCCCTTTTTGAGTTTCTTTTGATATTATTTGTTTCGTTATGGTTATTGACTTTCTTTGCCGTCTGACCATGTGGTCTTATGCGGTAATATCTACGGTCCCTTGTGTTGTTTCTATCTATATGTTTCCCTGTTTATCTTGTTTGGATTTTCTTGGTGCATAGGTTGACCCCAGGCTATCACTTTCTTCATATCTTCCATGCTATGGGTTGTTTTCATGTGGGGAAATGCAACTGTTCTAGGGTTTGCTGGATATTTATGGAATCTGAATCTCCACTGTCCTGTTTTGCCCAATATTTGGAACTTCATTGTTTCTTATATTCCTTTTTTAGGTAGTGCTACTAGAACCTAAAATTAGGTGCCAAAATGGTCATATTTTGATTCTAGATACCCCACCCCCACTTTTGATGTTTGGAATATGTTTCAATGCGGGGTATGATAAGTTGAGAAAATAGTCATGTAGGATATAGGTTAGATCCATTTTGTCAATGGTGTGATTCCAATATCAAACAAAATTATCATTGTCAACTCTTTACTGGAACATTGACATTTGATTAGTTATGTTTGAAGCGCATAAACTTGGTTTGGTGGTTTGTTGCTGAATGAGTGTTATTATTGTCGTAGCTAGCTACTTGCTTCTTCTTTAATTTTATCTAAAACTATATTATGGTCATGCAATTTTATAATTGTCTACTTGAGAACATAATTTTACTGAATTTTGAGTCATTTCTTTTATATTATGGAATTTTGAAGTGTTTCTTTTATAAATGCCATCATGTAATATCTTCATTGACTAGACTACATATTTCTTAATTCTTTGAGTTTTATTTTGCAGGTGAAATGGTGGCATGCTCTGCTGGTGCAAACTTTACACCTCATGTTATCTCTGTAGAGGCTGGTGAGGTATGGCTTTGAACTTAAATGGCATTGGACTTCAGCAAGCTTTCACATGTTATCCTATATGCAACAAAGTTTATTTCTGTCTTCTACCTTGCTATTTTATTTACATTTGATACAAGTTTCATGATTGGAAATTTACAAAATTTTATAATGACAGGACAATACTAAATTCTGTGGCAAATACGGTTATTTTGATAGGATTCAGGATTACAGTTTGCTTGAGAAGTCTAAAATTTTCTTGCTTCTTGTTTGCATACTTAGGCCCCGTTCGGACTGGCTCACGAAAAAAGCGTTTTTTTTTTTCTTTTTTTTTTTTCAGTTTGATAGGACTTTTGAAAAAAAGACTTTTTTAGAGTAAGTTAAAGGCTTATGGATATTTTGTGTTTGGATATATTAATCCAAAAATTCTGGTAATTGTATGATTATAAAGGTATTTTGGTAATTGTATGATCCCCAAACCTAGAACCTTTGTCTTTCTTTATTTTCATAAGGGTGTTTTGGTAATTAACATTTTTCAAAATAGCTTCTCAAAAATGGCTTTTTTTTTCCAAAAGCTACAAATCACTAGCTGCTTCTTCAAAAAAAAAAAAAAAATTCTGTTTTTAAGTTATTTTTATTTTTATTTTTACGGCTTGTTCTCCTAAAAAGCCAATAAAAACGTTTTTTTTTTTTGTGTGTCCCAGAAACACTTAACTTATAAAAAAAGTGTTCCTAGCGGAATATAATGGATCCATACGGGCCCTTACTTGCTCATGATCTCATTGTTTGCCTTTCTTCTTTGTTATTCACTGAGAATCTTTTAATGTTACTTGAAAAAGTTACTTTTGTAGCATTTTAATAAAAAATAATCAATTTTTGATTTTTGTGATAAAAATGTTTGCTCAATAACCTCTCCTCTAAGGTGCTTCTAGTATAAACAGAATTCAAATTATTGGGATATCATCTAAAATGTGATGGAATAATGAGGACATAATTGCAATGAATTCATCTGTGGCATATTTTGTTTTCCTATATATAGAATGAACCCAATGAGACCTCCAGGAGAGTTAAAACCTTCCCAACATGATTAAGTGACAGCCTGATGATGTAATCCCACTTTTTAAATTTTGGTTGATTGTGAGACCCATAATAATCTCTGTAAGAGATACATGTTATTACTTATTAGGAAGTTGTGGTTCCTGTCTTGCCTATTGGACAGGAGTTCACAAGCTGAAAACAGTTGTGAAATCATTAGGTCTAGTCTACAAAGCTTAAGTTGATGTGTCATTGATAAAGCTGATATTAGGTGTTTTTTTTTTTTGTTTTTTTTTTTGTTTCTCCTTTCTGTGAAATTAAATGTATCTGTTACCATTCGCCATCTTTTTATTCTTACTGAAATACCATGTATTGCTAGGATGTGAACATGAAGATTATATCATTTTCTCAACAAGGGCCTCGAGCTATATGTATTTTATCAGCTAACGGTGTCATATCCAACGTTACCCTTCGCCAATCTGATTCTTCTGGTGGTACATTGACTTATGAAGTATGACATCTTAACTCTTTTCTCAGAACTATCGCAGTTTTAGTTCTGAACAAGGTTAATAAATTGATTTTTTTTAATATATCTAAGCTAGCATGTTAGACAGTCCTACGTAGAGGGAACTAGTCTGATTGTTTATCATTTATAGTGATAAATTTAACTTTTTTTTTTCATACCTTTCTTTAACTCAGAAATTTGTTCTGCTTTGATATGAAACCGTGTCTTATAATGTGATGCAACTATCATATCTGGCAGCTTTGCACAGTATAATATTATATTTTGATAGTGAAATGCCTCATGGCATCATTAAAACTTCTAGTATTTGTATTAATAAACCTTCAGATATGGAGGAATGTTATGTCCTTGTAACTGATTATTGAAGTGGACTTGGGTGGTGTAGAATATTAATAGTCAGAAAAGATTTCTTAAGGTGGTGTGCGTTTGTATGATCAGGAATTGAAAATTTTCTTTTTAAATGATATTTGGTTGGCATACTAGTTGCATTACCTGTATATTGCATGGCAAAAAATGGAGAGGTCAAAAGTGACTTGTTGTTCAGAGGCTGATAAAGTTGCAAAAGGTGTTACTTAAGATAAATGTCCACAGGAAGATACAATGAGTAAATCCATGACTAGGAAAGTAAATCATTATACAGCTGCTCTTAATGGTATCAAAGTTTGGAGGCTCTGAGCCTCTGACAAAATGACAAGTGTAGTGACTATGATGGAGAACTCTTATTCTTGGTCTTTTCAGTCATTTTATTACTTCCATATACAGAGCATGGTACAGGTGATTACTGAGAAGATAATTTATAAGGCGAGAATACTAATGGCAATATAGAAGTTGATATCACATGAAATCAGATCTACTTCAAAGTTGATATAGTTTTATTCTTTGCCAAATAATAACCATGTTGAGCATGCGCTTTCAAATTTTGATATGTCTGCACTTGGTTCTGCTGTAGCAAACCCACTTTTTTCTATGATGATTAAGCTTCTGGTTGAGTTTAAAGGCCAATACCTGTTGAACTTGATTTTTATGTTTGCTTGGTTTTCCCCGTATGAAAATTTGGTCAAATAAAAAGTCTGAAGGATGAGATAACTTGTGGCTGATGATGGAATAGTCCAGATCTAGCTTTGACTCCAGTAGCCATGTTCACTCAATGCAAACTATAGAACTAATTTCATTTGCATGTTACTATTCATGACTGGGACTATATGTGACAGCTTTTGGTCTTATTACCACACTTTTTTCTTTACGCAAAATGTTGGTGATCCAAAATCTGAATAAAAACAAGAAAAGACCACCTCCCCCAATTTTCTAACTTCAGTTGGTGGTGAAATGATCTATATGTTGTCTTGACTGCATCAGTTGTATATTTGATACACATCTGACATATCTTATGTCTAGATTTATCTTATTTATCTATTTGGGATATTCTATTGTTCTTCATAACATTCCCATATCTTTGTTTGCATATGTACTGGAAATTCTGTGGCATTCTACATAGGGCCGCTTTGAGTTGCTTTCTTTATCTGGATCATTTATGCCAACTGATGATGGGGGGACAAGGAGCCGTCAAGGGGGGATTAGTGTCTCTTTGGCTAGCCCAGATGGACGTGTTGTAGGGGGGAGTCTTGCTGGACTATTGGTGGCTGCTAGTCCTGTGCAGGTAAATTTTTTTTCTCATATTATCCATGATATGAATTTTTGATTTGTCTTCCATTTCCCTCCTGCTTTATCTGATATCTTGTTGATCTATTGTTTAAACCATTCATGGAAATGTTATCAACTAAGCTTGAACCATCTGAATGAAAAATTGGGACATTTATTTCTAAACATATATAAACTCTACCGCCAACATGACTTTATTTTAAATAATTGGTTTTTTATTAACAAAAAAAGGTCCACTTTTTCCGTCTTTTGGTATGCTCTACTAGAACTAAAGAACTAGGGCCTTGATCTTCTTTCTGTGGTTCCAGTATCCTGTGTAGCATACTTATCATCTGTATGTTTCTGTGCTTTCAGTAACGTGTCATACTGTATTAACATAATTCTGAGTTTTTCAGTCTAAGAATTTTAGAAGCAAAATTCAAAACATCGGTAAACCAGGTTATAATATTCCTTCAAGTTAAGAAGCTCTGGTAACCATAAGAAAAGAGCCAGATTTATTTTAATTGTTAAACATCCAGTCATTATTTTAGGCACATTTTTAATATCGGAAACTTGGCTTGTGCGTTATTATCATCTCAATTGGCATCAAAGCAACTTAGTGTGAGCTAACAAACCTGTAAGCTAGAAATATTTCAGAGCCAGCAAGATAGAAATATCTAACCTGAGTCAAAGTTCAAAACCTCTAACCCAATTCTCTTGCTGTTTTATTTAGATTCAAATTATCGGCATCTGGTATCACATTGAAGTTATATAAGTAGTTGCGTAGACACTCTTAACCATGTGCACTTGCATTCATGAATATCTTCATAATTGATCATCTTGAATCCTCAAGAATTTCAGTCCATGACATAAACACAATCTAAACTTCATGCAAAGCTAGGTTGTTGTCGGCAGCTTCATACCCGGCTATCAAATGGAGCAGAAGACCAAGAAGCTGAAACATGAATCTACATCAGCCGCCCCATTGCCAACTGCAGTTACGATTTCAAACCGGGATGTGGAGGAGGCCCATGGTGCTCGGCAAGAAGAGCAACGGAGCTCAGTGACAGCAAAGCCAACAGTTGCAGCATCCTCGTCGTTCAGGGGAGAAAACTGGACTCCCTCCCTAAATTCAATGCCCGATTCGAGAAACTCTTCAACAGACATCAACATTTCTTTGCCAAGTGGTTGAACTTTCTAAAAAGCTGCTCATCTATAGGGTTCATTACTGACCGGAATCACGCAACCAAGTAATAGAAACCCAGATCCTCTCTCTCTCTCACTCTCTAACTTGTGGAGCTTGTTTATCTGCATTCTGTTCTCCATGTTAGTATGAGCTGAACTGCTGATTTATGTTCTCTGGTTTTGATCTCTATTGTTGTAACATCTGGTTTTTAATCATTTGTGCTGGAACTTATGCTGTGGATTATTGTTTTAAACCCCTGACTTATCATTAATGGGTTTTCATGAATTGCGTATCTGGTTGATTCTCTTAGCCAGTTCAGTTGACTAGTCTACGTGGCATTGGTTTCTTTGGTATGTGTTATTTATAAGTGATCGATCATAGGCAAGAAAGAAAATCTCAATAAACAGAAATCCAGACAAGGCTGTCATTCTACATGTCTGCTAAATGAACTCACTTTCAGTAAAAACTTTTATTTTATTTTTATTTTTCAAAAATATTTATAAGTACTTTATTTTTTTTAAAGAAAATAAGTATTTGGTATTGGAATTTCTTGATAGAGTTTTTCTATCTATAATAGCTAAATCATTTGTCACATTCTCATTTTTCAATAATGTCTCATAGCCCATTGTTTTATATTTATTCTATTTATTATCCATGTTTTATATTTATTCTATTTACTATCCCTGGATCAAACTCTTATATTTTAACATAGATTATATAAAAAAAAATTGTTATATTATGTTGATGCGAAATCAGGGAGAAAATCCTAATTCCACTCCAACAATTGAATTTGTTTGTTTTGTGTGGCTAGATCATGAGAAAATCAATCAAAGGACAAAGCAAGGAGAGAAGAGAGACCGGATTTATGTGGAAAAACCCCTGAGAATTGGGAAAAAAAACCACGGAGAGAGAATTCCACTATCATCAAAGTAATTACAGACACTTCTTACAGAAAGAGGTGAAAATCAATCGAGATCTCAAAATGAATGGAGAGAGAATTTGATCTTCAGCTGAGATAGAGGCCAGTCTTCAGTGAAGCAGAGTTTTGGTGTCTAGAATGGAGATTGTCCAAATGAATTGTTAATCTTGCCTTTTATAGGCTCCAGTAGCTTGGGGCGCAAGCTTGGAATTCCAGCACGTGTTTGTCAGGTTGGCCCTAGTTAGGCTTCCAGCTCAGCGCCAGCTAAGCATCCAACTAAGTGATGGCTGTAATTCTTCTAGAATGCCAACCAAATAACAGTTGTAGATCTTCTAGAACGGTAGCCGAATAACAGCTGTAGATCTTCTAGAAGGGTGGAGTCGACGAACCAATATAAGTTTCCTCGGGTTGTAGGTTGAATGATTTGCCTTAAACCGAGGAATGAATAGACTATTTTGGACCGAAGAACGAGTAATTACCTTGCTAAGCTGGGGAATGACTAAAACTGTTTTAGGTTGAAGAACGGACAAAGAGTTCCCAACCGCTGAACGGGTAGATAACTCGAAACCGATGAATAGATATATTATTCCGAGCGTGGAATGAGTTGAGGGGAATCTTGATTAACACACTAGAGGACTTATGGGCTAGACATGTGGGTATTCGGATGAGGGCCACATGTCCTACTATTTTGATATATCATATCTGTTTCAATGCATTCTTTCATATGAGTAATTCAGCAACTCAAAAGATATACTATGTATTCAATTTTAATTATATATATGAAAAATCTAATTATTCTGTTTTAGATTGAATATCTTACAAATAATATTTTTATTTTTTAATACACATCATTACAAATTAAATAAAAATATAGGTTAGTCCCAATTTTTTATAAATTAACTATAAATTTACATGTAACCTCTCAATAACAACAGAATTTACCTATAACCCCTTTAAAAATATTTTTAATTGTTTATTAGTCATGGGTAAATTTATGAAAAAAAAATATTTTTGTTTTTTACTTGATATTTTAAATAATTAAAAAAATATTTAAGGTACAAGTAATTGTAACTCAAAAGGGTTGTAATTTGCAAATAGAATAAAAATAAATATAAAGTTATGAAGTATTATTAGGTGATAAGTGATTTCATTATTTGTCATGGTGTGCCAAGGAAAAAAAACCAACTCATCTTTCTTCTCCGAAACTCGAACCGAATTCGGTCATTCGGATTTCGTTAGGACTCAAACCACGTTTAGTTCCGGGTTCGGGTAGGACACGCCGAGCCCTAATCCGCTTGCATCCATGGAGGAGTCGTCCGAGAAGAGGCGCGAGAGGCTGCGAGCCATGCGCATGGGAGCCGAGGGCGCGGCGGCCCCATCCCCTTCTCCTCCCCTACCTCATCTCTCCAACCCCCTCCTCGGCCCGCCCCCTTTCGCCTCGCCGGCGATCGATAGCTCGCCGCCGTCTTCCAGATTCGACTACTATACTGACCCCATGTCAGCCTTCTCTGGATCCAAGAGGAAAGGCCCCTTTCCCCGGTATAATAGCGGCGTCTCATCTTCGCCGATATCTCGGCCTCCTCCGCCCTCTCCCTCTTCTGGTAAATCACGCTCTTGCTTCCTTTGTTTTTCTTTCACTAGGGTTTGGATTCTTCTTCATCTATTATGTTCATGGTTTTTGCATGCGTTGGTCAATACAGTTCGGGCTTTTATTGTCTCCAGATATTCAAGAATTGATACCTTGTTGTGGATTAGAGAAGTCCTGTTTCATTGTTCTTTTTTTGAACTATTGGCTCCTGGATTGAATATGTATTTTTATCATAATTTTTGAAGTTTTTGATTATATGTTACATCTCAGATGATGTGTTCTTTAGGTTTTTGATTATATACTGCAAATGGTAATGCACTTTTTGTGATTTTGAACTTGTAAGATCACCTAAGCTGTTAAATTTTGAAGCTTTGCTTATCATGAAATCTGCACTTATAGTTCTAATTTGAGTGGGCACCTTTGACATCGGAATATATGATATGTTGTGCTCTTCAATACGATTAGATGCTGATTGATTAACCATTCAAGGTTCTAACATAAGATGATGAACTCATATCTTTCCTCTAAATAAATAATCTAACACTGATTCAGTAATTTTCTAAGGACTAACCTGTAGAGCTTTCTTGCTTTGTATCATTATTGTTCTAGAAAGGATTGTTATAATTGATACACCTAACATCAACATTAGATATATTTTCCAGCATTTCTTCTCTTAGACCCATTGCCAGGATCTTCTCACATTATCAATGCTACATGTAAAGGATTGTTATAATTGATACATCTAACTGTCAACATTAGGTTTTTTTTTTTCCCAGTGTTTCTTTTCTTAGATCTGTTGCCAAGTTCTTCTCACATTATTAATGCTACGTGCTTTTCAATCTTTTTCTGGTCGTTATAGTGGAATCAGTTTTCTTTCCCTTAGGTTTTAGTTTGAAGCCAAAGTGGTTTCAGATTTTTGCTCAGTACTTTCAACCTTCATCTTGCTAAATAAAGCATCAAGACGGTGCACTTTTGTTTCAGTTTTATTGATCCATATGCTGTAGCTCTTTATAGTCTTATGGTGGTGACAATTCAGTAGGATTTCGGACATATTTATACTTCTAATTGAGTAAGCTTGGCTTTGTGTAGGTGAAAACCTAGAAATTAAGCGAAACTTTGCTAACTTAGATTGCCATTCTTTGATATTTTTTATTGAAATTTAATCATTTAAAATGTTTTCCTTGGAAAAGATAGAAAACAAGAAGAGGAAATTTACATGTTTGCTAAAGGAGAATATATATTTAGCAACCGAGGATCAAAATAACCTATTTTTCATCATATATTAGGTGGAGAAGAGATGAAGAAAAAAGAGCTTATTTATTTTTAGCCCTGTATTCCCATCCTTGGGGTAATTTCTGTAGCCATAATTAGCAACCAGAGTTGAAATGAGACCATGACTAATTATAAATATTTGATCATCTCAATTTTGACTTTTCAGGTGGACCTGGGAACTACCAGATGGCTGCTCCTCATTCCCCAATGCAACAATTTCAGGTGAACCAGTTTTCTAATCAGAGCTCACAGATGCATTATCCACCAGGTGGTGCATGGAGAAGCCCGGTTCAATTTGAAAGTCCCTACTCAGGTTACAGAGGATCTCCTGTTGGTAGCTCTGCTTTCTATCACCAATCTGGTGGTTCTTCCGGGCCGCACTTGCCTTCATATACATCCAGGGGTGGTTACTCAAGTCCAAACTTTGGAAGCTCTGGAAGGGGAAGAAGCCCAATGAATTATTCGGGAAGAGGTAACTATCATTCTAATCATGAAACTCAATACAGAAGCCCAAGTCCTGGGTGGAGCCAGGGGAGAAGAGGTCCAGGTTGTTCTTCGGTTCGTCCTGATTTTCGGCAACCGTCGTATGACAAGTCTATGGTTGCAGATCCTTGGCAAAACTTGAAACCTGTAGTTGGGAATATACTGGTGCCCCTAGCTGGTCCTGATTTTTGGCTCCCAAAATCTTTAACCGCAAAGAAAGCCAAAGTCTCAGAAAGTGGTATAGAGTCTAATTCTCAGTCAAGTCTTGCTGAATACCTTGCCCTCTCTTTGGAAGAGGCTGTTAATGATGTAACAGATGTTTAAGCTTAAATTCTTAGTTTGTTATCAAATCTTATTATTCATATAAAAGTTGTATAAGAGATCTACCATCGGATGCACCTTTTGTAGCTCTGTAATAATGTCTGCCTGTTTATTTCAATATAAAATTGTTTTAACCCAACTTGTCTATTTTCATTGGATTTGATTCGGTTGTAGATTTAATGTTTTTTCGAAGTTTCAGATTGAGCACAAAACACACCCAACAAATGATAATATTGAAGGTCCTGAGGTATTGAACAATATAAGCTTAAAAATGTTACAAAGGCTGAATTAGTCCTAAACCATATCAAGCTCAAAATCATTCACAATTTACAAACTCTTTCCTTATAAATCATAGAAGTGTAAGAGGAATCTGATTCTTGAGTGCTTGAAGCTCTTATCAATTTGCATGCAGGAAGACAGATCAACCAAGACCTGCCCCAGTAGATTCCTTGCGGGGTGCATCGGCCTTTATCCTTGCAGGTCTGAGGACCCGATCAATAATTCCATATTCTAGAGCTTCTTGTGCAGTGAATCGTTTCATCCGACTTAGATCCTTGTTGATCTGCAACATTACAATAGCATTTGATACTGGTTAACAAGACCAATTATCAGTGCACAAAATATTGCCATATAAATGCTTTATTCGGTTGTTTGTTTAGTTGGTCAAGTGCAACACTAACCATAAGACTTGCTTGCTCAGTAATGATAATGTAGTGGATTGTTAGACTTGTGTGCTTTGTGCATGTGAATGCGCTTCAAAACCATTTTAACGTGCATAGGGAGAATAGAGCTTTCAATTACCGAAGCCAAATATTTTCAAAGCAAGAGGTCAGTCTAATTTGTTAAAGCAACTATTGAAACCTAAAACCTTTTTTTATAAGCAGTACTTTGCTAATAAAATTTTTGAGCTTCCTGCTCAACCTACAACTCTTGACTCCAATACAGAGTTGATTCTCATCATAAAATAAGCACTTTGAGAGCAATTAAATACAGAAGGTGAGCATGTAGCCTAACATCAAAATATTAACCTAAAGTGCTATCGTATCAATAGAATTAGAAGGCCCAACACTAGGCATGCTGTTAAAGGTACTCCAACATTCTTAAGTAGTGTGTGAACCAACGAGAGGAAATTGCAAATGCTACAAACTTTTGAAGTTCTTTAGCTATAAAAGCCAATATGTGCAAATGAGTAGCCTAGAGCAGCAATTGATAAATTAAAATGTTGGTGATTAAATGGGGGAATTAGCTTACCATTATATAGCACTACAAATAATTCATTTCCTCTTGTTAGCACTATAAATAGTTAAATCATTTCATGTCAAATAAAATAACAAAATTTAGCATGACATACCTTTTCAAAAGGTTGGCCAGTCTTTTTGGCCAGCTCTCCAAATAGATGGTCTTTGATCCGAATAAGTTCAGTTGCTTCATTACGAATGTCATCAGCCTGCGACAAAGAAATTTATAAACAATGGAAACATGGGATGCATATTGCAAAAAGTGTACTCTATAAAAACTTTATGATCAAAAGGGAAACCTGGCCACGAGCTGCTCCGGCAGGGGATTGAAGAGCAATTCTAGCAAGAGGCATTGCTGTCCGGTTACCCTAATAAGAGGCAAAATCATCAAAGAAACAAAAACCAACAATCTGAGAGAATAAATGTGAATTCAGACAGTCTTATAGGTTTTGACAAATACTGGGATATTTAAAATAGAACAGATTCAAACTGTCAAACCTTCTCTCCAGCTGCAAGAAGAAAAGCTGCTAAGTTGTAGGCATAGCCTACACATTGTGTAGCAACTGGACTCTGCAAGCTTTGCATAGTGTCAAATATAGCCATACTTGGAGTAAGCTGCAAATAAAAGCAACATGCTAAGCGAGTTCCTCTAAAGTAACAGGTTATAGAGGAAGTAAAACAACAGTTGCCATCAAACATTAAATTGTGAATAACTATCAATGAAGGTTAAGTAATTAATATAGTCAATTAAAATAAAGAGCATACACATAGATGGAAGTCAATGAATAGCTTACTTACATCACCACCTGGGCCGTTAATGTACAGATATAACTTCTGCGAAGATTCAATGCTATCAAGGTACAGCATTGTAGCCAAAATTTGGTTGCTAAATTCTTCATCTATGTGTTGACCAATAAAGATAACACGATCTCGGTACTGCAAAAGCAGAATATATAATACTTACTAATGCAATATTATACATAAAACTTCCGGGATACAACAGAATTGTTAAATACTCTGCATAATATGAAATGAAATCTTACAAGAGCATTCCAGAGATCAACCCACTGCCATGTTCCTTCACCGGGGGTTCTATATGGCACACGAGGGGTACCAATGGGCATATTATACACACATGGACGACTAGCCTTCCTGTTTGAAAGCCTGCAGCGCAAGAGATATCTTAAGCAAAAAATAAATAGAAATGCGTAAACCTAACTGGAAGAACGCATTTTCCTTCCAAAATGTGTTTTATTTAACTAAATCAGAACAAAGTTAAAAATCACACATGAATAATTTGAAGAATAATCTTTCAGAGGGCAGACTCACGACAAAACTAGAGACACAACAACATGCTCAATGTTTGATTAGAAAAGCATGACAGAATTTTTTTAACATGCATTGCCTTACGCTTATAAGGAGTCATCTCCATCTCAAAAATGACTTAATCATATTTGACCAATATTGTATCAATATTGAACACAGACACACAACTGATGTTAGTCTCCTTGGGGAAAGGCAATGATCGCATATTTATTTTTCACTTTTTCTCCTCCCTTTAATACCACAATGAAAAATTCTACACATTGTTCTTTTTTTCTTTTATTTTTTGGTATAGTCAAAGTGAATCCTTACAACAACAACAACAACAACTAAGATGGTCTCAATTTTATTTCAATAAACCAGTTTGTTACCCTTTCTCCTATCAAACCCACAAAAATATCAAAGCCTCATCTTCACAGACAAATTTTATCTACTACATATCGCTACATAATAAGAATAGTTACGATAAATAAGATAAATTTTGGAACTTCTCCATCCCGCACTTTTAATTTACCAAAAAAACATGTCTGCTTGCAATGATATTAATTGCATACTATGGCTACTTCTTCAAATGAAAAATTTAGATACCAAAATCAGACTTCCAAGAAGATAGCAAGCAAAAGCTTCTCCACAATGTAGGCCTTAACATTTAAAAATTAAGGCAAAGCAAAATTAAAGAAGAGCCTGCGGTGAAACCTAGTACCGCAAGAACTAGACAATCACGCTAAATACAAAAATATCCTTTCCATCGTGCAATTGCGGTCACGATAACAAAAAGTCCTCAACTTTACCTCAATGAAAGACTCTGATGGACCTTGGAGTGGAAACCAGCGCTCAGATTCGGCTTAGCAGAACAGAAAGCATCTGCCCAATCGAAAGCGAACGATCTTAGACCCAAACAAGCATTACTCCAGAGATTAAAAAAGGATCTACTTTTTTTATAAAAAAAACATTTATTAAAACCAAAAACCTGCAGACAAGGGCTTCAATCCAACGAAAGTCTTGGTCTTGCAACTGCAAAAAGATCAAAAGAAGATAAGAGCGGATTGGAGGAAAAACTCGTGGTAAGGGGCATCAAATTCAAAGCAGATCTAAAGTCAGTAAGAAGGCGATTGAAGATTTGAGACCTCATGGAGGGGGAGTTCAAGCAGGAGGCAGCGGTGGAGTGGAGAGAGGCCGCCATGTCCTACCCTGGAGTTCCGAAAAGATCGAATTTTTCGGCGATGGCCTTCTCCTTATATATACTTAAGTATATTTTTTTAATTATTATTTCAAACCGAAATTTACAAGTTTTTAATTGCACTATTTTATTAGAAAAAATTATTTGTGGAATAACAACCCTCATGAAACTGCCATTTTGTCCACTTAAACTGGAATTTGGAATGCTAATTCTAGCTTTTAACTAAAAAACAAAGTTAATAATTACAATATTTTCTCTAAAAATAAATTAAACTTAAATTTTATTATTTTTTAATAAAAACTTTGAAGAAGAAACTATGAGCGGATGTTTCCTTTTTATTTGAGAGATATTATGTTCTTTATCATCAAAACTTTTAATAGTTATTTAATTATCAATTCCCGGTATTTTTTTTTTGTCTTAGGTTCTTTGGGGGGGGTATAGAGGTTTAGTGTAATAATATTTTGAGTGTGTGTATTTTGTGTGAAAAATAGTACCAAATAATGCTAGGGACCTATAGATAATTTGTCCAATTTTTAAATATGATTTTAAATAGTTTTTTATTATTATAAAAATTTGTTAAATTAAAAAATAATATTTAAAAGTAATGATATACAAATCGAATATGCTTATCGAATGACTGAAATCATTAAATTTTTATCAGGATCATCAACACCACCATCTCGAGATAATTTGAATGGATTTCAAACATTCTGCAAGTTATTCGGTTTGTATATCATTATTTTTATATTAATTATGAATTTTGTAATTATTTATTTATTTTAATTTATGGAAAAAGCATAAAAAATCGATATTATAGCAATTTGCCTTTAAAAAAAAGTTATGATCTAGACAGGATTATTTTTTTAGTTATTTCTGGAAATAGAATTACAATGTGCCGAGATTTGGCCATCCAACCCACAGATTAGCGAGACCCATTAACAAATCCAACGGCTGAGATACAATTATCGGCTCTATAAATAATACCCATTTCTCGCTTTCTCCGACTCCGATCGTTCTCAAAGGCTGCCGACTGTGATCATCCAGGAGAGAGCTAGTGATCGAAGGTGGCCAATGGCGACAATCAAGTGCGTGAAAGCTCGTCAGGTTTTTGACAGTCGTGGGAATCCCACTGTTGAGGTGATCCTTTGCTTCTCGATCTCTTATAAATGTCTTGTATGTGGATCCCGGTTCTCGGTTCCTCTTTGTTTTCTTTGATTTTTGTGAGAATTAGGGTGTATGGATTATTATGCGAGTTTATTTAGAAACATTTTTTTTTTTGAAATTTAATGAGATGAATCGGGCTATCTATTTATCTATTTTCCTATTGTATTTGGTTTGCAGGCGGATGTTTGTCTTACTGATGGGACGCTGGCTAGGGCTGCTGTTCCGAGTGGTGCCTCCACGGGTAATTGATCACTCTATTCTTTGCTGTGGTTTAATGGTTGTTGTATCTGAATAGCACCCACATGGAACATGATGACACTTAATATTTGATAGTGAATTGAATGCTGAAAGTGGACCGCTTTGCGAATATTTGATCTTTGTATGAGTAGAAATTTCCAAACTTGGGCATTGTTTTTTTTAATATATGTATATATGTATAATGTGTATATGTTCCTTCTTGGCTGTGAAGGTGTCTATGAGGCCTTGGAGTTGAGGGATGGTGGATCTGATTACCTTGGAAAAGGTGTCCACAAGGTTGGTCTTTTGTCTATTAAATTCTTGGATCATAATTTTTGGATCATCATTTGACTTACATTTTGTGCTATACTCATACAACGTTTAATTTTAATTTTCTTTTCTTCTCAAGTGATGATGTATGGTAGCTTTCTCATCTTGCTGTTATAAATAAAAGATATAATTAATCCATGTTATAACTCAGCACCATAGAGTAATTTGTTTTCCTTTTGGAACCTCATCTGTATTTCTTGTTTCTGCCTTCAAGTGATGATATATGGTATCTTTGTTGTTTATGAGGTGATGTGCTTTTTGAGTTCTTAGATTGATCTTTACTTCCATAAGAACAATTGATGTCTGGATCTGTAAGATATTTAAAGTAGTTTCTTGTTGTTTTTCATGAATGATGTTAGGGAACATATTGTATCAAGGCTTAGATATTCTTAGTTGGTCTGAGCTTGAAGATTCTTATCTGATTGTATATTTTTGCTTCTTGTTTTAGGCTGTTGAAAATGTAAATGCTATAATTGGACCAGCATTGATTGGGAAGGTATGTAACTCATTCTTTTTTACTAATTTTGACTTAGAAGACAAATTGGTGCGCATTATTTTCTACTTACAGTTGCAATGACTTCTGATTTCACCTCAGGACCCTACCCAGCAAACCGAGATTGATACTTTCATGGTACAACAGCTTGATGGTACCTCCAACGAGTGGGGCTGGTGCAAACAAAAGGTGTCATGATTAGACATAGAATTCTTAAATTTGCTAAAATAATTATTATATCACATCACCATGTCGGTTGCCTCCCACCAGAATGAATTTAATTTCCAATTGCTCCTTATCGAGTCTTTGTGTGCATGTATATTTTGATGTTCAGCTTGGTGCAAATGCTATTCTGGCTGTATCACTTGCTGTATGCAAAGCGGGGGCAAGCGTGAAAAAAATTCCTCTCTACCAGGTTGGTGGATCCTTTGGTTTGACTTTCATTGTTCTCGTATCTCTATGCATTTAACTTAGTGTTTTTTCCATTCAATGGCTATGTAGCACATCGCAAACCTAGCTGGTAACAAGACCTTAGTGTTGCCTGTACCTGCATTCAATGTGATAAATGGAGGTTCACATGCAGGAAACAAGCTGGCCATGCAGGTAATCCATGTGGCATCGATTTGTTACCGCATGTATGGTGTGCTATATTTGTTTTGCTTTTCTTATGTTAATCTACTTCTACTTCAGGAATTTATGATCCTTCCTGTTGGTGCTTCATCATTCAAGGAAGCCATGAAAATGGGTGTAGAAGTTTATCATCATTTAAAGGTAACTTTTAACACGCTATAGTTAATACTCTTTTAACTTACCACTTTAGCTTATCAACTTATTGTGCTCTCTTTCAGGCTGTGATTAAGAAAAAGTATGGGCAAGATGCTACTAATGTTGGAGATGAAGGTGGTTTTGCTCCAAATATTCAGGTATCCTTAAGAATTTAAATTTAGTTGGTTGAATGGCTTTTATCTGTACATTTAAGGTCTTCTATCAATTATTACTTAGCTTTATCCAATAAGTGGAATGGTTGTAATATGATGGTTTGTGGTAACTGACATTGCCAGAAATACACAATAGAGCAAAATTTTTACAATTATCATGTTTGGGTGTTGAGCTTTTCTACCCTGGGAATGAGATAATGTATTATTCCTATAATCTTTAATAGTAGCATTTTGATTGAGAAGAATTTGCGGCATTTTGTGTCCATTATTTGCCTGCAGTTGTATCTACGGTTTTTTAGGGTTTAACGAAGAATACATTTAACTTTTTGAACTTTATAGCTTTGTAATTAAGAGGCTATTATATAAGTTCTGTGCATGACAGTGTTTTGTTGATTTTACTTGCCTCTTGAACACTATCACTATGTTATTCTGAACCCAACTGTTGGGCCAAACTAGTTTGGTTATTATTCTATTATTGGCCTCTAATGATCTTGCTGTAATTTACTTGTGTCTTTCCTTTCACCAACAAACAGGAAAACAAGGAGGGACTTGAACTTCTGAAGACAGCCATAGCCAAAGCTGGATATACTGGCAAGGTGTGTGGTATTATTATTTCTTGTCTTCATCCAGGTCATCTACCTATGGACTCAGATTCATGGCCTTTTGTCTATTTCAGGTTGTGATTGGCATGGATGTTGCTGCTTCTGAATTTTACAGTGATAAGGATAAGACTTATGATCTTAATTTCAAAGAGGAGGTGAGGCTTACATATTATTCAATCTTATACCAAAACGATGCATTCATAATAGCAGTGCTGAAACATCAAGGTCACCGTTCTTCAGTCTCAAGCATACCAGAATTTCAACTGCTCTTGTTTTCATTTTTACCCTTTTTCCATCCTCTTTGTGTGTGTGTGTGTGTGTGTGTGTGTGTGTGTGTGTGTGTGTGTGTGTTTTATAATTAGGAATCATTAAGACTTGTTTTTATTTTCTTGCAGAACAATGATGGTTCACAGAAAATATCTGGAGATAGTCTGAAAAATGTTTACAAGTCCTTTGTGGCTGATTATCCCATTGTATCAATCGAGGATCCATTTGATCAGGATGATTGGACCCACTATGCAAAACTGACTGAAGAGATTGGGCAGGAAGTGCAGATTGTTGGGGATGATCTCCTTGTTACCAACCCCACAGTAAATATCTCACCGTAAATTAAACAATTGCAAAATTTACCTTTTCAATTTCTGATTCTCTTCTTTTCTTGTTGACTGCTGCAGCGTGTTGCCAAGGCAATTAATGAGAAGGCATGCAATGCACTTCTGTTGAAGGTATTGGGAAATTATTTTCTTTGATTTCCTATATAAAGTTTGAATATGCTTCTTGAAGCTTGATCTAGATTTCTCTGACTGTCTTGTGCATTCCCCATCTGAGGGTGGCAACTCAAATCTTCTCTTAGACAAACAACTGTAGAACTCATTTAACTTGCACAAGTTGTGCACAGTAAACCAGAATGTGATCCCTTCCTTTGCCTACTTTCCTCAGGAGAAGAAAGTGAAGTCTTGGGAGCCAACTTTATATATGAGAATTTCTTTCTCACCTGCCATTATTAACTATCCCTTCATAGATTACTCATTTGTTTTGTACACAGTGAAAATGCAATCTTAATTCTCGGAATCACATTAGCCTCTCTCACTTCCTCCATGTTGAAATTATATATCTGTTCCAATTCCTCCTGCTGGCAGATTTTTGGTAAACAGAACCTTCTGTATCCCTTTACTTGAGAAAGGGACCTGTGTATGCCTTGGGTCATTTATCACTGTACGGCATGCATGGTTAATACCAGATTATTTTATCCTCATTATACAGGTCTGTTTCTTTAGATTTGAATTTTTATGCATGCAATAATACAAATCATATTCTGTTGTGTTTTGTTCTATATTTTACACAAGTGGTGGACATTCTTTATTAGGTATCAAGGAAATGCCCTTTTTATGACTTGGTTATTGTATCATCTTGTATTGAGATAATTAAATTTAGTGAAGCTAATATATTCCTCTACATGATGGCCCAGGTGAATCAAATAGGTTCTGTTACAGAAAGTATTGAAGCTGTGAAAATGTCCAAACGTGCTGGCTGGGGTGTAATGGCAAGCCACCGCAGGTGAGCTAGTTATTTCTATAGTCTTGATGCTCATGAATTGGTTTGAAACTCAACATCTCTATTCTGGTTTCAGTGGTGAGACAGAAGACACATTTATTGCAGACCTCTCTGTGGGTTTAGCAACTGTAAGCATCTGTTTCCTCTCTGAGTTTACTGTTTAGCGGTCTAGTGCACAAGGCCATTTCCTCATCTCTGAATTACTATTGTGTTGTCTTACTATGAACAGGATAGCACAGATGCAATTGATGATAGACTTCTTTTCCATTACAATCTAAAAACAAAAATGCCAATTGTCTAAAGTACACTTATGCAGATAACTTATTTTTATTGTTTTGTTTGATACAGGGCCAGATCAAGACTGGAGCTCCATGCCGCTCTGAGCGCCTTGCCAAGTATAACCAGGCAAGTTTTCACATTTTCTAATTTTATCACTCTGGCACTTGTGTCACATGGACCAAGCCATAACTGAAATCTAAGAGTGCTTCTACTTTAGGTTGCATTCCTTGATAATTTAAATGTCAGAAAAATAACTCACAAATCATTAACATTATGATTGCTAAACAGCTGCTGAGGATTGAGGAGGAGCTGGGAGCTGCAGCCATCTATGCTGGAGCCAAGTTCAGAGCACCTGTTGCGCCATACTAGAGTTGCAGTGGCAGCTCCTCTTACAAGTAGTTGCATGGATTTTTGGTTTGCCATGTTTTAGGGGAAAACTACCATAAATAATTTGGTGTGTATGAAGAATGAAGCAGAACTTGCTCTCTTTTGTTTGTATTGTTCTCAAATGTGTCAGCTTTGTTAACCAACTTCTCTTGCTAGAATTTAATAATCTAATGTTGTGTCAATTTAATATTAGCCACCATTAACTGGGTTTCAGCATTCTTCAATTGTTTTCTACTGATCTTTTTATCTTTGGAGGTTAATAGCGTGCATAGTTTATGAACCAAAACCAATAAATGAAAATGGAACAAAAAAAAAAAGATTTTGTGAATATGTTTGAAACATTAAGTCAGAGAAGTAGATGTTTGGCTACTAAACAATGATGGTGAAGCTTTAACAAATGGGTAACCTTGCATCTATATATCTGGAGGAAAAAGGAAATTGGAAGGATGACAACCCTAAGAAGTCGGTATACCAGTTTGAGCTTCGGTGCGTATCATCCAGATTTCAAGTGACATGGGAGAGCGTACTGGTGGCCTGATAAATAAAAGAAATGAACTAATCATCATCTTCCATTACGCTCCATATCATCCTGTGATCAGATAAAAAATACTGAACATCAGTTAACAGTGGCAAAGGGTAAGCTCTCATTCAGTTGCTAGCGAAAAGTGCTGGGTTTTTACCAGAACAAGGATAGAAAGAGGAGACAAACAAAATAGACAAGCTTGAAGAGGCGCCGCTTCTTTTCCCTATTGAGCAAGTTAAATATCTCTGTGACATCTATGAGATGCTGCCGCTGCTGATACCTGAATATGACACATGATGTTCTGCTTGTTAATAAGTGTCTACACAGCACACAAAGAAGGGAAGGTTGTAAGATTCATAAAAAAATCTCTAAGATTTACCTGGATCGTAAAATACTTGGTCTCCACATACAAAATGAGGAATATATTTTGACAACAATTGCAGTGAAGTATGTGAGACCTTTTACACTATCAGTATAACAGAGAATATGCATACTGGTTTAAATTTAATTATAACACTATCAAAATCATCATCAAGAAAGACCCTGAGATGTATCAATCTATTATGGCTGCAAAAACCTATACATTATAATATAAATGAGGATGTCAGTGCAAAAGTACTGGGGAAACTTACAGTTTCACATAGTAATAAACAGCCGGAGCAGAAAACAGAAACATCAACCAATGCCCGCTAAGGAGAAAAAGTAGGCTTAAGACTCCTAGAAGAACATATTCTGGCAAGACCACACAGTTTATCCTTGAAGCTGAATCATATGGATTGATGTAGTCAAACTCAAGGTCTGCCAAGCACATGAGCTGCAAGAAATACTTCAAAAGTCAAAATGTGAATGCAAGAAAGCACCAAAATATAAACTAAGCAAGATATACAACATTAGGGGCAAGGATGAATATATTGCAGACGTATAAATTGAATAAACATGAAAAAAATGAGAGAGGGCTGCAATAGACAAGAACAGAACCAACACCAGGGTTTAGATGATGAACAGCACCATCCCAATGACATTTCCATTACCACTTGACCACAATGTACCGTTGAGGATTCACTCACTCATATTTCATGTAAATTATAATTGTCACTAGATAAACTGCATCAATTTGTCTGTCTTCAAACTAGCACACATCCAAGAACAAGCAATCCTGTTCAACTACCTCTAGAATGAGTGTGAACATCCCTTTATCTCCATAACCACTAAATCAAATAGGGTCGGAGATAATCACTTATTTCAGTGCAGATGTTGTTCATGCATTGTAAATGATCCAAACCAATGCCCCCATAGCGGAGAGCATTTACCACATAAATGGAGGCATGATGATTGTATAACATAGTAATGCCATGCCTGCTTGTGAGTTAAGTGCCTCATCAAACTTTGGATGATCTACATAAAACACAATCTAGTATAACCAATCCTGAAATTCTTAACAAATGCACCAAACTAGGGCTCACATTATGTATGGTTCAAATCATAACCCGAAATGAAAAGAGTAAGAACATCAATATTGTTAATTGAAAACTAACAAGACAACCTTAAAAACACCACCTGTGTTCAATCTCCATTGTCAATCATCATTAGTTTCCAGCCTTCAGCAAACTAAATCACAAATAATCCTCTCCTTAAGTTTGGTAAAAGTTCAACAGTTAATTGAGACCCTTTTCTTGTAAAAATCATGCTTATTCAGAACAGATAACTACCATGTAAAAAAGGATACCGTTTCCTCAGGCTCACAAGCACATTTACAAGATTCAAGCTAGTTCTTAGCAAACATGATATCCCCGGAGGAATATCTTTTGAGAACATGATAATCAAGCAATTCTCAAAGAGGAAAAATATTAAAATACTGTTTGGAAATCGATAATCTTTACAGAAATCAAAACATTCTCAGATTAATAAAACTTGCCAAATTTTTCACACCACACCTTGAAAGACAAATTAGAGGATGTAATCGAGCTTCAAGGAGAAAATTGCTACCTTTGGATAATGTCCACCACGTTTTCCAAGCAGATAGATCTAACATCCTAAAAGGGTATAGATATCGAACCGAATGACTTAAAAAAGAAAAGTCTACCTCTTTGTTCATAGAACCCACCCAAACAAGAAGGGGAAATTTTTTGAACTAAATAAAAAAAGAAATTTTCTGGCTTCCTTCTATGAGATGACCTAAAATGAGTTGAATGTTTCCATTGATCTAACTTTTTCAAGGAAAGCCGCCATCTTTGCAAGCAAGTTGGGATCTTTAAGGAGGAGGAGCAGAAGAAGTAATACCTGGTAGACGAGCATGATGAGGAGGGCGACGAGGAGGAAGAAGGCGATGAGCCAGACGAAGAGGGCCACCTCCATCCTCGTCTCTCCCTGGAGTCCCTCTTCTCCCCTCTCTCTATCCTTCTATAACTTTTCCAGTTCCTTGATTCCTTGCCGAGATTCCACGGCGATAGGAGAGAAGAACCAAGGATGAAGAGAAGGAACTCTTGGGGGACCCTGGCTGGCGGCGTGCGCGCGTGTCTCGGGAGAGCACAGCGCGAGGATCAAGGCTGGTCGCGTCTTCTCCTGGCCCTAGCTATCAAGACGCTGCCCCTTTCTCAGGAGAAGCGTCACTTATATAGTCAGTCATATATGTGGGTTCGTGTAAAAGTTTGTTGATTTTCAACTTCAACGTTCGTTGACCTGGAAAAAACCATGTCCGATAATGTTACACAAAATTATATTTAATTTTTTTTAAAAAAATAATCTAGTATGTATATCTTACATCTGTAAAAAAGTATATAATAATTATGATAATTATTATTATTTTAAAATAATTATCGGTCAAAACGTACATTTTCACTTTAGGAAGTAAAACAAGCCGTTGCTAAAATTAAATAATAATAATATTTATATAATAGATTTATTTTTTAACTAAAATATTTTAGATATGGTTTTTATATCCAAAAAAATATCATACTTAAATTTGGAAGTCAATTATCAACTTTTGTAAAGAAAATAAACTAGCATTTTCAAACCATGCATATGGCGTGATTTTAGTGGTTTATTCATATTTATCAACAAAAAAAATATATTGAAAGCCAATAACCGATCTTCTTTTAAAATTGGATAGAGTAAATCACCTAATTAATTCTTGTTATATCTCCAAATTGATTTCTTCATTAATTCTTAAAATCAGTTCCACAGGATACTTTTTAAAGAACTTGAACCATAATAAAATAATCATATATCATATGCACTGCAACTAATTAATATAAGCAACAAAATAAAATATGGTGCGAGAACATTTGGAAAGTATAAAGGGTGGTTAGTAATCCATTACATCTTGAATCTCTGTTTATACACTAGTGTACATGTAACCCTAATCAATTCTATATGGCCACTGGCACAGTAGCAGTGGGTTTCCAAATCAGGAATAGCCATTATTACTATCAGATAATATGGGGCCCAATAAAAATATAAGGGCATAACCCATATTGACCAAGTGAAAAGTAAAACACATAATAGAGATTAAGTCCTTAAGTTTATCATCCACAAGTCATGCAAACAAACACCTTCCACAGCCTTCTTGTTCTTCGGCCAATCTTGTCTAGCCTTTTGGCTATGAAGGAAAGGAAGAAATGAGTAGGATCAGTTCTTAGAAGCTCAATTTCACTACCTCTTGCTGCTCCTGCTGCTGTATTGCTTTCTGTGCTTGCAAAGCTATCGTTGTTTGGGCTCTTTCTTAAGTAGAAGCTCCTGCTCCCCACCTCTCCAATTTTCTCACTTTTATCCAAACCTGCAAATAAAGAAACATATCCCAAACAACCATTTCAATCCGGAAATATGAAAGAAATTAATTGCTTGGAGGGAAAAATTAATTACTAAATAGTGAGGTCTAACTCATGTCTACCTGGATTAAACAAATAACATAGACGGCCAAATTTCTAAATAATCTTCAATAATAATAAGGGTACCCTTTTTTTTGTCAAACTAACGAAGAGTGTTTTATTGACTGTTTCTGGATAACGCCTAGTTCTTACCGCACAATCAACAAAGTGACAGCACTGGAGTAGTTGTATCTACTGTTCAAAGACTAAATCCAACAGCATAATTCACATCTTAAGGTGCCTCCGCGTCCTTTCTATAAAGTGATGCTTGACAAAAGAAGCTTCCTGTGTCAATTTCTGGGAATATGTTGAAAAGAAGCTAACAGTAGATGTGGGGCAACAGCTTGCAAAGGAGCAATTTGACGGGAATGAACTTCCTTCATACCCTCCATTCACAATTGGATGGTGACTAGAAGGTCAGTGTGCAAAGAGCCTATTCCATTTCTACTATTCAACTCAAAAAGCTAACGTAACTGCAGAACATTGGCTATTCCAAGTGGATTGATACAAGAAAAATTAATGAACAGGGACAAACCATTTTTATTGGTATTTTACTATTTTTGACCAATATAATCTTCCAGCTATTTATCAACAATAGATTTTGAACTCATGTCCTACACCTAATAAACAAGGGTTATACCACTCTTCCAAGTGGGAGTTCAGTGGCCTCCACGTGGGAATCAATATAAAACATCTGAAATTGGATGGAAATTTTTGATGTCTACAAACAATGTATTGTCTATATTTCTTACAAAAAAAAGACAGCTCTATGTTATAAAACTCCTGTTATATGTAAGTTTAGAAAAAGATTGAACTATTTGGGTCAATTATCTATAATTTTATTTTATATTTTTTTACAAAAAAATGCTTATTTTGGTCGCATAAAGACAACTTTATCGTTGCTTGTTTATACTTCTCATATATATAAATATATATATATATATATATATATAGATATATATAAATGCTCGTGTAAAGTTAAGTAATTGGATCATTTGTCTTTAATACCACCTCCCATTTTAACTCGAAGCGTGTTTGAAGATTTTCAAATGACGGATGGGAAGATCGTGAAAAATAAAATTTGCTATCGATTTCATACAATTAGGTGACCATTTGATCCTCCCACTTAATGGTTAAAATTATGAACCGTTAAAATTTTTCTAAAATAAAAATCGTTAAGTGGGAGGACCAAATGATCACCAAATTGTATGAAAATTGACATACTAGCTTATTTTTCGATGATTTTTCCATCCGTGTGGTTGGAAATACTTCAAATATGCTCTATAGACCAAAATGGGAGGTGATCGAATTAACATAGTGATCCGATCGGTCTGACTCTAACGGGACTCTATATAAGAATACACAATCTCATACCAATCTCTAAACCCATTTTCCTCTCAATTCTGCTAATCTCCATGAGATTCTGTCAGAGCAAGAAAAACTACTTACCTACCCCTACGTATTTGTAAAATAGCTTTAAGACTAAGGATGGTTAATCCTAACCAGGAAGTCATGACAATTTCGTCACTGCCTATTCTATAAATTCTAGTTCTCCTCAGATATTAAAAAAAATTATAAATTGGAATCATAAGGCAAATGGCACTCATCAAGAGAAGATTGGTTAGAATTAAGGGCATCTATTATTCCAGATAAGTGTAGAGTAATCTAAACCTTAACATCATAAACTGTGAGCGATGAAATGTATAAAAAGATACATTAAAAAGTAGGAAATAGTTTCCCCTGCTCCTAATACGCGTTTCCTAAGAGAATCATGATAGCATAATTTAAGGGAATCGATGAAACAGACATTCAAGTTGAATTAATTAATTAATTCAATTATAGGAAATATATTATTAAAATAAAGGAAACTTACTGTGAAGGCTGAAATGGGAGTGGTGGAGTTGGAAGGACGCGGTGGTGAAGGACTCGAGCTTGGGGCTGCGTCCCTCGCGACCGTAACGATCAAGAACAACGCCGATGGCCTCCTCGACGCTGGCCCCAAGACGCACCATAGCCCGCACCGGCCCCGGGCTTCCCTCCACCGTGACGTTCACCACCACCTTCACCGCTTCCCCCTGCGCTCCCATCCGAATTACCCTTCAAAATCAGATCCAAAAACCGAGCCACAAAGCATCGATGGGAACCTCACCTCCATAGAAAGGCGCGGGGATGGGGAGGGAGAGCCGAGGGATACGGGCGCGAAGATGTCAGCGCACGTATGGGGCCTGGGGAGGAACACCGCCTCCCCGATCCCACGTTCGCCGTCGTCCGGGATCAATCGGAAGGTCCAGAGGATGGGTTCCGATGAGGTTCGGCGGATGAGTCTGGTGGCCTTCGGCGGTTTGGAGCGGCGGAAGGAGGTCTTGGGAGGGTGGGATCGGCGGGAGAGGGAGATCGCCGGAGCTCGCCGGCGCTTGGGGTGTCGCTCGGGCATTGGAGAGACGAAGGTATGAGTAGGCGAGTGGGGCTTGCGTGAGAATACGGGAGCTTTCGTTTGCGTTCAAGGTGGTTTATTATGCCGCCGAGGGGGTGGTGGAATATGGAGCTGGAGTTGGGATTATTTACGGATGTGCCATCGATGTGGACTGCGGTTGAAGAAGACCATCACTGCTGGAAGCCTGGATGGGTTGTAACTTGTAATCAACGGTCAAGATTAGAGCCGACCTGAATAATTTTTTCATCGGATTTATTAATTCCGATTTTTTTATTTATTTTGAACTTAAATCCTTTATTATTTTTTCTTTAATCACCTTCCACGTTGTTTGGCAAAACTTATGTTTTTAATTGTTTATGAAAATATATTAAAAGTAAACGGGCTTGTTTTCATCGAATAATGGTTGTTTTCATGATTATCTATAGTGTTCAAAATGGGAAAAAATAGAAAAAAGAAAATGTGAACTTCTTGTAGGGTGCCTTCACTGTTGGCTAATGAATAATAGTTCATGTTATTATTGAGAGAGTGTATCATTTGGTCATTTTATGTGATTAAATAACGCTTATTGCTGAATGTCCACCATTAGCATTATTTCCTTAATTTATATGATATAAATAAAGTGAGCATGATCGACTTATTGAATTGAATTGCACTAGTTATTGGTATTATTGAATGGGTCTAAAAAAAACTCCTTCTAGGAAGATTGAAAATTTGTAAAATGGGTATATTTGGTTCACCAAAGTGAATCCCAATCTTATCTGTTTGGTTTGCAAATGTGAAGACCACATGTCATGGTGTCAAACGGGCCATACCGTGGTAGGCTGGCAGCACGACTCAGGCCCATTGTGCCCGTGCCGACACGCCACGCATGCAAGCCTGTTGTGCCGGCACAAGTACGAACAGTCGGAAAGGTTGACCCCGCGTGGGGGCAAGACCCAACTTCGTTGAGTTTGTGCCATGTCAGGCCATGCTGCGGGCAAGCTTAGGGATTTTTTTTTTTCAAAAACTTTTAAAATTATAAAAAATTCATAAAAATTCTAAAAAAATAAAAAACATTGTAAAAAATAAAAAATAAAAAAATAAAAAAACCCATAAAATTCAGAAATTACAAAAAAAAAACACAAAAATATATTTAAAAATCCCTTCCCTCTAAAAAAATATTTAAAAATTATAAAAATTTATAAATTAAAAACATATATTATAAAACTAAATAAGTTATATATTAGATTACTATCTATTGTTCTATTTTTGAACTATTTTGAGGTCTTTTAAATTTTTAATAGTTAAAAAATAATTTTTATGTAATGGTGATGATGTATTATGAGCTTTTCAAAATTAATAGGTACTAATTTAGATTTTAATGGATCTTATATATATGGAATCTATGTATTTAGGAATAATTACTTATTTTAAGAAAAAAATACATATATATATCGTCTGATTCTGATGATCTTATCTATGCGTAAACTTTTATCATATCTGAAGTGATAAATCATCTTGTTTTGGCCTACTTACACAGTATTTTGAGGATATCCAACCATATGGATGGAAAGAAGATTGAAAAATAAGCTAGCATGTCAATTTTCATACAATTTTGGAACTTCTAGGGTTTTCATCTTAAAAGGTGAATTTTGAACCATTAAGATTTTTATGAATTTTCACCCGTTAAGATGAAGACCCTACAAGTTCCCAAATTGTATGAAAATTGACATGCTAGCTTATTTTTCGATGTTCTTTCCATCCATACGGTTGGAAATCCTTAAAACACTGTGCAAATGGTCAAATGGGAGGTGACCTTACTTACACATTAATCCGACTAGCCATATATATATATATATATATATATATATATATATATATATATATATGTCCTTGGGTTGGCACGCCATGCATGAGCCATGTGTCATGCCGGCCTGCAGGCCGTGCGCAGGAGACCCAACACGAGTCCGCACCAGAGCTGTGACTGGCCACGATCTAAGCAATGGTTGGAATGTGTCGAGCCATGTTGTGCCCGAGCCGACACAGCCCGATTGACACCTTGAGCCACAAGTGAGAAGTTGAACTTTCATGGAAGTGTTTTAACTTTTTAAAACCAAAAAGGCCAAAATTGAGAGTTAAATGAGATTAGGCTTATGTATGTAGCTTGGACTTCCATAGACCTGTTTTAACATCCAACAAAACATTATAAAGTGTATAATTTATATGGAACTGGAACTTTCCACTTCTATCTCGAGAGATTTGGCCCAAACTGTGAAGCTTGGGCCTTGTTTGGATAAAGGGTTGGGAGGGTTTCATAAAGTAAGATAAAGTAAGATAAGGGAAAATAAGATTTTAACCATACCTTAATTGCGGCAAAGGTAAAATAAAAGATGGTTTTTAAACCTTATTGTGTTTGGTTTGAAAATAATGGAATGTAAGGTTATATAATAATATTATCAAAATACCCTTTCAAGAAACGACTTAATATTTATAGGAGTTTGAGTCTATTTAATATTATATACTGAAAGAATCATTTATTTAATGTTATATACCAATATTTATTTAATATTCAATGTTATATTCAATGTTAAATTTATTTCCGGTGGTCGGCCAGTCATCGTCGGCGAATCCGGTGGTCGGTCGGTCATCGGGTGGATAGTGGCGATGGGTGGTGGTGAGTAACAATGATAATTTGAGAAAATATAAAAAAGCGATCTAGTCCATTAAATAAAAATTAAAAAATAATAATAATAAAAATAAAAAAAAAACTTCTCAACCCCCGATCTGGAGGGTTGAAAAGTGGAAGTAAAATGAAGGTTTATAACCCTCCATTTTACACCCATAAACCTTATCCTCTTCAAACCCCCGGATCCAAACAAAGGTTGATAGAAAATCCCTAAAATCCTTACTTTACAAAACCCCAAAACCCTCCATCCAAGCTAGTCCTTAATTTGAAAAATAAATAAATAAATCTAACACTAGTTGGGTTCACTGGCCCAAATAAGGCCCAAATACTTCAGGATAAGGTTGGGTTAGACCAGGCCCAACCCAATTCACATTCAAAGATGGGCTGGATTCTGAGAGTACTTATTAGTTGAGTTCCACTTCTTCTTCCAGGAATTGTTTGCAAGTCAATATCTTTGGTTTTACATTAACTTTACTACTTTTTTAGTCTTGATTGGTGGTTTATTTATTATCATCCGAGTCATCATCTGCAACCCCTTAAACGGGTTAAATACAGTAGTAACCGAACATCATTTGAAAATCAGTGATGTTATTTATAAGAGAGTGAGAGAGAGAGAGAGAGAGAGATAGCGATTGGATGTGGTACTAGTACTACTAAAAAGAAAGAACACATGCACTGGAATCCTGGGGAGTTGCATGTGAGAATTATTTGCAATGAACTGAGGGCCATAAATTGGAGTTTTGAAGAATGATACAAGGAGTACCAACTTGGGATTGGTCCCCCCTTTGTAGCACTAAGTCTCAACAGTGACCTTACTATCTCCCTGTCACTCCATGGCTAGACAAATGTGACACCATCCCCTGCTCCTCCATCTACATTCATTCACTCTTAAGATCTCATGCACAGAGACATCAGCAACAGTTGTTGTCATCGTCGTCGTCGTCGTCCTCTCCTTCGTGTTCGTTCGATTTAACCCAAAAACTTGAGCTAATAGTAGAAAGATCAGAAACCCGGACTTATAATATTTATATATTTATAGAATTAATTAACTTGGAAGTATGTATTATTGTTGTGCATGGAGCTTTCATTGAAAAAGAGAGGATGCATGGGATTGAGTGGTCATGTTCATGATAAGTAGAGTTATATCCATTGGCCAATATCTCTATTCTTATCAAAATTCAGGGCCAACTCAACTCTTCAAAGTTGACTGAAACCTATCACCATCTAGGCAACATATGAAGCCAAGAAAAGTTTGGTCTATCTGACACTCTTGTTGCCACTGAAATTATTAGTGCTTTCATCAACAGACAGGACCACAGCAAGTTTAAAAACAGATTTTTTTTTTTTAATTTTCATTTCAAGAAAATGAAAAAATATATTTTTTTAAAAAAAGATGATGTTTAATAAGGATCAAAATGTGAAGAGAAGTCGGGTATTTACCGGACAAGTCGGGTATCTCTTTTTGAATTGATGTCTCTCTGGATCTCATCTTTAATTTTTCTTAGTGCATTAAGTATATTTGGTGTAGTATTTTCATATTGTAAGAGAAAACTATACAATGTAAGTATTGCTTTGAGTGACAGAACAACCTCTGGTGCCAAACTATCATCTTCAACTTCATTTTATTTGTCATTTCTTATGACATTTTTAATAATTTGCTCATCACTCAACAGCTCTCAAGTTGCCTCATTTTCTCCTAAATAGTTCAAAATACTCGTTTCTTCTTAAAATTGCTCTCCATGTACTCCATATCAATTAATCCGCTTTCTCCAAAACGATGATATGTCTTGATTTAAAGTGCTCAAGCCAATCTTGAGAAAAATGGAAACGGTACATATTTTTTAGAAACTCCTTCGCCTTCTTTGTGATTAATTCTCATGTCATATTCACGTGTTTTTGGATTCAAATAAACCACTCGTAAAGAATATTCTCAAACTCTGTGGAATTTTAAAGATTACTGTCATTTGACATCACCTTTTATAATATTGACTAATAGATACTCTGATGACCTTGTGATTGTATTTGATGTTGTTACTTGGCTCACTTGTAACTCAAACTTCTCTAACTGTTCTATTGGATGAAAGTTGGATTTCTTTATTGTACTCACACCATGCTCTACCCATCTCATTGTAAGTATTGGTTTCTTTACACCTTTGAGATGAGAAATCATTATTGCTTGCAATTCTCATGATTTTTATTTAATAAGACTGCAAATCAACTTGTTTTGAGACCATAAAAATTTAATCGAATTTATTTTAGTTTATTGGAAAATGAGACCAACTTATTTTGGTATCATAAAAATTTAACAAAATTAATTTTAATTTATAAAAAAAAAAGAGTCTAACTTGTTTTGAGACCATATATATATATATTTTTTTGGAAAAAGTAGATAAATCACCTTTATTTATAATAAGTGAAATTTAATGTAAAACTAAATTTAGTTTGTTAGAAAAATGAATAGATCCATGTGTTCTTTTTAATAAGATTTATTAACTTGTTTGGGGACCATAAAATTTATAAAAAAATAATAATAATTTTAGTTCGTTGAGAATGAATATATCATTGACTTACATTTAATAAAACTAATTAATTTATTTTGGGACCATAAAATTTAATAAAATTATTTTTTTATTAAAGAATACACTTTAATAAAATTTTAACAAAAAATTATCTTAATAAAATATTTTAAAATTAAATTATAAATTAATAATTTATTAATTTATCGGTTAATTAATATCTCAATTAATCAATAAATTTGGTGGCCCTATAGCTATTAATTTGTAGAGTTTTAACTGTAAATCAACTTGGGCATAAGAAGAAGGGGATGAAATTAAATAATATGAGTGAGGTATTGAATTTTGATGAAGATTTGTAGACAAAGACCATGTCAAAAAGCAAGACACAATCATTTTCAATTCTGATGGTAAGATTCAAACCATCAACCAAATGGGCCCAATTTGGCTCCAAAGTCTTT
Source organism: Dioscorea zingiberensis (assembly GCA_026586065.1). NCBI lineage: Eukaryota > Viridiplantae > Streptophyta > Magnoliopsida > Dioscoreales > Dioscoreaceae > Dioscorea > Dioscorea zingiberensis. The sequence continues at coordinate 4,039,336 of CM048822.1, read as the reverse complement.
TTCTTCAGTACAAATTCCCAATCAGAGCTACAAACACCAGCACCCATAATCAAGTTCTATGAACGACCGAATTGATTCCAAGGTTTAGAAATTGGAAAGGAATCTATCCATCTATCAATCAATCAATCCAATCCAATCCAATCCTTAGAGGAGATATTTTGTTTTTCTTTTCTATTCTCTTTGATTAATAAATTAATTAAAGAAATCTACAATATATAAATAAATAAATAGAACTATTTTCAGAAACATAAATGATTTGTTAACAGTTGAAAGTGGACCGTTGGATTGATGAACCAGAATTGGTAGTAAAGATGAATGACCGTACATGGAACAAGGATTAAATTATTTAAATAAAAGGGAGCAAGAAAACAAGGCATGCTAGTTTAGGGCTTTTGTTAATCATGGTGCATAGAGGGACAACCACCAGGAATAATAATTGATTATTAATCTTGTACTAATTGTGGTGATTAAGATAAGATGGTTGATATGACTCGATGTGGGACTATACAAAAAAGCAATGGGTGCCATCATTGGGTTCGTTGTATGTCCGAGATAAAGCCACAACCCACAACCGCAAACCTAAACCCTAACCCTAACCCTAACCCTAGTTTCTTTTTTTCCCCTTTGATTACTGATCCAAAAAGCTACTGATAAAGGTTTATTTCTGAAATTAATCAAGCTAAGATATCTTTTTAGACTTGTGAAGCGACATAGATGGTACGATAAAAATATATATATAATATTTTATTCAAATTATCGTTTGGTTTATTTATATTTTTCAAACAAAGGTAAATTTATTTACCCTTCTCATCCTTGTTCACGCAATAATCTTTTAAGCTTAGATCCGATGTCACAAGGTTTTACTTTTGAGGGTTGATGATGGGAAAAGTTTGAACTCATTTACACCAAAACCATGACTTTCAATGATTTTCTAGAAAGTAGGTCAAGGGCTTTTAATGGTTGAACCAGGAAACCATATATTTGTTGTCTTGATTTCTAAATCATTACTTTGAATACACACATAGTATCATTGTTAGGGCTTGAATAAACACCCAACTAATATTTAACTATCTAGCCATCCAACAACAAAGATCGTCCCTTCAAAAAGACTCATATGGTTCTAACAGTCGGCATCTAACTGTTTTCAACCTAGCACCCAGTTTTGTATGAACTGGTACTTTGCTGACACTTTAATTACTAGATCTGAGATGGTGATCCACTGACATGCAACTGGATCTTAATAGTCTAACTACCTCAACATACTGTTAAAAGAGGACAAATCAGGTATATGGTATTCGGTACTTGGTACACTACCCTGGTTCCATTGAAACTGATTGTTTGCTAAGCGCATATTTCTCACTTGGAATCCTCTCTCATTTTCCTCCTAACTCTCCCTTCTTTTGGAGTCTCTCTAATTTGAGCATCAAAGGCTACCCAGGGCATGAGTGTCCGGTTCTCCTCTATCTACATATCATTCTTCTTGTGAGGCAAGGTTCGATCTCAGAGCAGAAGACAATCCAACAAGTTAGGAGTCCACTCGACTATTTGTCCACACTCCCGATCTTCCCTTTAATCTTTGAAGTTTCTTCATCTCCACCGATCTCTCCTATCCATTGTTATATATAGATCTATTCTGATCCTAAGGAATAGCATATCTTGGCATCAACATAACACTCGTTGATCCTATTTACCTAATTTACTGGCTCTTTGAGAATTAATTGTAAGCTTAATTTACTTATGATTTTTTTTATTTAATTTAGATGTAATATTATCTACTATTGTTAGAAAAAATTTAATGCATGATAAATAAAATTGATTATAACTATAAAAAATTTAATATAAATTAAAAATTATATTTGCAAATTCATATAAATTAGATGTTGATCAAGATCTTCTCTTTGACAGAACTACATGAATACAAAGAATTCATATAGCCGACTCCATCTAATATGGGATTAAGGCTTAGTTGTTGTTGTTGTTATTGTAGTTGATTTACAAATTAATATTTTTTTTATATATATTTTCTTGTAAAAATTGATAAGAAAAGTGATAGAATTTATAAAATAAAACCAACAAATAATTTTATCTACCTTTATGTTATCGTTGTCCTGAAGTATATTTTTTGCATTTCATATAAGGGTTTTGTCTAAGAAAATACTCCTTGAAGATATGACTATTATAGTCTCTTGTAAAAACGTGATTTGAGCCTTGAGGTTTGATAAAATGGTTTATAAAATCATATCAAAATCCAAAAAAAAACATAATAAATAAATGAGAAAATCTTTGTAGTTTTGGGAGAATAATGGTCCCATCAAGATACCATTGTGGGCTAGTAAAACAATTATAGTGAAATTTAAGAGAAATAAATAATAAATTAAATATTGATTAAAAATTTGAATTTTCTATTTTAATTATAATTTTTAAAATTCCAACAACTTTAACCAGTCTCATTTATAAATTTTGAATTACATCACTTTAAATTTAGGTGAGGTATCAAACAAAAAGTTTAAGTTAATTATATTTATTTCTAAAAGTAATTTTAAATAGTTACTATATTCCAAAAAAATAATGAGAAGTGGACCCCACGTGGTTGTACGAAAATTCTTTCCCGTCGGCGGAATCCGAATTCCCCACCCGGTTTTGTCGCGGGAGATCCCACCTGCTCCCGTGTCTCATGCATCACGTGACGGATCATGCGTCCTCCCCAGCCTACACCTGCCACGTGGATCCACCTGAGGCGTCCACTTCCTCCACCGGCCCCACCTACCCATCCTTGGTGGGTCCTCTCATCTATCCAACGGCTCAAATCACCTCACAACATCTATACGCACAACCATCGCCGTCCACCACCCATCGAACGGACCTGATCTTTCACGTACGGCCCACTGTCACGTACGGCCCAATCGGCGCTCCAGGATCGTCGAGTGTCGACCAGCTTTTCTTTTAGATTGGTGGGACCCGACGTCCAAATGATGCACAGTAGAGTAGGACACAATGTTCAATCAGGACGGTCTCTGTCATCACGCTTGCCACGTGGACTTCAAGATCGTAAACAATTGAATGTATTTGTGAATTAAGATCACACTATACTATGAAATTAAATCATATATAATTATATATACCATGTGGGTTTGGTGGACAGCTGTGATCAAAACCAAAGTGAGATGGATGGTTCTAGTTTCAAAAGAAAAAACAAAAGAATGAAAAGCTCTCTGTTCCTGAGAGATGTTTTGCCAACCATTTGATTACTCAAGATGTACTGTTTTCCCAAAGTGGGGGAGCATGCCACTTAATTTTCAAGTCTTTATCTCTCCCCAATCTGATCGATGGGCCATTCATTATCCCATGCTTCCATTCACAGGACCTCTTTTTCTTCCTTTTTTTACATATATATATTTTATTTATTTTAAAATATGGAGTGAGTAATGTTTATTTCGGAAGATTTAAGATGTTTTTGATGAAAAATCAAAACTCAGCCTATTTTAAAATTAAATATATAAAAATGATAAACTATTTGCTATCCATTAAAATATTTATTAAGCTAAATAAGGAAAATAAATAGGAAGAAGGCAGTCCCTCGATTTAGAAAGTAGAGATGCAAACAGTCAGGGATTTGATCGTACGGAAATAGGTGGCCGGTCCGGTCCCCCACAAGCCACAAAAGCCCATTTAAATAAATAATTAATTAATTAATTAAGAAATATATAGAAATAAAAAAATTGATAACGGCCCATGCAATCTTAATTTCCAAGATAAATAAATATTTGTGCAGCAGCAGCACAGCAGCCACATAAACGAGGCTTGTTGACTACTGTCTACTGTCTCACTCAACTGGCTCCACACTAGCACTCACACCAGAACAATTGCCTACTAAACTTGGACTATCTTATTATATGTGTATATATATTTAAAAAATCCCATATTGAACATTAAAAATCATTGAGTTAGGATGTTAGTTTTAGCATCACAATCTCCTCAATCACATAAATAATCAAGGTTAAAGAATAATATTGTTGGTGACCATTCATGCATGCATGAGATTCTGTTTATCATGTATGAAATTATCTGATGAGTAGATTAAATATGACTTCGTTTGATGCAGCCCCTTTATAATTTTCTCATATTATCTTGGTTTGATGCAGTCCCTCAATCAAAGAAACTAATGCTTCACGAAACACAGAACATAGTCAAAAGAAGTCATCACTTCTCGATGAGAAACCCCCAGGGATTGAGTGGGGACGAAGCCCGGGAAGAGGGTTAGGGACGGAGGTGTGATCAGGGATTTGGGGGAAGAAGACCGAGCTGAGGATGATGGATCACCAGGAGCTGTGTTTTGTTATTATATTCCCTGTAAACTTTTATGTAGTAAAGGGCCGGTTGTAACACCCATTATGAACCTTATCTATTGTAAATAAATGTGATTTATTCACTTTATTTAAAAAAAAAAAACCAAAGGTGTCATAGCCGAGCGGCAAGGTCCTCCGCACAAGAGACTTAGACTTAAGTTCGAATCTCCTCTGTGACGTGGTGAGTGCGTATGGTGTGTGGCCCATGGTGTGTACACACACGTGGATAAATCCAGGTGTGGATTGGTAGTCATGGCGGTAAAGGCCCGACAAGCCCGGGCTCAGACTCGGTGTATCCGTGGGCGCCAGGCCCCTAAATAAAACCCATGATAGTCCGATCCAGATGCAGACGCGTCTACCGATATCACGGGGTTTATCTCCTTATTCAAAAAAAAAAAAAAAAAAAGAGAGAGATTAAATAGGACTTGGTGTCCTGAGATGAATATATCATCCATTAATCCAAACACAAGAAAACAAATGCTCTGAGCTCATTTCCTTTCATTCATTCTTTTTTCTCAATCCTGTTGAAAATCTGAGAGAATAAAACCCCATGTACAGTATGCACTGTTTGGGCCCATGCATGACAGTATACATGTATAATAACCCTGCAGAAGTACATAGACAGAAACAGGGGAGCAACAGTGAAGATGAATAAGAGTTAATGAGAGAGAAAAGAAAAAGAAGAAGACAGAGGATAACCCCAGCCACATTTGGTGCAGATGATTCAGAGAAAGTCCAAAGGAGAAGATGAAATAAAATACAAAGGCCTCCAAGTGTTGGCTGGAAAAGGGCAAAAGAGAAGGGGGCCACAAGAGATAGGTTAAGGTTCTGGTGAAAAGCACTCTCTATATGTCGTCCTACAATAATAATAATACGCAGAGAGTGAGACACACAGATACAGATAGACAACAAACACACAGAACATCTCTCTCTAACTTTAGTTTTGTTTGACTAATAACAAGATTTAGTGGGGGGAAAGATGAAGGAAAGAACTCTCCAACTCTAACCACACCACAAACACACTGAGAAAAAAGAAAAGAGAAAGTAATCTTAGTTTGGTGAGCGGTCAGTATTTGCTTAGCATTCCCTTGCCGACAGAGGCCTTTGCCCCCTCCCCCACCCCGAGTGCATTTTAGTCTTTTCCATGCTTCTTCTAATCATCTTGTTGGATTTAAATACATGCATGTGTCCTTCATCCATAGTTTGACACCAGTGTAAGTATAGACTTGGATGCCACCCTAACGAACAGGAAGGTTACGTATAGAGAGGAAAAAGAGAGAAGAGGAGCATCCAGACGTTGCTACAAAAGGAGGATTGGACGCAGGCATTCCAACTCATAGGATGGCTGTGGTGGTGTTGGACTTTTTAACACCTCTCTACATCAAATGTCTCGCCTCTATTCCAAAAGATTCCACTTTCTTCATTGTATCTCTCTCTCTCTCTCTCTTTCTCTATGTTTAGATGCATTATTTTATGTATTTTTTAGTTGAATGGACACTATGCTTCCACGCATACATGTCTTAAAGATCACACTTGTTCGCAAAGATCTGATTAGGTAGTGGTTGAATCTTAAGCACTTGCTTAGCTGCATTGCATCAATATCCATGCAACAACATGTTTTAAGTCTGTACCACACTACTACATACGCATACATTATGCGTACACATACGCATACATTATATGTTGTATATGTTAAATCAAGATTCAGAGAGAAGCAGAGAGAGTAGTGGCTTAAAGCCATTGGCGAAACTCTGTCCGAGCATCTTTGCCGACAGACAGGTGGTTCACAAGGATAAGGTCCTTGAAAGAGCTTGGAAAACAATCATGGGGGGAGTCAGAGACTGAGACTGAGACTGAGGAGGGAGAGGGGGGGAGGAGGAGCCATTGCTGATGGTTTTGCTCTCTAGGTCTCCCAGAGTTGATGGGAAAGAAAGGTTTGATGGACCACGATGGAGGTTGACGTCCACTGCTTTCATGGTGGGCCTTTTTAAGATATCACAACAAAAGTTAGAGAGAGAAACATAAAGACATAGACAGAGATGATGATGGGCAGCGAGAGAGAGAGAGAGAGAGAGAGCCGAGAGAGGGAGGGCTACAAAGATCTTGCTTCTATTTGTTTTCAATATATTTCCGAGGTTGACCGTTGTGGGGTGCGCTACCAAACCGAATGGAACTTGTTCTCCCTTCCATGCTAAACTACTATCGAGTTTGTGTGTATTTCAGTGTGTGTGTGTAGATTAATGAATGTTTTGATTTTCCAAATTTCACTCTCTAATATATAGAACCAAAATGCTAAACATTCTTCATGTTCTCTGTAATCCAACAAATATCAAAGAGGGAGAACCAGAGAAGAAGAATTTGTTGGAAAGAATTCCGGCAAGCCTACAAATCCAATTCTACAAAAAGCAAGAAGTAGAAGAAAAAGAAGAAAAAAAATAAATCAAAAAAGTAAAAGAAGAAGAAAGAAAAAAATGTTACATTGACTGAGGAGGCAATGGCATCAGGCATCCATGAAGGCCTCATTGAGTACATCATCCTCTCTTTCACTGGCGAAGAGCTCAGCATCCTTGTCTTCCTCACTGGAAAAATCTCGCCTTTCGAGCTTTGAGTTTGCGGCGACGAAGATCATCTTTTGTACTCGATCAATGGCGGTGGTGCGGTGCGGAGGGTGGGCGGTAACCGATCGGAGAAGAGAAGGGCTGCACTTGAAGCCGCAGGAAGTGCAATGGAGGAAGATGAGCCTGACGGCCACCTTCCCGAGAGATTTGAACTCACTGAGGCATGTCTCCCAGACCAAACGGCTGCTCTGCGGGTTGGGGATCCTCATCTTCCCGGTCATCGGATCAGGCTGCTTCAGCTGCACGGCCTGGGCGTAGAGTGGATCCAATCCCTCTGACCTCCACTTCATCAGCTCCATGAGCGCAATGTGGGCCTCCTCCGGCGACACCAACCGAGTGATCAGCTTATCCACGTCCTTCTCCTGCTCGGACGTCAGGCACTTGAACGGCGGGAGGTACTTACCGCTGGCGTCCTTGATCAAGTACAAGGGGTCTAGGATGAAGGCCGCCGACCAGGCAGGGTGGTAGTTCTTCTTGAACCTTTTCTCGATCACCTTGTCCGCGATCCCTTGATCAATGCTGAACTTTGAGCACCATTGCTTCACCTTGGCCCGGAGTTCATCCCATAGTGGGAGGCATCGCCCCAGCAATGGCCGGTCGGTTTCCATCTCCTCAGCCATGGATTTCACCAGCTTAAAGAGGGAGAGCACGGCTTCTAATTCATTCCAGAGTCTCACGTCTCGGATCATCTCTGATATCTCTCCGGCGGTGGGGTCCTCGACGCAGGCCAGCTTGTAGTTCTCGTCGAGAACCACCAATTGGAGAGGCCGGACGTTGGCCATTACGTCTTCGAGCATGGCGAAGATGGGGTCCAAGTCGTGGATGGTCTCGGATTGCAGGGGTGGCGGCGCGCGGAGGAGGCCGGAGTGGTCGAGCTCTTGGAGCTGGTACTTGTGGAAGAGGCGGCGTACCTGAGGATTGGAGTTGAAGAAGGTGGCGAGTTTGGAGCAGTTGCCGGCGGACGTGTGGAAGACTGGGAGCTCGCGGGCAAAGTCCTTGACGAGGCTGCGGAGGGCTTGGAGCTGGCAGGGGAGGTTGATCATCCATTGTTTCCGGCTCTCCAGCTCACGCAGCGCCTTGTTCTTGAACCGGTCGGCGATGATCCCCACGCAGCGTTGCTCCGGCCCGCCGGAGCACAACCCGGTGACGGCGTCCCAGAGGACCTCCTCCGCGTACTTGGACGGCACACGGCGGCCGTGGATGAACACAGCGTTGCAGAAGAGGGTGGTGCCGTTGGGGAGGTTGGCGGTGAGGCTGACGACGGAGTCGGCGGCGGGGAAGGGTGGTTTCCAGCCGTGGGAGGCGAGCTGGAAGAAGAGCGCGTCGCGGAGGCGGGCGTCGGAATCGAGGCGGGCCTCCTCGAAGCGGGAGTCCAAGAGAGGGCCGGTGAGGTCGCGGGGTGAGACCGGCGGGAGACCGACCTGTTGGAGAAAAGATCGGAACTTTGGGTGGGAGAGGGCGGAGAGAGACACGGCGCCGCAAGACTCGTACACCCAATCGGCGAGCAACGTCATCGCCGCGTCAACCTGAGGCTTCGTGAGCGCAGGGCCAGGAGAAGCCTTGGGACTCTTGAGCCTCTTCACGCTGTCCTCGAGCATCGCCAGCGCCCCGAGGTCCTCCTTCCCGCCGGAAAGCACTAGCTGCTGTTGTTGCTGCGTCGACGGCGGCGGCGGCGTGGAGGAATACGAAGCGGGGTCGACGAGAGCCAGCGGGGAGACGTGTAAGGGAGGAGAGCGCTTCCGATTGTTGGTAATCGGTGCGATGGAGGAGATGGGGCGAGGGTGAGGCGAAGGCGACGAGGAGAAGTTGGGGCACGTCCCGCGCTTGAGGTGCTCCGAGGCGGTGCGCGAGGGGTTGGAGGCGGAGAACAAGGCGTCGCAGAGCGAGCATCGTAGCTTCACGGCCTTGGGGAGACCTGTGTCGGAGCTGCGAACCAGGATGGGCTCGAGGTGCGCCCAGTACCACGCGCCCTTCCCCTTGATCGCCTTGGTCCGCACCATCACCAGCCCTTCATACCTCTTGCTCGCCGCCCTCGCCGCCGCGTCCTCCACAGCCACACTCGAGGATGATGCGTTGTTGGCCGTCGCCATGAAAACACAAAAAAGACTTGGTTTTTTCTTTTCTCACTGTAGCTGGTGGTGGAGTGGGGTGGGAGCTGCTCCACTCCTTGCGTCTGATTCTCCGATGGCGGCGCATTCAACCGAAGTTGGCCGGCGGCGGCGGCCATTGATGGCGTCCCCCCATGAAAACCAGAAAAGAAGAGGAGGGGTTCGGTAAAGAGGGGTTTGGGTTTCCAATAAGAAATAGTATAATTTTCTCACTCACACTCTCTCCCTTGACCCTTGGGTTTTTCACAAGGACTTCTATTCTATAGTCTTACAAGTCTATATACAACTAGTCTCTCTCTCTCTCTCTTCTCTCTGTATGTCTGTCTTCTTCCTGGCTCTCTGGCTCACACTTGCTTCTTTTTAACAAAGACCTTTGTTTCTTGTGGGATTTGGATGCAGAGGGAGGGGGCTTAGGGGTCTAAAATAATTCCTACTTTTTGGCTCTTGCTGCTCATGTGCCAGCCTTGATATTATTCTTCAAAGTAAAAGTAGTAGTAGCAGTACTAGTAGTAGTTGTCAAGTAGATGAGAGAGGAGGGAGGGGAGAAGGAGATGTGAGGAAGGAGAAGTAATATAAAGGAAGAGGATGCTCAGGATGGAGGGCAACACAGGGATTTTAAAGATGAGCAGCAGAACCATCATTTCTGTGTACCCAGGTTTGACTGACTCTCAAATTTGTGGGTTCTTATTATAAGTATAAGGTATGTATGTATGTATGTAGGTATGCATGTATACATCCCCCTACAAACAACTACAAGATGTGGTTTTGAACATAAAAAATCTAATTTTTCCTGTCATAATAATATCAGCCAAGAAATAATTGTCAAAAATAGATGGACTGATAGTCATACTTGGACAAAGAATTAGTGGGATGCAGTGTATGTAGACCACCACCAACTTTCTCAGCCCCTCTTCTTCACAAGCATCTGTACAACGAATACTACATTCAGGAACAACAACAATAGAACGTGTTAAATGATAGTTTTTAATGTTTTCATTGCCCAAGATGTCCAAATCCATCCACAACCACTTTTTTAAGCTTTCCCCCTATTGCTGGTTCATTGCATAATTTTCCATTAAATCTTTATTTATGTGATTATAAATACATCATGTATCTTTTTCTTGCATAAAGTGAAGGGAGAAAAAATGTGAAGTATTAGGTCATAACTTGCGTTAGGTGTAGTAGTGGGTGTTGTGGGTCTATGTGGCCATGGGTCTACAGTGTTGTATGGTTCCAAATTCCAATTCAAACAAAATGCATATATTTAACATAATATTAAAAGGTACTGATTTCCCCTTTTAACATGTAAAGTAAAATCCAGAGAACTTTTCATTTTTGACAAACCATAAGATGGATGGAGTGGTCACTCACCTGCCCCACCCCCTACCCTTTTCTAAATGTCTCTAAACTTTTTCCAAATTCCATTTAAATCAAAATTGTAATTAATCCCAAGCCTTTGTCCTCATATAGGACTTGGCACATGAATTCCCCATCCCAATGTCATCAAAAGTTTGCTAAAAGAGTTGGGTGAGAGCCTGAACAGTAGAGACTATAATAACTGGTCCCAATGAAGTAGTGAAAGAGTGCTAGTAGGCCGGTGTAAAAGATGGAAAGGAGTTCTTTGTTTGGGTGTGTACTCTATATCAACCTTTCAACCAAAAAAGCTATAAAGTGAGAGGAGAATGTGTATGTATACGTGTATTGAGTATGAGTAGAGTGTTTGATGATTTAGATGATGACCTGCAAATCAAATTCCATAAGGGACCACCATTGCAGCATTCTTTCTTCGTCAAAAGTTCGTCACGTATAGAGCCCCAGTCTAAACTCTGATTTTGCTGTCCAAATAATGCATGCATGAATTATGGCACTTGATGTCTCTTTGATGCAGTACCTGTTAAAGAGAAGCAGTAGGAGCAGCAGGAATAAGAGAATGATCACTTGCATGTGTAGACTCAAAACCAAGCAAGCATCAAGAATATTGAATTTTGGATTTTAGATCTCCAAGGGGAAAAATGATGCCATTTCTGCGACATCTATTACAATAGCATTTGCATCCGATGAGATTGGCATCAGTTTCTTTTGCAAAACATAAAAGGATGCAAAAGCTTTTACCTTGATTGAGGGTGAGAGAGAGAAAGAGATAGCCTACTAATTCTTTGATGGTGATCCCGAGCATTGCCTCTTCATTCTATGCTTCTTGGTGTATCTGCACATGTGCGCATGTTGTTCTATGAGATGTAGACCTACCAAGTATTTCTCCTGGTGGGCCAAAACCACCTTTGCTGCCTGATAAAAGAATCAACATCATGAAAAGCTTGCAAGTTTTTTTTAGAAAAGAGAAAAAGGGGGAAAACAAACAAAAAATTGATGGTGTCAACATTGTTATTGGTGTATGATATGCTGGTGGGAGGCATCCTCCTGTTTGGCGTGGAACCAACTTTGCGCTTTTTTGTATGCCTTTAGCTGTAGTTTGCTTCATGAACCACAGGCATTTATCAAGTTCAGCATCCACCAGCTACCCCTGGTCTGCAAATAATACTCATCGAAAGATGTTTGAGGCTTATCGGGAGGATGAGAACTTCAATGTGTATAACCACTGAGTGGAAATCAAACACAGTTTCTCATGGAGTTGGATCGATCTTAGTGACTGGTATTGGAAAATGGTGGTGGTTTTAGAAATAAAACTGCACCAGTATAACTTCATCACCACTTCTATATAACATGCCGGAAGTAATGAGAATGAAAGCCAACCAGAAGGGTATCCCTTACGGTGATCGTTGCCAATGCATCAACTTCCCATCAGCTTCACTTGGAGAATGCTAAGGATTCAGGAACACCTGAAAAAAAAAAAGTTTGACCAGTGAAAAACGATATAAATAAAGTGGTCTATAACTTTAAGGGATACCAATCTTTGAAGGGTAACAAGTTCCTTTCGGTGGAGATCATGTTCAACACTTTTATTTTTTAAGTAAAATGGAGTATTCAATTTGTGCACAATAGATGATAACAAACAATCATGCAATCATCTATATGATGCCTTCAGAGAAAGGCAATACAAATAAATAAATGTGCGGTGTAAAAGCATGGGTCTAGAAATGGTTAAAGGTGAAACCAACTAGATGTAAGAACCTGTCACTTGCTTTTATATGCTGAAAACAAACAATGAAGCATGTGAAGTAGAACTGTGGGCGTCTCTACAACAAGTCATTTAGGCTTCCTTCCAGGGCACTGAAGCCATGTCTGCGAAATTCAAATTTCCTGATTTTACAAAATATAAGAATATCAATAAAACTCCAAAGTTCAAGAACACCTTATGAGGAGGCATCACTTGATTTCACAGAAAAACCTCAAGTTTTGAACCAAACTTCAGACTTGAGATTTTCTAATCTTCCAGGAAGAGGCTGCAAATTTGATAATCTTACCATGTGTTTGGTCCAATCTCTAAATATGGAGAAATATTAAAACTGAAAACTGTTGTGATTGTTTTCCGAATTGTGTGGAAACAAAAAGCAAAAAACAAATTTGTGATTATCAATTTTGAGTTACATGATTTAGTTAAAAGCAATCACTTGCTAGGCATACAAATGGCTTTGGTCCTCCAAGAGAGCACCAATTGAATGCTTTATAGTTTCCATGTCCTGAACTAATGTATGTTGAGCCAAATTTCAGGACATTTATGTGAAGCCACCTGATAAAATATCCAAGAAATCAGTAGATCAATAAAAGCAGGATGGTAGTTTAGTAAAGATAATATTGCAACAATGTCAACAAAGATTTTGTCACACTACTTAATTAGTGAAGTTACAAAAATTATACCAACTGCAAGAAATGTTCAGTTCAAGCATACGAGGCTGCAATGGGTCAATTTAATCTTTAGCAACAAAGTCAAAGATTCCAAAGCAGACAACATATAGGTGTTTTCCAATGCGGCAAATGAGATAAGATGGTTAACAATATTAAACATGCCATATTTCTCACAATTTGAGAGAACTATTTTATTCAGTAGAAAAGATACTTGATGCCTTCTTGTAGTTTGTGTTGATAACTAATTAAAACAGTGACGTTTTATTTTCAACAAGGGAAGAAGCTCACCATTGTTGCTTAAATTACTATAGGGCTAAATGAGATGAAAAGAACAGAATGGAGGTTATGCAATAAAGATGATTTATAAAGCTATGTATCTCCATATCATTTTACATGAAAATGCATTTCTGTATATTCTATGAGCTGAGAAAATTCCAAACAGTTTTGTGCAGAGAAAATTCATTTCTGGATGTCCTATGAGCAGGATGAGTAAGACATTTCCTTAGTAATTTTTATCAATGTCCTTGTTCAAGAATCAGTAAGCAGGAATTCTTTTTGTGGCTCATCACTTCATGCACCATGATCAGAAAAGCGGGAACCTTGTTGGTTTTGCATAGAGAATAGATATGATGAAAATGCCAGACTTATGCAACAAGAGAACATGTTATCAGTCATGATAGCATCTAGATGTATAGCATGACCAAGAACAGCCTAGACTGAATCCAAATTCTGACTCCTGAGGTGTAATGTGTCTTTCATTTTTACTGGTAACATAAAATGTGTTTTTCTGTCAGTACGTGAAATGTGCTCAATTGTTTGATGAACAAATATCACAAGTTATTCAAAACATGAGTACTCATGAAATATTGGAGATATTTATACGAAAGACTTTCTGTTCTACCAATAATAGAATTAAATCAAGATTCCAGTTAATTAGAAGTTATTACCAATAGGCAGCACAACATTACTACTCTGACTGTTCCAGTTCATGCTTTCAAGATCATGTAGCCTTAGTAACTTTTTACCACAATCCTCAATAATCTCAACATTTGTGCATTCATCTTGATTGATGCTAAGCAACACTCTAGAACCAAGATTGGCTTTTGAAGTTACAATTGAGGTTGCAAAAGAACAGAGAATCATCACCTAGATAAGAATTAAGGTTGTATTAAGAGACAACTTGAGCAGTTTAAGAAGTCTGCTACAGTAGGGATAAAAACCTAATCAGAACTAATATTAGGTCTAGTTTTTTTATCCTCATTGTCACCCCAAGCATCACCCCGACAATCTGACAGTTGAAAGTTTGAAACCTAACGAATATATCTTCCATGGCACAATTCATTGGTCCATGGTTGAAATTTACGATCCAAATCAATCGGATTCTTCAATCAAAGTGTTGTTCGGTAATGGAAACAGGAAATGACCATTGAGAGATGGGATCGCTGACCTTCCCGGAGCCAAACGTGGAGCAGAACTGGTGTCACTCGCCGGAGAAAATGAGGATTAGAGAAAGGAAGCGCGAAATAGCCAAAAGTTGGGAGAATGCCGCAGATGCTGGGAAAGAAAGCATACAACTAAAGACAACGATTTTTCAGTAAACCCCTGCTTTTTCTTTTATCTGTTTCAATTTATTATAAGTAGACCCCTATAAAAAAAACTTAAAATGTTAATAAAAATTCAATTGAACCTATCTAACATGATTTTATGGTCAGCTTGGGATTGAATAGTTTATAGTTGCAAGGCTTTTTGGTAATTCTATTCCTCAACAATTACAAAGTTTTGGCTTTACAATAAACATGAAATGAGGATGAATAGATTCTAGTTTTACATCAGTGGCATCAATTCTTGGAAAAACTACAAAATGGCTATCTCCTGTTAGTGTGGAGATGAAACCAAGAATGTTCAAGAGTGTGAATGCTAAGAACTGAATGTTTGGTTCCTGGTTTATGGTGTTGATTTCATGACTTTTTGAAACTGATTGGCAATTGGACTGGAGAGTGCATCTGACTTCCTCTTCTTGGTTGCAGTGACCAACTTGTTGATATATGCAATATAGCCAGCTACATCGAATTTTCTTTTGCAACCTGCATAATTCATGTAGCGAATTTTGCCAAATACCGGTCGTTCTTTCCAGCCCTGTGGACAGAAAGCAAGGTCAGAGTCAACAACTGCCAAAGATTAGTGAAAGAGTATACAATACACTGGTATGATTTGGCCTATATTTAGATTCTTGTTTACAAGAGAGATGCCATGGAAAACTATTCCAACCTGGTCATGCACGCCACAAATGGACCACATACAACCAACATAGCCATTTGGATCTCTGCCGTCGATCTCATACTGCATGTAATGCCATTGGTCAAGACGATTAGCAAGAAAGAAAATGATGTTAACATGCAATTCTTTATACAGGCTATTAGGCATGGAGCCAAAAACAAGAAGGATGATGCATTCATCATATGAGCATCCCAAGAAGTATGAAATAGGGTAATGCATTGTTTGTGAAAGCCTGCAGTTTAATTTCTTCAAAGTGAATAAAATAAGTTTCATAGATTATACAAACCATTACAAACAATCCCAATACCTTGTCATTTAAATATATTGCTACTGAAAGTGCTTCTTCTGGCCCGGTCGTCCATTCAAGAATTTTTTTAGCCCAATACATCCTGCTAAGGACCTTTATTAGTTCAAATTTCTGAAGATTTCTAAGACTAAAAATCAACTAAAAACTATATGACAAAATAAAAGGCAAACTGATCCAGTGAATACGGTTATTCCATACTATTGGCAAGTGAAACTATTTAATCTGAGTTGAAAATTTCAAGATTTTAAGCTTATACTACACAACTTCTTGGATGAACTATCACGAATTTGTATTTCACATGAAATGTTGAAGAATCCAAATGGGTATTGATATTTACCTCATGAACCCATGCATTTTTCCATAGTGAACCATCTCCAATTGTGATGCATTCCACAGCTGAGGGTAATCACTGATATGGTCAGAATAGGATAGTATTATGCTCAATGCCTATGATCATATCATATACTAATCATAATGTTTGACATTAAGATACACAATAAAATCAGTTTGTGACTAACAGGATCAGCAGTTTTTGCATTCTCGAGCTGCTCTTTCCTGGAAATCATAGAATAAAATTATGAGTAACAAGACACACCACAAAATCTAAGAAAGAGAAGAAAAAAGGTATATTTACCATTGACCATTAATGTCTCTGATCAACTTACGTGTAAACATGTTCTCTCTTGTCACCAGCATGGTCCATCAAGGTTTTTTGAGCCCATTCCCATGCACCTTTTAACGAGTCGTAGTGAGGCTGATAATAGCAAAAGTTGTCTGCCAACTCCCTCCTCACAATCAACTCCTCCAAGAATGCCTCAACAGACTACAGAAGATCATTTTTTAAATATGAATCTAGGAGATTGACTGTGCATGAAAAGGTCAAAATCTGGGAATATAAAAAAGGGCAGCCCGGTGCTACAACTCTGGGAATATATATATAAAAAATGAAATATTTGCTCATGAAAGTGAACAGACAAGAACAAGTATCCTTAACATTTCATATTCTTCTTTGTTAAAAAATCAAACACACTAATGCCTACTCAAGTAAAAATCTGTTTTAAGGCAGTCAGAGTCTCAGTTTAGACAATGCACCCGAGACTCGATTTAAATAATCTGAAGCCAACCACATGCTTCCCTCAAAAATCAAATTGTGTTGCAAAGATTCTTTATGAGGGAGAGTAAGATGATATGGAAATAATGAACATTACACCATTAAGGAGAAGCAAGAAACTTTAAACAAAGAAGAAGAAGAAGAAGAAGAAGAAGAAGAAGAAGAAGAAGAAAGAGGAATAAGGCAAATCATTTGCAGGAAATATTTTAAAAGGAGGGCGAGAAGAAAAGGCACCTGACATTTAGTACGACAACTAAGTAGAACATAGGTAATTGAAATAACTCACTGATGTAAGAGAAGTTTATTTTGACCAATTGTGCTTCAATTTCACGTTTCCTTCTTTGTTATCTAAGAATGATATAATTCAATAACCAGAGATTGCATAATCCCAAGCTTCTATGAATAGTCCATATTAATACGCAAGAAATTATATTTTTTTTCTATTTGCATCTGAGCAGACTTTGCAGATAAATCACATTGGGTTGCATTGGCAGTTTCTGCAGGCTTCTTGTAACCTAGTTTACCACTATAATCCATGTTCTTATATGTCTTCCCCTCAATTCAGTGTTCCAAACCCAGAAGCACTATCTTACTTAATCTCATCACCTAGAATGTTTTGGGCCCAAAAAGGTTGGACTAAGAATAACTCTTGGCCCAAAACTTCTCATCTGGAATACTTGGAGAAATATCTAGAGCATATCTAGAATAATCTCTTCTCGAACATTTTAGAGAAATCTTGTATTGTAAATGTAGAATGTCCTAAAATACGGATTGTCCTAGAATTACAAAAGAGTTACAAAGTCTAGATGTCTCTAAAGGTCCCTATATAAAGGGGTGGAGTGTAACTCTTTTGTAACAAGTCTAACAAATCAAGAAGTGTAATACAAGTTTCTTCTTGAAAACTTCTCCTCCTCCACCCTCCTCCGGTCATCTATACTACCAAACTACCTCTCTTATTCCAACCAGATAGTATCAAAGCTAAGGTTCTTGGAGGTGAAGATGTTAGCGGAATGTTTCCATTCCAATTCCCGCGTCTCACTAAGGAGAACTATGATAGTTGAGCGATTCATTTGAAGGCTTTGTTTGGCTCTGAAGATGCATAGGAGATTGTGGAGAAGGCTATGAGTTGCCAAGTAATAAGGCCACATTATCTCTTACTCAAAGGGATGCCTTACAAAAGGCTCGAAAGAAGGATCAACAAACTTTTTCTACCATCCACCTATGTTTGGATGAAGATATCTTCGAAATCTCATATGCAACATGTGCCAAGCAAGTATGGGAGATTCTTGAGAAGTCTCAGAAGAGTGTTGACAAGGTTAAAAAGGTATGACTTCAAACTTTGAGGTGAATTTGAATCTCTTCAAATGACTAGTTCCGAAACTATTTCGGATTATATTTCAAGAGTTTTGGGAGTTTCTAATCAAATAAGGAAATATGGTAAAGATTTAAGTGATACTCGCATCATAGAAAAGATTCTTCGAGCACATCATAGTGGCCATTGAAAAATCTAAGGATCTTGATACTCTAAGTATTGATGAACTAATGGGCTCTCTACAAACACATGAAGAAAGATTTAAGAAAAGAAATGAAGATTCCATAAACCAAGCTTTCCAAAGCAAGCTCACTTTGGGGAAAGAAGGTTATTCAACTAACATTAGAAAAGGGCGTGCTCAAGGTCAAGGCTTCATAAAAGAAGGAAGAGAAAATTTCATTTTATCTAATGCAAGGAGCCAAAACTCTTATTCAACAAAAGGTCGGGAAAGAGGAAATTTCTCAAAGCAGAGGTATGTCAAGTCTCAAACACAATACTATAATTGTCCAGGATATTGCCACTATGCTTCTGAAAGTAGAAGACATGCCAACATTGTGAATGAAAAATCAAGTTTGACCAAAAAAGATGATGAAGAAATAACACTATTAATGGCCCACCAAGATGAAAACAAAGAGAAAAATTCATGGTATCTTGATACCAGTCCAAACAACCATATGAGCGACAACATGAGCATGTATTTTAAGCTTGATGAGACAATGGATGGCTTCATCACTTTTGGAGTTTTGGTGGGAGGAACAACTTTTACTTGGAGTTCTAAAACACAACCAATTGTTACTTTGTCTACATATGAAGTAGAATATGTGGTTGCCACCTCTTGTGTTTGTCATGCACTTTGGCCGAAGAGCTTAATAAAAGAGCTTAATATACCGCACGATGGAGCTACACAAGTATATGTTGATAATAAGTCTGCAATCGCCTTGACAAGAAATCCGGTTTTCCATGAAAGAAGCAAGCACATCAACCCTCGTTATCATTTCATCAGAGAATGTATTACAAGGAAAGAGGTGGAATTGAAGTTTACAAGATTTCAAGAGTAGGTCACAAATATCCTTACTAAACCTCTCAAGAATGATGATTTTAAAAGGCTAAGGGCGTTACTTGGAGCCACCAAATCAAGTTTAAGGGGAAGATGTTAGTTAATAAACTTGACTTGACCCACAATGTTTTGGGCCCAAAAAGATTGGACTAAGAATAACTCTTGGCCCAAAACTTCCTCATCTAGAATACTTGGAGAAATATCTAGAGCATATTTAGAATAATCTCTTCTAGAACATTTTAGATAAATCTTGTATTGTAAATGTAGAATGTCCTAAAATATGGAATGTCCTAGAACGTGGAATATCCTAGAATATAGTCTAGATGTCTCTACAGGTCCCTATGTCCCTATGTATAGGGGTGAGGTGTAACTCTTTTGTAACAAGTCTAACAAGTCAAGAAGTGTAATACAAGTTCCTTCTTAAAAACTTCTCCACTCTCCTCTAATCATCTATACTCCCAAACTACCTTTCTTATTTCAACATAGAATACCCGTCCTTTCTCCTTCAAGTAAACAAGTTTAAGCACATCATCCTAGCATTCAATTAATAGAAATATAGCAACAAATTTCATATGGCAATTGCCAGATTCCATAGAAACACAAAACTCTAGAAGTATCGACTCAAAATTCAACCCAAGGCACATTGCATTAGCAAATTAAAAGAAAAGAAGTGTATTCATGATTTTTTTATAGCTAAAATAACTTAAATTAGCAAATCATCTGAAAGCAATGCTAGAAACTCAAGAAGCTTACTTTGGGGTGAGATTTCTTGAGCGCCTGAGCCTCTAACGCGCAACGCTGAGCTGAAATCTGTCCGAAATGAAGGTAAGGAGAAAGCCCCGACAAACCCTTGGGCTTCAATGGATCATTCCGATCACTATCATAGTTCTTCAATCGCTTCGTTAAAAAACCATCCTTGCTCCCCTTGAGAACCTCCATTGCCCCCTCCTCCCCCGGCTCGCACCACCTGATCTCCGGCACCTCCTCTCCTATTCTGAACCCAGAACAAAACCCCCAGAAATATCAGTTTTCTTTTTCACAAAAAAAAGGTGAATTCTGCGCCATTGAGTTACCTCAAAACATCGGCAATGAGCTCATCCCAATCGATCTCCGAGGGTTCCCAAGCCGTCCACTTGTTCTCGAGAACAGGGAGCTCGGGGAAGCCGACGAGGTATTCGGGAAGGAGCTTGTGGATCTTTCCCCGGATAGTCCTGGCCCCGTATTCCAATTTCTGTGAGGCGGCCCACAAGGGCACGACATTGTGCGCGTCCACCTCGTGGACGGCGACGCCGGGGCCGACCCGACCGCAGATGTCATCCTTCCAAGCCCGAACCTGGCGAAGCGGGGAGAAATCAGTGACGAGCGCGGATGCCCCACAGCGTTCGAGTAGGTCTGGGATCGTGTCGACGGCGTCGCCTCGGAGGAGGAAAAAGGGGATGCCGAGGGACTGGAAGCGGATGGAGAGGAGGCGGAGACCACGGAGCATGAAGCCGAGCTGGCGGGAATGGGCGCCAAGGAAACGGTGAAATAGGTTGAAGGCGACGGCAAGGGGTGCGGAGGAGCGGACGGCGAGGTCCGCAGCGTGGAGGAGGGCCCAGTTGTCGCCGGCGCGCTGATCTCGGAACATCCAGTAGACAACAGGACCAGGGGAGGACGAGGAGGAGGGCTTGAGGACGCGGATCCGGCCGTGATAAACGAGACCGGGCTGGAGAGGATGGAGGCTGGCCATGGAGTTCAGTCACAGGGAAGAGGTGGGGAGCACGAGCACACGTATGAAATGAAGTGATGGTCCTTGTGGTTAATTTCGCATTTACCCCTTCAAAATCTTCTAATTGTCCGTAGTGTGATTAAATAACAATTTTTTGTTGGTTGTGAAAAGTGAATTAAAATATTGAATAAAAGTGGAGAGAGGGACAGCTGAGAGCAGGGAGTAGGGAGTGGAAAACCACTTCTTTTTCGTTACAAAATATAGTCAACCTAATTTTTTAATAACAGAAGCTTAAAATTAAATCCATTTATTTTTATTTTAAGCTTTGGATAGTGTTAACAAGATTTTTGGGAAGATTCCAAGAATCAAACCAACACTTGAATTTATAAGAGTTTTTTGGGAAAAAGATTCAAGAAGGCCAAGAAAAAAAGAATCGAGAAGACAAACACCAAGACTTTAACGTGGAAAACCCCTTGAATCGGGGAAAAACCACGGGTCTCCAAGCTTGGAGGGAGAAATCCACTATGAGCGACCTTTTACAAGTGAAGAGGAGAGAGGGGGAGAGTGTGTGTACAAAGAGTTCAATCTGCTTTACAAGTGTGAGGCCTTGACTATTTATAGGCCTTGGTCATGACATCTTCGGTTTTTTAGTTTGCCTATTGTCCCTTCTAGAAGGGCTCAGAGCTCCTTGACAAAGAGAGAAGAGGAGTCTCATTCGGAAGACTTGTTCAGAAATCTCTTCGAAATGTTTGCTTGGGAGACCATTTGGAAGCTGTTTGGAAGTTCCTCTTCTTTTGGGACCTGCTCAGGAGGCTCTTCGGGAGACTCTCCTGGGGATTCTTCGAAAGGGCTCTTCGGGTATCTCTTCGGGTAGCTCTTCGGGTATCTCTTAGGAAGGCTCTTCGGAAAATTCTTTGGGGAAGAATGAGTTCGGACCCGCGTTAGTGATCTGAGGATGCAGAATCTTCCACGTGTCGGGTTGAAACATTTCCACGTGTCCTTGCCGATTTTACCCTTATCAGATAGTTTTATAGTCGACCTAATTTTTTAATAACGCAAAAGGTGAACAGACGGGCGGATCCCGGCGGGTGGGATTGGCTGGGGAAGGAGAGGACAGAGAATGGGGAGACTAGGCGGATGAGGGATTCGATGAAGGTATGAGAGATGGGGTTGGGCATGTGATTTTAATGATTAAATTTTTCAATATTTCCAACTCACGACCATTGAAATACAATAAAAGTGGCTTTACATATAAAACAAATTACTTTATAGTTATTTACATATTAGTATAAATATTGAAAGCTGACAACTAATTGCATCGAGTATGGTACCTGTTATGGGTAGAATATTCAACCACCGCATGTAGCCCACTAGAATAATAATACGTGGATTATGATAAGTTTTGAAAAATCAATTACATTCGGGATTTGGGGGCAAATTTTGGGATGATGGCGCGGAACCGATAGAGAAAAGTAAGATCTTCTCATCAACTTGAAATCTCTTCTTCAAAATAACATCTCTTCTACATGAAAAGGGGCCATCTCTTAATGAAGAACAAAAGACTCCTCCGACCCGAGAAAAAGACTGGGCACCTCCACCTCCAAGCCCTTCGCTCCCCAGCAAGCTTTCATGCCCTCTCCGACAAGCCCAAAGCCCTCATGCATCCTCTTCGATGGGTTCCGCCAATGAGCATCTCTCTCCAACCACCACCAACGAAATGTTCAAAGTCCCTCTTCTCCTCCACGCTCATCTTTATTGCGTGGAGATCATTGATAGTTGTATAGTTTATTCTTGTAAATCACTCTCTGCATAGTGGATTTGCTCTCTCGATCGAGCACCATGATTTTTCTCCAAATTTAAGGGGTTTTCCACGTACATCGTGTGTCTTTTCACCTTGTTTGGATGCTTTCTCTCTTCCTCTTTTGTGATCTAGTCCCTCAAAATTACAAATTTAACAGTTGATGGAGAAATTGGACCCAATCCAAATGAGGATACCGATTTTCCCGTCAACAATACCCAACTGTATCTTATCGTTTTGTTGTCTCCGAGTTGATATATGGTTCTCTTAACTAGGCAATGGTTTATGAATTATATAAGGTGGATCTCAACTCACCAATTGACATATCATTCAATCCTATTTTGATCAGGTACACTACCTAGGACCTCATTAACATTGGTTCTCCGCATCGCTCTTACTTAGAATCCTCTCCACTATCTCTCACTCCCTTCCTTGCTCTCCCTTTCATTTGGAGCCTCTGACTTGAACGCCAAATGATACTTCGGAGGGGTAGGGCTGGGGCACAAGTGTCCAACCATCACAAATTCTTTTCCCGACAAGAGGCATGTCTCTAATTTGAGAATCGGATGCTACCCCGGGGCATGAGTGCCAACCCATCCTTGATCTCTCTACATATTCTTCTCCCGCCAAGGCATCTATCTAAGAAGTCATCTACCACACCTGATTTCTTTTTTATTAAACATTGCAACCATCACCGACCTCTTTCATAAGGTGTAATATCCAAATTAATCCATCCATTATATCGAATTGGCCATTTTGATCCCTCTATTATAATTTGAGCATTGAGATCATTTTATTTTTACAATTGAAAAATATCAGTCCCCAAGGGCATATTTAAAGACATATTTAGTCCTTAAAGTTGATGAAGGGAGAGACTAATATTTCTCATTCGTGAAAGTAGATAAAGGAACCAAAATGACTTTATTCGGAATAATAAAGAGTCTAATTTGAATATTAGACCCTTTCATAATTGATCTATATTTGTTATGATCTTCAAGAATTCATATGAGCATCAACAACATCCATCTACCCTTTTCTTTCAGTATCTTTTTTTTTGTCAAAATTCAAACACCAGGGCTTTCATGTTTTATGCTATTTTTTAATGACATTTTATTTGAAAAAACACTACCATATTTTGACCTATATTTGTTATCTATATTAAGAGTCATGAATTGTATTAAAAAAATACAAGTCTTAAAAATCAACCTCCGTGGAGATTTTAAAGTTGCTTTTGCCTTTTGAACGTACTTTTTATTCATTTATTTTCAACCATGTGCTCTTTTTGTCTAAATAATCATGATAATTTATCTTTTATCTCTGATTTATTTTTTTAAAAAAATTGAAGAAGTTTTCAGAAATGGTAATAAGTAAAGAGTTTTCTCTGGTGCATGATTATAATTCAACCAAGCCGTTTAAACTAACTGGAAATCTATGGTATCTAAAAACATTTTTAATCAAATATATAATTTGTTCCCCTTTGGCATGGCCTACTTCACTCCCTAACCAGAATTATCGTCCGCTATTCAAGGGAGGAACTATTAATTTAATATAAAACCCCATGCAGTCATGCAGAGGTTTTGTACAAATAAACTTTTGTAGAGGAATAACTTCATTTTTTAACAAAAGAAAATATTTTTTTAGTTTCAAATAAAACACACCCAAAATACTCCTTCAAATTCACAAAAAATAATTTTATATATATCCAAACGAAAAATAAAACTAAAAAATCCAAAAACTCTCTACACGCGACGATCACTTACCATCTTTGTTCCGACTACTAACTTTAATATTACCATTATTTTTATTATAACTACAACTATTTTGTTGATTATTATTATTATTATTATTATTATTATATAAAGCGAGAACCTTGGACTTGACCACGCCGCAGCTAGTACTGTAGACGTAGAACCCAGGCGCCACCATCATCTTCACGCTCACCGGTTCGACCGGCCGGCCTGAACCGGCGACGTCCTCCATGAAATCGGGTTCGAACCGGGCTCCGGCGGCGACCCGAAGGAGGGGGACGGGAGGGTGGACGGAGCGGGCGAGGAGGTGAACTAGCCACACACCCTTGGCGGCGCCGAAGAAGGCTTGGAGGAGCCCTTCCGGCCATGCACGCTGGCCGGCGCCGGCGGAGCCACCCCAGCCCAGCATCCCCACGATCTCCCCCATTCTCCGATCGCAGAAGCGGCTCAGCCCCTCGCTGTAGTGGCGCGTGCCGCGGCTCAGCACCTCGTCCCAGCCGAGCTCCCGGACCGCCTCGTAGCCCTTCCGGTTGGCCTCGCAGCGGGCTAACGGGTCGAGAGGTTCCGGGTTTAACCCGGTTTCGAAGTCGGAGTAGAAGACGCGGTTGAGGAGGGACTCGAGGGAGAGGAGGAGGGGTTTGGGGGTGGAGGGGCGGAGATGGGAGGAGAGGGATCGGGCGAGAAGGCGTACGGCGGATCGGGAGTCGGAGACGGTGCGGAGGAAGGGGTCGATGGGGAGGGAGCCGATCTGGGTGGGCGATTGAGAGGGCTGGGAGCAGCGGTCGAGGGAGGATTGGAGATCGAGGCAGTGGGATTCGAGGCGATCGATCTTGCGGGAGAGCTGGGAGAGGGAGGACTTGAGGCGGGAGGCCTCGAGGAGGGCCTCATCGCGGCGGCGAGTGGCGTGGAGGAGTTTGCGGGAGAGCTCGGCGGCCGCGAGGCGCCAGTCGTCGGGTTCGGGGCCTGGGGCGGGGGCGGGAGCGGGGGTGCGGCGGGTGAGGGAGTGGAAGAGGGAGCGGAGGAGACGGCTAGGGCTGGAGGCGGTGGGGTCGAGGGGGACGACAGAGATCTTGTCCCGGGAGGAGGGGCGACACTTGTTGCAGGAGACGCCGACGTCGTCGTCTTCGGCGGCGGTGGCGGCGATGATTTTGGATCTGGGGGTCTTCTTAGGCGCCATGGACGAAGGGTGAAGAGGCGTCGGCGTGCGGCCTTCGTCTTCCTTCTCTTCTGGAATCTTTGGAGCAAAATAACATTTAAATACTTTAGAAGGGTGTTTTTGCAAAAAACAAACAAAATTCACAAAAAGGAAAAGAGATTGAGAGAGACTCACTGGAGTGAAGACAGGGGAACGAGGAGGAGTAGAAGAGAGGGACGAGGAGGCGGCGGCCATGGAGGTTCGCTTGGGTTTAGGAGGGTGCTCCATTACTAGTGCGAGCCTTGATTAGATGGTGGAGTTTAAATACATAGTCAAACGGTTTCATCCAGGTACGTTCTCTCTCCTTTAGACTAGCCATTCAATTTTACTTCTTCCAATATATATATATATATATTAGTTTTACGTGACTATTCAAGAATCAAAACACTAGCATAAGTTCAACAAGGAGTCTACATTGTGTTCCCGAACAAATGGATGGAATGAATGTGGTCCTTGAATATTTATGTTGAACCATTCTCACCATTTTCTGGTGTGGGATATAAATGGTTTAGAGATAATCTTTCCCTTAGTTTTTGTTTCATGTAACACTAATCCACTTTGTTATTGACATTGATAGAGAGAAAGGGGTATATAACTAAATTCTTTAAGTCTTGACACCACGAATCACAAAATGTTTGCATGGCCTGGCTGCACCCACCCATCCATCTGTTGTCACTCTCTATAGTCTAAACTGAGACAGACTGGGCATTGATAGAGGCTCATCTACCCTCACCTACAGGATTTATATCTTGGGCCCAGAGACAGAAGTACCAGTAGAGCCAAACTAGACGGACATGTGAACGAAATTAAAGGCTCCAGCCCCAGTGTCCCATCCTTGGGTGGTCCCTTTGACTATGTCTTGGCTTTCCTCCGCTGCTACATTGCGCCAGCTCTGCATGGCTCTCTCTGCCAAGTCTTACTGAGCTTCCTGTATGCTGCCAATCTCTTTGCATGTGTAATAAGCTCCATTTTGGAAGCTTTAGGGGCTGCGGAAAGGGAGTCTACGTCTCTCGTTGGAAACTTGGAATGAGTCAGATGTGGCTAGGGTTATGTGATCCACGGTGACAGAAGAGGGGTGATTGGAATCTTTGGTTTGGCATGCCAGCCAATCTCTCTTGTCTCTAGTACTTAACCAGTGTGTTTCTTCCTCATATCTAGTTCTTTTTTCTTATATATATATATATATATAAATGGTAGTATAAAGTCGTCTAGATTACTATTTATTTAAGGTCGTCTCATTTTAAGACACTTTGAAAGTATTTTTTTCCCAATCCAACCGTATGGATGGAAAGAACATCGAAAATAAGTTAGTATATCCATTTCATATAATTTAGTTACCGTATGATCATTCATTTTAGTTACTGTATGATCATTCATTTTTTGAAGTGAGCGGTAAAGTTGTTGTTGTCATGTGGTCATGGAGTTATTGAAATGCTCTTGTATAAAAAAGCAAGGTAAAGGCTGCATACAATGTAGACCTTCCGACCCTGACCACACATCGCGGAGCTTTGTTACAGACCTGCGCTTTTTTATGATCATTCATTTTAAAGGATGAAATTTTATAGAAATCTTAATTGGTTAAATTTTCACCCTTTAAGATGAATGATCATACGATCACCAAATTATATGCAAATTGACATGCTAACTTATTTTTCAATGTTCTTTTCATCCATACGGTTGAATTTATAAAAAAATACTCTCAAAGTGTCTTAAAATTAGGCGACCATATATGAATAATAATCCGACCACCTGCATAGTAATATATATATATATATATATATATATATATATATATATATATATATAACAATGTTACAATGCTGCCGGCCCATTATAACACCCTGTACACATGGGGTGTTGTTTTGTTTGTGTGTATTGTTGTTGTGTACAGGGTGTTATAATGGGCCGACCGCAATTGCGGCCGGCCTCATTGTAACAGATCTGTATATATATATATATATATATATATATATATATACTTGAATTGTAGTCAAGATAAGATTGTGGATAAATAATTAAAACATTAGAACTAATTGAATTGGTATTCAACATTTATTGTTCTCATTGATTGAGCCGGTTGTTACAAACTTACAATGGATTTATACAACGGTCATAAGGCAATGATGATGTTTCAACCTACCTCGTTTTTTAGAGGAGATGATTTAAATTTATATGTTGGAAGTAATAAATAGGATGGGAAAAGTTGGTTAACTACAGAGGGAAAAGAATCTGATATGCATTCTCAAATAGATTGGGCTAGCTAGGCTCAATGCAAGGGTGATCTAAATTTCTTATGCTTAAGCACAAACTTAAATATATATATATATATAATTTATTGAAACAGGTTTTGAGTTGGAAGTGCTTGTTTTTCAAAAAATAAATTAAATTCACTCGGGCCCAGCTCAGGTCAGATCGTGTCAAAAGCTTTGAAATCATCTAGATAGTTCTGATGCAATTGTCCTATGAGAGATAGCTTATATGATTGGATGTTGAATGGATTTGGCTGAGTTTGTGAGTGCTAACCTCTTGCAAAGATCACTGCACCATCCGTTGAATGTCCTGCAAAAGCATAGCAGAAGATGTTTTTGAATTATTTTAATGTTATGGATAATGAAATAATAATAATAATAATAATGTAAATTTCATTTAGGAAGATTCTAACAAACTACTAATAGTTATCTAGCTCAAAACACTTGACCATCCAGTTACCGCTAATATCCAAATCACTCCAGTTCTGATAATGATACCATTCTTTGGAAAGACAAGTGGCGGGAGGGATACTCACTGGGAAATATCTACCCAGGTTTATACGAATTATCCAGATCAAAACACTTGACCATCTAGGAGGCAAGAATTAGGCTTCAAAGGGGCATCCCACTTCTTAAACTGCCCCCCCTAATAGCGAGTGAAGGAGAGGGCCTTCACATGATAACCCAGGTACTCACCAATCGGGACACAATCCCTGATGCGCACGACACTGAGGAATTGGCTCTCACAAATAACAAAATTTTCATAGTCAAATCTTTCTAACGCTTCAGAATTGATGGGGCCATCAGAAGCGACCTAAAAACTGTTTTTTGTAAGCAACCCTGCTCCCTTAAGACAAAATTATTTACATGGCTGGCAAGGGAGAATCAAATCCTCACACTCGACAACCTACACAAAAGGAGGTGTAGAGGTGATCGCACTCAATGTTGTTTATGCGAGATCGATGAGGAATCAGCCCATTATATCCTACTCTCATGTCCATATGTGAGCCACGTCTGGAATCATTCCAGGACCTTGTTTGGGGCACAAACAGGATGGGCAGATCTTCGGACCCTATGGGGAATTAGGGACACCTCCACAGTGGTAGACATTACCTTAGGATAAGGTTGGGATATCGCTATAATGACAATCACCTGGAGTATTTAGGGGGAGAGAAACAAACAATGTTTTCGAGATAAACAACGCGTTTTCTTAAGAATTATACATGATATTTCATTCCTCATAATTTATTGGTTGGAAGCAACGCCAATGGCGAAACGAACAAAGCTGGAGGCGGCAACGAACCTGGAAAATAGTAGCCTGAAATTTACTTCCACCATGCCAGGAAGGGTTGAAGAGGGAGAGGAATCTCCGGGGAGGATACAGGACAAGCATGAGCAAAAGGAAGATCGAGATATTAGCTGTTGTTAGGAAGATCGGACTATCACAATTCTGTATATTTTTTTTTGTACTGACTAAGCAATGTAACAAACTCTATTATCATACATAAATAAAATGTGGTTTATCCACTTCTTAAAAAAACAATAATTTCAAATAATAATAATAATTTAATTTAGGAAGATTCTAACAAACTGCTAATGATAGCAGCTAACCAAGATCTAAATTTTAGGGCTCCGAGTTTATTTACTATCAACCCAGCCAAGGCCCATAGAAAGTATTTTAAGGGCCATTACAATGGCATGAAGAAACGAGTAGTAAGCCCCTCCTTCCCCAATTCACTCTTTTGCTAACCACATCGCAATCCAAGAACCCATCGGGGATTCGTGGCGTCGGCCATCTCCGGCGATGGCGTGCGTCTACATCCCGGTGCAGAACTCCGAGGAGGAAGTGCGCGTTGCTCTCGACCAACTCCCCCGCGACGCCTCCGACATCCTCGATATCCTTAAGGCCGAGCAGGCTCCCCTCGATCTCTGGCTCATCATCGCGGTTCGTCTCCTTTCACTTTAATATACTTTATTTCTGTTTCAATCGATCAAACCTCACGTTTTTTGGCTTCTTTTATATACTCGCTCGGTTGCTTTTGCGGAAACCCGAATTGGTACCCATTGTCGGGGAGTTTTATCTGATGATTGATATGTGTTATTTTGATTTCAGAGAGAATACTTTAAGCAAGGGAAAGTTGAACAATTTCGGCAGATTTTGGAGGAAGGGTCTAGTCCTGGTATGATTGTTTTCTTGATTTGGTGTCTGGTTTC
The DNA here is from genome assembly GCA_026586065.1 of Dioscorea zingiberensis. Classification (NCBI taxonomy): domain Eukaryota; kingdom Viridiplantae; phylum Streptophyta; class Magnoliopsida; order Dioscoreales; family Dioscoreaceae; genus Dioscorea; species Dioscorea zingiberensis. The sequence continues at coordinate 4,009,484 of CM048822.1, read as the reverse complement.
CTCTGGATGTTAACTGTATTTTTCTCAAGTTAAAAAGAGGTTCTTTCTTTTAGATGGTGTTCACAATTTCACTGTTTGAGTTAGGGTTATTTGCTCTCCTTGAATCAATTTGGAGTGCACCTTTCTGCAGAAATTGATGAATACTATGCTGATGTTAAATATGAACGGATTGCCATCCTGAATGCCCTGGGAGCCTACCATACTTATCTGGGAAAGATTGAGACAAACAGCAGAGCGAAGGACGATCATTTTGCTGCAGCAACTGACTGTTACAACAGAGCAGCAAGAATTGACCCTTATGAGCCTTCTACATGGATTGGAAAAGGTTGGCATTGGATTCTTGATTCTATTTTTATTTGTGTTTTCGGATTTCATTAGGACAGTGGAACACTGCTTAGTCCTTGTGTCTTGCTTACTATTAGATTTGCAACCACTCATAATAATTAAAAGCATGAATACCACACAGAATTGTCATTTTCAAGATTCTAGTCCTTTTGAGTTATTTGCAAACTCTTTCTAGGTCTTGCAGGACACGTATGCTGTTATTTTAGTGGTTTTATTCCTTCGAACTAAACTTTTCCTTGAACATGGTGAACAACTGCACTATGGATATTGACATATGGTCCCCTTGAGTGCCATTTTTTTTAGCTTATTGGCTTTAGTAGATGATCCCTTGATTTTGTTAGAGCTTTTAGAATTTCATCAGCTTACTAAGGAAGATCATACATTAATGGAAGCATTGCTTGAATTGGCTTGGATGACAAGGTTCTTGTACTTAAAGTTTAAGAAACCTAGAGGCAAGGATGATAGGTATAGATTTTGATGGAATTTTGAGGGGAACAAAGCCACTTTGTTATATTTAAGAAAATGACTTGATATGTGGATGGGGTTGTTATTATGCTTACTTGTTTACTTTGCCTACATTTTCCTTATCATTTTGACAATTATGTTTGATTATGTTACTTTATTCTTTTGCTTATTGGTTTATATGCTGCATTCTATACATATTTAGTCTTGTGTAAAGTATATCTAGCAATAGATGCCTGTCATTTGTTGGGTATGAGTTTATATTTTTAGAAGTTCTGCAAATCATTGATTTGATAGATACTGTAGGTTAGAAGTGAATTACCTACTCTTGCTCCTCAATAAACTTTCCTTTTTGTATAGGTCAACTTTGTGTTGCCAGGGGTGAACTAAACAAAGCATCTGATAACTTTAAAATTGTATTGGATACTGATCCTAATAGTGTGCCTGCTCTTGTTGCAAAGGTAATTGAAAGGCATTAATTTCATCTCCACTCCTGCAAAGCTTGCTTCATTTCTCTTGCTGACTTCTCTCTGCCCAAGTTTATTTCATTTCTCATAGTGCTTGACTGCCATATCTATAAGAAGTCTACTATCTATTTGGTTTTTTTGTATTATTGATACCATGTTAAGGTAAACTTTTGCACTATGACATCTCTCAATAGTATTAGAATATTATATACTTGTTCAAGTTGTTTGGAGTTTGTCTTGTTGCTTGTTATTTTTCATTAGTCTCTTCTTTTGGTTCCAGTTGCAACTTCTCTTATAGATATGTGCAAGTATTACGTCTCCGTTTTTTGGCCTCTATTTTCAGCCAAAGCTACCCCAACATGGACTATGTAGAACTTGATTAAAACCTGTTCATGCTTATTGAGTATTTTAATTTTGCTGTTATCCGTGGTTTGTAAGATATTCTTATGTTGTATTCTGAGTATAGGGATTTAAAAGAAGTATTGTCATTGCGATGAATGTATACCATCTTTCTTCATTTAGCTCACCACATTCCAAAAGTTTGTGATCATATCAGGTTTAATTGTCTTAATGGCTCATTCTAATGTTTTTAGAAATCCAGGCACAGACATGAAAAAGCATTGCTCTTATGTAGTTCCTCCAAAGAAAACTCATAGGCCTGCTTGTCATTCCCACCTTAGTGAATATGTGCAAGCTACCTCTGAAGTGCCTACAATCACCCTTCTAGCATTTGCATTGTCATTTGGGAAGTGTCACTGCATGAGTTTGAAAAATCAGGAACTTTGTGGACCTGGTCCAAGTAATATTCCACTCGTGCTTTGTGTGAACCAAGAATGATCATAACTGGCTGTCTGAACTCAGTTTGGTTTAAAGATGAGTTGTAAGGAATATTTGATGTTGCTTCTGCTTTGAAGCTAAAGCATTAAATTTGCTCTTTAGACTGTAAAGCATATAGTGGCAATTGAATGCATATAATTATAAAGCTCAAAATTCTTTTATGTTTCCATTGCTGGTTTTTAGTGTTGGATTTTCATGGCTTTCTTTACACTTCATATGTTGTTTCATTGCAGGCCTGCATTGAGTTTAACAATGGGGAAAATGAAGATCAGTTCAAGAAAGCTTCTGAGTCATATAAGAGCTCTTTAGAATTATTTAAGGTTTGAAAATTTTTGACACTTCCATTGTTGTTGGGAAATCCTTGATTTTATTTGGTTGGAGTTGTTATTGCTATAGCCATTCTTCTGTATTTGAAATTTTTAAATTGCGGTTCTAATCTTTCGCTCGAGTAATCATTCTCAACCATGGCCAGAAAGCATTGCAAATCTTTCCTGGGTGTCCTGCAGCAGTGAGACTTGGTATTGGTCTTAGCCGCTACAGGTTAGGCCAGTTTGAAAAAGCGCGGCAAGCTTTTGAGCGAGTTCTACAGGCATGTCAATCTGTAATTATCATTTACTAACGTCCTATATCTCTGGCACTTGTCATACTGAGCAAGGTTGTTGCTTATTACAACTATAGTTAGATCCAGAAAATGTTGAAGCTTTGGTGGCTCTTGGAATCATGGACTTACAATCAAGTGAAGGCAAGTAATGTGTTTTTCTTACAAATATGATTCTTATCTTCTTTCCATTCTTCAAACAGTTCTGCTTTTCATTATCATGCTAATTTTGTTTAATTTTAATCTGTGTAGTTCATGGGATTTGGAAAGGAATGGAAAAAATGCAAAGAGCTTTTGAGATATATCCTTACTGTGCTATGGCCTTGAACTATTTGGCAAATCACTTTTTCTTTACTGGTCAGCATTTTCTGGTGGAGCAGTTAACTGAGACTGCTCTTGCTGTAAGCAACCATAAGTTGATGAAAGCACATTCCTACTACAACCTTGCAAGGTCATATCATAGCAAGGTGTGACAGGACATCTATTTTCTTCATCAGTTCCAAATTTGTATCTTCATTTTCCTTTCTTGAAAATTTAAAAATCTTGTTTTGTTTTGCTACCAAACATTCTTATCATCATAACTCATGAATCCAGGGAGATTTTGAAAAAGCTGCACGATATTATATGGCATCTGTCAAGGAAATCAACAGGCCTCAAGATTTTGTTCTGCCTTATTATGGTACATGTTTGCCCTATTCCACTGTTGTCTTGCATATTCAATATTTTCGTTTTGGTTTGTCTAGATTTTCTATGCATTTCAATTTTATTTTTTGTATTTTGAAGTCATTTTTATCTTTTTGAATATTCTTACTACCACCCCACCCCAACTCTCATCCACCTTAAAAATAGATGAACTCTTACAGGCATTTCCATCCTCTTGTTCCAATTTTGGTGTTTTGTTTGGGTACTCATACATAGATAATGTGCACATACCAGACACATCCATGTATTTATATAAACATGCACATGCAAGCACACATTTGTATTTATGTATACATGTAGGTTTTTGTGCATGCATGTGTGTTGTATCTGTTAAATCTGCTTAACACTACAGAATGTAACATAATATTCGTGTAGAGTGTATCCCATCTGTCTCACTCAGTTTTGGTTTTCCTTTATTTTAAGTTAATGACTGAAATTGTTGTCCTTTTCTTTTATCATCGAAGTAGGAAAATAAAGCAAATGCACTCTGCATGGCATCACTCTTATTAGGACCTCACTATTGCTTGACAGTGCTAAAAATTTAGGAGATGCCATATCCTTTCAGTTGTACTCTGGGTCATCTTGGATATATTCTGTGTGGTCCAGTGGCTCTAAGGTCATTTATTGCACAGCTGCTAGGTTTCTTTTAGGTTTCTCACATATATGTTCCTCAAAAGTTCATATTTGCATATTTGTTCCTCTATTGCAAATCAGGTGTTTGTTGCAAACTTTTGTTGCTGTCTCTTGCCATTAATGATTAAAACATGTTAGTTTAACTGTGATTATCTGACCCACTTGTGTAACTTAAATTTGGAATTTACTTTTTGAAAGTTTTAGCACATGTACTTCACCTATCTGGATGGGAACAGTTCACTATTTAGTTTCAGACAGAAGTCTGGTATAGGTTTAAGTTTGCAATAGTCTTGATTTTTTAGGGATATACTGCCGACCCTTCCCCGGACCTTACGCATAACGGGAGCTTTATAGCACCAGGCTGCCCTTTTTTTTATACTGCCAATTTACATTTTTAGAACGACAAATCATAAATGTGCAACTATACACATGCATAAAATCATTTTCTTTCATTTTTTGTTCTATAATTTTCATTATTATTATTATTATTATTATTATTATTTTCAAACAGTGATGTACACATTCTATTGCTTTAATTCATCTTGAGATCAAACTTTTTTTTCTTCTTTCAAGTTATCTTTTTGACTGGTTAATCATGATTTCATCTAATTGCATAAGACAGGACTTGGGCAAGTCCAGTTGAAGTTGGGTGATCTTAGAAGCTCTCTTTCAAGCTTTGAAAAGGTCTTGGAGATTCACCCTGAAAACTGCGATAGTCTAAAAGTGGGTAATATCTATTAATGGCAACATTATTTAACTTCTGTGATTTCTGAATCAATATTCATATTAATGATTTGGCTTCTCTATAAAAGGCTGTTGGGCACATTTATGTTCAGCTTGGTCAAAATGATAAGGCCTTGGAGACCTTCCGCAAAGCTGCACGGATTGATCCGAAAGATGCTCAGGTAATTTGGACTCCTTTTTGTTCCTCTGTTGTGGATCATATTGGACTGATTTTCATGAAGAGGATTCAGATGGATGGAAGGGCCAAAATTGTTACTTCTTGTAGTGGAGCATAGAGGTCCTTAGCATATCATGTGAAAATTAATCATGCTTCTACTGACAGAGAACATGAGCTGTACATTTTTTCATAAATGGAGTTCTTTATAGCTTTTAAGGCTATACTTAAGTCTATTGAAGAACTTTGTTAGTTGGGAATGAGCACATTGAGCATTTTGTAATCTGTGAACTAGTGTAAACTACATGGTGTTTGATTGAGGTATTTATGTTTGGTAGAATTTCCTGTTGTGCCGGATATATTGTACCTGCTTAACATAAGCAGGTACCTGTTTGAATTTGCTTATGCAGTATTCTCTGTTTGAAGGCGTCAAGAAGGATGTTGTAACTGTTTTGAAATGTGAAGCCCATTATTTATCAAAAATTGTCTGTCAATTTCTTTCTTCTACTTTCCAGAGTTATTCCAAATTTCTATTTATTTTGATCATAGCTTGCTTCAGGCATTTATGGAGCTAGGTGAGTTGCTTATATCATCAGATGCAGTGGCTGCTTTAGATGCACTCAAAACTGTAAGTCTTTCTTCAAGTTTATTGACAGTATTATTGAATTTCCTCTATTAGATAAATAATTTGTTAACCTTCCTAAAGCTCTAGTTCTCACTTCCGGCAGCTACAATCACTCCCTATGGTCTTGTTTCATACATAGTCTTTCAACACTTGATTCAATGGTATCAAGGTCCTTCTGGTTTGATGCTTCGATTAGCACTTCTATGTATTAATGGTTGTCTTGCGTACCTGTGCTTGTCTTGTGATACAATATTTGTTCAAATTATCAGCCCATGAATTTTATTTGTGTGGGCCCATGTCAGACATGCTATATTAAACTCACATGTACTTTTGTTAATATAGGAAGTGAAATTTTTTTATCATATATATATATAGCAAGTGAGATTTTTACAAGGTGAAAAATTCTCGAGACATTCCATTCTTAGATTGCAAATAGTTATTTTGTCTTAAGCACATTATAATTAGCTTAACTACTTGACTGTATCTAAATAGAGGAGAAGAATGTTGTCTGCCAGGTTGAGGAGTGAAATATAGTGCACCTCAGATCACATTATGAATAATTTTTTCCATATGAAATTGATATCATCTTTGTGAATGTTGGGAGGTGATGTATGCATGTCTGTTCAGACAATTGTTCTCTGTATTAGATTCTGCTGGTTTGTACAGTAGGAAAAATGGATTATTGCGGAGGTTAATATGTAGTTAAGGGCGTTAATGGTTTGTTTTTCCCTTGGTTAACCTTACTCTTTTTAGATGTATATCATTATGTATTTCTCTTGATTCTTAAATTTGAAAATAAATAAATAAATGGTGCTTTTGCACTTTAGTAATGTCGTTGTAATGTACTTAAAGGTTATGCTTCATTGGATTCTTTTGCAGTTCACCTTTCTTAGTCTTTTATGTGATGCTGCTTTGCACCTTGCTTCTGTTTTTGTGCACATTTTTTTCTGTTCCAATGGAACACAAAAATGTCTTAATTTTCTCCCCATTTTTAGTGCCTCTGGGTTTGTTCCTCTGGGAAAAGGTTGTGTCTGGTAATCAAGTATACACTATTATACCTACAAACTAGTTAATCATACATACTTATTGTATTTCCTTAACCTTCCTATTAAACTGCAAGAATTTTAGCGGGATATGTTGTTGTCTACTTTCAAAGAACTCTTTTATTCTACCACTATTGTATTTTATTACCACATGTACTATTAAATTTTGTTTTTCAGAAGACCTTGCCCATTTCTTCTAACTTGTTTTCATAACAGGCTCGTACACTGATTAAGAAAGGAGAAGAACAAGTACCTGTTGAATTACTCAATAATATAGGTGTTCTTTACTTTGAAAGAGGAGAATTTGAGGTTTGTAGATTTTTCATTAAAAGATGACACTTGGTTTTAGTCTTACTTTGGTAGACATTTTACTTTCTTCGTAGGTTTCTCTGGGAACTTCTTTTATTATTTAAGTGCTTCTCTCTACACACTAAATAGCTTATTGAACTTGTCTTGTATGCTTTTTGTCAGTTTGCTGAGCAAACTTTCAAGGAGGCTTTAGGAGAAGGTATCTGGTTCTCTCTTCTGGACGGACAGAGTTCCATTGTGGATTCTAGTGCCTACTCTGTCCAGTACAAGGATTTTACACTATTCCATCAGCTTGAAGAAAAAGGTACATCATTGGATCTTCCCTGGGACAAAGTCACAACTATGTTTAACTATGCCAGGTTATTTGAGCAACTTCATGATTCTGAGAAAGCAAGTATTTTGTACAGGCTGATCCTGTTCAAGGTTTAGCTCTTCCCTCTTCCCTCACTATTTGCATTTATCTGTGTTGGTATTCTATCAAAACAATGGCCAACCGAAACATGCTCTTCTATGTGGCATATTGCTTAGATATAAAAAGCGTCATGCTCTTTAACATTGTTTGGAAACCTTGTAAAACATTGATGCCCATATTCGCAATCTGTATGTTGAGATTGTAGATCATGATATAGCAGTGTTGGCTAAATTAAGAACAGAAGTGATGAAGATGCCTATGATGAATGAGCATTTTCAGTTTTCTTGGTGCTTCTCTCAGTTTCAAAGGAATTTCATTGTAGTTTTAGGAAGTAATACCTTATGGAAAATCAATTTCAATTCTCTCTATGGTCAGTAATTGGACTCTTAACTGGTTTTTATAGTATCTCTATGACTCGATTACATAAACAGCTAATTAGCATTCTTGAAAGATGTTGTTTTCTTGGTGATAAATTTAGCTTTGGCATGTCAGGGCCTATATCTGGGTAATGGAACTTATCCATTTAACATAATCCATTACGATAAGGACACACACACACACACACACACACACACACACACACACTATTATATTCATGCATCAGTGAAGACTATTAGTAGGGCCTGTTTTTGTGTGTGTTCGCATCTATGGTTCCATCTTTTGGGTTATGGAACTTGTCCATTAAAAATAATCAGAGGCTGTTTCCTTATAATTTTATGGGAGATATCTTTATATGGTAGACGTTAAACAATTTTCATGAATGGTTTGTTCTGAAATATGCTGTTCTCTTTTGACCAATTAGTAGAACCTGGCTTTCAAGACATTGCTCGTTGTTTACGTTAATTTATGTGCATATCTGTTCACTCCTGATTTTTCAATATTTTCTCACAGTATCCAGAATATATTGATGCTTATCTGAGACTTGCTGCCATGGCCAAAGCCCGAAATAATATACAATTAAGCATTGATTTGGTATAGCTCCAAATCTTTACATGCTAGCATTTAGCAAATTGAGGCTTTGCTGACTTGCACTATATCTATTACTTTGTCTTGTTGTAGATAGGAGAGGCTCTTAAACTTGATGACAAATGCCCCAATGCTCTTTCCATGCTTGGTAGTTTGGAGCTCAAAAGTGATGACTGGGTTAAAGCAAAAGACACCTTCCGTGCTGCCAAAGATGCTACTGATGGCAAAGATTCGTATGCCACACTTTCTTTGGTACATATGACCTGATTGTCACATCTTGTTTATATAGATTTATGTTGTTAGTTACTATTACATTGAACTGTGTATATATGTCTGATGTGTATATTGTATTTGCATTCTTACCTTGTAATATTTGTCATTCTCCAATGAGTAGTCACAGCCTCCATGTTCTGTCTTTGGTTTGGTAGGGGAACTGGAACTACTATGCAGCCATACGCTCTGAGAAAAGAGGCGCAAAATTGGAGGCTACACACCTTGAAAAAGCTAAGGAGCTTTACACCAAAGTATGCTAACATTCTAAAATGTCTTTGAACATGAAGTTTGCTAGTGATTCTCTCTCTTGTAATGTCTGTTTTAAATAATTCTACCTTGAAGAACTGCACAAGTTTAGATATCCAAGCTGTTATACATAAGAGGGTATTTTGCAAAATTTCCGGCATCACTCTCTTAGTCTCTTTAGGTCATTAAAGTTCAAAGTTCGAAATAAAGTCATCTGTCCCTGGCTTTTAAGTTTAGAATATAATGAGCTGAAACTGCTGTTGTAGCTAGTAAACTTATGTTTTTTTTTTCTTTTTCTGATTTGGATGGCCTTGGATGTTTGATAAAGTAGCTCATTTGCACTTGTGTGGGGATTTGAGGTGTCTAACCTGCCTTTGCTTGCAAGCCGTGAGGCTGCTAATTAATCCTCAATTCCTCATGCCCTGGACTGGCAGGATGGATATGCGTTGGGCTGCTCTAGAAGGAAAAATGTAAAGTTTTAATTGCGGTTTGATGGTAGTTCAGTCTGTTGAAGGTCATGTTTAGGAGAATAACTTGAAACGTGTGAGTTGACAATACCTGAATAGTTCCAATTTGTTCGAGTTATGTAGATTTTTGTCTTGAATTTTTGTAGACTTTCACAGGGTTTAAGTATTTTTTTTTTCATTTCTGAACAGGGTTTTTTATGTTTCTCACCAGCATTTAGATGCAATCAAACACAGTGTTTCTATTTTTGTAGCCTTTCTCAATTACTCTTGACGGATGATCAATCTTGCCAGCATATCAGGCTTTCAACATTTTTCAAGTTTTTAACTGGTTTCCGCACTTGGATGAAACTCGTTTTGTTATAGTAGATTGGCATCCTAATAATGGTGAACTAAAGTCAATATTAACAGTTCTTTAATGTTTAAACCTTCGATTGCATATAGGTTCTGATGCTACGCCCTGGAAACTTGTATGCTGCAAATGGTGCTGGCATTGTGTTGGCTGAGAAAGGTCAATTTGATGTCTCGAAGGACATATTTACACAGGTTGGTTCTTTGCAAATTTATATCTTGATGTTATCATGCTTTTCTCTCTAAGTTGCATTTATTGCTTGAAGTATAGGTTCAAGAAGCAGCATCTGGAAGTATATTTGTTCAAATGCCAGACGTATGGATAAATCTGGCTCACGTTTACTTCGCCCAAGGCCATTTTGCATTGGCTGTGAAAATGGCAAGTAACCATGTTTCTTCTCTTAACCTATTGAAAAGTTTGCTTTACAGATCTTGACTCTTGTTATTTTGCAGTACCAAAATTCCTTGCGGAAGTTCTATTATAACACAGATACACAAGTCCTTCTATATCTAGCACGCACTCACTATGAGGCTGAACAGTGGCAAGAATGCAAGAAGACTTTACTTAGAGCAATTCACTTGGCACCCTCAAATTATACACTTAGGTTCGATGCTGGAGTTGCAATGCAAAAGTTTTCTGCGTCAACATTACAGAAAACAAAAAGAACGGCTGATGAGGTAAGAAGAATATCCCTGGTTCTTTATGAAAGTCTTTCAAAGCATCTTTTTGGTTGTGATTCTAGAATATCTATAATTGAGAAGCTGGCAAATTATCTTTATGGGTGGTTGCTACTTAGAAAACTATTATCATTCTTGATAAAGATGTTTGTTTGATCTCTTTCATCTTTTTTGGCGATTGATTTCCTGGTATTGTCTCTTTTCTTTCTTCGTTTTGCACACCATTCTTTGTTTTCCTTATTGTAGGTACGCTCCACGGTATCAGAATTGAAAAATGCTGTTCGTGTCTTCAGTCAGTTGTCTGCAGCATGCAGCTCTCATGCTCATGGGTTTGATGAGAAAAAGATTGAGACCCATGTTGGTTATTGCAAGCATTTGCTGGATGCTGCTAAAGTTCATTGTGAAGCAGCTGAGCGTGATGAACAGCAGAACCGTCAAAAACTAGAACTTGCCCGTCAGGTATCATTGGCTGAGGAAGCTCGCCGTAAGGCTGAAGAACACAAAAAGTTTCAGGTGAGTGGTATACCACTTGCTGTTCTTCTGCAGCTAGGTTTCAATGGTAGGTTTAATTTTGTGGATCCTGACTGATCCTTGATTCTGTAATTTTGTGGAATATAGATGGAACGCAGAAGGCAAGAGGCTGATCTCAAACAAGTAATGCAACAGGAGGAACACTTTGAGCGCATTAAGGTAAAAAATCTTACCTGAATGAAAAGAAACATTGAGGTTGTCAAATGTGGCTATTAATGTTTTTAATAGTTAGATAACAGAATCACAACATAAGTAGCTTGTTTGCCCATATACATAAATTTGTTGGTCTTGTCACATGGGGTGTTCTGCAATAGGAAATAGTGCTTTTACATTCGCAGCGGTATCAATGTGAGATTTTTTTGTTTACACAGAAGGACCATATAATCTAATCACTTGCATGCCTATATTTGGACACATTAAAATCTGTATAAGCAAATGCTGATAATGGTTTGGTAGCCTACCAACCTTCACAAGAAAATTGGTAACTCATTCCCTTTGAGGGTTCAAACTATGCCTATGGTGTACTTTTAGTTGCTTGTTTGCATTTAAAAAAAAAAAGGTAATGGTTTGGTAGCCTGAGTGTTGTAAATCTGATAGAATAATGTTTTGTGTGATTTTATTTTGACATTTGAAGCTGATACACTTTATTTAGGACCAAACATTCCTACCTTTTGGTCTTACAACTGGTTGCGTTGTTTGTAGCCTTGATTAGTGCATCCTTCCTAAATTAGCCATTTTTGATTACCTGAAACTTCAGGAACTTTGGAAAAGTTCAAGCAACAATACTGGCAATAAGAGGAGAGAGAGGGCATTGGGTGATGATGAAGAGGGAGGAAATGGTGACAGGAAGAGGAGGAGAGGTGGTGGGAAAAGGAGGAAGAAGGATAAGAAGTCTTCACGCTATGAATATGAGGAAGATGGTGAGATGGAGGATGAGCCTGAAAAAGAGGAAGAAGAAGATACACATGTGAATGGTCGGGATGATGATGGAGCAGTCAGGACACAAGATCACCTTATGGCTGCTGGTCTTGAAGATTCTGATGCCGAAGATGACATGGTACACCAGTTCTTGCTATCTTCTTTATTTCAAAATCAATTCTATGTTTATCTGATGGTCTTAGCGCAATGCTTCATTTTAAAGGGTGTATGGCCAATGATTCTTCTTTTACCTTCCTTTTGCCAGGCTGCTCCTTCAAATCGAAAACGACGAGCCTGGTCGTCTGATGATGATAATGATGATTCGCCAGCAGGAAAACATCCTGATTCAAGCCCAGCAGGTCGCAGGGAAGATTCAGTAGGAAGTGATCTGGATGGAGCTAGAGAAACCGAGGCAAGAGATGAGATAATAAACCAACCAAACATGGAGGCTGGTGATGAGGATGATGACTAAAGCTGTTTATACAAGGGTGAGATACTGTTTATAAGTGACTTTCTTGACTATTTGTGTGTTACAAAATTCAAGAAGGAAGCAAGTTGTACTTTAAGATAGTTAAGTGGTAATTCACTTCCTGATCTAGGGATTATTCAGAGGCAAAGTGAAGTCTTTCCTTTGATTCTTTGGTGTATTTTTTTTCTCTTTTTTTTCTCTTCCCTCATAATATTGTCTGGAAGAGAAAGGATGAACTGGTCTAGAAGTAGATGCATGTCCTAAGTAAGAGGAATGATATTTGTTAAGAAAAAAAAGAAAAATCAAATAGATTTTCTGCTTTATTGATGGTCAGTGTTATTATTATTATTATAACATCATACTTTCCTTAGTTTATTAGATAAACCTGTTTTGTATCCTCCGTCTTATTCTTTTGGGTGATATGGACGGATAGCTACAGCGGAGGATTTTTCTGTGAGTATTATGAGTAAATTGAGTACTTGCTGATGGATGGCCTCTCAGTTTGATAGAAAATTATGTGTTACAAGTCTATAGTTTTATGGCAGAGAATGACAGACGAGACGAGACGAGACCTCCTTGGAATTTTGTTTTATTATTTATACGAGTGAAAGCAGCACAGCACCTATTGTCCATAGAATACGTTTTCAAAAACCATTACTGACTCATCTTTTTGTTGTTTGTCTTTTTTGGACATGTCAAACAATATTACATCACACCTATGTTTTTTTAATCGACTTATGAACAGAGCTGGTAACATTGATATATCTATCATACATCCCTGTTGATGTCATTGCGCACGTCTGTTCATTCTTAGTCTTTCCATTTCCCTTCCATCCGGAACACACTTCCCATAAACACTAAACACAAACAAACAAACATGAAATATTAGCAAACAATCCATCCCAAACAGCTAGGACTGGATTCTGTGGCCCATGATGTCCTTCAAGAACCCAAGCGCCGCCACGCTCTCCTCCACAAGCCGCTCCTCCGCATCGCTCCTGAGAAGAGGCGCGAACAGCAACCAGAATGAGGTGACAAGCATGAACACCATAGTCAAAGCCCCGGAAACCACAGGAGTCAACCTCACCCCGGTCAACCCCTTCACCCACTTCTCCCCCACCAAGCACACCCCATGCAACAAAAAGTAGCAAGTCGCCTCCCACGTCGGCGCTTCACTAGTGAAGTAATAAGCCATAAGTTCGTGCATAACCCCAGACACGAGGAACGTGGCCAGAACTCCGGCAGCCACTCCGAAGCGAGCGCGCACTGGGTTGTACACTGTCGGGCGGAGAATGGACGTGACCATGAGGTTCCAGCGCCGGCCCCAGTAGTCTTCCAGCGAAGTAGCGCCAAACGGAGAGTTGAACTGTGGCTCTAAATCGAGACCGATGACTGCTCCACCGAAGAAGGCGGCGATAGATAGGATGACCTCTAAGGCGATGGACATGTGGGTGAAATAGACGAAGAGGAGGAGATAAGGGTGCATGATGGGCTTGTAGGCGTAGAGAGAGATGAGGCCGGAGAGGAAGATGGTCTTGATGGTGATGCCTAGGAGGAGAGAACGGAGATTGAGTGGAGGGAAAGGAGAAGACTTGTCACGGAGTTTGATGGGGAGAGAAGAGATGGTGATGAAGGTGGGGAGGGGGAGGGATGGGTGGAGAGGGCCATGACCGAAGGAGAGGAGGAGGAGCTTGAAGAGGGATAGCCATGTCAGGAAGAAGAAGAAGATGGCACGGAGTTGGATGGAGGAGAAGGACCAGGGGAGGAGGGGGAGGAGGGATAGCACGGGGAGGAGGGCGGCGAGACGGAAGCGGCCGGGCGGAAGCTTGGAGGAGATGAAGCGGGCGTAGGTCATGGATGTTGTGATCCAGAGGAGGAGTTTGATGAAGTTGTTCATTTCTCCGTTCATGGTGCAGTGCTTGTTTGTTGGATGATGCTGTTAATTGGTTTATTCATTAGATTAGCATGCAGTGAGAGGGTTTTTATGGGTGTTTATGGGGGGGGATTTGGTTTATTTTCTTTGTGTTTGACCTGGTTAATTATTTGGTTTATTATTATTATTTTTTTTAATTCATGAGATTTTGTTCTTGATGTGAGAAGACGACGGGATCAGATAGAGGATTGGTACGTTGTCTTATCAAGAATTGACATTGAGAGGGAGGCTCTGCACTTTTTCTCTTTCGTTGAGGTTCTGTGTTTGAGATGCATGACCTACATGGCTGCATCATGTCACAAATGAAATTCTCTTGTTTGATGTACTTTAATTTAATTATCTTCTTGTTTAAGAACATGCTTTTATTTTTCCCTTGGCCTATTGATACCGGATCCCTTGTGTAGGGTTTTATTAGTTGGGATAAACCGGGTTCAAACCCTCACGATCATAAGGTGAGGGCATGTGCGTAGGGAGTTGCGCGGGTTACCCGCCCTTGACTTTCGGGTGGTGCTTGTCGCCTTTGTCACCCAAAAAATAAATAAATAAAAAAATAAGGAAGGTGTTATGCTCAAGATTGACTTTGAAGATACATTTGATACAATAGACTTGAGATTTTTTTTGCTCGATGTCCTTGAAGCAAAAGACTTTGGGCACAAAATGGATCATATGGATCAATCATTCTATACTCATCCAAGTCTAAACTACTGATTAATGGGAAGCTCGGAGGACATGTCAGATATAAGAGAGGTTTGATCAGGCAAGGCGATCCACTCTCCACTCTCATTTTTGTCATAGCAGCGAATGTTTTCAATATCATGCTAACCAAAGCAACCAAAGGAAACATCTACAACTGTATCCAGCATGGCAAACAAGATGAGGACGAGATAACCTTGCTTCAATACACCGACGACCTTCTAGTCTTTTGCTTAGGCGAAGTGAGCCATTTGAGAACGTTAAAACTCATCTTCTATTTGTATGAAGGTTTCTCGTTTCTTCGCATAAATTACTCCAAAAGCTCTCCTTGATCCCATTCATAATGGAAACTTCTCGGACAAAGGCTATGGCTAACACAATCAACTGCCAGGTAGGAAAATTGTCTATTAACTATCTGGGCATCCCGATATCAGGAATGAAGCCCAAGTGCCAAGAATGTTCCCAGCTCATAGAGAAAATAGAATTAGCACTTGGAAGGGTCGCCTATTATCCATAACTAGTCGAAGAATTACCCTCATTAACTCAATTATTTCAGTCATCCCAAACTAATGGCTTGCAATCTACAAACTGTCGAAATGGGTATTAAGGTGGATAGATAAACCTGAGAAGGAAGTTCCTATGGCATGGACCGGAGTTAAAACGGAAATCCTATAGATTGGTCAACTGGCAAAAAATATGTAGTCCCAAGGAACAGGAAGGTTGGGGCATTACTGATCTCAAATGCTTCAATGTGGTCATGATAGGAAAATGGTGGTGGAGGCTCCTCACTTGACAGGCCAGTATATGTCGATGGATAATTCAACACAACTACTTCCGGAACTCATATATTAACCCACACAAGAGGGCTTCCACATGATCAACATCATACTTTTGGAAGGGTTTTTCTGGCCAATGGAGGATGATGGAGATGGGGCTTGCAGTAAATGTTGGAAGGGGTGATATGGTAAATCTGTACCATATTCCCATCACTTATCGAATCTACCTGAGGCCATCACCTCTCAATTAGAGAGGCGAGGGACAACCTTGTACACGCCCGCCAATCCTAAAGCAGAGACCGCTAACCATAGAAAGGGTCACATGAGCAGAATAAACTACAGGAAGAGAGGGAGGATCGATGTCAGAACCTGGCATATTGGGACAAAGGGACTCTTCTCGATTAAATCATAGTGGATGGTTGAGCACTCAACCAGTTCCCCAACAACATATGGCGATTCTCATGCCCAAAGAAGATCAAACTATTCGCATGATTGACAGATGAGAACAAACTACCCACCCTTGGTAACCTTGCCTACAGGCACCGGAAGGGGAACCGTATACTATGCTACTTATGTAATGACGAGGATGAAACATGACAACACTTACTCGTCACATGCCCGATCACAAGGAAAATCTGGGAGCATTTTTGCTCTTTTTTTAACCAAACCACTCCCCAATCAATCCAGGAGCTCTAGGGACTGATCAACCTGGGGAAAAAACTTCATAAAAAAGCGCGCATGGGGTGGAACCTTGCAATCATAGCCATAACCTGGAGTACCTAGCTTGAAAGGAACCAACGATGCTTCCAAAACAAACAATGTATTTGTTTTAGTATTATTTGTGGGATTGCTTTTGTAATCCTTTCTTGGTTTGATGCAGCTAATGCCACCAAAAAGGAAATGTTAGTGCTAATGAAATCTATTGTCCGACGGAGCTTGGAATTTGATCAAAAAGATTCACCGCAAGTGTCTCTGAATGGGGATGCTTCGAAAACAAGTCAGCATGGCAAACATCACATCCACCACGTAACTTAGGAGCCTAATAGAGGAGACAAGAAGGGACTACTGGTTTTAGCTTTTATCATTAATTAATAAATAGATGTGGTTTATCCACTTTACTATAAAAAAAAACAATAACTGATTATATATCATTATAATTTTTAAAGCAAAAGAGTAAACATGTCCCATCAGTTAGTGACAAGCATTGACAATGTGGAATGTATAATGGCAACATTTAATATGTACGTGCGTACGTCCTATCTGGAATATAATGGGATTTATTCTCTTATTTCAAAGAAAAAAAGAGCCATCATATTAGATAAAAATAAAAGTAATTATATAAAAATACAGGGTATACCTGTCACTAAAACTGACTTACGTTGTTCCCTAATCAAACTAATATATATAATTACAAAAACATATAATGGCAACATCGTAGGAGCGATGACTTCATTTAATAAAAGCTCATATTAGACAAAAATAAAAATAATTATATAGAAATAAATGGTTGTCTACTTGTCACATACCAAAACTTTTTATCGATGAACTGTGTCCTTTTTCCTTCCAATTGTGTTACTATGATTTTTTGAAGTTTTCAAATCAAACTAATATATTTATATACCTGTCACTAAAACAAATGACCCATTATTTTGTTTTTATATAAAAATAGATAAATCATCTATGTTTTTGATTGGCTGGCCTGCACTTCTCACTAAAAAAATCACTAAAACTAATGATTTTTGTTTATTTATTTATTTATTTTGGATAAATTTCATACTTCATCGCAATCTCGGTATCCAGAGAAAAATAGGACCAATATCCTTTTTCTTATTCCATATTAACATCCTTCCATTGTTTTCTAACATTTATTTATTTTAATATTTTAATTTTTAGAACTTTGTCTTTAAAGAATGTATCTTTCCCATGCTTCAAAGCATAGTTATCAGACCCGACCGGAACTCTAGTCACGAGTCAACTGGTTCAATCGTCAGTCCGTCGGGTCATTCGAGTCATTGCTGGGTTAATAACTTAATATAATTATTTTAAAATATTATTTTTAAAATTATAAATTATTTTTTAATATGTAATAATATATAATATTTATTATTATTGAAGGAAAAAAACAAATGTATTATCAATTTTCATCTGAATCATGTCATGCTCAACATCCCTAACATAAAAAGGTCTCTGAAATGCATATACTGAACAATGTGTCCGATGACAAAGCAAATCACAATCCATATTGAATCATTTATCTAGAGATTTAGTTTTTAAATTTTTTATTTTAATAAAATTACATAATTTGCCCTTTAACATATTAGAAAAAATAGAAAATTCAAGGATAAAATGGTCATTTCAGAAGGAAAAACCAAAAAAAAAACATTGACCCGGCCGGGTCATAGAAATCCGACCGGATCACCGAGTTTGGCCGGGTCAAACTGGGTCAATTGCTTAAATGGGCCAACTAGAGACCAGGACCAGTTTAAGCACCGGGTCACCGGGTTGACCGTTTGGACTGTCGGGCCGGTCCGGGCTTAATAACTATGCTTCAAAGTTCAACTCAAAGACCTCTTCATCTAGCGGTATAGGTCTCTTGCATAAGGGATTCAACTCACAAAAGTCTTGAGGTCGAATCCTCGCTAGAGCAAAAGGGAGGGCGCAGGGTGTGGATCACCTAATGGGGTAGCTCACGCAAGCACACGAATATTCTCTGTGTTGGCTTGTAGTAGACCGGGCGGTAAAATAAGTGCAAATTGTGTGAAACCTTAATTAGGGCGGTAAAATAAGTTGCGCAACCTACGCTGTGTGAAATTCGAGGTGAATCGAGCCCATGTGCACGTCCTATTTAACTAATCCTTTGGGGGGCGCTTGTTGCCCATGTCAAATAAATAAATAAATAAATAAATAAATAAATATTCACATTATATATATATTGTTTTTCTTATGGAATTACTTCCATATGAGGTATAAAATGCTTTTCTTTGGACACTTAAAACAGACCATCCAAAATATATTTTTGTTTTCTATTTGTAACTATAATTATTAGTTGAAGCATGGTTGCTTATTGTCTACTTTTTATCACCTAATAACTTATAGTTTGGCTAATGGTTACTAAAATTTTTCATCTATATATTTAAATAAGTCTAATATCTAAAAAATTAAAAATTCTTAGTAGGAAATACCATAGAAATTAAGATCACCATTTGTTTTCTCTTTTGTTTGGTAAGTTATCTAGTCTAATACCCAATTTAGTCTCTCTATTATATGGAATCGGCCCTTTTAGTCCCTCCATTATAAATTGAGCCTTTTAAGTCCCTCTAATTTTATGATTGTAAAAGGTATAATCCCTTATATGGTCCCTCTATTATTGTCTGATCGCCCATTTAGTCCCTCTATTTTAAAATCCGCCCATTTAGTCCCTCTATTCTCCAATTTGGGCCAATGTAGTCCCTCCGTTGGCTGGTCGTCAGTTTCGCCGTTTTGAAGCACTGATGTGGATTAAAATATTATTTTTATAATTTTTAAACCTAAAAAAAATCATTAAATAAAATCAACAAATCCACGTCATTTCCACCGTGGATGGCCCAACAAACCAGCAACGGCCCAGCAAATCCACGTCATTTTTATAATTTTATTTAATGATTTTTTTAGGTTTAAAAATTATAAAAATAATATTTTAATCCACGTCAGCGCTTCAAAACGGCAAAACTGACGGCCAGCCAACGAAGGGACTACATTGGCCCAAATTGGAGAATAGAGGGACTAAATGGGCGGATTTTAAAATAGAGGGACTAAATGGGCGATCAGACAATAATAGAGGGACCATATAAGGGATTATACCATTGTAAAAATCCAGTCCCTAAAAGCATATGTACAGGGACCAAAAAGGCCTGAAAGACATATATAGGGACCAAAAAGGCCTATGGAAGGGACTGACATTTCTTAATAGAAAAATAGACGGACAAAAAAGTATCAAATTATATCAGAGGGATCAAAAGGGCTGGTTCGGTATAATTGAGGGACTAAATTGAATATTAGATCAATTTGAGTATTCTTTTCTATTATATCTTTTTGACTAAGACGACAAATGCCTCTTAAAAGACGTTAAGGATGTGTACAGGTTCAGCAGTGGGGAGCACAAAGGCTCGGCAGAGATCCGTTCACTTGACCCTCACCTTACAAGGGAGGGGGTTCGAACCCGGGTCTTTCACAGGTTTACTACCCATCACTTAACAAGGAACCTTGGTACCAACAGGCTTTTGTGGTTGTTGGTTTTTTTTTTCTATTATATATTAATGTTTTTCGAATCAAAGTCATAAATTTAGACCCTTTGATATAAGGGCAAATTATTTATAGGTCCTGTAAACACAGTAATCCCCCCCCCCCCCCCCTAAGGACCTATAGGAAAAAAGTAAACAGTGCTAGAGACCTATAATTAATTTCCCTTTGATATAAAAACCATTACAAGCATTTTTTAATTTTCCAACTTGACCTAATTAAATTATATTGTAAAAATATTCAAAGTAAGCAAACCGACATAAAAGTATATCAACTTCTCATGTTTCTATCTGATCTTTATATTATTATCTACTAATTGGATTAGATTGGAGCAGGTGAGATTTGTGCCAAAGCAACCGACCAAATGGAATTAGGTGTGATTGGACTAATTTGTTTAAGTTAAACAAGGATGGAAAAGATTTCAATTACTCAATAAACAAGACCTTTTCTTTGGTAGGGCTAACAACTCATTGATGTTTGTGAGACATTAGCAACAGTTTAATATTATAGATATATAGGTACGTCTTTGTAAGATTGTGCCTCATTAATTCAAGTATTTGTCTTTATTCCCCCATTTCCAAGTATCCACACAAGAACAAGATTCTTGATGACTATGTTAAGTTTGAATGTAAAAATGATATTTTGATTCTTTTTATTTTTTTATCAAACAAGAAGGTGATGCATCAATTTCTTGTTGGCTATCATCTATCTATCTATCAATGTAAAACTTACATCTGATACATACTTAAATCTAATTTGAAATGTCACTATTAACTTGTAGTATTCATGATGTAACCCACTTGAATTAGTATATAATTTTATATTACTAGAGATTTATCTGTAGTACTATGGTTTTTCTTTAAATCTCTTCTAAACTCAAGCTTATCAACAATTGTAAGTTTATCGATAATATAGTAAAAATAAATTTTGATCCAGTTTGGCATGAAATTAATTTTAAGTTTGAAATTCAAGCTCGAGATCAACTCGAAAACTAAAACATATTTGAATTTTTATCAAGCCAAACTCACATGAATGATCATGCACAAAATAGCAAAATAGCAGGGTGCATATCACTTTAATTTTGATATCATTTATCATCTTAATTATTTCTTACTAATTCCATTCCCGGTATCTATAAAAATAATATATATATATGATGGATTTTGGATGTTTAGTTTATTTTTATTAAGAGTAAATTAAGTTGTTTGAATCATTGGTAGCCATTGGATTCGTTTCGAGATGGTCATGTTGATGATCCCGATGAACATCCAATGGCAACGCCTACCAATGATTCGGATAACCATTTTGACAGGTTGTTCAGATGATATATATTTACTGTTTTTGTTAAACGCACATAAGTAACCGCACACAAATAAAACCAAAAATCGTAATAGTCAAATTTTCTCAAAATAGCAGGGGGTAGGTAGGTATATTACACAAACACAAACAGGCATGAATGCTTTCAAGTTATGGGGGAGAGTGTAATGGAGACATGTCTGATCATGAATGCTTCCCAAAAGAAATGAAAAGAGAAACATGATCTGCAAAATTCTGAGCATGAATGCTTCCCAAAAGGAGCAACAAGTTCATTGCCAAGGCAAGACAAGGTATGGGGGGAGAGTGTAATGGAGACATTTCTCTGACGCCCATGCATATATATATCTATATGCATGCATGCATGAAGACGATCCAAGATACATGTACAGTAAGTACTACTGCACGTCCATTGAACACTATCATAAACACAGTAGTCCCCACAAATTAAAGTGTCCCTCCCTCAATACAATTCCAATGATCAAAGAGAAAGAAAGAAAATAAGAGAGAGAGATCTCCAGAGGCCGCCATACCTCTCCATAACATACCAGAGCT